>CM053148.1:98040000-98665000 GCA_028571685.1 Heterohyrax brucei
GGTAATTTGTTAGAGACATGTGGTCTCTTTTAGTTGCCTGAGCAAAGTCTGAAGGTAGCTACCATTCACTGAGCCCATAGCGCAGCCATGCCCTTAATATTGCTCTAAAAACTTTATTTTGTTAATGTTTGTTTTTAATTTTTTACTTGACTTTTGAATAGTCACTGTGATTATTTCCCATTTTCAGAGACGAAAGTTGAAATACAAAGTTGATCAAAGTGACACAGTTGGTGCATAGCAAAGAATTTTCAGAAGATAGCCTTGTAACCAGAATACAAAAGCTAAAAAGCCAATGTGGTTGAGTCCATTCCAAATCATAGTAGCCCTGTAGGCCAGAGTGGAACTTCCCCACAGAGTTTCCAAGGAGCTCCTGGGGGATTTGAACTGCCAGCCTTTTGGTTAGCAGGTGTAGCACTTAACTACTGCACCATGAGGGTTTCTACCTAGACAACATGTCCTGTATAACCCTCCTTTGTTATCACAGGAGGACTTATTGATGTGGGTAGCCAAAAGAACAAATTAAACTTAGAAGACATGCAACTAGACTAAGATGGTAAGACTTTGAGTTGCTCACTTTGGCCCTGGTATCACAAAATACCAATTTCAAGAGAAGGACATTATGTTTGGGAGAAATTCAGTGACAACTGAGGAAATCCTAATTGAGATGAGTTAACAAAATGGACCCAAATATATCAATTACTGTAAAAATAGCACAAGACTAGGAAACATTTTGTTTTGTTATCTGTGTAGAATGTCTTTCTGCAACAATCACTCTTCTCAGTTGAAGTACTGATACAACAACTAAATAGTAACACCTTACAAGGAAAGGGTCATGGGATAGTCACTTCCGCAACTGCTCAACTTTATAAAAGTCTTCATTATAACCAACTGGAGATTCTTCTGCAGGGATAAAAAAAATAACCCACTGGATGTTCAGAGGAAACACTGGTAGCATAGCAATTAAATGCTACATCTGCTAACCATGAGATCAGCAGTTCAAATACTCCAGGTGCTCCTTGGAAACTCTATGGAGAAGTTCTGCTCTGTCCTATAGGGTCGCTATGAGTTAGAGTCAGTACCACTGCGGTAGGTTTTGGTTTGAATGCATTGAGAGGTCACAGGGTGGAACCAGTGGACAGCCTTTGTTGAGGAGTCTGCAAAGAAGGAACGTCAGTCTTACAGCTGTAAGGACACAAATTCAGGTCATCAATCTGAATGATCTTGGGAAAGCTGCTTGAACTCCCGGTGAGAATCACAGACTAGCATGTATCTTGTCTTTAGTCTTGTGACAGTCTGAGTCAAGAACCTAGTGGAGTCCTATTTGAATCCCTGAACTGTGAAACTGTGAGATAGTTACTCCGTGCTCTTTCAGTGATAATCAATTATGCAACAACAGAAAATTAATGCACAGAAAATCAGCTTGCCCTCAGAATCTCTGATCTTTGTCATTATGAAATGTTGCCTCTAAGATGAATCTGCAGTCAGTCCAGAAGAACTGTCACAGGCCTCTCATGCTCTGGACTAGGCTTCTGGATGATACCATTGTTATAGATTGAATGTATTTCCCAAAAATGATTTTCAACTTGTCTAGGACATGATTCCCAATATTCTGTAACTGTCCACACAACTGATGTGATTTTCCTGTGTTGCAAATCCTGCCTCTGGGATATTAATGAGGCAGGATTAGATCAGTTATGCTAATGTGTCAAGGCTCAATATACCAGATTAAATCGTATTTTGAATCAATTTCTTTTGAGAAGCAAAAGAGACAAGCAAGCAGAAACAGGAGGACCTCATTGCCACCCAGCAAGGAGAGCCAGGAGCACACATCCTGTGAACTCAGGATCCCTGGGCTGAAAACCTTACAGAGCAGAGGAAAACTGACGACAAGGATTTTCCTCCAGAGCTGACAAAAAGCCTTTTCTCGGAGCTGGCATGCTCAGTTTGGACTTCTAACCTACAAAACTGTGATAGAATAACTTCTCCCTGTTAATACATCCATTTGTGGCCTCTGTTACAGCAGCACTGGACAACTAAGACCGCTACAGTTGTATCCTCTGATAAACAACTAACTCTAGAGGTGAACTACTAATAATTTAAAATTTAACAGAGTACCAAACTACGGTGAGCTCTTTAAAACTTCTCTGAAAGAAGATCAAGAAAGCTACACTAACTGTTAGTCCGATTCTATTGGAATATACATGCATATCAGAATTAGATTCTTCAGTTGTCTACAGATTTTCTTTTCATGCAAAATAAAATTTTATGGTTCAAAAAATACAAACAATGTAAATCATAATAGATGATACTTTTTAAAGAAATATGTATCCCTTAGTATTGAGTTTTTCCAACTATGTCATACCATTGTAAGGTAAAAGTATGACTTGTGTTGTTTTTGCTTGTCTCATGTCTTGATTACAAGAATGTAACCAAAAAGTGACAGTGACTGATGAATTTGTATTCCAAACTGTTCTTGTACTGAATTCTTTCATGAAGAGTAAATAGATCAATTGAAACAATTTTAAGAAAGTGATCAAATGAAATGAACATGGTTATTAAATGTACTAGCATAGGAAATTAAGAAAATGTAATCCCATAGAGATTTCCTTAGTGTGCAGGCACCCATAGGCTATGCACTGCCTCTCTGCTGTCAAAGTTAACTGGCTATCCTGTTAAAAAGTCTTTTAAATAGAGATATATGTTTGCCCTAGGAGTATAAAATACACTTATTTTTTTGTTTAAATGTAAAATAGTCTTTGTTTTTTTCAGATATTGTAAATAATTTGTCATGTTACTATTTTGGGAGTGATATTTATAGAAGCTCTTTAAAAAACTGAATAGGGATGCAACTTTCTTTTCAGCAGTTTATTGTGCTTTAAGTAAAAGTATACATACAAGTCAATTTGTCATACAAAATATTACACACACATTGCAAGAGAATGCTAGCTGCTCTCCTCACACTGTGACAGCACATTCCTCCTTTCCATCTGTATTTCTTGTGTCCATGCAGCTAGTTCCTGTTTTCTTCCATCCTCGCATCTCACTTCCGGACAAGAGCTGCCAAGTTAGTCTCGTGTACCTACTTCAGCCAAGAAACACACTCTTCACCAGTATCATGTTTTATCTTTACACTCCAGTCCAACCTTTGTCTGAAGAGTTGGATTCAGGAACATTTTTAGTTCTGGGCTAATAGAGAGTCTAAAGGCTCTGTCTTCTAGGGATATGGTGCATCATTTTTGTGAATACTTTTAAAGTATATAGATATCATTGAATAATAGATAGCATCTTACCTCTAAGTCTTCACAAAGGTCATTAGCCATTCACTTTGCTATGTTCTTTTTAAAAAATATATATTTTATTGTGATTTAAGAACAATTTTACAATCTGTATCGCTTTGCCATAGAACATCCAGAGCTTCCCCTACTATTCTATTCTAGCTACTCTCCTACCAATGACAACATGCTTCCCCTTCCTTTCAGAACTTCCTGTGACCTTTTTACCAAGGTCTGATCCTCCCCGCTAATCATCATGGCTCGAGCAAAGAACCTCTCAGCAACCCTACATACCTGTTTAAAGGTTTGTTCATCAACAGCCTCATTCTATGGTTTGCGTAGTCCAGCTCAGCCTTGGTCTGGGGAGCTGGCCCTGGTGCTGAATGTAGTTTGGGGTTAGAGAGTTCAGGAGCCATGCTCCCAGGAGGTACATACTGTTTACCAAAACAAATAAAACCTATAGCTAACAGTGTGTACAAAAGCAGCAGACAACTGAAGAACATCTAATAAGGGAATAAAATAACCCTAAATAGCAGTCTTTTCTCCCAAATGACACATTTTCTATGGTGTTAGAGCATGAATGAAAATTGTTTGACAAACTGATGTTTGAAACGTATATGCATATGGCCTGATGGCAGTTTATATACTTATATATTTATTTTAAATCTAAGCATACATACACATATCTATATGAAGCATATTTCAAATTTTGCTTAGACATACTGATTCAGTTAAAGGGTTACTCCAACTTTTGTTTGCAATTATTTTAGATTAGCTATTCAAGAAACAGTCCCTACATTGAAAAGCTATCTGTCACAAGGCAGTGGAGGTGGCAATCATTCTTTACTCTATTATTCTTTGCTCTCAATAATTATTCTTAGTCATGTTCTTAACTACACCCTAAATAGTATTTAAGATTGCTCTCTCTTGCTATGTGGCCCATGAATTCTCACTTTAAGTCCCTCTAAGGGTAAAACAGCCTCTGTGGAAGGCACAATTTATCATCCAGCTTTTATACAAATGTGACGTGATCTCATTATATTTCTGTCACTGGATTTTATTGCTTTAATAATCCATTGCAATATTTATAGAATGTCATGATGAATCATATTATATTTATCATAGCATACAATAAATAGCATGACATACTAATAAATCACTCCATTTTGAAGAGTGTTGAAATTATGCTTTGTAAACTTGCATCAAAATGATATGCCAGCATATAGAGTATCTTAATCAAATCCCTGTCTTGTACGAATTTAAACCTTAGGTCAGTTAAGACATATACCAAAACCAAACCAAACCCATGGCTGCTGAGTCAGTTCTAACATAACTGTTCTGTAGGACAGGGTATAACTTCCCCATAGGGTTTCCAAGGCCATAAATCTTTACAGAAGCAGACTGCCACATCTTTCTCATGCCGAATGGTTGGTGGATTAGAGTTTCCAATCTTTCGATTAGCAGTCAACTGCTTAACCACTAAACCACTAGGGTTCTTTGCTTATGCATATAGAAACTCAACTGATTTAATTAATTTATCCTTTTATAAATGAAATTAAAGTTCTTTATTTGTACAAAATATTAAACTACAACAAATATTTACTTCTTTATTAAGGAGGTTTTGTTTTAAGAGGAATAAAACTACCTAAAGACATAAAGCTTTGTATGTCACCAAGATGTCTTCCTTTCAAGATTGCCTTTCTCTTCAGGTAAAGAAAAAAAATCATCGGGGGGCCGGATCGGGTGAGTAGGACGGGTGTTCCAAAACAGCTATTTGTTCACTGGCTAAAGACTCACTCATGGACAACTACATAATTAAGTTTGCAAACTTGCCATGTGCCACATTACTCAAATGCCATTCCAGAAAGAGTTCCAAAATTGCTATGAAGGGTAGACTAGGGGGTGGCATTGCTTCCCAAGGGAAGTACTTCAAGGGTGACTGTAGTGATATTCAGCAATGAGGTATGTTGAACTTAGAACAATTAAGTCCACGGGCCTAATCGTCAGATCTCACATATATGTCTTTTTAATCTACTTCACCAGCTACTGCTTCTGAAGGTCCTTAACCAGTCATTAATCTTCTTGATCTGTAAATTGCAGTACGACCGATCACATTCTGTGGCTTCATTTCACTCCCACATTTTTCTCTTTCTGACCTTATGCTGTCTCCTAGTTTCAGCTTCCAGATGTATCCTGCTAAATTCCAAGTTAATATCTCCAGCCCTCACTCCTCCACTGAATTCCAGAATTGTATTTTGACCTACCTCGATGGCACTTGGCTTGGCTTGGTTATTATTTCTACTTGAAATCTAACAAGTAACTCAATATTATTTGAAATATGAACCTTCAGATCTTCCCCCAAACTTGATTCTCCCACAGTCTTGTCTCTCTCACTAAATGACAACTATTCTTAAATTATTTAAACAAAAAAACATAGTTATCTAAATATCATATCTAATGTACCAGTCTACTTTTAAATTGAATACGGCATCTAGATACTTTTCTTCTCATTCACTGATGACTGTTCTGCTCTGAGCCATTAGGTCCAGATGCAATGTTTCCATATCATCTTACCATTTCAGGTATGTTGTTTATCATCTCTTAATCAGAGCACGTGAAGCTAAATAGCAGGTTTATTATTATCCATGCAGTTCTTTATGTTTGAAAGAATGCTTATTATAATTCAGTGAGTCATATAATTTACTTAAAATGTTTTACCTCATTAAAAAACCCAAACTATATCATTTATAAACATTAAACACATGCAATAATATTTTCTGGAAGCCCTGGTCATGCAGTGGTTAAATGCAACATCTGCTAACAAAAAGGCTGGCAGTTCAAACCAGCCAGGTGCTCCTTGGAAACTCTGTAGGGCAATTCTACTCTGTCTATATGGTTACTACGAGTCAGTATTGACTTGACAGCACTGGGTTTGATTTTGGTCTTGGTACGATATATTCTCCAGCAAAGTCTTAAACTTCATCCTATGTATACATTTCAGTGGGGCATAAACAAGAACATGTTCAGAGGTATAACCTCAGAGAAAGTCTCAGCTGAATTCAAAGGGAAGATGCTATCATTTTATTGGGATTTGCGATTCTTTGGGAGTATGAATGTCACAAGAGCCAGTAGAGTCTACATAAAGGGAGCCTTATAAGTATCTTATTAGTCATCTAACTTTTATATTCCAGGTAATGAGGTGGTGTAATTCCCTGAGGCAAAGGTAACATTCTATGGTTCACAATTCCTACATTGCTAAGAATTTAATCTGGTTGTAGCGTTTAACTGGTTTTTAGTCTAACTGCATTTTTAGCATGTTTAGTAGACCTGAGTCAATTATTTAATTCATTGAAAGCATTCAGATAAATATTTTGTTTATCTTGAGTTGCTTCATTATAAATGCATTCTTAAGATTTCATGATATTCAAAAATTATTTTACGATTCTCGTAAAACAATTTGGAAATGGAATTCTCCCATCTGTTATCTCATTAGTAACTATCTGATCTATAATATGTTGTGTTAAATATAAAATATTATGAACTGGCTAGGTTATCTGGCTATCTAGCTTTATGCCCTTTTTAACTTGTGTGGGGTTTGTATGCTTTGTGACTTTTACAGTATATTCGTATTTTTAAGTGTTTCTTATTTCAGTCAAGATGATATTCTTCAACTGTATGTAACCACTTTTATTCATCATCAGTCTTGTGAGCAGTTTACTGGTTTTCTAATGGATCCTTTTGAGGTCATAGATGATTGAAGGAATGATCCTGACTGTCAAATACACTAGGAATTTTGAGTGGCACTGATAGTGATGCTGGTATTGATTCACAAATTCAACAAATAATGTGCTTCAGAAAAACAGAGCTCTGTGTACATTTTAATGACTACAATTTTATAATTATTGATGAAAAACTGTCTTTTACAGATTAAAAAATAAGTAGATTTGCAGTTTATTAACCACAAGCTGAGGACTCTGATAGTTAAGTTGACTCGACGGCACTTGGCTTGGCTTTGGCTATTTCTTTTTCATGCAGCAATAGAAAGTACTTTGAAGAACTTACTTTAGTGCCAAAGAGAGCCTATTAGTAGCTATCTCTACAGAATGCAGTCTCAAATCCATGTTATAGTGATCCTTTCATACTTTATAAGCCAGGAATTTAGGAAATAATAATTTTAAAAAAGATGTTTCTCAGATCAAGATTTGTGCTACAGTCTGTGTTTGAGCATTCTTGGAGTGTTTCGGTGGATTTAAAGATTTATTTGCTCTGCAACACTACAATCTAAGAACGTTTTTCTTGGCTTTTAAGTCTAATCTCTAAGGCTGGGTAGTAGTCTTTCTTCCAGAAAAATGGCTTTCTTGGAGTTTTTTTTTTTTTCCCTTGTTGCATATCAAATTCTTAGTTCCTTTAGGACATAAAGGAAGAGAATTTCAAAATTCTGTGTAAAACCTTTTTCATCTTTTCTCCCATCTTATAGAGCATTGTTGTCAAGGGCAGCAAGCTCTGCATTTCTTAGTTGAATTTGCTTGTTTGCTTAGGATTTTTTTTCTTTATATTAGATTGAAAATGGAATACAAACATGCATAAACCAGTTCCATCAATATATCTTTTTTAAAAACTGCTAGATCAGTTGCCTTAAGAAGTACATAAAAGTAGCTCATGAAGTGAGATAAAAACCTGGGGATTCTACATAATTTTTATAAACTAGATTCACACAACTCAAAACAAACCAAATCCTTTCCCATCCGGTCAATTCCAACTCACAGTAATCCCATGTGTTAAACAGTAGGGCTGTCCTGTAGGCTTTTCTTGGCTATAATCTTCATGGAAACAAATTATTAGGCCTTTCTTCAAGACACCGTGGCTGAATCGGAACTGCCAAATTTCAGATTAGTATTCAAGCACAAGTGGTTCGTGC
Organism: Heterohyrax brucei; assembly: GCA_028571685.1. Classification (NCBI taxonomy): domain Eukaryota; kingdom Metazoa; phylum Chordata; class Mammalia; order Hyracoidea; family Procaviidae; genus Heterohyrax; species Heterohyrax brucei. The sequence continues at coordinate 98,048,191 of CM053148.1, forward strand.
CACCCAGGAAACTGTGCCCTGACTTAAATAGCAATTGTTGTTGCTGTTTGTGGCAGAGTTAATTCTGGCTCACAGTGATCCTATAGAACAGAGTAGAGCTGACCCACAGTGTCCAAGCAGCAAGTGATGGATTTGGACTACTGACCTTTCGGTTAGCAGCTGTAGCTGGTACTCACGGCACCACCAGGCCTCCTAAAGGGCTACTAATAATGGCAAGTGAGTAACTGATCCTCACCCAAGGCTGAGGAAACAAATTCTGGAATGAATCATCTTCACTCATGAAGAACCAAAAAAATCAAAGCCACTGCCATCGAGTTGGGGCTGACTCATAGAGACCCTATTGGGGTCTGAACTATGGGGCAGGGTAGAACAGTTCCATAAAGTTTCCAAGGAGCACCTGGTGGATTTGAATTGCCAATCTTTTGGTTAGCAGATGTAGCACATTATCCACTAGGCCACCAGGGTTTCCATTATGAAGAAAGTTGCCATTAACTTTAATTGTAAGTAAAAGAAGGAATGTAAGAGCGTTTTCCAATAGGAAGTGCAATTCGAACAGAGGTTGAGGAGTGGCTAGCACTTAACTAATTATGCAGAGCAAGACAAGCACTTTACAGGTTGAGGAAAGTGACTGTATAAACAAAGGCACTGAGTTGCAAAAGGGTTAGAAATGAATTGTTGCTGGAATAGAGAAAACAGGAAAAGAATATGGACAGGGGAATCAGACCAAATGATAGAGAATTTTTCTTCCAGGAAAACGTGATTTAAAAAAAATTCCAAACAAACACATTGTCATTGAATTGATTCCAACACATAGTGACCCTATAGAGCAGAGTAGAACTACACCACAGTTTCCAAGGGACACTTGGTGGATTTGAGCTTCTGACTTTTAAGTTTTACATATGTATGTCCTATGGGAAAGTGTTTGAACCATGAAGAGTGTGACTAGAATTGTGTTATTCGAGGCTAAATGAAACACTTTATTTTATGACTCAAGCTGTGATTAAAAAATAATGCTCTTTAATATCATTCATTATGCTTAAAAGGGCAAAAATTTTATTCAACTGAGTATTTATTGTGAGCAACACAGATGAAAGAACTGAAGGAACAGAAAGGATGAGCGTATATGGGAGTGGCCTAGAGCAGTGCTTCATGGAACTTCAAAACCGAAGCCACTGCCGGTGAGTTGGTTCCAACTTATGGCAAACCTACAGGACAGAGTAGAGCTGTCCCGTGGAGTTTCCAAGTAGCACCTGGCAGATTTCAACTGCCAACCCTTTGGTTAGCAGTCACAGCACTTAACCACTACTCTACCCATGTTTTCCGTGGAACTCCTGGGTAGCAAAAATAAGGTAGGCCTCATAGGCAACTAAAACTAGGATGCAGAAAGTTGACATTTGTCTCTGTCTCTCTTTTACACTTTCTTCTATACAATGACCTCATTTTTCTGTCTTCACAGTTTGGCTTTGCTGCTTTATAGATTATTACAAACATAGCAACTTAAACAATGACCATTTATTATCTCATAGTTCTGGAGGTTCAAAGTCTGGATGGGTTTCAATGAGTTGTCTTCTTAGTGTCTTTACATGCCTAAATTAAAATGTTACCTGTCTGGGCTCTTCCTTGGAGGCTCTGGAGAAAATTCCACTTCAAAGCTTATTCAGATTGTTGGCAGAGCTCAGTTCCTTGCAGCGGTAGGCAGGGGACCCTGTTTCCTTGCTGACTGTCAGCCAGGAAACAGATTCTAGATTCTAGCCTCATTCCAACTTGTTAGATCCCTTCTTACTAAAACCAAAGTTTCTATTAACATGTATCATTATCCCCTGGTGACTTGTCTGGGGATCGCGTTAAAATGTAGTCTCTGATTCAGTATATCTGGGGTGGAAATGCAAAATCTCAGTAGAAACTCCAAGTGGAATTCATCATTTGAAACTCTAATGAAAACCAGCACTCTCAAGTGGAGTTCTTTTCACATTTCACGTCTCACTGACTTTATCTTCAACTGTCAGCCAGAGACAACATTTTCCTTTTAAAGGACTCCTGGGATTAGATGGGGCCCACCGGAAAACCTCTCTTAAAAAAAAAAAAAAAAACCTGAAGAGAACTGACTCATTTCCTTAACGACAGCTGCCACGTTTTTTGCTACTGAATGTAATACAGGTACTACCAGAGGTGAAGGTAATGAGGCCATCTTCCAAGTCTGCCTGCCAGGATTTGCTCAGCTTATCAGTACACATGGTGTGATAAAGTTGCTCTTAAAATTCACACACATGCGTATGTTATGATTGTATCAAAAAGTAAAACACGTATTTTGCTGAAATTCTCAGTCTCATGAAATGAGAATAATATTTGCAGGAAAATGAGATTGTGGCAAGATTTTTATGAGCTAATGCGTGTACAGCATTCCGCAAACTGTGTAACAAATAGTATGTGCTTTACAAATAGTAGTTATTATTAGATATAGTAGTACGTCTGTTGCTTGTTAGAAGCAAGGATGGTGAGACTACATCTTATGCACTTTGGAGGTGTTGTCAGGGGGGATTAGTCCCTGGAGAAGGATATTATGCTTGGTAGATGGTCAGCAGAAAAGACAAAGACCCACAACAAGCAGAACTGACACAGTGGCTGCAACAATGGACTTAAGCATAAAACCATTGTGGGCATGATGCAGGACCAGGCAGTGTTTTGTTCTGTTGTGTATGGGGCCACTGTGAGTGGGAACTGATTCGATGGCACCTAACATAACAACAATGCTTTTGTTACATATAAGTCAGGAGTATAGGCTTTTGCTACACTCGAGGGATCAAATAAACTTGATTTGCTGTTTTGGAGATGTCCCCAGCAGTGTGATCTTCCACAAGAAACTTAGTGTCAGAGTCTCATTTTCCTGTTGCTCCATATTTACAGATCACACAAATAAAGTCCAGGGCTACCCACTTCATTACAGTCCATTGGACCTGGTTTGTTGGGTACGATTTCAGGGAGTGAAAACAGGGAGCAGGTTAAATTTTCAGAAAAGGAACGTAGATATTCTCTGCAAGACAGTTACAATTTACTTAAGATTAAGGAAATACACATAATGTCTTGATTACAGCCATATAAAAAGCAAAATAACTATTATTTTCTCTTTCAATTCTTCTTTCTCTCCTTCCCTCCATCTTTCTCCCTCTCTCTTTCTCTTTTGCATTGAAAATAATCCATTTTGCAGGCAAACCTTGAAATCAGCAATATATTCTTTAATTCTATGACCTGCTATTTTTCTTTGTTGCTAATCAGTGACTATGAAATTGTTCCTTTTCGTACTGTTCGTACAACCTCTCTTGTTTGTCAGTAACTCTTTTATGCTTTTCTTCATTAGGGTCTAAGTTTCTCCCCGTTATCTCCATTTCTACTTTTCCCATATTTTGACCACGCTCTCTCACTTGTGGCCTCTGTTTCATATATCTTAGTAGAAATATAAAAATTAGAGTAAGCACTCGTGAAATAACTGTGCTGATGAATATTTTTCTTTCCTTTGCTATAGTGAAAATGGTAAAGCATCAAGGTCATGAGCTAGGCTTGTACATTTACTAACTGTGACCTTCAGATTATTTAACTTATTTAGGCTGCTATTTCCTCATATGTCAAATGAAATCAATAACAGCATCCACCACCTAGAACTAATGATGTATTTTATACAAGACATTTTTAAACTTTGACATATAGTGATTCCTCAATGTTCTGCTATAGTCTAACGTTTTGTGAGTCTTTTTGTTTTTATTTTATCTACAGAAAGGTTTGCTTTTCCAAATGAAGTGTAACATCTTTATTTAATAAGCCTGCCTTTAATATTTTCAAAATGTTTGAGACATTAAAAAATTAAGACCTAATCATTCATTGGCTTTTCAGTAGGAACATTGTTCTTCATTAAACTATTAAGTTAATAAAAAATGAGCACAATATAAGAGAAGACAATTATATAAAACTGAATAATTAATTGAAGCATAGCCAAAAGCATCAGGGGTGTTAGATGTTAGAGATAAGCCTTGAATTAATATTAAGAGTCTTCTTAGTTAGAAAACTAAGTGTCCTGAAATCCACAGGGTTTTCTTTAGCTGATTTTCAAAATGAGACCACCAGGCCTTTTTCCCCTGGTCTGTGCTAGTCTGAGAATTTTTCCTGTTTAGCATCCTAGTAACACTCAGGTCCCTAAGGCACAAACCAGTGGTAACTGCACATGAAGTGCATTGCCTGGGAATCAAACCCAGATTTCCAGTATGAAAGACAAGAATTGCATCACTAAACCACGAGTGCTCCCTGCCCACTAGTAAATAGGGTTAAATTGTTGTTGTTGTTACGTGTCGTTGAGTCAGTTCTGACTCATAGCAGCCCTGTACACAACAGAACGTGACACTGCCTGGTCCTGTGCTACTGCCACACTCATTATTATGAAGCCACTGTGTCAATCTATCTTCTTACATGTCTTTTTTTTTTTTTTTGGCTGACTCCGCTCTGCCAAGCATGGTGTCCCTCTTCATGTAGTGATCCCTCCTGACAACATGTCCAAAGTATGGAAGACACAGTCTCCCTCTCTTTGTTTCCACAGATCACTCTGGTTGTACTTCTTCCAGAACAGATCTGCTTGTTCTTTTGGCGGTCCATGGGATGTTTGCTATTCTTCTCCAACACCACAGTTCAAAGATATCAGTTATTCCATCTTTCTTATTTATTGTCCAGTTTCCACATGCATATAATGTGAATGAAAATACAGTGGTATAGGTAAGGTGCACCTTAGTCTTCAAGGTGAAGTATTTACTTTTCAACATTTTAAAGATATCTTTTGCAGCAGGTTTTCCCAGTGCAATGCGTCTTTTGATTTCTTGACTGCTGCTTCCAAGGGCATTCATTGTGGAACCAAGTCAAATGAAATCCTTGACAGCCTGAAACTTTTCTCCATTTATCAGAATGTTGCTTATTGATCCAGTCTTGAAGATTTTTGTTTTCTTGATATTGAGGTGAAATATACACAGATGGCTGTGGTCTTTGATCTTCATGGATCAAGCTATTGGTGATATATTGATCAATCAGATTAATATTACCTCCTTTGTTAGAGGATTGGGGAAAGAAATGGGAAAAGATACTTGTATGCGTTGTATGTGCAGAAGGATGACACATATCTTTTCCCTTAATTTGTTATTAGGAAAAATACATCATTATAGATAAGTATGAAGTAATAAAATGAATTAAACAACCCAGTTATTTGTAAAGGGAATGAAATCAGAAGGTAAATTATCATTTCTTTTACACCTATAAAAACCATAGTCTTAGTGCTCAGAAATACATATCTGTTATGTTTAAGTGTGATAATACCAATATGAGGTGACTTTTGCTTAATGGGCAGATCTACTGCAAAAGACTCTCAAATGTGTTAAAAAAAACACACACACAAAGATGTCACTTTGAGGACTAAGGTACCCCTCACCCATGCCATTGTGTTTTCAATCACATTACGTATATTCAAAAGCTGGACTCTGAATAAGGAAGACTGAAGAAGAATTGACCCAGACGCAGTATGCTATTGATGAAGAATATTGAATATGCCACAGACTACAAAAAGAATGTGCAGGTCTGTTTTGGGAGAAACACAGTCAGAGTGCTCCTTGGAAAGAAGGATAATGAAACTTCATCTCATCTAGGCTATATTATCAGAAGAGATCAGTCCCTGAAGAAGGATGTGATGCTTGGTAAGGTAGAGGAATCAGTACTCAAAAGGGAAGACCCTCAACATTTGGCCTGACATAGTGGCCGCAACAACGGCCTCAAACATAGCAAAGATTGTTCGGATGCCACGGGACTGGGCAGTGCGTCAATCTGTTGTACCTTGGATCCAGATGAGTGGGAACTGACTCATCAGCACCTAACAATAGCAAAAACAACTTAAAGAGGAGGCGACAAAACAAGGTTAGAAAAGTTAAGTGACTGTTATGAATTGAACTGTGTCCCCCTAAAAATGCTGGGCCATCAACCCCAATATTTGGTGATTTTCCTATGGTATACATACTAATCGCTGCCTGTGGCTAGAAGATCAGATGATTACGTTAAAAGGTGATTACTGTGGTCTGGCAATACCCTTGCTAAGGGAGTTTCCCTGGAGTGTGGCTTGCCCACCTTTTATCCTTTCACCCTATGAGAGATAAAAAGGGTAGCCAGCAGAGAATTGGGAACTTCACACTACCAAGCAGGCATATCAGAAGTGTGTGTCCTTCATACCCGAGGTTCCTGCTCCAAGATGCTCCCTGCCCAAAGACTGATACAACACAGGGACTTTCCTCCAGAGCCGGCAGAGGGAAACATTTCCCATGAAGTGGATATTTTGAATTCAGGCTTGTAGCCTACTGGACAGTGAAGGAATAAACTGTTGTTTGTTAAAGCTATTCACTTGTGGTATCTCTGTTAGAGCACCACTAGATTACTAAAACAGGAACTTTATTTGGATTTTACCTGCTAGTTGGTTGAAGAGCTGGAATTCTAATTCAGAGCAGTCTGATTAAAATTTCTGAGTTAATTCTAAACTGTTTATCACTTAGGAGATGATTTTAAGACAAACTTCATTTCAAATGATTTTAAGACACATCACATTTCACAAAACATGGGGATTCCCTTATTAATGCTTATGTATAAATTTTGATAATAATATGTTGTCATTTTTTGTGACTACTGTTTTACCTATGTTGAAATATATTTTTGATGTGGGTCAGTGGTATAGCTTGAATCACTGTTACTCTTACTGAGTCCTCTGAGAGCAAATGTGTTTATTTGTTGGATGATTAAATTAGGGTACATAAACCCATATTGTACAAGATTTTGGGGGAGGGGCCTGGATTGCTACCCCAAAATAACTGACCTATAAGGGAATTAAACAGGGATGTCACCCTGTGACCAAAAATCCATATTAGCTCACTCTACGACTGCATTTTAGCATAACACGAAGAATTGAAATCATAAAGAATCATACTGACATTTTAAAGTATATGCAGTCTTTTTATGGAGGGTGGAGGTATTTCATTTATGCAGTCTAAGGAACAAAATTTAGCTAGCAATTAAAAGTATTTAACCCACATAAAGTCTTTTATGGAAGCTATAAAATTAATTTTACTACAGATATTGCATTACACTTAACAGCTGATGACCTTATCTTACTACAGTAATGTATTTTTCATTAAAATGAAACACTGTGTTTCACAAGCAGAAGCCAAGAATCAGGCCTTGAATTGAAAAGGGCCACATGCATTATGTACAGTCACTGTCTTCCAGAAGAGCACATAGCCTGGCATTCCTCAGTTTATTGCTGTCTCAAGATGAGCAGATTTAAACTCTAATTAAAGAGATGCCATACATTGTCTTTTTACAGCGTGGGTGACTTTAACCGTTGTACTGTCACACCAGCCTTGGTAAATTACAACTATTGTTTTGGTCTTTTATGTAAGCTCAATGCGTACATTGAATTTATCATGAAGTTGGCTTATTGACTATATTTCCACTAGCTAGTATTTCTCTATTTAATTCTAGCAATACTTATCTACTGCAGTATTTTACTTCTTGGCAGCATGAAATGGAATTTGTTTGTTTAAATTTGAGTTCTTGATAGTCGCTCTACAAACAGTCACCCTAAAGACAATTACCTGTAGCACATGATGTGCAGTAAGAAAGGTAACTTAAATAACTGACTATGCCCAAGAATAGAGTGAGTATTTCCAAGTATGTGTAGAAAGGCAGAACTTTGAAGTATTACATAAATTTAATAATCTGTTTTTAAAATCATAAGGAATTTTCAGTACAACCAGTTCCTGGATTCCAAGTTATCTGATTTACATACAACTTGTAGTTATAAACCAACTCTTTAGAGAGTACTGTATCAAAAAATCATGGTAAATACAATGGTTCATAATAAAAAATGGGTGTGACTTTGGGACAAGCATCAAAACATTAATATTATTGCAATCTTATTACATTAAGGATGCTTTAGTGTACCTGGAAGTATTTTTTGGCACCTAGAAAGGCACTCTACATACAGTATACTAAGACCAACATTTGATTAACTGATGTTAGATACAAACCATAGCTAACTGTTTTAATTTACTTACATATTTAATTTAAAGATAGATCAAGAAAAAAACTTGTTTGTAACCTGGGCACTTCCTGTCTTAGGTTTTTTGTTTGTTTGTTTGTTTTTTAAGATTAAGCTTAGTTACTTCATGTGGTTTAAATACCACTGTTCATGACTTATTGTTACAGCTTAATAAAAGCATTATACAGATGGCTGACAAGGAATTAAAGATGATTACAGACACCAGCTGAAAGAAGCATTTAGACGCAAGGAAGAAACACTTGGGTAGTTAAACATTAAAATAACTGCAGACCTTGAGTTGTTTACAAAAAATGTAGGATAAGACAAATAACCAACAAAGTGAGCTGACAGAGGAAACTATAGCTTTAAAAAGAGACTGTTTGTAATTAATATAAACACGTGTTCACCAGTTGCTAACTCCCATTGATCACCGTACACTCCCTCTTTATCAAAATAAAGCAAGCACATAACTTCCCCATGTCTCAGAATGAATAGTTTATGCAAATTTACTGCTAATAAGCCTGTGCTTCATCTCTACTACCCTTTCTCAGAGCAGTGCTTCCTTTTTCAGAATTTCACAAAATGGGAAACTATTCTTAGTAGCATTAAGAAGGAGCGTAAAGTCAGTATAACATTCCTATGATAACCAAACCTAAACCCACTGCTACTGGGTAGATCTCAACACATAGCAACACTATACAACACAGTAGACCTGCTCCAGAGTTTCTAAAGAGCACCTGGCAGATTTGAAATGTCAAACATTTGAAATGTTAGCAGAAGTAGCCCTTAACCACTACACCACCAAGGTCTCCAATGTGATAGAGTTTAGGATATACAGTATTATAACCAACCTATATTTAACTGCTAGTCATGAGTTAGTTTTATCCTTTTGATAAGGGGTCTAAGTTGATGTTTTAAAATTATTCCATTACTTAAACTACAAAGCTACTGTATAACAATAGATTTAGATACATTTGGTATTTGGATGAATGGATGCATTTTTTCTTACATGGCAGAATCCTGGTGATTGTTTTTGTGATAATTTCTTTAACAACATTATTGTAACTGTTATCATACTATGCATAAGGGTTTGAAGAGCAAAACGTTTGGCCTAAGTAATTGGAGTAAAATATATTTCTGAGACAACTAACTTTCAGAGCATTAGTATTTTAGAGATAAATAAACTATTTCATCTTCATATTTCACATATAAATTGGAGGCTCATTCATTGCGTTTAAATAATTTTATCCCACAAATGTACATTTTCTCCCTAAAAATCATCACTTAATGAGCCTCTATTGTGTGATTCACTTCTGGGAATCATATTCAATAAAATGAAGCCTGGAGGAGTTTTTTTTAATAATATCTGTTGATCTAACTTCAGTTTTAAAATAAAGTATGACTAAGAAGTTTTCAGATTTTAAAGAAGGGAATGATCACACACACAATTTCTGCAATAAGCCCTAAATGGTTATTTTCACTGAGATATCATCAGCAAAATGAAGAAATAGTTATAAGACCTATTGTGATTGAGTACTGCCTCCAAATGTTCCACTGAAGGAATACATTAGAATAAAGTAACAGAGCTTGATCTTCATACAGATGTATTATTTGAAATGGCTTGTGTTCAGAATCAAAAAATGGCACATTTTGCTTTCTTATATTCAGAGTTAGATTGTATGTAGCACCTAACCACTATGCTCCCAGGGTTTCCAGATTATATGAGGCTAAGGAGAAACAACTGATCCAGTTGTCCACTCAACGCTAATTCATTGAAATGATCTAATGCAAGCCCAGCCATACCAACTTGCTGGGCAAAGTATGGTACACAAACACAAACACCCCACTCTAGTCATCAGGCCCATGGAAGTGTGTATCTTTGCTGGCTATTGTCCAGTTGACCTCTAACTCATGATGACCCCACGCACAACACAACAAACTACTACTCAGTCCCCTGTCATCCTCACGATCGGTTTCAGGTTGAGCTCCTGTGATCTACATGGTTTTCATTGCCTGATTTTCCAAAGTAGATCTCTGGGCTTGTCTTCCTAGACTATCTCTTTCTAGAAGCTCCACTGAAATCTGTTTAGCATCAAAGCAACACACAGTCCTCCTCTGAACAGACAATAGTGACTATGTGTGAGTGCATTGGCCAGGAATGGAGCCTGAGTCCTCACTACGAAGGTGTGAATTCTGTCTCTGGACCACCATTGTCCCTTATTGTAAACTGACAAGCAAAAAAAAAAAAACCAACCAGAAATGATAGCTGTTATCAACACTTAATATTTCTGGTTATTATCAAGAAGTACAATAAAGTGATAAAGCAAGACTTTGACTGCTTCAACTACTGAGCCCCAAGGTAAGATACAATTTAAGTATGTTTATGTTTTATGCTCTCCAAGACCAGTTTATGCCAGGACTTCAGCCAAGAAGGAGGGCTGGAGTCTGGCTTATACTACAAAAACCAGTATCTCAAACTTTGGGTCAGGGCTTATTTTTCTTAGGAAAGTATCATATTTTCTTTCTCTTGTGTCCGCAAAAATGTGAATTTTTGCCATCATTCTATTTCGGATTTACCCTGTTTGCTAATCAAATAACCATGAAATTGCTCTGAAGAGTTGCCTGCAGAGTTTTTGATATACTGTGTCTACTCACTGTCTATTCAGTTGTCATGTTTATAAGGGAAAGTTTTTACAATTAGATGTCGGTCTTTATTTTCATCATTTTCACTGATTTGGGGGCAGCTTATTTGTTAACTTGCAGTTTTCACCGTGTAGAACAGATCTAAAAATTTCAAGGATGTGTAGGTAAGATATATAAGTCTGTGCAAACCAAACAAAGAAACTAGGTCATTTCTCCCCCCTCTCTCCCTTACACTACTGGAATTGGCATAGTGACATCTTTAGGAACTCTTTCTAATCCCTTGCTTTAGTCAGTATACATGAAGTTATCCTATAGTTTAGCCTATCAATACTGTTCTTTAAAATATTCTGTCAGTAGACTGTTTTATTTGTAGAACAAGTGGCAAGTAAGTGTAATTTATGGGTTCTCTTTTGAAATAAATATTTTTGTTGACTCTGGCAGAAGAAAATGGGGCATCAACAGTCACTGTCAAGCTAAATCTAAGTGCTTGAGAATTGTTGAAAATTTGAGTTTTACCCATTTTTTAAATTCAAATGTGACATATATTCCAGATATTATGCATAAGATACATTCTCACTTAAGCAGATTTATTTAGAAGCCTACTTTGAAGGAAATTAATAATCTATGTTTCTAAACACAACATAAACCCAGTGCCGTCGAGTCGGATCTGACTCATGGCAACCCTAGAAGGCAGAGTAGAACTGCCCTCTAGAGTATTCAAGGAGCACCTGGTAGATTTGAACTGCTGAACTTTTTGTTAGCAGTGGTAGAACCTAACCACTACACCACCAGGGTTTCTCAAATACAATGTAGACACTTAAATTTTAGCTATTGTCTATCTAATATGAATGATTGTTTAATGAGACCTATCTGAATTGATTTTTCTGTAAGTGGGGCATATTTTGCCACTACAGAAGAATATGGAAAAGACTAATACTCAGTAATGTGTGCTTAACTCAGCCTCACATGGTTGCATGCTCAATAAGTGGCAGTAATAATAGGAACAGTAATAGTCATAGAAAACTCATTGTTGAGTACTTTTCCGATACTTGCATGCATTGCAACTAAACAAAAGATTGGCAGTTCAAACCCTCCAGCTGCTCCAAGGAAAAGTGATGTAACAGACTGCACAAGTGCAGCCTTGGAAACCCTTTGTGGCAGTTCTGCTGTGTCCTTCTGCTTCTCTGTGAATAAGAATCACTCAACGACAGTGGGTTGCGGTATGCTTACATGTCTATCACAGAACTGATTGAAAATGGTACTTTCATCTATGCTGCAGAAACAGAGATGAAATAAACACTGAAACATCACCTCACTCTGCCCTGACACAGAAATTTGCCACCAAAACTAAAGAAACCAAATGTGAGGCTATCAGAGTTTAAGATTCCCTTTGCGCATAGGTCTTATTATCATGTCCCCCAACTTCACTGTCACGTGTTTCCTTTAAAGTCTTTTGAGCTCCTATCCTCCTGTTCTGTCTGGTTTTGCAGTTTACACAATTCGCTTTTGTTCTTAGTTCAGGATAGGAAGTATCTCTCTCTCTCTCTCACACACACCCCCACACACCAGAAAATTACAAGCCATAATTGAAAGTGTCAAGAGCAAAAAAACCTCAAATGCTGAGGATTATTCTTGCATAGAAAACACAACTTTCTCACCTAATGAAATTGGAATTCAGCCACAGATTTGTGTGATTGCAAAGCTAAGTGAACCCACAGCCATGAGTCTGTTTCTTTTCCTCAAGCTACTTGATCCATTTGACAAACGTATATCAGACATCTATGTGTATCAGATGCATGGTGGTGTACAGAGATTTGCCATACATCAAACTCAACTGATAGTAACTAAGAATAATGACTTATTTATCAAACATTATGTCAGGCATTAGATATGTCCAGGTAAATAAAAGTCATCCCTACTCTATTTTACTGATGTACTAAAAAAAGAATTATACTCCATTGTGTCACATGCCATAATAAGTAAGTATAAGAGAGTGTGGCTATTGTCACTATACTGGAAGTTATAGGGAAGACCGAATAGAGGAGGGGACATTTGAGATGCATCCTTAAGTATTAAGGAGAAGTTTAACAGGCAGATAAGAAGAATGATTCTTTCAGACAGAAAGTGTTGTGTGAAGGCATAAAGGACATAAAGTATTCAGGGATCAATGATTAAGTGTGAATGATTAGGTCATAGGATATGTAGTGAGGACAAATGAGTATGAACACACAGGCAAACAGCCAGGGTAAAGGAGGACAGATGACTTTTATGAATATAAAAACAGCATAATTGGAATTTACCTTTACAAAAATCAACCCAGTGTGGCTGTGTCAGGGATGGTGCAAGAGTGGAGACTGGTTAGTAAAGACAACGGGGAGGCAAGTCCTTTCGTCATTCCCTCCTTCGTATCTCTGCTAAAATACTGTCATTTCATAGAGACACTGATCATCTTGTTTATGTAACAGTGCCCGCTACCTTTATCCTCATGCCCTTCTTTATTTTTCTGGAAAGAAATCATTATTATACAAACAGTGAGATGTGTTTTTCCTGTTAGAACCTTGTTGATGTCTACTGGGTTTACTGTCTCTGCTAAATAAGGGTTAAACTCACTGCTGTCAAGTCAATTCTCATGCATAGTGACCCTATCAGACAAAGTAGAGCTGCTCCATAGAATTTCCAAGGAGCGCCTCGAGGATTTGAACTGCTGATCTTTTAGTTAGCAGACATAGCACTCAGCCACGATGCCACAGGATTTCCAAACAAGGGGTACAGTGGGCAAATTCCACCATCATTGCTAACTGCATAATAAAGATCGGCCTGAATCCCATTAACACCCAGAGATGGATCCAGTCCTGATCTTCCCATGTTTCCACTTTTGTCACCAGCAGCCTGAAGCAGCACTCTCTCTCACACCCTAGGCACTAGGAGCTTGGTTGGCACTCACAGGTTAAAGGGACCTAGTTCTTCAGACTGCCTAATAGCCAGATGCCAGTCACAATCTTGATAGTCCATGTGACATCCAGTCTACTGCCCTTGTGGCCACAAATTCAAGGTTGATTTCCCATCATCACTTCAAAATACCAGCTATAAGGCTGGGGAGTCCCTCTGACACCTCAGCTTTCTGACCTGCTGACTTCTACTGATTCCTTTGGGTTTGGTAGTTTACTGGAATAACTCACAGAAATCACAGAGAATATATAAATACTACAAAGTGGAGAGTGTTTTGGAAAACTTAAGGCCAGAAAAGAAATTGATGGTGATAATTTAAAGATGTGTGTCAAGAATGACAATAACTGTGTCATTTCAAGCCCAGGCTTTTGTAAATGTGGAATTGAGGGAAGCATTGTGAGTTCTTGAGACTAAATCAAAATAACACTCGCTGCCGTTGAGTCGATTCTGACTCACGGTGACCCGATAGGACAGAAGAGAACTGGCCTGTAGAGTTCCAAGGAGCACCAGTTTGTCACAGGGACTCAATATTTTTATTCTTAAAGCAAAAGCATGGGGAGACAAAAATAAAGATTTTTTTTAACCAGAATGTTTTGGTTCCTACATTTTCAAGACAAGTACATAAAAAAGTCTTGAGTTGTTGATCACAAAACATGTTGGCTATCATCAGAGCTCAGTCTCCAAGGTGACTGTAAGTCACTGTTGATAATCTATGTAGTGTTTTTTTCCATATGTTACCAATTCCCTGATGGGGTCTCTAAAGTCTATGCTTTCAACGTTGTTTGTTCTCTATGGTCTTATTTTCAGTTTAAGTACTGCCTTTGATTGCACACATTATCAAAAAACAAAAAAAACTAAACATCAGTGGAGTCACCATGAGTTGAGAGCCAACCTGAGAGGGGCTAGTAACAACAGTATCTCTTTATCCTATAATAGCACAAAGCCTGTCTCAAGGGCACACCTTCCACAAAAGGCCATGATAATACCATCAACAACAGTAATAGCCAGCCAAGTGCCGTCGAGTCAGATCCGACTCATGGCGACCCTAGGGGCCAGGGTAGAGATATGATATTTGCTACTACTGAATGCTTATTAAAGAGTGCATTTAGGAGCTATGTATCTATCGGTATGCTTATTCAAAATTACTCCTGGAAAACCAATTCTTCCCTCTCTGTCTGATTATTGTTTTCAATAGAACTGAGGGTGTGATGGGCAAAATACCTATTTAGAACTAGAGATAAGCAGCATGACTTTGCTATTGCTTCTGATGAAAATATAGACACTCTTTTACATTCCTTGCTGAGACAATGTGAGAAAGAGCTGCAGCTGCATTTCAGTAAGGAAGGTAAGATCTTGTTTGTGAATAAAGTGGCAGTAGAATTCTGCATTTGGGTGGTGCAAAAGGTTAAGCACTGAGCCATTAAATGAAAGGTTGGTAGTTCAAATCCACCCCGACATGTCTTGGCATAAAGGCCTGGTAAAATACTTAAAAAATACAACTGCCTTCGGGGTTCCCCTGGGAGCATGATGCTGCCCCTGTCCATAAATCATAATGAAGGTCAACTCTTCAGACAGAAATGGACTGGACTTGGTAATGCAGAGTGACCATATTTTGTGGGCACTTTATGGTTCTATGCATCTATAGGTTGTTGTCCTGCTGACCTCATACTGGAGGAAGGGGAGTGAATGGAGAGGAGGAGACAGCAGTCTGTTGGGAGGGTAGGATGTGTATGGAGCAGAGAAGAAGAGTGTGCTGTCACCGTGCAGGGTGAGCAGTGGAAGCTGCATATAGGTGAGCATGCAAATTTGTGTGGGAATGTACATTTTCATTCAATCATAATAAACATACATATATAGCAGCCACTGAAAACCCTATGGAGCATGACTCTAACATACATTGGGTTGAGTCTCCAAGAGTTTGAATGCATTTTTAGTGGGGGGATGTCTAGGGAAATAAAAATATGTGTGTGTGTAATTTCCCCCCGGGATACCTCTGATAATGATATCCTGTTTATAGCTCCTTCGTATGTCCATAAATTGATTTTCTAAAAGTGTTTATTTCTATATCTATGTACAGTAACAGAGGGATTTTCACTTTACATATGTAAAGCCAAACCAAAGCCATGGCAGTCAAGTCAATTCCGACCCATAGCAACCTTGTAGGACAGAGTAGAACTGCCCCACAGAGTTTCTAAGAAGTGCCTGGTAGATTCAACCTATGACCTTGTGGTTAGCAGCTGTAACATTTAACCACAAAATCACCAAATATGTATAAAGAGAGAGATACACAGACACAGAGACAGAGACAGAACAGTTCCTAACAAGCCCCTACAAAATTACATATAGATTATTCACTTATATAAACAGTTTATGTTGCTTAAGCCAACTTGTTTGTTCTTTTCTCCACACCCAAGAGAGTCCAAATAAATACACTTACTACATGCCATTGATCATGTGACACATTTTGTAAACATTGTTGTTGTTGTTAGATGCCTTCGAGTCAGTTCTGGCTCATAGCAACCCTGTGTACAACAGAATGAAACACTGCCCGGTCTTCCGCCACGTCTACAGTTGTTTTTATGCTCAAACCGATTGTCGCAGCCACTGTGTCAACCCGTCTCATCAAAGATCTTCCTCTTTTTTGCTGACCCTCCACTCTACAAAGCATGATGTCCTTCTCCAGGGACTGATCCTTCCTGACCAACAAGCCCAAAGTACGTAAGATGCAGTCTTGCCATATTTGCTTCCAGGGAGCACTTTGGTTGTTCTTCTTCCAGAGCAGACTTGTTTGTTCTTTTGACAGTCCATGGTACATTCAACATTCTTCTGTAACACCACAGTTTAAAGGCATCAATTTTTCTTCTGTCTTCTTGGTTCGTTGTCTAGCTTTCACACCCATATGATGCAATTGAGAATACCATGGCTTTGGTCAGGTGCACTTCAGTCTTCAGTGTGACATCTTTACTTTTCCATACTTTAAATAGATGCCCTGCTGCAGATTTTCCCAACACAGCGTGTCTCTGGATTTCTTGACTGCTGCTTCCATGGATGTTGATTGTGGACCCAAGTAAAATGCAATCCTTGACAACCTCAGTCCCGTCTCCACTTATGACAATGTTCCTTACTGGTCCAGTTGTGAGGATTTTTGTTTTCTTGATGTTGAGGTGGAAACCATACTATAGGCTGTAGTCCTGGATCATCATCAATAAGTGTTTCAAATCTTGTTCACTTCCAGCAAGTAAGATGGTATCCTCTGCATATTATAATCATTATATCACTTCATCCTCATCATAACTCTATAAGGTGATTACCATCACATTTCACTGAAGAAGAAAATGAACACGAGAGCAGTTAAGGGGTTTAACCTAATCCACACAGTTAACTGAGATACAAATGCAGAATTCAAATTGTAACCATATTGTAACCAAACCAAAATCCAGTACCATCAAGTCAATTTCTTAAGTCATAGTGACCCTATAGGACAGAGTAGAATAGAATTGACCCACCGAGTTTCCAGAGATGGCCTGGCACACTTGAACTACCCACGTTTTGGTTATCAGATATAACACTTAACCACTAAGCCACCAGGGTTTCCTCTTGTAAAGCTGGTGTTTAATTCCATGCAAGGCTATTAACAGGATTCAACTTTACATTAGCATTTCCCCTCTAAGTGTGGCTTAATTTTCCCTCAAGATCTCTCTGATAATGCTATCCTGTATGTATCTCCTTATGTCCACAAAATGATTTTTTTAAAAATATATCTGTATCCATGTATAGTGACAGAAGGATTTTCATCTGACGGAAACGAATGACATTAATAATAGTCCCCACTACTCAGGTGGCAATTAAGATATTCTCCACAGACTCATCCAATCCCCAATCCACGTCTTACTCTGAGAAACATATGGAAACCTGAGGATTCATGGTTTAATTACATTAATGAAACCATACGCTAAGGATTCAGAATATGTCCAAGTCAGTACTAGCTACATTACTGAGGTGATAATTTAGACATGTTTTCTGCTTATAAAATGCCATGTCACAACTGGGTGCTTGGAAATGTTGAGTGTTTGTATGTCTAAATCTTATCTGTAATCTTCTTTGATACTTCTAAAAAAAAAGTCCAGTTGATATGTGTTTTTATACATATGTATGTATATGTCTTTAAGCGTATTTCTAAAGCTCTTAAGAAACATCGACCTCGTAGACTTACCTATACTGAAACATTTAGAAGTTGGTTAAGAAGGTTCTGATGTGTAACTTGGTTAGTAAATAATCTAGTGGGTTGCACCCAAACAAGTACAAATATGTTTGATTGTTACATGAAATAATGTTAGTTTGCTAATTATATCAGGATCAAGAGGGGCTTCATTTAAGATGATTTATTCTCTTTTAGTAATATATTCTCTAGGAATAGGCTATAGTGTTCTACTAAAACAGGTGGAGTTTTCATATTACTACGTTTTTAGTGCAAAAATATGGAAGAGTAACTTTAATCAACTTACGTGGAAATGCCAAGTCAGAACAAAACAGACTGACCATTGCATAGTGACCAAACTGTGCTCAAATTTAACTGGCTAACAAAATCTCAGACGTGCTCTTATTGAGAGCTCTCTGATATGACGGCACTTGGCTGGCTGACCTGGAATCACCAAGCATGACTGGATTTTATTATTTGATGTTATTTACCTATATTTTTCTGCCATTTGAATTTATTAAGTATACGTATTCAGTATTTCTTGAATTTAGGACCTTGAGTTCTACTACTCTCCTCTATTTGATTTAATTCACAAAGTTTCTAACACTTCCATGACCAGAATTATACATCATCTTTTAAAAGCACTATCCCCAGATTGCATCAAGAGACAGACTGAGCTGGAGATGCTTAGCTGTTTTTCAAGAAAACTCTGAAAATTATGCAGTCTAGTCTTACCTTAGTTAAGAGTTGCAAAACTACCACACACAGTGCTGCACTCTTTTCCAGCTCTGATTTATAAAAGCTAAAATGCCTCATCAGGGATCAAGGGATGTTTGTTTTCAGTTTTTTAAAAAATATATAAATAAAAATTGCCCGCATTTCCTATCATAATCTCTTCAATAGAAAAAATCAGCAATGCATGATACATGTATACATATATATATGTGTGTATATATACATATATATATATCTCAAAATGGAATGGAAACCATGCTTGCATAGTGCTTAAGTGCTACCCAAAATGTCAGCAGTTCAAATCCACTAGGCACTCCCTGGGGACTCTACTGGGCAGTTCTACTCTGTCAGTAGCTATGAATCAGAAACAACTTGATGGCAGTGGGATTTCTTTTTTTGATGGAATACAGGTTAAGTACTACGGCTGCTAACCCAAAGGTCAGTAGTTTGAATCCATCAGGTGCTGCTTGGAAACTGTAAGGGGCATTTCTAGTCTGTCCTACAGGGTTGCTATGAGTCAGAATCAACTCAACAGCAATGGGTATATCTTAAAATTGTTAGAATTTTACTTTAAATTTTCTGATCTCTCATTTTATGTCACTGCTAACTTGACCTTAGGGGTAATCAAGTAGAAAACACAACTTCTTTTTATATTCTTGTCACCGGTTTATAAATATTATCGAGACATAATGGAGTATGATCAACTTTTCTCTTTAATAGTTGTTTGATTTAACTTATCACTGTAAAGGCAGTGACTAGTGGTGTAGTCTGTGTCCTAAGTTAAGAATTAAGAAATGTATAATTTGTATTCTCTCAATGCATCCACTCCCCTCTAGTGGAGTCTCTCAGTTGCTTTTCTCCAGTTACTCCAGTTAAACTCCCAGACACACTAACATTTACAGGCTTTGATCTTGTTTCTGTTAGAGCAGTTCTCTTTGCTGTTAATGTGTCTAGTCTCTTCAGTTACCTACGTTATAAAATTTCCTTTCAGAAATATACTGTTTGTTAATAATTGCTATCAGCTCAGATTTAATCTGTGAGTGTTTCCTAAGGAACTGATAGTGAGAATTTCTTCCCCATTTTGAGACTAATAAGAAAAATACAAACATATTCAGTGACTCAGGCAACCTTGATAAAAGAGCAACTTACAGTATTTTCTTGAGAAAAACCACTGAAGACTTGCAACTTTGCATTCATGAAAACATCTTCTTCACATTGCTTGTTATTTAGTATGCTACTTAGGAGGGTATTTTGCATCACAGCCCAAATGTAGGAAACTTCTTGTTCCCTCTTTTCTGTTGAGTAAAACATGGTTGATTATGTCTGTTTTGGGATACTTTTGAGATGTAAATTTTGGTTTGAACAAAGGAAACTGATTTGGGTTTTCTTGTCTTTATATTTGTCTTCTTGTGTAATCATTGTGTTTCTATTGCTTTTATGTAAATGATATAGAGGCTGTCCATCACCAAATTTAATACATTAAATGTATCTGATGTTAATACAATCAGCCTGCATCCTTATTTGTTCTTGTATGTGATCAGCCTTGTATTTACCTGTTCTGTGTCTTGGGTGTCCTTCCTTTTCTATAAAAGTGGACCTTAAAATGCTACCTAAAAATAAATAACCTTTGGCCCACAAGAAGAGATGCTGGCATTGATTATTCATAAACTTTCCTTTCTGTCAGACATTTATTGACATATGTTTACCATGAGGTCATACCGGTTTGGTTGGATGATATATAATGTATATAATATGTTATGTACAATGTATTATAGCATCTTATTATTGCATATGTATGTGTATGCATTTACATTGCTTGCAATTATTTTTTTTAAGATAAAGATTCATCAGCTTCACTCTTTCAATATTACAAGAACTTTTTTTTCTCAACATTTAGTGACCTCAATTGAACACCAGTGGGAGCTTTCCACCCTAATAGTTTCTCTATCTCAAAGAGAGAAGGGATGTAATATGGATTCTTCCTTGTATGAATGCTAAGATCAGAGAAGTAATCATTTTATAAAATAAAGTGAAAACAATAATAATGATAATTTTGAAGAAACATAGATGGCATTTCATACTGTTTTCATTCAAGCTAATTTTAAGTTTACCTTGGCCAGCTTCATGAGTGTAAAATATTCACAACAAAACAGGACTATCTGACTAAGAGATCAGAAATTTAGGATTCCTGATTGCCACTCTTGTATTTATGAAAGAGTTCAACGTTGAAATAGTACTTGAAATTAGAACTATTGTTAAAATAAATGCCACATCCCCAAAGGAATTCCCAACCATCACAGTCGTGTGGCTCGTTGGGTCACTGGGAGTAGGAAACAACTTGGTGACAGATAGCAACATAAGCACGGGAAGCCCTGATGAGGAAGGACAGAAGCACATTAGAAAATACAAAACATTTTTTAAAAAAATCTAGACAAATTAATACATATTCCCACTTCCCCTCCAAGTCTGAAAGAGATTTGCTCAAATTAATATTTCTATATACCTGCTTTGGAAACCTTGCAGTGGTTAAGTGCTACAGCTGCTTGCCAAAAGGTTGGCAGTTAGAATCCTCCAGGTGTTCCTTAGAAGCTCTATGGAGCAGTTCAACTGTGACCTACAGGGTCACTGTGAGTGGGAATTGACTCAGCAGCCTGTTTTTGGTTTGTTGTATCCTTCCGTTATAGGCAGAGTCTCTTAGCAGTACTACTCTGAGTAGTACTACTTAGCAGTACTACAAGATGCCTACTGAATAGCGGGGGCATCAAATTTGCCTAGAGGCAGCTCAGAAGAAAGCCCTGGAGATCTACTTCCAAAAAAAAGAAAAAATTATCCATCAAAAACCTTATAAGACGCAGAACTACTATGGCAGGCGTAGGGTCACCGTGAGTCTGAACCAATTCTGCAGCTGCTGGTGATTAACCCTAATAGTATGGACCAGTAGGATAAGTCAAAAGACCCTCAATCCTTAGCAGCAGGAGAAGAGAATTTCTAGGGCAGACAACCCTCATTAATACTTCTCTGGGACAGTTAACCAATAACAATGCTGCTAAGTTAGAAAAGTGTTGGAGATTTAGCTTTATTTCCAGAGATGAAAGTCAACTGTTGAAATGAACCAGGCTTGAAAGAGCTGTGGGAAAGCATGCTTCAAGGCTCTCCAGGCAAGAGAAGAACTAAGTCTTCTGTGGACTTTCCAAAGATCATACACTGCTCATTCAGAAATGAAACAAGGACTCTGCTTCCTCAGACCAGAGTCTCCCCAATAAAATGAAGTCTGCAAATCTCCACAAAGGAGAATACATTTACCCTCTATCATGAAACGCAGGGTCGCCATGAGTCAGAATTGACTTGACGGCACTGGGTTGGGTTTTGTTTTATCATGAAACACCAAGATCAATGATAACCATTGATCGTTTGGGGGAGAATAGAAGAGAATTGGAAACTACAAAGTTAGCCAACGTATTTTAAAAATAGAATGTAGCCCTCAAGACACAGAAGGAAAACTATCTTTCAAAATAAGTGAATTATAGATGCTTTAGACTGTTAGTAAAATTTAGAAAAGTTGGAGCTCGTGAAAGAAACAGAATAAAAGAGAGAACCAAGGACTGATAACAAATGAGCTGTTCTAAGCTAGGTGACAATGACAATGATAAAGCTGTTCAATGTAAAAAATAGTCATGGTATTAATGGTAGCATCAGAAGCTATAAGAAGCAGAATTGAGTTGTGGAAAAAATAATAATAATACAGTGGAAGGCATCCAAGGAAGCTCTCCTATGAATGCTAGGGGGAAAACAAGATTAAATTGCTAACGATGTGTGAGATGATACCAAATACAATGGACAGAGAAGACTCAAACATGAGATGTTCTTCTTTAAATTGAGACTGGAACACAGGAAAAGCTGAGGGGCTGAACCACCTGCACAACCAAGGAAACACGGAGTCAAAGCCCACAGGACCGTAAGTTTCTAGAGGGCTGGAATCCTGTTTTGATTTCCATTCCCGCTCCCCCTCTGCCTGCCAGAATATATTACAGTGGTTAGTAAGCAGACGTTTAAAAGATAAATGCATTTTTCCAAATCGAGGTAGCTTGTAGAAACCCTGGTGGTATAGTGGTTAACAGTTATGGCTGCAAACCAAAAGGTCAGCAGATCAAATCCTCCGGTCACTCCTTGGAAACTCTACAGGGCAGTTGTACTCTGTGCTGTAGGGTCACCATGAGTTGTGGTCCACCTGCAGCAATGGGTGCTTTGTTTGGTAGCGAGAAAGGGACAGAGCTGGGTTTTGGAATCTGGAAGACATGACTTAAGATTGTCCTTATTGCCACTAGGCCATCTGGGAAATGGGAACAACAATGAAAAACAAAATCTGTAAAGTCCAACAAGAATAGGCATCTCTTTTTTGGTGTTTAAAAGAACATGACATTAGTTGACCCTCTGAAAACTATGAATGGATTTGCCAGCAGGAGGTCATGGTTCAGTTTGAGGTCTTTTCATATACAAATGTATGGCTAACCACAACCATGTGTACCTGTGTTTACTTCTTTATCTTTGTATACATCTATATCATGCTAATATTGTGACATTCGATAGTTTACAAATATTCAGAAATAAAAAGACAAAAACATTCTCAGTTAACCTTATTTCTCTAACTCTATTTCAATTTTTTTACCCACTTGAAACTTCATTTTATTTTTTTTACCCGTCTGGATCTTGATTCTATTTTAGGTAACAGAAGAGCATCTCTATGAAGAATATTTTTTAGTAAACTAGGGAAATTTTCAAACATACAAATCGCCAGCATGAAAAATACAATTGCTCTACCTTTAGTTTCATTAGATCTGAACATATTATGAATATAATTTTTGGTATTTAGAACTCACATTTTTTTCCCCTTTGTGTGATTTCTAAGTGCCAGCATTTATTGTAGTAATTACCAATGTAATGTGGAGTCTGTGGAGTCTGATTCAATGCACAGCAAACATGGTAAGACAGAACAAAATGTTGTCCAGGTCCACTCCATCCTCACAGATATTGCTGCCTAAGCCCATTGTTTCTGTCGCTGTGTCACCTGTCTCATCAAGGATTTCTCTTTTTTTTCACTGACTCTTTACCACTGATGACATTTACTAAATAAAATCATTATGTAAACCAACTTATATAAAGCCATGTATAAGAAAGACTTAGGCTCAGTGTAGGTGTCCTGTGAAGACTAGTAAGATCATTAATCTTTTTGGTAAACAGAAGTCAAAAAAATATGAACAAATAATAATTATTGTCATGGCCAATTGGTGGCTTTTGTACTATTCAATTGATACTCATGTATAATAAAGTATGATATAAGGCTTATGATTTAGAGAAAACCAGGACATTAGTTTTAATCTGAGAAATACTGGTTTTTAACCAGTAAACACTATGGCTGGTTTTTAACCAGTAAACATTATGGCTGCAAATGGCTGCTTTAAATGCCAAGACAGCGGGGTCATTATTTGTGTGTGTGTGTGTGTGTGTGTGTGTGTGTGTGCGTGCTTGTGTGCGCATTAAATAATGATTTTAATAAAGTCTCAAGTTCGTGTTCCGAAAGCTATTACCTTTCAGCTCTTGCACGTACCTCTTTGTCTAGAGGGCAAAGTGAACACCATCTCATATTTTTCTTAGGCACGATATGAAAGCATTAATTTCCTTCTGCTGCTTTGACGGGACGCAGTGCTCTGGGGCAAGTCAATGCAAAATGATCACATTTTCACTCGTAATCAATATAGCTGGGTGACAGTGGATATCTATTTTTCATTCCAGCAGCCGGTAAAGTAAAATGATATGTGGATTTTCTTCAAAAGAGGTTCTTTTAGGAAACCCAGACGAAATAGCATTCTTAGTGAACCACTGAGAAAGTTGGTTATTACTGTAATTTCTCGGCTGTGGAGACAGATGTGAGTCTGGTCTTCCCTTTTTTCCTCCTCTATCTCTCTCAAAGGGATAATTTGAAAATCTGTAACTTTACTTAAGGAGTTGGCTATGAATCATAAATGACAGGATTAGTTTTTAAGGATAATATATTTAGTCCTTGTAGACTCTCTGTGGACTCCCTGCCTTCTAAATACCCATTATGTTTTAAGTGAAGAGCATACATCTGCATTTGTGTTGAAAAATGTAATTACCAAATCACTTCTGGTCCACTTTTTTTTTTTCTGAGGCAGATATTTCTTACTCATGAGATGCTGTAACGTATGAATAAGCTAAATTATATAAAATGCTTCAAATTATCGTGAGCTGGTTTTGACTGAAAAGTAGAGGATATTTGATGTTAAAATTGAAATGTTACAATGCTTGGAGAACACCACCAACAATTCAAATCTAACTTTTGTGAACTCTACATTACATTAAACTGTGAAATTCATATTCACACCAAAATGGTGTGTTTTTCTCAAATTCAGCAAAATTTCTAGTTGCCTTTCTGTAAGTAGATTTTGCATGCCATCAAATGACTAGATTATGGTTCACAAAAAATAAAAGAAATTGGAGGAAGGGGAGGAAGAAGTCATGAAGGAAGGTAGGTAGGTAGGTTAGGAATTCTTTGGGCTCATTGCAAGCAGAGAAATTACTTCAGTGATCCTTTGGACATGCTGTCACAGATTCGTGGATTCTCTCCCTGATATCAGCCAATTCTTGAGCAAGCTTTTCAAGGAAGTTTTTAATTTGTAGGTGGTAGAGAGGATTCTAGATGATAGCTCGTGTTTGGGTTCCTGTGAGTCCAGGTTGAGTAGCTCTGCAGTCAGCCATGAGCTCATGGTTTGCGATAAATAGACCTGTGTGGATTTTAACCAAAAGAAGGCATATTGAGAAGGCCAGCTGGAAGAGAGTTCACTAATTGTTTACCATTCAGCTACTTGGAATGCATGAATTCTTGTGTAATTCTTTCAGCCTGATTTGTTTCAGCGTCTAAGTGCTGACTGAGGGCACTGTGCATTTTCACTGATTTCTGAATACCAGTTTGAACGAGAAATGCCACAATCTATTTCCAAATTCAGTGGAACCACATTTGAACACGTTATTTTTTCACGTTTACAAATAATACACACAAAGTTTCTTATTATACAGGAGTCAAACAATGAATGTCGATCTGAAATTAAAGATGAAAACTCTGTTTAATCTGTTCTCTGGGACATCAAATTTTCTACGGTTTAGTACTTTCTCAATATTGCATTTACCTCTTCATCCCTGTTTATGAGTGTTTACTAACTTTTCTATCCACATACAACTGATATTGTTACTGACAGAATAGGATCACATTGCACACTGTATTAATTTCTCAGTGCTGTGTAATAAATACAATGGCTTGCATCAATACAAATTGCTTGTTAACAGTCCTGGTCTGCAGCCTGCCATCGCTCAGCTGGATTCTCTCCTTTGGGTCTCATGAGGCTGGAATCACAGTGTTGGCAAGTCTTGTTCCTTCCACGGAGACTTGGGAGAAGAATGTGCTTCCAAGTGCGCGTAGGTTTTTTGGCAGAATCCAGTTCTTTTTTTGCTACAGATCTAAGACTCCCATTTACTTATGGAAAGTATGGGGAAAAATTATTGATTAATGTATTGCTTTGGGCAAATAAGTTGCAAAAGATGTCTTTTGTGTGTTGAAATCAAAGCTATCACTTTGAAAACTGAGGTAGACCTTACCCAAGCCGTGATATTTCCAACTGCTTTGTGAAAAGCTGGGCAATGAATAAGGAAGATTGAAAAAGAATTGATGCTTTTGAATTTTGATATTGAATATACCATGGACTGCCAGAAGAATGAACAAGCCTGTCCTGAAAAAGTACAGCCAGAGTGTTCCCTGGAAGTAAAGATGGTGAGACTTTGTTTTGTATACTTGGACACATTATCATAAGGGAACAGTTCTTGAAGAAGGGCATTATGCTGAGGGTCAGTGAAAAAGAGAAAGATTTTCACTGAGATGAACTGACAGAATGGCGGCAGCAGTGGGTTCAAATACATCCGACGACGGAGGGGGTGAGGCAGGAGCCAGCAGTGTTTCCTTCTGCTATATATCGGGTAGTTACAAGTGAGACCTGACTCAGTGACACCTCACAACAACAGCAATGCTTGGAGACTATAAAGCAATATAGATGAGTGATTTAAAAAAACACGTTTCTTAAATTTAATTGCCTGAGTCAATTAATGGCTATGCTACTGTACGGGTAAGCTTCTGTTATTTCTAAAAGGATGACAATAATATCTACTCCCTAGTGTTATTTGAGGAGTCTTGGTGGCACAACATTTTTACTGCAAATGCTAATGAGAAAGTTGTGTGCAAACTCACCTTCGGATCTGTTCCGGTAAAGATTTTTTAAAAACGACATTGTGTAGATTCCAGCTCATAGCAACCCTACAGTACAGAGTAGAACTGCCCCACGGGGCTCCCGAGGTGAATGTGAACGGCCAGACTTTTGGTTAGCAGCCTTAGCTCTTAACCCACTGCACCATCGGGGCCCCATAAAGGGTACAGCCTAGAACACACCGTGACGTAGTCTGACTCTGTTACCTGAGGTTGCTATGAATTAGAAGCAGCTTGATGGTACCCAACAACAATGACACAGTGTTACCTGGGAGCCATTCAATGAAATATTAGAGGTAAAGCAATTACCTTAAAAGAATGTACACGTGAAGCACCATGAGTCATCACCACAATACGAGTATGAGTATTTCTACGACATAAGTTCCTAAAAATGGAATTCCAGTTAAAATACAAAGGTAACTTAGAAAAATAAGAATAAATTGGCTCGTGGTAAATCCACTCTGAAAGGAAAATCACCACCACCTGATTTTTTTCTGACCCTCTAATGCTGGGGTAAGCACTGCTCACTCAACCAATGTTTTTCAAGTGCATACTGAAGTCCTGGAAGCTCTGGTGGAATAGTGGGTTAAGCGTTACATCTGCTAACCGAAAGGTCAGTAGTTCAGATCTGTTAGCCAGGCCTTGGACACCCTACTGGGCAGTTTTACTCTGACCACTAGGGTTGCTATGAGTTGGACCTGACTTGACGGCGGTGTTTTGTTTGGTTTTATGGGAGTCCTGGTGTCATAGTGGTTAAGAGCTTAACTACTATCCAAAAAATTGGCCGTTCAAATCCACCAGCCACTGCTTGGAAACCCTGTGGGGAACTTCTGTTCTGTCCTACAGGGTCACTGTGAATCAGAATTGACTTCATGGCAATAATTTTTTTTTTAAAAAAATGATGTACCCAGTATCCAATAAGCAGGGTGAGATACCATTTTGAGTCAAACCATTATATTCCCTGTTCACTGTATTTTATTTACTTTTTTATCCGACTCGACGGCACTTGGCATTGGCAGAATATTTAAATTTGCGCGTGTGACATTTGTTACTCACCTTATGTATTTAAAGGAAGAAATCCTCTACCTGAGATTCAAGAAAGTCAAATATCTAAGGGCTTAATAGAGAATGAGTCACTGCAAAAATGTGGTGGATGAAGTCATCAAAACAGCTGAAGAAAGAATTAGAAGTATTTAAAAGTAAAGTGTATGTTTCTGCAAGCTTTATGTTTTCATAAAGATTATCTGTGTTAAGTGCCATTCAGAGGTCAAGAAAGATATAGAATGAAGAGTGAACACTGGACTCAGTGGCGATTTTCAGTATACTGACTCTTAGTGACCTTATAGAACAGAGTAGAACTGTTCCTACAGACTTTCAATGAAGTGGTAGGTGGATTTGTACTGTTGACCTTTTGTTTAGCAGCCACAGCTCTTAACCACTAAGCCACCAAAGTTTCCTTCATGATGTCATTGACATTTACTGGAGAGAGAGGCGTTGAAGCCAATTCTCTGAGTGATGATGGACGACTGATGTAAAGATTTGAACACTGGAAGGGTAGAGAAATCTGAGGAATTTGATTCAAAAAGGGAAATGGGAAGAGGTGATTTAAAAAAAAAAGAAGAAATTTAAATACAGAGAGACCTGAATGTGCTTAAAAGCCAAAAGAAGTATTGAGAAATAAAGGAAAGGTTACTGATGCAGCAGAAACCAGAGACAACAGATAACGTGGTAACTGTTGGTAATAAGTTAAGGAAGACCTCCCACTCATCAGACTTTAAATAACTTCCTATTTGCTTCTCTGTATCTACCATTAGTTCATAAGCTTCAAGAAGAGAAGTTTCTCTTTCTTTGTCACTTCATTTCCAACACCTAACCTGAAATATTCTGTCTTCAGTGGTACTTCAGCATATTTTTTTTTTTATTCAAAGAGCACAGGAGTCTTGAATATATGTAAGAGTCTGAAACGTAAACAATGGTACAGTAGATAGTTCTTGAACATGAGATGTTAATAAAAAGAGAAGTTTTAGATGGGGGTGCACAATGGGGAGAAAGAGAGGCATACAATGTATCATTATGCTAATATAATAAGTATGTTTTCATATTGCAAATGTATATAACTACACCATTAAAAAATACTGTTGCCATTGAGTCAATTTTGGCTTAAGGTGACTTCATAAGTTATAGGTTGGAACTGCTCCATAGATTTTCTTGACTGTAAGCTTTATGGGGTCAGACCTTTTTTCTGCAACTCCACAGACTTCAACCCACTTATCTCTCAGTTGCTACTGACTACAAACCACTTGGGCTACCCAGGACCCTTACACCATACACCTCTGGGAATGTCGAGAACCACTTGAAATAGGATAGTTAGTTAGTAGAAATATACTAACACTAGTACTTTGTCATCCAGTTGATTCAGACTCACAATGACTGCAAGATCTGTCAAAAGATCAGTTAAAAGCAAGTGATAAGCAATCAAATAAACAAACAAACAAGCCATCCCTTTCTCACTACCCCACGCTCCCTCAAGTCTAGGTAATTGGATTTACTGGATTTATTGATGTCTAGTGTATATTTATTACAGGAATCTGCTCTATATCTGGTACTATATCTGGTACAGAAACATCAGAAGTTAATGCTTTAACTAAGAAAAGGTTATTCTTATATAGCAGTACATTACAAGTCAGAATTTAAGGTGTCAACTCCGAGGGAAGGCTTTTTTTCTTTGTTGGCTCTGGAGGAACATTCTTGTGTTGCATTAGTCTTTGGTCAGAGAGCATTCTGACACAAGAACCTCAGGTGTGAGGGACACACTCTACTCCCAGTGCTTCTTTCTTGATGGTATGAGGTTCCCAGCTCTCTGGTTGCTTGCCTTCCTTTTATCTCTTGTAAAAAGGTGATGCAAGCCATACTCCAGAAAACTCCCTTAGTAAAGGTATTGCAGTCCCACCCTAAATCTTTTTTACACAATCATGTTTATTAGTCACAGGCAGTAATTAGAATTTAGAGCATAGGAAGATCACAAAATGGAGAACAATCACACAATTCACAACCAAATTTCTACACACATTTTGGGGGGAACACAATTCCGTCCATAGCAAGTATGAACGACATTATTTTGAAACTTTCCGCATGAATGAAACCATTCTTAGTAGCACTTCTTAGTGACGATACTGCTGTTGAGATGATACATGTGTCAAGGTTGTCTGCAGATACTACTTACATACAATTCTGAATGGAAATGGAAATAGTCTGATGTTCAGAAATGGCTTTACATTAGGGATTTCCTCTTTTTTCCACTTCTTTCATTGAGTTCATGTTTGTTCCATTATTTTTGTATTAATGTATTTTCTGTATTGGTAATGGATAGATGTGGTGGGGATATATTAAGTCCCTTAAATTATATTGTCTGAACAGTGGTCTTATTTTGTTATGAATTGGTCTACTCAGTCTTCTAGAAAATGAATCTGGAGAAAATATAAGACAGCTTGAGAAAACTACATTTTAAATAGATTCATCTTAATGACCACTTAAATTTTGTTATAGACTGACATAAGCATTTCAGAATATTGTTTAAGTTAACCCTTTAAAAAACTTATAAAGTACATATCGTCTGTTTCTCCTTCCTTTTTATTTCAAAGACGAGGAAACAAAGGGACAGAGACATTAAATAACTGTCCTAAAATGACACAATAACCTTTGAAACTGGCCTTAGGAACCATGTAGTCTGACCGTAAATCCCTAGTTCTCTACTACTATATGATTCCGATTTGATAAAGCCTGTGGTAAATGTGCTGTTACTAACTATTCTCACATAATAATGAGAATAGAAATCTCAGCGATCTTACCAAGTATGAAGGCAAGGAAGGGCGTAGTAAACAAAACATAGCCTGGAGACCTGGGCTTGAACACTCACTGCTTCAGTACGCACTATGAGTTTGTCAACAACTTAAGCTTCCCTAGATATTAGATTTCCCCTCTGGAAAACAACTTGGTTGGACTAATTGCCAATAAGGTTGTTCGGAGCTCTGAAATGATGAAACTCCTGATAAATTCCAGTCAATAGAATTCATGTGCAAATTAGTCACCTTAACAAGTAGACCACTAGACAGTCAATGAGGACTATTTAAGTGAAAAAGGATAGTATTGCATATTTTCAGTGAAACCCGTATGAGAGAAGAAATGTCTTTAACTTTCCTTTTAAAATATTTTTAGCAAGAATGATGGATGACTAATTAGATGTTAATTGTTCATGTCTACTGATTAGGCAACTTAGGAAGGATTTTTAGAGCATTGATTTAATAAGGAATGACACTTGAATCTTACCCATAATTAGCTTATTACTTTTGGCTGCAGTCTGGATTTGTGCTATGGGAATGATTTAAAGAGATTAATCTTTTTCAAGGACCAGTTAGTGCTGATGCATCTCCCAAGAACACCTTCTAGACTGACTTAGAAACTCATGACCCTGATTCTGCAGCCATAGACAGATCTGTTTGCTAAGATCAAAGGGAGGGGTAAGAGATCCTTGTGCCTGCATTTTGAGAAAAGTTTTATGGTACCACACAAATTAAGTTTTATTTTTCAGTCTGTAGCTTAAATAAGAACTTATTCTGTTCTTTGCCACATCTCATCCCTGATTTAGAGAGCATTGTTGTCTTAGGCTGGGTTTTCTAGGGAAGCAAAACCAGTAACACGTGTAGGTATTAGGAAAGATTTATAATATATATATATATAGACAGATAGATAGATACAAATATAGGAAACAGCTCACGTAATCACAGAAGCTGAATGTCCCAAGCTCTGGCACAAGCCTCACGTGTCCACGGAAGCTGAGGAACCCAAGGTCAGCAAGTCAGAGACCAGAGTTGCAGATCACCGGTTGTGTGGGTCAGTGGATCCCAAGCTGGCGGCGAGACGATGCAACAGAGGCTGGAGGTCGGTGGGTCCCAAGCTGGTGGCGAGGCGAAGTGACAGAGGCTGGAGAACCCAAGATCGGCAGGTCAGGGAGCAGGACTGAGCAGAGGCTGGCGAGCGCAGGATTGGCAGGTCAGGGAGCAGGACTCTCACGTGCCGACTGTAAGGACTGATGAGCCCAACAGCCGCTAGCTCAAGTCCCAGAACCAGACGCTGGAACAAGAGAGAGCAGCAGCTCCTGGTCACGTGAGTGATCAGCAGCTGTAGTCCAGGGTCACGAGATGAGAGCCGAGGGGCAGGAAGCCACCACAAACCCCGCCCTGCCACTTAATACAGCAGCCAAATAGGTAGTAGCCAAGTTGACATAATCCTGACCACCACAGTCCACCCCTTGTCAACTTGGCATCTTCACACATCTCACCTTACCATGCACAGTCTCTGAAGGGGTACAGTTACAAAGTCATACTTATGTCAACATGATATAACTAACACATGTACAACTGAAAATGCATTAACCCATTTACATCTTATGTTTCATAAGTAAACAAAATATCCAATACACACATACAAAGCAGGAATACTCATAGCAATTACAGTCCTCGTTTCTGCAACTGGTCACGTGGCCGTAACTGATATTTAGAACTACCTTCTTCTACAACCCATTCTGTATTCCCTTTGCCCTCAGCAAGTACCTCAGCTGGTTGTGGTTCCTTGCCTGGTGAGGTGACCCAAACCTTCATTCCTGAAGGGTCTGGGCTATTATCACTCATTTTGGAGTTGGGTTGCTGTAGTTTTCCATTGACCTTAATCACAGGACATGGTAGTACTAGGAGGCGTCCTAAGGGATCTCCTGCATTCCAAACATACTCCTCTTTACTTCCGTTATGTAATGTCAATCCAATTTCATCTTCATAGTCAGGATCAATCACACTGGCCAGTATTGTAACTCCCTTCTTTGTCTGTTGATCCAGAGGTACAAGGAGCCCAAAATGGCCTGGTGGCAATTTTAGCTTCCAGTTCAGTGGAATCGTTGATGTGTCTCCAGGCGGCAGCATTCCTCCCTTCGGAACTAAGACATTTAGTCCTGCAGAACATAAAGTCATGGGGACAGGAAGCAAAAATCTTGCAAGTGGGTCACTAGGGGTAACAGTGAGTGGTGCCACTCCCGTTTCTACCCCTTGATTCCTGGACCCATGAATCCTGGCAATAGGAGAAACAGCACCGTATATTGGACGCTGGTTTAGAGCATACACAGCCTCCTGGAGAACATTTCCCCAACCCTGCAAGGTACTGCCACCTAGCTGGCAGCGTAATTGTGTCTTCAGGAGACCATTCCATCGTTCTATCAAGCCAGCTGCTTCAGGATGATGGGGAACATGGTAAGACCAGTGAATTCCGTGAGCATGGGCCCACTGCCGCACTTCATTTGCTGTGAAGTGAGTCCCTTGATCAGAGGCAATGCTGTGTGGGATTCCATGACGGTGGATGAGGCATTCTGTAAGTCCACGGATGGTAGTTTTGGCAGAAGCATGTCGTGCTGGGTAGGCAAATCCATATCCAGAGTAAGTATCTATCCCAGTAAGGACAAAACGCTTTCCTTTCCATGATGGAAGCGGTCCAATGTAATCAACTTGCCACCAGGTTGCCGGCTGATCACCTCGAGGAACAGTGCCATATCGAGGACTCAGTGTTGGTCTCTGCTGCTGGCAAATTGGGCACTCAGCAGTGGCTGTAGCCAAGTCAGCCTTGGTGAGCGGGAGCCCATGTTGCTGAGCCCATGCATAAGCACTGTCCCTGCCACCATGACCACTTTGTTCATGGGCCCACTGAGCAATGACAGAGGTAGCCGGAGAAAGAGGATGATTGGTTCCCACAGAACGGGTCATCCTATCCACTTGATTGTTAAACTCATCCTCTGCTGAGGTTACTCTTTGATGAGCATTCACATGAGACACAAATATCTTCACTTGTTTGGCCCATTCAGAGAGGTCTATCCACATACCTCTCCCCCATAAATCCTTGTCTCCAATCTTCCAGTCATGTTCCTTCCAAGTCCCTGACCAACTGGCCAAGCCGTTGGCCACAGCCCATGAATCGGTATACAGCCGCACATCTGGCCACCTCTCCTTCCAAGCAAAGTGAACAACCATATGCACTGCTCGAAGTTCTGCCCACTGGGAGGATTTGCTTTCACCACTGTCCTTGAGGGAGGTCCCAGAAAGGGGCTGTAGTGCTGCTGCTGTCCACTTTCGAGTGGTGCCGGCATACCGCGCAGAACCATCTGTAAACCAAGCACGAGTTTTCTCTGCCTCGGTCAGCTGGTCATAAGGAATCCCCCATGAGGCCATAGGTGCAAACTGGGAGACAGGAGATAATGTTACAGGAGTGGAGACCATGGGCATTTGGGCCACTTCTTCATGCAATTTACTTGTGCCTTCAGGTCCTGCACGGGCCCGATCTCGTATATACCACTTCCATTTAATGATGGAGTGCTGCTGTGCTCGTCCAACTTTATGACTCTGTGGGTCAGACAATACCCAGTTCATGATAGGCAGCTCAGGACGCATGGTGACCTGGTGTCCCATGGTTAAGCGCTCAGTCTCTACTAAGGCCCAGTAACAAGCCAAAAGTTGTTTTTCAAAAGGAGAGTAGTTATCTGCAGAGGATGGCAGAGCTTTGCTCCAAAATCCTAAAGGTCTGCGCTGTGATTCGCCAATAGGGGCCTGCCAAAGACTCCAAACAGCATCTCTATCTGCCACTGACACCTCGAGCACCATTGGATCAGCTGGATCGTATGGCCCAAGTGGCAGGGCAGCCTGCACAGCAGCCTGAACCTGTTGCAGAGCCTTCTCCTGTTCTGGGCCCCACTCAAAAGTAGCAGCCTTTCTAGTCACTTGATAAATAGGCCAAAGTAGCACACCCAAATGAGGAATATGTTGCCTCCAAAATCCAAAGAGACCCACTAGGCGCTGTGCCTCTTTTTTAGTTGTCGGAGCAGCCAGGTGCAATAATTTATCCTTCACTTTAGAAGGGATATCGCGACATGCCCCACACCACTGGACCCCTAGGAATTTCACTGAGTTGGAAGGTGCCTGAATTTTTGTGGGATTAATTTCCCACCCTCTAGCACGCAAATGTTGAACTAGTAAGTCCAGAGTCACTGATATTTCTTCCTTACTAGGTCCAATCAGCATAATGTCATCTATATAATGGACCAGTGTCACATCTTGTGGAAGAGAGAAGCAATCAAGGTCCCTGCGGACTATATTATGACATAGGGCTGGAGAGTTAATGTAGCCCTGAGGCAGGCAAGTGAAAGTGTATTGTTGGCCTTGCCAGGTGAATGCAAACTGCTTCTGGTGGTCCTTGGAAACAGGTATGGAGAAGAAAGCATTAGCCAGATCAATAGCTGCATACCAAGTACCAGGAGATGTATTAATTTGCTCAAGCAGTGAAACTACATCTGGAACAGCAGCTGCAATGGGGGTTACCACCTCGTTAAGTTTGCGATAATCTACTGTCATTCTCCAAGATCCATCTGTTTTTCGCACAGGCCAAATAGGCGAATTGAATGGGGATGTGGTGGGAATCACCACCCCTGAGTCCTTCAAGTCCTTAATGGTGGCAGTAATTTCAGCAATTCCTCCAGGAATACGATATTGCTTTTGGTTCACTATTTTCCTAGGCAGTGGCAGTTCTAGTGGCTTCCATTTGGCTCTTCCCACCATAATAGCTCTCACTCCACTTGTCAGGGATCCAACGTGAGAGTTCTGCCAATTGCTGAGTATATCTATTCCAATTATGCATTCTGGAACTGGGGAAATTACTACAGGATGGGTTCGGGGACCCACTGGACCCACTGTGAGACGAACATGAGCCAAGACTCCATCAATAACCTGACCTCCATATGCCCCCACTCTTACTGGTGGGCCACAATGACGTTTTGGGTCTCCTGGAATTAGTGTCAGTTCAGAGCCAGTATCCAGTAGTCCCCGAAAAGTCTGATTATTTCCTTTTCCCCAGTGAACAGTCACTCTCGTAAAAGGCCGTAGATCCCTTTGGGGAAGGGCAGGAGAAAGATTAACAGTGTAAAGTTTTGGCAGGGTATCAGAATTCTTCCTCAAAGGGACCTGGCCTCCCCTTCATTCAAGGGGCTGTGGGTCCTTAAACTCGCTCAAGTCTGGGAATTGATTGAGGGACCGAGACTCTCTCTTCTGGCGATTTGAGTTAGACTGCTGTTCACCTGACCGAGAGTTCATCCTTTCATACATATCACGTAAATACTTAGTAGGCTGATCATCTATTGCACTGCTAGGGACACCATGACTAAGGAGCCAGTTCCACATGTCCGCACGAGTCAGATTATCACGATTACTATTTTGCCTCTGCTGTCCATTACTGTAAACACGCCCACCTCGTCTTTGTCGACTGAGTGCAGCCACTTGACTCTTACCACCACGGGATCCAGTTAGCCCCATTGTAGTTAGGTGTCTTAATTCAGCTAGGGCAGCTCCCACTGTCATGTCTGATTTACATAAAATGGCAATCACAGCAGTCTTCAAGGATCCCGGAGCTCCCTTCACAAATTTGTTTCTCACGGTTGTGGTGAAAGTTGTGTCCTCTGGACATGCTATGTGTGGATTTGAAGGCCTAACTGAATAAATCCACTCTAGCATGCCAATTTCCCTAAGTCTTTGGATACCCTCTTCTACAGTACCCCAAGACAAGTCTGGCAATTCAACTTGATTTAATGTAGGCCACCGCATCAGCCATGCTTCAGCAATCCAGTCAAACAAACTGTTAGGTCCTCTCCTAACTTCTCGAGCTGAAACATTGAATGAAGGGTCTGTGCTCAGTGGACCCAGGTCAAGAAATTCAGACTGATCCAGCTTTATGTTCCTTGCACCATTATCCCACACCCTTAACAGCCATTCCCAAGCATATTCCCCAGGTTTCTGTTTGTATGTGTTAGAAAAGTCAAGTAGTTCCTTTGGAGTATAGCGTATCTCCTCCTGGATCACACTTTGTACTTCACCTTTTGGAGCTTGCTTGGATTTAAGTCTAGTTACAGGCCTAGAAGCCAAAATTGGCACTGCCGAAGTGTTCTTAGAATCTTCAGCAGGCTCTCGGAAAGCCTCTGCCTTAGGCCGCGCCCCAGGCAATGGCTCTGGCAGGCGCTCTTCAACGGCAGGGGGGCTGCAGCTAATCTCATTAGGTTGGAGCGGAGGGGATAATGGCTTTACTGGGCGGGGCGGTTTCGCAGACAAAGGCGAAGTAATCCCTTCACATGGGTGTGGTTCAGCTGACAGGAGAGCTTTACTGGAAGTGAGGGGCTCAGCGTCCCCAGCTTCCATATCATCCTCCCATATGTCTCCATTCCAAGTTGCAGGGTCCCATTTCTGCCCAATCAATGCCCTCACTTTAATTTCAGATACTTCTCGAGATTGGCAATTGAGCTGGCGTTGCAATTCCGCCACTCTAACGATAAGCATCTGAGTTTGGCTTTCAGCAGTTTCGGCTCTGCTATTACAAGTAATGAGGTTTTCTTTTAAAGCACAAGCAGCAGCTTTGAGGTCTCTTACACGACACGAGAGCTTTGATTCTGAGGCCCTGAGCTCATTTTTTTCCTTCACCAGCTTATCTAATGCAAGTAGGACCAGCCACCCAACTTCCTTGTACTGCTCATCCACACATAATTTCGAAAAGTCATCACACATGTTTTCACCCTGAGGGTCACCTTTCACCAATATCTGATCTATCGGTGGGGCTATTTTGCGGATATGTACCGCCACCTCAGCCCACGGATTTTTACCGACAGGAGCAGAGTTAGCAACAGTGTTACTACTTGCTAGACTCAAGAACCACTTGAAAGGATTCATTTTTACAATTTTGTTTCCCTAGAACCACTCCCGGTACCAAATTGTCTTAGGCTGGGTTTTCTAGGGAAGCAAAACCAGTAACACGTGTAGGTATTAGGAAAGATTTATAATATATATATATATAGACAGATAGATAGATACAAATATAGGAAACAGCTCACGTAATCACAGAAGCTGAATGTCCCAAGCTCTGGCACAAGCCTCACGTGTCCACGGAAGCTGAGGAACCCAAGGTCAGCAAGTCAGAGACCAGAGTTGCAGATCACCGGTTGTGTGGGTCAGTGGATCCCAAGCTGGCGGCGAGACGATGCAACAGAGGCTGGAGGTCGGTGGGTCCCAAGCTGGTGGCGAGGCGAAGTGACAGAGGCTGGAGAACCCAAGATCGGCAGGTCAGGGAGCAGGACTGAGCAGAGGCTGGCGAGCGCAGGATTGGCAGGTCAGGGAGCAGGACTCTCACGTGCCGACTGTAAGGACTGATGAGCCCAACAGCCGCTAGCTCAAGTCCCAGAACCAGACGCTGGAACAAGAGAGAGCAGCAGCTCCTGGTCACGTGAGCGATCAGCAGCTGTAGTCCAGGGTCACGAGATGAGAGCCGAGGGGCAGGAAGCCACCACAAACCCCGCCCTGCCACTTAATACAGCAGCCAAATAGGTAGTAGCCAAGTTGACATAATCCTGACCACCACAATTGTCTATTGCAGGGAAAACAGAATCAAGTTCAGTGAGCTGCTTAGAGAAAATAAAACAAAAATTGCAGAAATATTTTCAGGAATAAAATGGAAAAAGCCAGGCTTGTCATCAAGTTGATTCTGACTCATTGTGACCTTATGGGACAAAGAACAACTTCTCTCTAGGTTGGTTCCAAGTTTCCATGAGACAACTGGTGGATTCCAATTCATGAACATGCAGCCCTTTGGGTTAGTAGTGAAGCCCTTACTCACTGAGTCACCTGGACTCTCTCTTCAAGAATAACTTAAAACAGAACAAACAAACAAAAAAGTGTGTACCAATATCCAGCTTAAGAAATGGACGTGATTAGGATTACGTCGTCTGTGTTGCCTGAAGTTGGAGTGCCTTACTGTCGGGCATGTGTTTATATTTATATTATATGTGTACGAGGACTGCTCGGGAACTCATCCTAGAACATGTGCTACGTCCCTCATTGCTGAATGTCACCATGGTCACCTTAGAAATACTTCTCTTGGGAAGTGGTGTGCCAACTCCAGCAACTAGTCCACCCTTCAAAGCAATTTTGAAGCTCTTTTTCTCGAACGGCCATCAGAACTGTCATCGTATTACCCCTGATGTCCTGAATGTCATCAAATCTTCCTTGCAGTATTTCCTTTACGTTGGGGTAAAGAAAAATGTCTGTGAGGGCCAGATCAGGTGAGTAGGAAGGGTATTCCAACACGGTTATTTGTTTACTGGCTAAAAACTCCCTCAGAGACCACTACACAATTAAGTTGGTGAACTTGCCACCTGTGCTCAATGGCCATTCCAGAAAGAGTTCCAGAATTGCTTTTAGGGATGGACTAGGCACTGACATTGGCATATAGCTTCCCAAGAGGTGCATTTCGAAGGTGCCCGTAGTGATATTCAGCAATGAGGTATGTAGCACTTAGAACAATTAATTTCATTGACTTAATTGTCACACCTCCTATGTATCCCTAAACAATATACTTGTGTTTTGTCACCGATGGTGTTGGGTTCCACGGGTCTCTGTTGCCCATGGGTGATTGGTACCAATGAAGAATGCCACACAAGAAACACTGGTAGTGAGGAGCCAGGCCATGGAAACTCTGATGCCCCAGTAATAACTTAGGCATCAGGCAGCTCCCTTTTATTTAGTGAACAAAACAGGTGTAGGTGCAGCAAAGCAGGCATTAATTTGCATAGGGTATGGGCAGTTCCTCACAAAGTAAATGGGTGTCTTCCTGTCTAACTAACATAACAAAGGCCACTTCCTCAGGTGAATCCACCTGTCCTGGAGGTAATGCACTTAGGCCTGGGCTCAGGTACCAAAGTCACATTCATCGGGCCAGTCCCATCATCTGCGAGGGTCCCATGTAATACATTCCAGTCGGTTGTGGCTGTTCTGCATTCATTCATTCCAGACTCAGAAGTGGGCACCCTGGCCACAATATTTATCTTAACCATGGCCAAGTTGCCAGCTGTGGTCATGTTGCCCACAGATGGAATTTGATGAAGTTTACTAAACAGCACCCTTATGCTCTGCTCAAGTTCACAACCAGTGGAAAAGGGAATGAATAAATCAAGTGTATGGAGAAGAACACTATTCTAAGAAAGCTGGTATAAATGGTGAGGCTTGGATGGACAGCAAAAGGGAGTTTCTGAGTTCCAAACTCCAGTATTAGACTGAACAACCTACCCATTCCTTAACAGGACAGAACAATTGCTGATCTTCCTATGTGGTGCTAGCATCTCTCTGAGGGCACTGTCTTAATTACCTAGTGCTGCTACAAGTGGATGGCTTTAACAAAGAGACATTTATTTTCTTGTAGTCTAGTAGGCTACAAGTCCAAATTAAGGGCATCAGCTCAAGGAGAAATCTTTCTGTTTCTGTTGGTTCTGGAGGAAGGCCCTTGTTACCAATTTTCCCTTGGTCTGGGAGCTTCTCAGCAAACGAGACTCACAACCAAACAACCCGCTCTGTCACCAGCACTGCTTTCTCGGTGATGCGAGGTACCTGTCTCTCTGTTCCTGTCTTTCTTGTCTATCTCAGAAGAGACTGGCTGAAGACACAATGCAACCTTGTAGACCGAGTCCTGCCTCATTAATTTAACTGCCACATATCCTGGTTCACTAACATCATATAGACAGGATTTATTACTGGTAGGAAAATCACATCAGATAACAAAATGATAGACAATCACAGTCTAATTGACATACATATTGATGTACATATTTTGGGGAACATGATTCAATCCATGGCAGCAGGCAGTTCTCATAAAAGAGGAGGAGTATGGGATAAAAAAAAAGAAGACAGGCAAAAAACTTTCACATCAACTTAGCGTTCCTTTATGCACAATTACTGGGGGTCATCACATGGTTCTAATAAGTGCAAAACCAAACCCATTACTATTGTTTCAATTCTGACTCAGTTACCCTATAAGACAGAGCAGAACTACCCCACAGGATTTTGAAGTAGCACTTGGATTCAAACTGCCAACATTTCGATAACCATAATACTTAATCACTACACAACTGGCTTCTAGTAAGAAGAAAAGAAAAGTTGAGTTTGTAACTTTACTGTATAACACTTTAGTTATTACTATTATTTGTGTGTGTGTGTGTGTGTGTGTGTGTGTGTGTGTGTGAAATTACCACTAGATAGTATTTA
The DNA here is from genome assembly GCA_028571685.1 of Heterohyrax brucei. Classification (NCBI taxonomy): domain Eukaryota; kingdom Metazoa; phylum Chordata; class Mammalia; order Hyracoidea; family Procaviidae; genus Heterohyrax; species Heterohyrax brucei. The sequence goes on from CM053148.1 coordinate 98,089,302, forward strand.
GTTTCAGGCTTTATGCTTAGTCTTTATGCTTCCCCTTTACCTGAAGCTAGTAAGTATTATCACCTACTTCTAGTAAGGAGTGAGGAAACATTGATTCCAAACCCTTACTGTATAATACATTTAGTTATTGCATAAGTTTGTGTCCAAGATAAAGATCTAGTTATTTCAGATTATAAGATTAGTCATTATCCTCTCCTTTTAACACCATTTGAGGTTAAAGGATCTCTTTAGATATGTTATAGGTTAATATACTAAGTGTACCCAGTTAAGCTGGTAGAGAATATACTCTTTCACCAGGAGTTAGACAAGTCAAATTCGGTGGAATGCTTAAATAACTTTGTTTTGCTTGGTGTACTTTTGTCTGGCTGTTTGCATGCTTTGTCTAGATAACTCAAAGTCAAGTCTATATACTCTTTGTAAGAGAAGTGAATCCACAAACTTAGTAAACAAAATCATCTTAATATGTTTGAAATTATATATGTGCACACTAATTCAAAATAATAACATATATATGTGTATACAAACTTTAAGTCAAAACAAGAAAATTATATGCATCTATAAATATGTGTTCCAAATTTAGCTTTGCATGCACAGCTTTTGAATACTTGCTTAGACAGGAAAAAAAATCCTGCCTCCTTCCCAAAGTTTTTGTATCGTTCATTCAGTTCATTAATTGAACTGCTGAAGAGATTTCGTGGATTGTCTATCTTCATGTAGAGCACGTAAACTTGCTTCTTCCATAGCCTCACATAATATCCTCAGCTTTACAAGCCATTTTCAAACTACGAATTTGATCATAAAGGTAAGATGAGCCAAATGCATTTGTAAACATTTGAGGAAAAGATGTTCTGGGAAAGGATGTGAAGACAATAACAGACCTGTGAAATTTTTTAGTTGCTTTTGATGTACTTTTGGTGGGAAAAAAATAAGGCATTCTTTTATTGTCTGAGAGACAGGGAAAATGTGCAAAGGGTTTTGGCTAGGTTGTATGTACGGTTCCTCCCTTGTTGGCTACTCTAATGGGAATTCTTGTTGCTATTTAAAGTCTTCTTGATATGGGGAAACCCTGGTAAGGTAGTGGTTAAGTGCTACAGCTGCTAAACAACCGATCAGTAGTTCAGACTCACCAGCCACTCCTTGGAAATTCTACAGGGCGGTTCTACCTTTTCTACAGGGTCTCTGTAAGTCAGAATCAACTCAGTGGCAACGGGTTTGGTGTTTGCTTTTTTTTTCTTTGGATATGGTATGTGGAAAGCATCCATGTGAGTACGAATATGCCTGCGTGTTTATTCTTCATACATATTATACTATAGGACCCTACAGTTAAAGGAACAAAAAATCAAATTGAAATATTATTCAGTGGGAAAGATACATAACATTCTGTCATTTGGAGCTCACAGGCAAATGGCTAGGCAACTTGTCCACAGATGAGAAACATACAGGGATTTGTTCAAGGTGAGATAGGTACTGTCACTGTCTCCATTATAGACATGAACCAGCTGAGACAGAGAGATATCCATTACTTTCCCAAGTTCATACAGCCGGAAAGTGAGTTAGAATTCCATGTGGTCTAACTTTGTGATCTATGTGTATAACCACTATACCATAAGACCAAGTCAGCTGAAAACCTTCAGCATCAAATTATATTTACCCTACACCCCGAGAGTTCAAATGAATAAGCACTAGACAACAAGCCGAAAGTCTGGAAGTTTGATCCCAATCAGGGTTACCTTGAAAAAAAAGATCTATCAATTGGCTTCTGGAAGGACACAGCCTTGAAAACTATGAAGCAGTTCTATCCTGCATGTACGGGGTACTTAAGAGACTGAACCAACTTGGCAGCAAAAAACAGCATTCAAGATACATGTCCAGGTAGCTCTTAAAAGAAACAAAACTGGTAATATTTCTCCTCAGTTTTCATTTAATTCTAGTATAGCGTTTCATGCTCTTCTTAAAACTCTTCTTGGTCCTCTACATTGATGAAAATAACCATACGTGATGTTTGTATAATGTTTTACAGTTAGGGTTACATGCATTACTTTATATACACAGAATGAGCTCTACTGGGAAAGTTTTCTGATTACTGCTGTACAGATGAGGTAATTAAGGTACAAAGATAATCAATCACTTACTCATACACTTGTAGGAAACCCCACTGCTATAGTGGTTAAGTGCTGTGTCCGCTAATCTACAGATTGGCAGTTCCAATCCTCCAGGTGCTCCTTGGAAACTCTGTGGAGTCACTATAAACTCAGAGTCTACCTCTACTCTGTCCTATAACAGTTCTACTCTGTTCTATAGGATCACTGTGAGTTGGAATCAACTCAGAGCAGTAGGTTATTTTTTAATACACTTGTAAGTGGAGAATCACATCTAAAACTTCTACCTTATGACATCTGATCATATGCTATTTCTATTAAAAAATACTGCTTTGTCACATTTTATTTCTGCTACCTTTTTTTTCAGTTGAGTGAACTAGATACTCTTAAACCAAAACTCATTGTTGTCAAGTCAATTCCAACTCATAGTGACTCTATAGGACAGTGTAGAACTGCCCCATAGGGTTTTCAAGGAGTGATTGGTGGATTCAAAATGCCTATCTTTTGGCTAGCAGCAAGGTCTTAGTTACTGCACCACTGGGGTCAGATGCTCTTAAAGCCAGTATATATTTTGCTAACACTGAACCATCTCTACAGCTGTTAATTCTGATCAGATTTAACTGAGATTGAATTTATTATAGTGTTTTAGGATGTATAGACTGTGACCACAATACCAGGATACAATCTAGTGCGTTTAGGAATGTGCTTTGTGAACTGTATCAGAAAGAATAGTATAATTTATTCATTAGATTCTCTAGTAACGTGCAGTATTGACAGTGTAATTTATTTGCGTCTTTCTGATGGCTTTATAACAACCTACTGCCATCTGCTGGGTTCTCTTCAGAACTGTCATGCTGATCTCTAAATTAGAGTTGAGAATCTGAGAGATTGATACTGAGTCTTCAATGATTTTTTAATATCTTTCTTGGCCTTATAGATTCTGAAATGAAAGACTTGTCTGGCTTAGAATCGTTTATAGCTCTACCTTAGGCAAATTGCAATTCAACTCTCTTTAATGAATTATCTTGAATATCATCTCTGTGAAGCTTATGCTCCCATCAGCTACATTTTCAGTTTTATTTAGACTTCAGAATCCATTCCATAAAAGGTTTAATCAAAATTTTTTTATTCTTACGCATTTTGTATTACCAAATTTATGTATCATGGTTACCTCTCCTATTTAAAGTGGGAAATGCATTTTTAAAACAGCCCAAATACCTACAATCCTTCATGACCAACAAAGTAATGATAATCATACTGTCTAGTGTTTTATTCATAATAAGGAAAGTTACAAATAGGGTTTAATTTTTTGAATCTTTAAACATAAGTCATTCTTTGAATATAAATTACTATGTGTTATCAGTCAATTTCTGGTGATAGAAATTACCAGGTCAAACTTTGTTTCATTTACACTTTGTGTTATTTTAAAGATGAGATTAGAAGACCAATTAGGATATTGAAAGATGCATTTCTTTCATTGACTTCCGTTATGTAATGCATTAAAAATTGTAACTACTTGTCACAGTTTTCAAAGCACTTTCCTGAATCATCTTTCATTACTAACAACTGAAATAGAGAAAACCTTTCCCAAAATCATTAATAATATTGGTATCGGCTTTTAAAAAAGCAGTTATATTCAAATTACTGCCAGAGGGTTTGTTGGTACTATTCATACTGAAAATCAAATCATAAGCACAATAGCGCTCACAGTATAACAAACTATGATACGCAAAAATGATTCGTAAATGAGTTTTGTTAACGGTGGCTTTCCATAAGAAGACGCTTTCACGTGTAACTCCATTGGAATGCTTCTTCCATGAAAGTTATAACTTTTTGGTAGAAATAAAATCAGGGACAGTAATAGACCAATAAAAATACATATAATTAAAGCATTGTGTGTTTGAAGTATTAGGAGATTCAAAAAATACACTGTTTCGGATACTGCTGCTACTAGTACTAACCTTGCGTGAGTTGTGAGGGAAAAACACAAGTATCATCCTAAGGAATTTATTTTGCAGAAGACTTTATGTTATCATTTATTCCTTTGTTTTTCTTTAATACTACATTTAATCATTTACCAGGAATGTGTTGACTGGTAGCCTCTCGACCTTCTTTGTTTTCTCTTTAAGCTTGCTCTTTCCTTATTCTGACGTTCTTCCCATGTTACTACAGTGTTTGTAGGAAAAAAGTAACTCCACTCCGAGCCTTCAGCCTTGAGTTTTTCCAGTTCATTTTTCCCACTGCCCAAATCTGAGCTTGAGAAAGGGAAGACAGAGGGAGTTTACAGTGTGGAGAGCTAGCCATTTGCCAAAAGCTTCTCTGAACATTTTATCCAAGTTTTTGCAACCCCATGAAAAAACATAGTCCTGATTTAAAGAATGTGAGACAGAATTTCAGGGTTTCCATAACCAACCAAATTTCACATTTCTAATAAGTAAGAAACACTCCCAGCCATAATAAACTAGATGAATGGCGAACATTCTTAAGGGTATAAATATTCTTGTATTCTGGCATCTGCTAACACAATGAAAGTTTTTTCTTATACAACACTGAAATCTTAAGCAGCATTCTTTTGAATTCTTTAAGTATTAACCATTTTAGTCCTAACAATAACCCTACTAAGTAGTTGCTATTATTATCCACACTTTACGGTTGAGAAGATGGGGACATAGTAAACTCAGTAGCATAATCCATATTGCTAACATAGGAAATACTAGAGCTGGATTTGAACTCAGGGCTTCTGGGTTCAGAGTGTATATTGTTTTTAAAAAATATTTTGTCGTGCTTTAACTAAAAGTTTACAATTCAAGTCAATTTGACGTACAAAAACTTACCCACATATTTCTACATAACTCTAGCTGCTCTCCCCGCACTGTGACAGCCCACTCTTCCTTTCTAACCCCTACTTCCTGTATCCCTTAAACCAGCTCCTGTCCCCCTCTGCCTTCTCATCTTGCTTCTGGACAGGAGCTGCCTAGTTAGTCCGTGTGTCTACTTAAGCCACGAAGCACACGCTTCACCAGTATCATTTTATGTTTCATAGTCCAGTCCAATCTTTATATGAAAAGTTGGCTTCAAGACTGATTTCAGCTCTGAGCTAACGGAGATTTTCTGGGTCTTGTTTTATGGGGACCCTCCAGACTGTCAGACCATCAACTCTAGTCTTTTTAATAGAGTTGAAGTTCTGCAACCCATTTTTCTCTCACTGTGTCAGAGCCTCTTCGTCATATTTCTTATTAGGGCCATCATTGGTGGTGGCTGGGCAGCAACTGGTTCTTCTGGTCTCATGCTGATACAGTGTCTGGATCATGTGACCCTTTCTGTCTCCTGGAAACCCTGGTGGCATAGTGGGTTAAGTGCTACATCTGCTAACTGAAAGGTCGGAAGTTCAAACCCACCAGGCGCTCTTTGGAAACTCTATGGGGCAATTCTACTCTCACCTACAGGGTTGTGATGAGTTGAACATGACTCCATAGCAGTGGGTTTGTTTTTTTTCTGTCTCATGGGCTCATGTTTTCCTTGTGTGTTTGACATTCTTCATTCTCCTCTGCTCCAGGTGAGTTAGGATCAACTGATGTTTCTTAGGGTGGCCATGAGTTGGATCCAACTGGACAGCACTTCGCTTGGGTTTTAAATGGCTGCTTGCTGCCTTGTAGGACTGAGATACCACTCACCAAAGTGGGATGCAGAACATTTACTTAATAAACTACGTTATGCCAGTTGACCTAGACGTCCTCTGAAACAGTATTAGTCCCAAGGCCACTGCCCCTGCTACTCTGTCTTCTGAATCACTTGGTTATGTTTAAGAAATACCTTAGCTTTGGGCTTAGTCTAGCTGTAGCGATGTCTCCTCTACTGTGTTGTTTCCTCTCTTCACCTAACAAGTCTAATATCCAACTAATGAATACCTCGTCCCTCCCTTGTTGCCCTTGTAACCATTGAAGACTGTTTTCTTCTGTCACAGTGAATATTCTGAATCACTGAAAAGTAAAGCCTGATTGTTGCTTAGCAAGCCATTATCGACTTGAAGTGAAAATTGAGTCATCTAGTGACTGTGTATGCTAATGGATATCTGGATTACACGTAAGGTTAAAATTAAGAAAACAGTATTATTGTCCTATTGTTAGGTATCCTGGAGTTGGTTAAAAGGTTACAACAGGAAATTAAATTTTGATAGTCATCTATTTAAGAACAGTGGTACCTTAAGAGTCTGAAGCCCTTTTTGCATCTCTGGGTGCCATGAGAATTTAAATTTCTGTTATGCTTTTTCCCCCTTTTGATCAGGGTTCTTTTATAAAATCTTCGATCAAAATGTTCATTTACAGTAGCCAGGTGCCATCTGTTTTTTCAGGTCTCATGGCAAAGGGGGCAATTAGCCGCATACTCTATATCCTTCTCCTTTACTGACTCTCCTTTCTCTGTAGCTACAGATGAATAGAGACTAATTGTCATGCCTGGGGTGTCCACTTGTAAGCTCTTAAAACCCCAGGAACTACACAGCAAAGCAGGAGGTAGAACAGAAGTGGGCCAATTAACTGGGATGTCCCGTGAAACCATGGTCCTAAACTTCCAAACAAAACAAAAAAATTCCATGAGGTTTTTTGGTAATACATATGCAAACTTGGTGGTATAGGGGTTAAGTGTTATGTCTGTTCACCAAAAGGCCAGCAGTTCAAACCCACCAGGTGCTCTTTGGAAACGATGTGGGGCAGTTCTACTCTGTCATATGTCATTACGAATTGGAATTGACTCAACCTCAGTGGGATGCAGCCTCAGCTGTTACTACTACTACTTCTCCTTCTTCTCTTCCTTCTCCTTCTTTTTGTCCTGCTTCTTCTTTTTTGGTCATTGTGGGTATATCTATCACACAGCTTTGGGTAATTCAACTTTTTCCAGGTGTACAACTTATTGACTGCTATTACAATAATCACATATGCACCTCTACCAGTGTTCAACGTGATTTCCTTACATCGTTTGCATTTTCTTAGTATTTTCATTAAACCTTAAGGAATAAAATTTAGTTTCTTCTTATTATCCCATCTCTTGGAAATCATCTTTTCCAAAGATTGGACTGGACAAAAATAGGTCCTTTAAACTATTCTATTCCGATCTTTACCCCCAAAGTAATTTTTTTTCATCTGTTTTAGGATTTTGGTGCAATATGGCACTATTATTCTCAGAGGCAGATTGCCAAAATTTCAGAATCTACACACGATTCTCACATAGAAATAGAAATATGCTAGAGATATTGTTTCTATTCTTCTCTTTTTATCATACCTGGTGATATATTCAAATAATATTACCAGTGTTCCTACTTATATTCCTTTGTTTTCTTTTTCAGTGGGAAACTTCCCTTATCATTTTCCATCTGTAGATAGTATATCTCTATTGAACTATAGTGAAAGTATGAGTATGAAATTTAAGTGCATCACACTTGAGTGCAATTTACCCCTCAAAAGAACTTCCCACTGACTGCAGTATTTTGGATGTTAAATTCCTTCCTTATTTCAAAAATTCAAATCAGGTTACTTTTGCTCTGAAGACAAACTAAATTATTTTCCATAAGTGATTAATATAATAACTATTCATATCAAAATTTTATAATTCGTTTTGTACATCTTTTTCCTGGTTTTATAATACTATTATATTTTTCAAATAGCATTAATTTTGTAATTCCAGTTTATACACAGAAGCCAAAATCATTGATCTAATTGAAAATTGTAAAATGCAAAGATGATTTCTCTATAGAGTACCTTAATTTTTCCTTTCTTTTTTTTGGTAGAATATGATTGATTAACTTAGGAAACTTCCTGATGAATAAATGTAGGTTCATCATGAATCTGTAAACATAATTAGCTCATATTAATCTTTAGTGAAATAATGTTCACAAATAAATTTAGTGTCATGTATCTTCTTGGTTGCTATATTCTTAGACTCAGAAATAAATGACTGATAAGAAAGATGTGAAAATAACAGTTTTGTTATTCTTGGTATGAAACAACATTAATCACTAAAGGTTTATAAAATTATTCTTCCTAACATCCAACAAATGAATGCAAGACAGAAAGTGAGGACCGACAGAGACGCACAATATCTGAATTCTAAACATGTGTTTGAAAATAAACTTCAAGATAACAGGTGAGCTCTCAACTGCTGTGCCTCAGGGGGTCCTTTAATATAGTGAATATTAAGTATAATTTATATAAATGTATGAATTAGGGTTAGGATTAAGCCAAAGAGACTTATCGGGGTGATTATTATATTGAGATTTTACTGGATGAGGAGGCTTGCATCTTTAAGCCTTTTTCATTTGCATTAAAAGAATATCAAACACTTCTCTACAGAGTGAATTATTAGAATAACGGTGTGTGTACACTTTCACCAGACGTTCTTATTTTAGGCATATCTCATCCTCAGAATTACGGCAAACAACTAGAACTAAAAAGAAATGAAAATACTGAGTCATAAACATACTAGAATTCTTGAAATTTAGAATTGGATTTCTCACCATATAAATGATAGAAATAGAAAATGATAAAAATAATAAACAAGTAATCAACTACTGTTAAGAATTTTTGTACATTTTTCTAATCCTCCTTCCTAGAAAATTGTATTCATTTTTGCTAAACTCTTTTTATTAACCAAGAAAACTTCTTTTACTAAGTTCACTTTGTGTTATACTAAACCAAACCCAAACCCACTGCTGTTGAGTGGATTCTGACTCATGGCAACCCTATATGACAGAATAGAACTGCTCCATAGAGTTTCTAAAGAGTGCCTGGTGAATTTGAACTGCTGACCTTTTGATTAGCAGACGTAGCACTTAACCTCTACACCACACAGGGTTTCTTGTGTTATGCTGGTATAATGTAATTACCAACACGGTACTTTTGCAGTTATTATGGCCAGAGAAAAATCAATTTTTTTAGTTCATATCTTACCAAGTCTTATTGCTGACGTCCTTATACTTCCATTTCCAGTCTTCATCCCCATGAAAAAACATTCATCCCCATGAGAAAATAGCACACATTTTGATCTTGCTGTTACATTGCAAAATGGAGATACGTTACTCCAAAGCTAATTAGCACACACGTACATATACACGGAGAGTTGTACACTCAAGACCTTCCGAAGAAATAGGTGGAGTGGGTATTAACAAAGTAGAATCCAAAATGCGTTCTTATTTATTTTGTAATCTTTAGCCTAATCTGATGGCAAAGAGGTGACATACATGTTGATAAATTACTTAAATTGCTGCAGCAGTAATACGTTCCCCAAAAAAGAAAGAAAGAAAAATTGCCAGCCAAGTGCCGTAAAAAAGAATAAATCCATTACCTAAGGCAACTGTTTAGACGTGTTCCTGTGTGATCTTAATGTTAGACATTTTTTAAAACTTTAATTATTATAATAATTGTTTTTATACAGTTTCTCATCTTGAAATTTCCAGTTTTTTACTTTGTGTTTTATTCTTTTTCTCTTCCATTTATTAAATTAAATAAATATGCATAATTTGTGTAACCATTTTTGTATCACAGACTATTCCAGCTAGTCACTACAACATTCTAGATGGATCTTCTGCATATATTTAAACTTTTCTATAATCTGGAATATTTTCCTTGCATAGATTTGAGAAAATGTAATCACCAGATCTGAACAATGTGAAAATAGTCAAATTTCTTAATATATACTTCCAAATTGCCATCCACTTTGGTGATACTAATTTTTAGCACGAAAAATTGATTTTCTTCCAATTCATAACTCAATAGTCCAACTTCTTTGGCAAAATACAGGATGGCTTCGAGCCATGTCTTTTTAGCAGAAATCTTCAACAAGCCAAGTAAAAATTAGTTGAGAGTGTCTTATTCAATTAATTTCTTAAAATTCATTTTTCTTCTTATAAAACAGGTGCAGTCCTAAGTTAAAGAAATTTAGTCTGCAGATAAAATTATTTCGAAGCGCAGGTGCTTTGAAATTACTTAAACTGTGTTAGACAGCTTTTATAAGCTTAATTCTCTTAATATTACAAGTGGGATGAATCAGTTCTACGCAAACAGAACGGGTGTCATACTTTTGTAACCATAGGTTTCAACCTCTCAGTGAAGAAGTCATATTAATAAAATAATAATAGTATTCATAACGTCATCATCAATTAATACCGAATGGTGCTTAGACTATGCACTAAATACTTTACCTTCACTATTTGATGTATTTCATAGCAGCCTCTGAGAGGGGTACTATTACCTGACTTCTAAAGTTGAGGAAACTGACCACGGAAGTGGTTAAGTGGTATGGCAAGGTCACACAGCAAGTTAAAGATCAATCTGTAGTTAAAACCTACGTCTTTCTGACTCCAGGTCGCTATGCCCCTTGCCACTGAGTTGATTCTGACTCATAGTAACCCTATGGGACAGAGTAGAACTGCCTCAGAGAGTTTTCAAGGAGTCCTTGGTGCATTCAAACCACCACCCTTTTGGTTAGCAGCAGTAGCACTTAGCCACCCCACCCCCAGGGTTTCCCTAGGTCCCTGTATTGCCCTAAGAATGTGTCTCTTAACTTCAGGCAAGCTTAAGGAATATAATCAGTGTAATCTTGGAGAAATAACTGCCCCTGAGAGTCTCACTTTTTATAAAACACCAAGATGATCATTCATGAGTATTACTACAGATACTGAAGTGTCTAAGGGCAAATTGTCTCAGGCACTCAGAGCATGAAGCGACTCCCTGTGGATGTTTTGCAACATAGCATTCTTTGAGGTTCTGATTAATGACAGTTCCTTGATTTCATTCAAACGGATTTTAATGACTTTTCTCAATGTCATCCATCCTAGTACAAACTAGAACAGTTAATGCTTTGTACAGTCAGCAATCAGGGTAAATGTTTAGTACCTGAACTGATAGGCAGAATTGACAGATGATTTGTGTGGGCTACCCACTTTGCAGAATGCTCTTTGTCCATGTTTAATGAACATCAATGATACTGGAAGACAGTTACTAAATTTCTCTGCTATATGATGATGGACTAATAAGAGTAATGACATTGGAGACCTAAATGTCATCCCCACATGCTATTTTCCAAAGAAAATGTTTCCTTCCTGCAATAGCAGTAAACTAGACCCTTAATGAGATTTATCATTAAAATTCTCAACTCTGCATAAATCCCTATAGGATTTAAAAAGAAGAACCCTAGGTTAAAATTAAGTTACATTCTCAGAAACTAAATTAATGAAGTGATCTAGCAGTTGTTTTACTCTAAGTTTCAAGTATTAGTTTTTCTGCTTTTTATAACTCCGCCTTTCCTTATGCTACTGTAGGGCATCAGTTAGCGGGAAAAAGAAAACAAATTCAGGAGCAATTCAGACCCATTTTATATAATACAATCATTAATTCTAATTTTTAAGTCCTTTTGCATATTAGTTTTTGAAATGTTCTCTTCATTACTATGGGCGGTGCTACAAGTAGCACAGCTGTTGTAACGATGGAAATCTTCATCTGATTATAGTGAAACACAAGTGTGATCACACATGTCAACGGTTGAGTACAGTGAATACAAATATTAGCATCATTAATACTAATATAACTAGCACTGCTATTGAAAAACAAAAGATAACAACAACCCGTTGTTGTAGACTCAATTCTGACTCATAGTGACCTTATAGGACAGAACACAACTGCCCCATAGAGTTTCCCAGAAGCTCCTGGTGGATTAAATCCACCAAACTTTTGGTTAGCAGCTATAACTCTTAACCACTGTACCACCAGGGTTTCCAGTGTTGCTATAGAGCATTATATCATAAACACATCTGCTGCAAAAGATCTCCTTAAAATGTTGAAAAGCAAAGGTGTCACCTTGAAGACTGAGATACATCTGACCCAAGCCATGGTGTTTTCAATTGCATTATATGCATATGAAAGCATAAGGAAGACAGAAGAATTGAGAGCTTTGCATTTTGCTGCTGGCAAAGAATATTGAATACACCATAAACTGCCAGAAGAACGGAAAAGTCTGTCTTGGCAGAAGTACATCCGGACTGCTTCCCGGGATCAAGGATGGCAAAACTTCATCTCACATGCTCTGGACAGGATAGGAGGGGCCAGTATGTGGAGAAGGCCATCATGCTTAGTAGAGAAAAATGAGAAAGACCTTTAATGAGATGGATCGACACAATGACTGCAACAATGGGCCCAGGGTACAAGGGTTATGAGGCTGGTACAGAACAGGCAATGTTTCCTTCTGTCATACGGAGGGTCGCTATCAGTGAGAATCGAGCTCATTGTACCTAACACAAGAACAATGGAATTTTCAGTTAGGGATTAGAACAAATTAACACACATAACTGTGTTACTGGTACTCTAGTAGACCGTTTCCGTACATATTGTTCTACTGAATATTAACAAGCCACCTCAAAGTTATTAATGTGCACTTTTATTGATGTGAATTTAGCAGAATAGTCAGAGGTTCAGAGATTCAGTCAGAGATTCAGTCACGACTGAATCTAAATCTTGTCATGAAGGAGATTATGGTCACTGCTGTGTTTTGGATGTGAGGCAGTTACTTGGATCTTAATCCTTCTATTACCAGACTCAAACATTCACAAATAACATGCCTGTATTGAACCGATCTTCAATTCCTTTGCTATCAGAGACATTTTAGCAACATCTATGACTTCTTTTTTTTATTATGACTGAGTGACAATGTACATTCCCATATAAATGTGCATGCCCACCTATATGCAGCTTCCACTGCTCTCCCTGCCCGGTGACAGCACACTATTCCTCTCTGCTCCATACATGTCTCATCCTCCCAACAGTCTCCTTTCCCCTCCTCTCCATCCTCCCCTTCATCCAGCCAGAAGTCTATGACTTCTTAAAAATAGTTTTGCAGATGTCATACTGTTGTCAGACAGAAGTTCTCACTGGTTGTTGGATGGCACGTGTGTGTGTGTGTGTGTGTGTGTGTGTGCATGCGCACACATGTGAATGTGCACACACGTGCATATACACAACCACTTTTCTCATCCTAAAATCTACTGCCTTTTTTTTTTAACCAGAATTAAGCACGTGTAAAATTAGAGAAATTTTTAAAAGCTGAAGGTTTTATTGCAGGGATTAAACCAGTTGTCTTCAGTATATCTATCACCCAAGCCAGTGTCCTCTAAATTATTAGCCTCCCAGGCATGCGTTAACCAAAACCCAAACCCACTGCCACTGAGACGATTCTGACCCGCAGTGACCCTATAGACATGTGTTAGCACTCAAAAAATTGAAAAGAGAAATTGGGCTAATGAGTTCTGTGAAGATACTGCTTTTAAAAACTACTACATGGAAATGTTTAATAGTAATTGACTGTAAATATATATATGTACATATATATTAATTTTTTTAGAGTAGAAATGGAAACCCTGGTGGTGTAGTGGTTAAGAGCTACAGCTGCTGAATAAAAGGTTGACAGTTCAAACCCACCAGGATCTCCTTGGAAACATATGTATAGTGCAGTTCTGTTCTGTCCTATAGGGTCTCTATGAGTTGGAATCAACTCAATGGCAGTGAGATGTAGGTAAGAAGTTAGAAATACAGGTAACAAGTTGATAATAATAGGTCAAACTCTTAAAATACAAGGAGAATCTCCAAATTAAGACTTAATATAGCAGCACACTTAACATTGATTATCTATTCAAGAAGATAGTCAAATATTCATAAGTTCACTTTTTCATAAAGTTAGTGTCCCTACAACAGTTGCTAGTCTTTAGTGTGGGTATTTTAGCAAGCTACGTTGTTCAATAAATGAATTAGAATGATTTGAGATTATCTCTCTAACCTTAACCCTTCTGAGAATAGGGTGAATCTATTTATGTAAACTAGCATAAAGTCTGGAACCACTGGTGATGTAGTGAGTAAGTGCTACGGCTGATAACCAAAAGCTTAGTCATTTGAATCCATGAGGTGCCCCTTGGAAACTCTGTAGGGCAGCTCTCCTCTGATCTATAGCGTCACTATGAGTTGAAATCGACTCTATGGCAGTGAGCTCTTTTTTTTTAGTATAAAGCTTATATGGTGATTGTATATTATTTTTTCAATGGCCTCCAAACAGAAGTCACAAGACTCCAAGTTCAACAAGATTGTGTCTTTGGATGCATTGATAACACAGTCAGCAATGACTGATGAATATTTGAACTTGTGTAAACTAATCTAACAGCCAAGCAATTTAACAGCATGCCTATTCTTGCTTTTCATTAAAAACAACCGTGTTTTGTGATTAAGATGTTTTGTTTTCCCCTTCTACTAGTTGCATGCTATCCCCAAAACCCCAAACTCACCACAATTGAGTTAATTCTGACTCATAACAACCCCATAGACAGAGTAGAACCATCCCATGCAGTTTCCAAGGAGTGCCTGGTGGATTTGAACTGTTGACCTTTTTGGTTAGTGGACAAACTCTTAACCACTATGCCACCAGGGTTTCCAGCTCCATAATAGTCTTCAAATACAGACAATCTGCTAGGCTTTCAGACTCAGTCATGAGTAAACTGTACACTCCCTGAACTCCTGAAGCTTACCTTCAAAAAAACATGTGTTAGAGAGAAAGAGCTCAAATGCTTAATGAAAAATTATGATAAGCACTTTATAAATTAAAAAAATTATAAAAAAGAGGGTGGACCCTCAGTCTCAACACCCAGGGAGAGTTCTCCCGAAGTCTGGAAAAGCAGCAAAAAAAGAATATTGCTTTACGTAACAATAGATGGATAAGAAAATAAATGATATTGTTCTTCATATTTGACTGTCTACCTAGTATCAGTGAGAGAAAGGGAAAAAAGAGAGATGAGGAGAGACTTCAACCACAGGTAAAATGAAACAGTACTTGCAACACATCACAACTCTTACACCAGCAATTCTGATGAGTTATTTGTACCAGTGATTTCTAACTGTTATATAAAAAAGAAATACCAAATCTACTGCTGTTGAGTTGATCTTGACTTAACAGTGACCCTATAGGACAGAACAGACCTGCCCCATAGAGTTTCCAAGGAGCACCTGGTGAATTCAAACTGCGAGCCTTTTGGTTAGCAGTTGTAGCACGGAATCCCTACGTCACAGGGGTTTGCTCCAAGGGAGATGGGAGCAGCTAAAGCATCTTAGATGGCTACTGGCAAACTTTAAGACTCCATATTTGACTCACCAAAGTGGGATGCAGACTATTTTCTTAACAAACAGTTATGCCACTTGACCTTGATGTCTCCCAAAGCTATGATTTCTTTGATTTCTTGATTCTTGCTTCCAAAGGTGTTGATTGTAGCTCCAAGTAAAATGAAATCCCTGTCAGTTTTATGGTTTTCTGCATTTATCATGTGGGTGCTTATACATCTAGAGGTGAAGATTTTTGTCTTCTTTATGTTGAGTTGTAATCCACACTGGTCTTTGATTTTCATTGGTAAGTGCTTCAAGTCCTCTTTGCTTTCAGCTAGTAAGATTGTGTTAGGTGCATATCACATCTAATCCTGATGCTGCATGCTTCTTCATATAGTCCTATATAGTCTTATAAAATTATTTGCTTAGTGTATGATAAAAGGATATACCTCTGACATAAAAGGATATACCTCTGACGTGTAAGTTTCCTATTTTTAAGTTACAGTGTATCCCTTTATTTTTCTTGCATGACTGCATCTTGGTCTATGTACACTTTCTCAGGAGCACAATTAAAGTGCTCGGAAATTACAGTGTTCTGGAATTCTCATTCTTTGCAACATTATCCATAATTTGTTGTGAAATGACACAGTCAAATGGCTTTGCAGAGTCAATAAAATACAGGTAAACATCTCTCTACGTTCTCTCCTTCAGCCAAGATGCAGCTGACATCAGCAATAGTACAACGTTTCCTGAATCTGACTTCAATTTCTGGCAGTTAATTGTCCTTGTACTTCTGCAATCATTTTTTAATTATCTGAATAAAATTTTACTTGCATATGATATTAACTACATCATTTGATAATGTCTATAATCTGTTGGATCATCTCTCTTTGCAATAGGAGTAAATATGGATCTCTTCCAGTCAGTTGTAGTGGTTGAGGGCTACCACTGTTAACCGAAAAGGTCAGCAGTTCAAATCTACCAGGCAGACCTTGGAAACTCTATATAGCAGGTCTACTCTGTCATATAGGGTCCTTACAAGTCAGAATTGAACTTGAGAGCAGTGGATTTGGTTTGATTTTTCTGGGCAGTTGACCAGATGGCTGTCTTTCAAATTTCTTGGCACAGATAGGTGAGCACCTCCAGTGGTGCATCTGATTATTGAAACATTTCAACTGATCGTCCATCAACTCATCAAGTCTGTTTTTTCCCAGGCCTTTAGTGCAGCTGGGACTTCTTCCTTCAGTAGCATCTATTCTTGATTTTTACGGCCCTCTTAAAATAGTTGAACATGGACCAGTTCTTTCGTTACAGTGACTGTATTCCTTCCATCTACTTTTGATGATTCATCTTATTCAATATTTTCCCCATAGAATCCTTCGGTGTTGCAGCTTGAGGCTTGAGTATTTCCTTCAGTTCTTTCAGGTGGAGCAGTGCTGATAGTGCTCTTGGTTGTCTCATTCCAAGTCTTTGCACTTGATGTTGTATAATACTTTGTTTTGTCTTCTTGATTGCTTTGGCTGCTTTACATTCAAGAGCAACTTTCAACTTTCTTCTGTGAATCTTGGGTTTTTTTTCCTTCCTGTCTTTTCAACAATACAAAAAAAGAGACTCTTCTGTTATTTACCCTAAAAGACTGCACACTCTCCAAATAAGAAAAACCAATTTAAAATGGAAATGAAATTCTCAGGGTCTTTTCTCTCAAAAATTTTAGTTGAAGAAGAGACATGATCAAACTTGAAAGAGGGTCCACCACATTTATTTCATATGCCATAAAAATTCAGAGAAAAATATGGAAAAAACTCATCTCTAGGAAGTTTACTTGCCCGTTTCTTTTAAATTGTCTCATATACAACACATGTGTTTCTGAAAAATGTGCATCTTTTGTAGTCTTACTAACAATTTACGATTTATTTAAAGAAATTTCAAGTATCAATACTGCTACTACTATTTACCTGAATATAATTAGTCTTACTATCAATATGTGTAATATCAAAATATGTACTATTGGCTGATTTTTTGGGGGGTTTCTGTGCCACGTAAAGAGTGCTAGGGTTCTTTGTTCCTTTGAAATATAGGGCAAAACTGTTAATTTTACCAAACTGTTTGTGAGGTAAATCATGTTGCTGTAGGGCAAGTGAAGAAGAATCTATTTCAAATGCTTTTTTAGCAACCGTTCTTTGGAAATGAATGCAATATGAGTGTGTAGTACTAGAAAGAAAAACAGTGTATATAAATTATTTCTCACCACCTACACCTGAATAAAATAAACCATGTTAAATTTTTTATGTAAAATGAGAAGACTTTTTCCTTCATGAATAAATAGCATTTATAACATTACTTTTCTAAAGTAATAATAGATGAATTTGTCATTCGTTCATGTACCAAATCAATTTTAGATGGGTCATTTGAGCTATGTATTGAAATATAATTTTTTTCACTATTCAATTCAAACAAGAACAATAGGAACATTATTTTGCTCTTTGAATAACTTTAACATATACCCACATGTGTGTGAGCATATATATGTGAAAGTATACATATATACATGCACACACACATTATTTTTAACACACACACAGAGATTTGTTTTTTTTACTATAGCTCACTTAGTTAAAAATAAAACCTTTTGATACTTGTGATTAGAATACCAATAAAAGACATTTGTTCACTAACTGATCCAAATTGCTGAAAGTTAAGATATTTACCAGAATTTTAGGTTAATCAAGTTACATATAATTAGTAGTCCAATATCATCTTCAAACCTTAATATAATCGTTGAGTTAACATCATTTACAGAATTTCGGAGGCAGGACTAAGGTTAACTTTATCACAAGCAGTTGTCCCTTTAACATTTGCAAAATGTCATATTATCATATTAGAAAGCCATATTAAAATAGGAGCTAACTTTATTTTATTCAAGTACGCTCTCTGGGAATCTTGAGTAGTTGCCCTCGGTCAGAAAGGCCTACAGCAGAAAAGGTTTCACAACAGGTATGTCTTGCCTTTTCTCCTTTATTTTCTTGCTTGAATATCATACTCCATCGCTGTCAGATCTTCTCATCTCTAGAACTTCCTTGTCACAGATTGGGTAAGATTCCAACAGATCTTTGCAGAATTCAAATCTCTATTTATTCTGGCATGTAGTCTGTTTCTCCTTGCATCACACACAGGACTCTTACTTAAAATATGATTCAGTTATCCTACTGGTTATTTTTTAATGGATTAAATTACTATATTTAGGTATAGACTTTCAAGTACTTTTTAATTCTCATTTGAAATACAGTACTTTAATTAAATTATAAGGTCTCATTTCCCACTCGAATTTCATGGTGTCAGAGACCATCCTGTCCTGAGGTCATTGCCACATGTTAGGCATAAAGGAAGCATCCTTCAAATCCTTATTGCATGACTAAGACACTCTTCCTCAGTAACACAATTATAAGAGCAGTGGCAGAAAGTAATGTGCCAACTCACATTCTGTCCTTCTATATAACTACCAAGAAAAATATCTCATTTATCAAACATTTGAGAGCCCTTATAGCACTTCTCCTAAGGTAAGTAAGGTATGTATGATCCAAGAGTTCTTTCTCCAGGTACACAGCTTTCTTTCCTCAACTTACTATTTTGACTCCTGGTACAACTGGAATGATAATTACACACAATACAAATACTTAGTTCTCTGGTGTTATGACTTATTTTTTTATTCCCTGAGGAGCCCTGGTGGTGCAGTAGTTAAAGCATTTGATTGTCAACAGAAAGATCAGTGGTTCAAAGTCAACAGCAGCTCCATGGGAAAAACAGATAGCAGTGTGCTCCCGTAAAGGTTACAAAGAAAAAAAAAAATCCAAACCCAT
This sequence comes from Heterohyrax brucei, assembly GCA_028571685.1. Lineage (NCBI taxonomy): Eukaryota > Metazoa > Chordata > Mammalia > Hyracoidea > Procaviidae > Heterohyrax > Heterohyrax brucei. The sequence continues at coordinate 98,108,379 of CM053148.1, forward strand.
TGTCTTTGAGTCAATTCTGACTCATAGCAACCCTGCAGGACAGAGTAGAACTGCCCCATAAAGTTTCCAAGGAGGGTCTGGTGGATTTGAACTGCTGACCTGTTGATTAGCAGCTATAGCATTTAACCATTATGCCACCAGGGTTTAACGCCTTAGAAACCCTGTAGGGCAGTCCTATATGGGTCACTGTGAGCTGGAATTGACTCAATGGCAATGAGGTTGGGTTTTGGTATAATACCTACCAGATTGATAGCCTCATATTACACCTAAAACTCACTGCCTTTCAGTAGATTCCAACTCACAGTGATCCTGTAGGACAGAGCAGAACTGCGCCATAGAGTTTCTAAGAAGCATCTGATGGATTCAAACAGCCAGCTATTTGGTCTTCAGCCATAGCACTTAACCATTATGCCACCAGAGTTGCCAGCCATACGGTAAGTGACCAAATTTTTTTTTCAGGAACTAGATTAAAGGGAGTTCATTGGTAATGGATGAAATGGCTGGGATAAAATGGAACATGTTATTGTTCATTAACATTTGTATTCCAAAGATAAAAGAGAAGCAAAGAAACCACTGGGTCTCTGAAAGAAGAAAATGGTATTTCTTTCGCTAACGATCAAGGCATTGCATTAAATGTCAGCAGTGATTTCACTATCAATGGAGCCGACAACACAAGATAGGATTATGTCCCATGCGGTAGCAATTTAGGTGATTACTGTCTTTAGTGTACTGGCTTACATTTACCTTTCTTAAATCAATTTTTAGGTTCAACCCAATAATGAAATGTTATTGGGCAGGATGGAGGGGGGAAAAAATAGCTGCCTGACTGTACATAGCAAAGCATCTGCATGATTCGTTTCCAAATTCTTCGTAATCAGGGAAAATAATTACAGTACTCTGTTCTAAAAGTGGTTCAGGAATGACTATTAAGCAGATGTACAGCTATTTGTCATTGAGGTTGGACAATTTCATTTATAAACTAATGTGTTCACGTAGCAGCTCTGGATCAAACCTACACCATCTGGGTTGGTTTAAAAGGCTTATTTGGGACACGTGGTGCCTACAGTACTGTAGCAATTCTTCTGTTGCCCTAACAACTGGATATGTTGCTCTGAGACTGGGCCCTGGCGTTTTACTCTTCAGTTACCCTGGGGGGCGGGAGAACTCATCTGAATAGTTATCTTTGTCATCCACACAGAATTCAGAGAGAACTGTACAATATTCTGTGATAAATTATTTAAAACACTCATGGCATCAATACTAAGGTATGTGTCTTACAGCACTCTAGAGCCAGAATTTATCTTAGAGGCCAGTTGGTGCTAAAATGTGGCTAAGTCTTCAGCCACCTAATCAATTCAGATTCTGACTTGACTGTTCTGTAGCTATTCAACATTAGTTACTTTGGAAAATCTTCCAGCACATTGGGTAAGTGTTACATCGCCGTCCAAAAGATCGGCAGTTCAGATCCACCAGGTAGTACTTGGAAGCTCTATAGAGCAGTTCTACTCTGTCTTACAGGGTCCCAGTGAGTTGGAATGGACTTCACAGCACTGGGTTGGGTTTGGTTTGGTTTGGGTTTAAGTTAACTTTCTCTAAATCAGGCGTAATAGTAATATTGCCGCATAGAGCTGATATGGGGATTAAACATATTCATGGAAAATACCTGTAAACCCACAGTATCACCTTTCATACAGTAGGGAATCTGTAACAACTACCTCCTATTTTCTAATACAACCTCCTCATTTTCTAAATGAAGAAAGGCTCTTTTTCGTAAGAGGAGGTACTGAGGCATTGATGACTAATTGAAAAGAAAAAATTAGGAGTCCATCCTACAAAAAAACCCACTGCTGTCCAGTCAATTATGACTCATAGAAACCCTACAGCACAGAGTAGAACTGCCCCATAGAGATTCCAATGAACTGCTGACGTTTATGGTTAGCAGACATGGCACTTAATCACTGCACCACCAGGGTTCCAGGAGTCTGTAGCACTTGAATTTAAATCCACCTTCATACTTCATATGCTCTTGGGCTGTATGACACCCATACCTCAAATATTACCAGTTGTAAATAAGAGAAATACCATATTCTTAGAAGGTGATTTGTGAATTGTGTCTAGCAAATTATATAGGGCTTTTCGTGGGTTAAAGTGGGTTAAGTCCCACTACTGCTAAGCACAAGGTCGGCAGTTCAAGTCCACCAGGCGCTCCTTGAATACTCTGGGGGTCAGTTCTATCCTGGCCCCTAGGGTCGCCATGAGTCGGATCCGACTCGACGGCACTTGGCTTGGCATTATTCTTATCTTCTGGCTATTTTAAATTTGTATTGTATTTCCTCTGTGACCCAAGAAGAGAGTTCTGTTTTTTTTTTTTTTTTTTTTTTTTGGTTTGTTTGTTTGTTTTCAGATGTTTTATTTTGCTGTTGTTAACGTTGTTATTTGCAAAGTGGTTAAAGGATGAGTGCTGTCTTTTCCTGCCTCTTGGAATCCACTGAGTTGTTATTGCTGGCATTAAATAGGACCAATTTTCAGAAAATAGTTACTCAGTGGATATTTACAAACAAGTGGTGCTCTCTTTTAAGGTACAAAGTGCTCTATGCACTATTGGATGTTTACCAGTTATTGTTGCCTGATTTAGGTCTGTGTCCTGGAGCAGTTGAGCCAATAAAACATACTCCAAGTTAAAAAGTGGAAGAAGGTTTATTAGGAGATGCAACAGCATGCAGGTTGTTCTCCATGAAGTCTCAAAAAACAATTTTTACATCAGAGCTTATATGTCATTTCGACAGGAAATGCTTCATGTTTTTTTTAAGCATGTAGCCCACAGATAACTGTTTACATCACAAAATAGTCATAAGAAACTCTTCATTAAACTACAGACATATACATCAGACACCTAGGCTCTAATCTGCATGTTTGTAACAGGCAAAGACAAAACTTACACAAAAATTCCTCATCTAGTGAAGCTAGCCTGCCAAGTTCACTCTGATAAGGAGCAAGGAAGGCAGTTGTGGGTACACAAAATGCCAGAGCCTTCCTAGCTCCTGTTTTCCAGGCTGAAGGCTATTTCTTAGGACAGTAAAGAAGAGAAACAAGGCCAAGATCACCAGAGCTGAGAGGACTCTGCACTCGTCGGGAAAGAGGCCAGTGCAGAGGCCAGAGTATTTGGTGCAGTACAAAAAAAAAAAAAAAAAAAAAAACACTTAGAAATTATTTATCATTATGGCATTAGTTATGCAAAGCTCTCAATTATACATCTTGAAAAGAGGACAACATGTTGCAAAGTATTAAAGTTACAATGACCTTGAAACCCTGGTGGCTTTGTGGTTAAGTGCTAGGTCTGCTAACCAAAAAAGGTTAGCAGTTTGATTCTGCCAGGCCCTCCTTGGAAACTTTGGAGTGGTTTTACTCTGTTCTACAGAGTCGCTGAGAGTGGAAATTGACTCAAAGGCAGTGGGGAAGTGGTTGATTATTCCTTACCTGTTTTCAGGTTGTTACTTTACGTTATATAAAACCCAAAACCAAATCCCCTGCCATTGAGTCAATTCAGATCCATGGAGAACCTATAGGACAGAGTAGAACTGCCCGCTACAGTTTTCAAGTAGTGTCTGATAGATTCCAATTACTAGCCCTTTGGTTAGCAGCCATAGTACTTAACCACAGAGTCACCAGTGTTATATACCCCAAACAACCCAGTACCACTGACTTGAGTCCTACTCACTGTGACACTAGAGGTCAGAGTAGAACTGCCTCATAGAGTTTCCAAGGAGCACCTCATGGATTTGAGCTGCCGACGTTTTGCTTAGCAGACAGAGCACTTAACCCACTACACCACCAGGGTTTCCAGGGTTGTATAGCATATTTAATTTATGTTTTTGTCCTTATGCTTGTATCTTGATTCTAATAGTTAAGTTTATAAATGTAGTTTTACAGAGTTGAATGTAATAGTTGTAATTGTGTTTTAGTATCACTTCTTCCTATCCCTTCTTGAGGCTTAATGAAAATTAGTACATTTCTCCTTCACCTGATTTTAGTTTATTTCATTAGCTTTCTTGGTGTGAACACTTGCAATGTGAATATATTTACATATGTATTGCTTCCTGTCAGCTCTTATGGTACCTTTTACTTCAGCTAATACAGATTAGGAAGTCAATTAACCTACTTTCCTTCCTGTTGCTTCCCCTCTCGTCCTCTCATTTCTTCTGATATCATATCGAAAATGATAATGCACAGAATATTTACATTCTGTTCTAAAACTCTCATAAAGTCACCTTTGTTTTAATCATGGTCTTGTAGTTAACTTAATATTCCTTACAGTTAGTGTTGCGAGATTCAGCAAATCAAATTACAAGGTATCCAGTTAAATTTGAAATTCATATAAACTCCAAATAATATTTTGTATTGATATGTCTCATGAAATATTTAGAATATCAAGCATCTTGAGTTTTAGCTGGGCAACCTTAAGCACGGTCTTTTTGCCGAAGAATTTCAGCCCTTTTTCCGTTGGCAAAATCTCAAGAAGGGTTCACAGCAGCAGTGTGCGTTTTCAAACTGTGTGCCCAGGATGTTGCACTGGAATGCTAGTTCAATTGTGTAAGAACACTTTGGGTAGCACTTTTTCTTTCTTTCAGAATTTTATGGATGTCATTCTATCACCTTCTAACATCTAAGTATTGCATAGGTAACATGAGACCAGCCTAAATTTTTTTCCTTCTCTACATGAGACTTAATATTTTTGCCTTTCTTGAATTTATGCAACTTTACTAGGATATAGCTCACAGTTGACTATTCCATGTCAGTTGTACCTAGGAAAGAATGTGCTCTTATAATTTTAAAAACCAGGTTTTTTTTTTCAATGATAGGGATGAAAAAAACAAAAAACAAAAAACAAAAAAACACTTCCCAGTATTGTATCTTTTTTAATTGTATTCCATTATTTTTATTTTCTTTGGCAGGTATACCATCCAGCTATATACTAGATTTCCTTTGCTTTATGTATCTACAACCTTTATTCATTTTTCTCTTCTATTTAATTTATTTTCATTCACTTACCTACATACATTTGTTTCTTTCTCTTTCAATTTCTGTTCCTTGTATCCTTTTATGGTATTTTAGCAATGTCTGTCTTTGTCCCCTTAGTTCTGTTTCTTTGAACTTTCTATGACCTTTCACAACTCAGATTTTAAATTTCTCTTGGTTGTTTAACACAGTCCCCTGAAATTTTGCCTGTCTTTTGTTTTTTCAGTTATTCTTTTTAATTCATACTGAAACTATATGGCACAATTTTCATCTGCTCTCTAGCAGTATTGTTTCCTTTACAGTTTTTTAAAAAATTTTTTTGTGATAGAGTGAAAGTATACAATCCAAGTCAAATTCGCATGCCCACCCATCTGTGGCTCCTACTGATTGCCTTGCCTGGTGACAGCACACACTTCCTTTCTGTTCTATACATGTCATATCCTCTTAGTAATCTCTTGTCCCTTCCTCTCTACCCTCTCCTTCCCCTTCTAGTAAGAGGCCAGTAGGACAGCATCCTGCAGATGTATAGAACCATAAAGTGGACACACCATGTGATCACTTTGTGTCCCTGAGTCCATTCCATTCGTGTCCAAAGAGTTGGCCTCAGTAATGACTTATGATCAGGGGCAGCAGCAGAACTAGGGGTCATGCTCCCAGAGGAACTCCCAGGCCTTCAGACCATCAGTTGCAGTCTTTTAGTGGAGTTCTTGAGGTTCACCCTTGTATTTTCTCTGTTCTTTTCCTCCTTTTTAAAATTTTAATCCTTTTGTATATATCCTATTCAAGTTGTGTTTTGATTTTTTTTCTTATAATCTTGAGTTTCTTGTATGTAAATTCAATATTCTTTTACTCCCACCAACCAATGAATGAGACATCTTTATGGGGCATTTTTCCTCTCTTTTTTGTGTTTTTTGGGGAGTAATGGAAAGACCGTCTTCTCTTTCATGGTCACACTAACAAACTCATTTCTACAAATTATGGACGATCTAGTAGTTCCTTCTTTAGCCCACCTCCTCTTTTTCTCCACAGCTAACAGGGAGAGAAAACCTTCCCCTGAAACTAACACCCAGAATTTGGACTTCTAGCCTACTTTGGAGTAAAGAAATACATTTGCCTTTGTTAAAGGCTTCCACTTGCATTATTTCTGTTACAGCAGCAATAGATAACTAAGACAGCTATAATAGCATTTGCAGTCGATTATTGAGGTCCACTGGGATTACATGGCTCATGAGAACTCATATTTAGAAAACTGTCATCTAATACCATACATTTGTAATATGCTCCAGGGTTTGATTTGGGAACTATTTCTTTGCTAAATTTCCTTGGCAATAAACCTCAGGGCATATTCACGTTAAATTAGGGACCAGAAAAACACAGAATGTGAATTTTCATACTCACTAATTAACCTATCTTTCATGAGCAACAGAGTCAATGACAAATATTTCTCTTCCCTACATTATCACTTCAGCTTGTACAAACTATTTGACGAGTAGTATTACTGTTTACAAGGTCAGATGGAGTTGTATGTAAATAAAGTTGTAACAAACATATCAGGCCACTTTAGTAAAGAAGATTCAGGATGAACTCCCTCCTCAGATGAAAGCAGAAAACTGTCTTATAGTTAAAATCCTGTGTCAAATGTTGCACTGTTTCCTGATCTGAAGATTCTGTGAAATAACTGTTTGTAATAAAATGCACCTATCAAAACAATGTTTTTAATTTAGAATTGTTATCACTGTCCAAACTTAAAATTGTTTCATCAACAATTCTGTGTTGTTTCCTTTAAAATTTAATGTTAAAATTAAATTTATTTTATATTAAACCAAACGGCTTATTTACTGCAAATTACAGTATCTTAGACCACTAAAATAATTTTAAAGGAAAATTGCATGGTCAGCATTTAGTAGCAAGGGAAAAGCAGTAAAACAGGCTCAGTTTCTGTGCTTTTAAGTTTAAAGAAAGCAATAGCTTATCAATCAAAAGTTAACTTGCAGCTAGGGATGTCAACATACACCATTCTGCTAACTTGTAATTTTTGCAAGGACTTTGATTCAAAACGTATTCCTCAGAACAGGAAAAAAAAAAAAAGTTTAACATCAAGGTATTTATTGAAGAAGTGCTAACTTTGTGACACTAAGTTTATGTGAGAAAAAAACAAAAATAGAAAGTCACTGCCATCAAGTCAATTCTGACTCATAGCAACCTTATAAGACAGAGTAAAACTGCTCCATAGAGTTTCCAGTGAGCACCTAGTGGATTCCATCTGCTGACCTTTAGGTTAGCAGATGTAGTACTGAGCTGCTATACAACAGGGTTTCCAAGTTTAAGTGAAGAACACAAGAGTATAAATATTATACTCTGTGGAAGAGTTCTCCTCAGTCCTATAGGGTTGCCATGAGTCAGAAATGACTTGAAGGCATTGAGTTTGATTTTTTTTTTTTTTTTTTTTTTTTTTGGTATTGGGATAGAGAGCACAGTTTCCGGACTTTTTGAAAGAATACAGCCTGCAAATCATCTTTCAATTTAGATATGATGTTGGAAAAAACACTGTTTTGAAAAGACATTTCCAATTGAATCAATTGACTCATGGCCACTCTGCATGTGTGAGGCTAGAACTGTGCCCCATAGGTTTTTCAATAGCTGATTTTTTTCAGAAGCAGATCACCAGGCCTTTCTTCTATGTTGCTTCTGGTTAGACTCAAACCTCCACTCTTTTTACTATTAGCTGAGCATGTTTGCACCCACTAAATATTGATTTACGTATTTGAAACAAAAAGTGTCCAACTGTAGCATCTGGAATAGATGTGGTATATTAAACTCTGTAGAACACCATTAATTTGGCAAAACCACAAGAATTGTTTGTGACTGAACATTTGTCTCATATATTTATGAAACGGCCAACCACACTGTGTCCTTTCTGCATTACCTCCAGGGAATTGTTGATATATGATTAGAGTTGGGCGGGAGTGGGTCTTTGTGGTGGCATTCCATCATCATCGTGTGTGTGTGTGTGTATGTGGGTATGTATATATGTACATATGGAAACCCCGCCAGCATAGTGGTTAAATACATATATATGTACTCAACACCGGTGCATTTTGTGTGTGTATATATCTATGTGTTTGCGTATGTGTGTGTATGTATATATATATAAACCACAGGCAGTCTTTGGAAACTCTATGGGGCAGTTCTACCGTGACCTATAGGATCACTGTGAGTCAGAATCGACTCAACGGCACTGGGTTTTTGCATATAAGCCAAACCAAATCTGCTACCATAGAGTTGATGCCAACTCATAACATCCTTGTAGGACAGAGTAGAACTGCCCCATAGAGTTTCCAAGGAGCACCTGGTGAACTCCAACTGCCAACCTTTTGGTTAGCAGACATAGGAAGTTCAGGCCCTCAGGACTTCCTCACATGAAACATTTCCCTGGAGATGAGCTCTATATGTGTTTTCATACTTCTTTGTATATGAAGTTACCAGGATCTGGGAATGTTTGGGCTGGCTGTGTCTGATTCGCAGATACAGTTGTACCAGTGGTGAGTTAAGAAGTCTCTTAGTCATCTAGTGCTGCTTTAACAGAAATACCACCAACACATGACTTCGAAAAGGGAAGTTTTATTTTGTCACAGTCCAGTAGGCTGAAAGTCTGCTCCTGGGGAGGGCTTTCTCTGCTGCCTCTTAAAGAAGTTACCTGTTGTCAATCTTGTTCTGGACTGGAAGTTTCTGAGGTGCAGGGATCCCAGACCTTTCCAAGGGATATATTCAGCTAGATGTACTGCTTTCTTTCTTCATAGTATGAGGTCCCCAACTCTCTCTGATAACTTCTTTGTTTTATGTCTCAAAAGGTTGTCTTAAGGCACAGTACAGTTTGGCACACTGAGTCCTGTCCCAGCACTGTAACTCCTGTCCGCCCTCCATTGACATCATAGAGGCAGGGTTTAAAACATAAAAGGACTCATATAGTCTAAGAATCATGCCCAGCCAAACTGCTACACACAATTTCCGGGGGACACAATTCACTTCATGACAAGAAATGACTCCAAAAGCTGGAGAATCTTCTGATTGTTTTGAAGATGTAAGACTTTTGTTTCTTAAATTTAGTAGTACTTTGCCTGTAGCTACAATGAAAGGATCTGGGAAAATTGTCATCAAATTGTATTACTAAAAACAACTAGACTGTAGAGTAGGTCACAACTGCGGTCTAACATGCATGGTTCTGCCCTACCATTGCAAAGGTTGTGACCTTTTAGAAGTAGACTGCCAAACTTTTCCTCTGAGACACCTCAGGATGTATTCAAATCACCAACCTTTTGGTTATTAGCTGAGCACTTAGCCATTTGTGCCACCAGGGACTACTTTAATATATATAATATCAAGAAATGTAATTATTTCAACAACTTGACTTCTGTAGTAAAACTGGAGAAGTTTATTGGAAAGTGCATGAATATATATTTTTAATCCTATAACCAAATAGCTGCAGGTTTTCTTGGAAGTAGAAAAAACTTACATAATATATAGTATCAAGATGTTGTTAGGTGCTGTCCAGTCTATTTTAATTCATGATGGTCTCAGGTGAGGTCAGAACTGAAGTGCCTGTGTGGTTTTTAGGCTGTCATCTTGACAAAAGCAGATCGCTAGGTCTTTGTCCTACTTAGTACCTAGTGGGTATGAACTTCAAGATTTTTAGCTAGAAACTGAGAAATAGATGTCATGCCAGAGGTCTCCTGAAATAGTAAGCAAAATAAACAACAGAAAACAAATATGAGAAGAACTGCCTTTTTGAAAGAGTGAATTCTATGGTTTGGGATTATGGTTGTATCTTGGAAACTTGGGAGGCATAGTGGTTAATTGCTACATCTGCTAACCAAAAGGTCAGCAGTTCAGATTTGTCAGGTGATCGTTGGAAACTCTATGGGGCAGTTCGACTCTTGTCTATAGGTTTGCTATGAGTGGGAATCCACTCAGCAGCAATGAGTTTGGTCTTGTTCCTGGTTCTAACTTTTTATAGGTTATAGAGCACGAGCAGACACATGTCCGTGAATGTTTATTGCAGCACAGTCCACAAGAGCTAAAAAAGATGGAAACAACCCAGATGCCCAGCAACAGATGAACGGATAAAGAAACTATGGTACGTGTATTTGATGGAACACTATGCTGTGATAAAAAACAATGTAGATTTTAGAAAACGTCTCACAACATGGTTCCAATTGGAAGACACCATGGTGAGTGAAATCAGTCAGTGTCAAAAGGACAAATACTGTATAAGACCCCTGTAACAAGGACTTAAAAATAGAATTATCTAAAAAGCCAAAACAGAAGAAATAACTTTGATGGCCACAAGGGTCCGGGCGGGTGACGGTTTATCATAGATGAGATAGTTAATAGATGTTAGAAGTTTTATTCGTTTACTGTAATAAGTAGATAGATAAATGAAAAGCACAGGCAGTAAAATAATCACTTCAAGGACTCTCATGTTCTCAAACATTTTTATAGAAGTAATGCAGCAACAGCATGGTGAAGTACTGTTTACACACAGTTATGTATTGTGCATTTGATTAGCTAAGCTTAACAGAACATGCTGTCTTCATAGCACAGAGCTCTTCTGCTTTCCTTTATAAAAAGAAAAATGACACATTAAGTGAATGATCTTAAACAAAGAGCTGTTCAGTTTCTAGGTATGCAGGAAGAGCACACAAAGCTTTCCTCTCAGACCAGTGACATTACATTAAATTACTTTCCAATTCAAAATCTACTTTGAGGGAAAACTTTTAGGAAATTATCTCACCTAGCTGTAAAGATGAGATCTTTAATAAGTAGCCATTGTGTCTAAAGAAAGTGGTTTGCGGGCCTAAAAGTTATAGAACTGAAGATGTTAGAGGGGTGTGCATATGTGTGGCACATGCAGGCGGGCAGTGGGTGTTTATGTTTATATGGAATCCCTGGAGAAGATCTTTTCTCATATTTGAAAATTACAGATAACCATTTTGGCTGGGTAACGTCAAAGAAAATTTCACAGTCCTGAAATATAACACTGTCAGTGACAGGATATTATCCTGATGCCTACAAAGAAGATCAGCTCACATGATTATTATGAAAATTTATGCTTCGACCACTAATGCCAAAGATAAAGAAATTTTAGATATTCCCCAGCTTTTGCAGTCTAAAATTGGTCAAACAGGCAATCAAGACATATTGATAATTTATATACATTCCAATGTAAAAGCTGGAGACAAAGAAGAATGTTGCAATATATGGCCTTGGGGATAGAAACTACACTGGAGATCACATAACAGAATTTTGCAACATCAACATCTTATTCCTTGCAAATATCTTTTCTTTTATCCAGTAACGTAAATGTTGACTATATATGTGGGTTTTGCCATATAGAATACATAGGAATCAGGATGACCATTACCCGTAGAAAAAGACAATGGAGATGCTCAGTATCATCAGTCAGAACAAGGGCAGAGGAAGACCATGAAACAGACCATCAGTAACTCATTTGCAAGATTAAGTTGAAGGTAAAGAAAATTAAAAAAAAAAAAAATCCATGACAGCTGAAGTATGAACTTGAGTGTATTCTGCCTGAATTTAAACACTGTTTCAAGGAAAGATTTGATGGACTGAGAAGTAAAGATTTAAGACCAGGGGAGCTGTGGGATGACATCAAGGTCATCCTATTCGAAGAAAGCAAAAGGTCATTGCAAAGAAAGAATAGGCTAAAATAGATGTCTAAAGAAGCTCTGAAACTTGCTCTTGAATGCAGAGCAGCTAATGCGATTGGATGTAAGGATGAAGTGAAAGTACTGAACAGAAGACATCAAACAGCTGCTCAAGAAGACGAAGTACTAGAACCAAATGTCCAAAGCCCTCGAGTTATAAAGCCAAAAGAGAACATCTCTCCAGGTGAAAGAACTAAAGAAAAAACTCAACTCACAGGTTGCAATATTGAAACATTATAAGGACAAAATGTTGAATGACACAGGAAACATGAAAAGAAGATGGAAGGGATACTGAGTCGCTGTACCGAAATAAATAAATACATAAAATAAAACAACTGGTCAGTTTTCAACCATTTCGGGAGGTAGCATGTGATGAATTACCTACAGTACTTAAAAAATTGCAAGCTGCACTGCAGACATTGTTGAAAAACAAGGCTCCAGGAATTGACAGAATACCCACTGAGACATCTCAACAAGTGGACGTAAGAAATGTGAGCATTCACATGTTTATGCTGAGAAGCCTGTAAGACAGCTACACGGCCAGCCGACTAAAAGAGATCCACATACATGCCAAATTCAAAGAAAGGTGATGCAGTAAAATGAGGAAATTATCTAACAATATCATTAAAGTCACACACAAATAAAATTTTACGGAAGATCCTTCAAAAATAGTTGCAGCAATACATTGACAGAGGACTGCCAAAAACTCAAGTTGGATTCAGGAGAGGATGTGGAACCAGGGATACCATTGTTGACGTCAGATGGATCTTGGCTGACAGCAGAGAATAGCAGAAAGATGTTTACCTGTGTTTTATTGACTAAGAAAAGACACTTGACTATGTAGATTGTAATGAACTATGAATAACATTGCAAAGACCGGGAGTTCCAGAACACTTAACCGTGCTCGTGGAGAATGTGTATGTAGAGTAGGAGGCAATCATTAGAATGGAACAAAGGGATACTGCATGGTTTAAATCAAGAATAGGGTGTTACACGCTTATAATCATTCACCATACTTATTCAATCGTTATGCTGAGCAAATAATCTGAGAAGCTGGGCTATGTGAGGAAAACAAGGCATCAGGATTGGAGGGAGGCTCTTTAAGAACCTGTGATAGGTAGATGTTTCAGCTTGTCTTGATGAAATGATAAGTACTGGAAACCTACTGATAAAGATCAAAGACTGAAGCCTTAAGGATAGATATAGCTCAACATAAAGAAAATAAAAGCCTCACAACTGGACCAATAAGCAACATCATAATGAACAGAGAAAACACTGAAGTTGTCAAGGATTTCACTTTACTTGAATCCACAATCAATGCCCATGGAAGCAGCAGTCAAGAAATCAATACATACATTGCACAGGAAAAATCTGCTGCAAAGACTTCTATAAAGTTATAAAAAGCAAAGATGTCATCTTGTGGATGGCTGTGCACCTGACCCAAGCCATGCTATTTTTAATTGCCTCTTATTCATGTGAAAGCTGGCCAATGAATAAGAAGACCAAAGAAGATCTAATGTGTTAGAATTATGGTGTTGGCTAAGAATATTAAATATACCATGAACTTCCAAAAGAGTCAACAAATTGTCTTGGAAGAAGTACAACTATAATGCTCCATGGAAACAAAGATGTTAAGACTTTGTCTCACATACTGTGGGCATGTTATGAGGAGGAATCAGTTCCTGGAGAAGGACATCATGCTTGGTAAAGTAGAGGGTCAGAAAAAAAAAAGAGGAAGCCTTTCAAGGAGGCAGATTGATACGGTAACAGCAACAAAGAGTTCAGACATGGTAAAGATTGTGAAGACAGCACAGGTCCAGCGGTGTTTCGGGCTGTTGTACATAGGGTTTCTGTGAGTTGGAAGCAATGTGATGACACCTAGCAACAACAATAACAGTCAATACCAGTACACTAAATAAACTTTTGTCTAAAATTATAAACTGCTACTTTTAACAAAAGGACAAATACTGTATGAGACCCCATGATAAGAACTTAAAAACAGACTCATGCATAGAAAAAAAGACTCTTTGATGGCTGCAAGGGTGGGAACGGAGGGAGGGTAAGAAGGGGAGGGTTTAGATTAGATAGTTGGTACAAATTTGGTTGGGTGAAATCTGTGACAGCCCACATTAGAAAGAAGATCAACATTAACTGGACTTCAACATACCATAATTACTCCTGTCACCTTAACCCAATATTGCAAGGACAGAATAGCTGTGGCAGGGAATTGGGGACCATGCTCTCAGGGGAAATCGAGATCAACCGGCACAACCAGCATTTTGCTAAAGCAAGCCCTCTGCACCCCACATTGGTGAGTGGCGTCTAGGGCCTTAAAAGCCACCAAGATGCCATCTGAGGGTACAGCAAGTGGTCCCAACTAGGCAGGAATGGATGATCATCAAGGACCAAAATGACATAAGGGAAAGAGAACCCAGAGGGACCCACATGAGTGAGTGACTACATCTACTTGTGACTGGAAGAACTGGATGGTGCCCGGCCACCACCAGTGATAGCCATGATGGAGCTCACAAAGCTGAGTGTCACTGGCAACACAAGAATAAAAAGGGGTGCACCCTGAGATCTCCACTAAAAGACCACAATTGATGGTCCAGGGGCCTCAGAGTTCCCCTGGGAGCATGGGCCCTGTACCGGATGCTCTTCCTGTCCATAGATCATAATGGAGATCAACTCTTCAGACAGGAATGGGTTGGACTTGGTGACACAGAGTGACTATAGCATGTGTGCCTTTTATGGTTCTGTACATCTATAGGATGTTGTCCTGATGACCACTTACTGGAGGTAGGTGAGTGGGTAGAGAGGAGGGTGTAGGAGATTGTTGGAAGGATAAGACATACATGGAACAGAGAGGAAGAGCATGTTGTCACAGGGCAGGGAGAGCAGCAGGAGCTGCATATAGGTAGGCATGCAAATTTATATGGGAATGTACATTTTCATTCAATCATAATTAAAAAAATTATAAATTACTACTTTTAACAGTAGCTATTGCATTATGTATTTCTAAAAATGCAAAGAATTTGAAAATACTAATTCAGTACTTTAAGCCTAGATGTGTACCTCTCGTTGGAAATCTTTTGATTTCTTTTTGTCAGGTGAAAGGTGGGTGAAAATTGTACTGTGATTCGTTTCTGTGTACAGTGTAACTTGTGACTGATCATGGTTTGTATACACTGGTCTTCTGATTGCAGGGAATTTAGAGATATTGACATTCTCATTTCTATGTTGTTTGGTTCTATGAAAACATGAAAGTAAATAAAACAAAAGGATAAGTCATTAACAAAACAAACCTCAAGTCTGGGAGTATTTTTCCTCACTAAGGTTTGTAGCTGCATGTACGATATTTTTTACTAGGATAATGCAGTTTACACTCCCATCTACTGATGATCAAAGCCTTTGATCAAATGATCAGAAAAATATCAATTGGTATTTATAATACTAAAATACAAAGCAAACATTTGCTGGTAAACATGAGGAAATGAGAAGGTAAACACTTTCATGAAATTAAAATCTCATTTTAACAGGAAAATTCCAGACCAGATTTTGCTTTTTTTTAAATCATATTTTTAAAAGAAAGGTGTTCACATTTTGTATTCAAAATTGTTTTTGTTATTGGAAGCAACTTTGAGTGCATTACTAAATCACCTAGAATTTAACACCAGTAACATAAGATAATAAGAATAGTGACTTGTGCTTTCATAATGCTTTAGAATACACGTAGATTATTTCCTTAGGCAGATTGTTCAATAGGCAAGTAAGCACAGTACTTACATTGCTTACCAGATTATCTGTTGTGAACAACTTCTTTCTTTCTGTCTTTATCTCTCTTTCATTCTTTCTTTGTCTCTCTCACTCTTTCTTTCTGTTTTAACCAAATCATGGTTCTGCTTCCAGGTACTGATAGTTTCTGTCTCGCTCTCAAACTTACAGCACCTTTCTACAGAATCAAATCCTCTTTTCAAAGTTACAGTCCCCAACAAGGGTGGATTACCCAATAAGCAAGGTAAGCATGGGTTTACTTGTGTATACTTCCTAATCTATAGTCAACAATTTCACATGTTTTCACCGTATCTGTGATGAAAAACATACGAAATTGTTGACTGTAGATTAGGAAGCAAGCACAAGGAAGTCCCGCCTTCCTTGTTAGGTAACCTGCCCCTGTTTCTTCTGTACATACAGCTTTGTATTAAAGATTGAACTGAGTTTAGAAAACAGAGCTCTGGCTTGTATATACATTTTAAAAGTAATTAAACATAACCTGGTAAGGCACTGTGAGTCTTCTAAGTCAGGTAGCTGAAGAGATTTATGAGCTAAAAACACAATTCTTCCCAAGAGCAAGGATAATGACCCTAAAACACTAGAAAACTATGCTTATAAAGACAATAATCCTGATGGCCGAAGTCATTCCTCGCATGCTTGGAAACTTTCTAGAATACAGAAGAATGTTCTAGCTAAGGGTGCTAGCTCACATTTTTTCTAAATTCTTCTGCCCTTCTGTACTTAACAGCAAGCTTTGCACAATACACATCTGACTACTTGCTGTTGTCTTTCCTCATAGAATTCATTGAATCCCACTGTATCACTGGAGATTGTTGTCGGCTGCTTGTAAAAGAAAATCTGAGTACTAATGGCTTAAAAAAACAAAATGATGTAACATCACATAATGAGAAGCCTTGTGCAAGCAGTCCAGAGCCAATATAGAAACTCAGCTATATCGTGGAGACTATTGTTGCAAACAACACAGATGTGAAATGGCCAACATAGTTCCAGGAATTACCCCTACACTCTGAGAAGGATTATGAGCAAAGGGGCAGTGCTAACCCCACCACAGACGTCATCCCCTTAGGTCTTATTAGCTACAAGCAGGCCATGTGGCAGTTCCTAGTTAGAATAAGAACCTGTTGCCATGGAGTCAATTCAAAATCACAGTGACTTTATAGGGCAGAGTACAACTGCCCCATAGAGTTTCCAAGGAACACCTTGTAGATTTCAATTGCTGACCTTTTTATTAGCAGCTGCAGGACTTAACTACTATACCATGATGGTTTCCAGTCTATCTCTACATGCTATGAAATCCCACTATAGAGTACTTCATTCCAATAGAATTTATGAAGGGACAAGAACAGAAGTTCTTTTTTTTTAATTCTCAAAATTTGTTTGATAATTAAAAAAAATGGTTTTTCAAGCAGTAGACAGGTTCTATAGAAATTTAACAGGTTTCATATAAAGTGGATTTTGCTTAGGCTGGTTACTCTCCACTCCCCCCTCAAAGGACTTTGATATGAAGACTTGTTGCAGGGAGTAACCGGGGACTTCATCCTGAAGGATGCTCCTGAGGAAGTGTAAGAGTGGGGGGCGAGGGAGTATGGGAAAAGGAAGAAGTTTAAGCTTAGTGTGTGGTGACATAGTGTCAACTAGTGGGTGCCACTGAGTCTGTTTCAACTCATAATGACTCCACATAACAGATTAGATCTACCCCATTGGACTTTCTTGGCTGGAATCTTTGTATTAGCAGATCTCCAGGTCTTTCTTTAGTGGATCTTCCGGGTGGGTTTGAACTATCAATCTTTCAGTTAGCAGCCAAGCACTTAACAGTTGTGACATCTGGGCTCCTTAGTGTCACCTTGGAAAAGTGCAATTACTGTCGAGGGACTCCTTGAGAGACGTCAGAAACTGGCATTTCTGGCAGCTTGGTTTTGAAGAAGACAGGGCCTGAGCACCATGGCATTCGCCAGAGACTTTGCTTTGTCGGCCGTTATGATAAAACCCCTCAACACAAACAGTAGGTGGCTACTGATACTTGAGTTTCTAGTTCTGCAACCATTTTGATAACAAGCAAATTGTCATTTAGCCTTCTTCTAAATATAATAGGAGCAAGATCATTTCCTTTACAATTTAGAGATCATGAACACATTGTTCTGCAAATTTTGATGATTACTGATGGTTTAGATCACAGTAAATAATGAAATCAAATGTCCTTATTGATTATTGTGGTGATTATTAGCATCTCTCAAACTAACCCCAGACTCAGAGCAACCCCATGCTCAGAGAAACAAATGGTGCTCCATCCTGATCAGTTGCAGAGAGTACCATTGTGATCTATAGGATTTTCACTGGCTGGTTTGTTGTTTTTAGAAGTAGGTCACCAAGCCTTTCTTCCTAGTTTGAATTGGCGTGGAATCTCTCCTGAGCCGTTTTCAGCATCACAGTGATACGGACGCCTCCACAGACAGGTGAACGGAGGCTGTATTTGAGGTGCCTTGACTGGGAATCAAAGGATGCTCTCCCTCACGGAAGGCAAGAATTCCGCCACTGAGATACCACTGACTCACCAACTAGAGAACAAAGTGTCTCAAATTAGGAAAATTAAACCATAGAGATACACACCCACACATACACACATGTATATCACTAGAAAACTTAAAAAGTAATTAAATACCAGATATGACAGTTGGCCATTGTTTAGGCATCTAGTGCTGCTGTAACAGAAATACCGTGAGTGGATAGCTTTAAAAAGAGAAATTTTGTTTTGTCGCAGTCCAGTAAGCTAAAATCCCCAATTCAGGTTGTTGGCTCCCAAGGAATGCGTTCTTTCTTTGTCGGCTCTGACAGAAGGGCCTTGTGTTGCATCAGTCTTTGGTCAGGGGGCATCCCGGTTGCAGGGCAGGATTCACTGTGCTCCCAGTGCTGCTTTCTTGATGGTATGAGGTCCCCAAATCTCTCTGCTAGCTTCTTTTCTTTACATCGCAAGAGACTGCGTTAAGGCACAAAACAGTCTAGCACATTGAGTCCTGCCCCACCTACACAACTGCCAAATTCCTCAACATCAGCAGCAGAATTAGAACTCATGTGGATGTCTTACATATTCTAGAAGTCTAAAGCTGGGAATGAGTACTCTATAATATCATATGTTAAAATTACTGCATGATAATACAGTATCAGAGTAGTGAAGAAAAGATACAGTGTAGCAGACATGACTGGCTGCTAACCAAAAGGTCAGGAGCTCAAATCCAATGACAATGTTTTAAGACAAAAGAAAATGTGAAAAATGCTGTCTTATTATATAGTTGCTAGGGGCTGTTGAGTCCATTCTGACTCATAGTGTTGCTATACACAACAGAATGAAACCCTAGCCAGTCCCATGCTGTGCTCACAGTTGTTGTTATGTTAAGCTCATTGTTGCAGCCACTGTGTCAATCTATCTTGTTGAAGCTCTTCCTCTTTTTCGCTGACCTTCTACTTTACCAATTACCATGTCTTTCTCCAGGGATTGATCCCTCCTGGCAATATGTTCAAAGTATGTAAGATGCAGTCTTGCTGTTCTTTGCTTCTAAAGAGTACTCTGGTTGTACTTCTTCTAAGAAAGATTTGTTTGTTCTTTTGGCAGACCCTGGAATAGTCAATACACTTTTTCAACGCCGCAGCTCAAAGATAAGTCTTTTTTCTTCATCTCTATTCATCTGTCATCCAGGTTTCACATGCATACGATATGATTTAAAAGACCATCACTTATGTTAGGCACTCCTTAGTCTTCAAGGTGACGTCTTTACCTTTCATCTCCTTAAAGAGGTCTTTTATAGAAAATTTACCCAGTGAAATGTGTCTTTTGATTTGACTCCCACTTCCAGGGGTGCTGGTTATAGATCCAAGTAAAATGAAATACCTAACAACCTCAGTCTCTTCTCTGATATAATGATGTTGCTTACTGGTCTACTTGTGATGATTTTTGTTTCTTAATGTTAAAGTATTATCTGTACTGAAGGCTGTGGTCTTTGTTCTTCATCAGTAAGAGACTCAAGTCCTCTTTACTTTTGGTAAGAAAGATTAGGTGAAATTGAGTACACTGCCATCATAAAAAAAAAAAAAAAAACTATAAATAAGTTCTCCAGATTATAAAGGAATTCTAAGAAGCCAGAAGATAGAAAGTACCATGAGGCCAGCCAAAGCCAAGTGTACATCTGAAATTAAATAACAAAAAAGTTAAAAAAAAAAGATATTGAAAAAATATACAAGAAATGGTAAAAATTTGAATGAATACATAAACTATATAAACAAACTTAATTTTAAAATAGTTGTTTTGTTTTCCAAGATCATTAGGTAAAGTACTAGTCTTAAACTGAATTGATATATATTCATTATAACATAAATTTATATATTTTTTGCTCATTATGCCTTAGAGAAAGGATATACACATACATGTATGTGTGTGTGTATACGTACATACCTACAAATGGGAGCCTGGTTAAGAGCTCGGCTGGTAACCAGAAGGTCAGCAGTTCAAATACACCAGCCACTACTTTGAAACCCTATGGATCCGTTATATTCTTTTCTGTAGAGTCACTATAAGTTGAAATCAAGGTGATGGCAATGGTAGTTAAGAGCTATAGCTGCTATCTGAAAGGTCAGCAGTTTGAATCCACCAGGTGCTACTTGAAAACCACACGGGGCAGTCCTACTCTGTTTTATAGGGTTGCAGTGAGTTGAAATCAACATGATGGTAGTGTGTTTTGTTTTTATATGTATATTGGGGTATGCTAATGTGTGTGTTCATTTTAACCACTAACAAGGCTGCACTATAAGAGACATGTATAAAAGACAGCACTTAGAAGCTTTATTCAAAGGGAAATTTATTTGCTATGTTAAAACTTTTATATGTTTCAGTTAGCATTTTTGGAATTAATTTATGACTTTTAAGAGTTTGCATGTCAAATAGCATATAGAGCAAAGAATTGAGTGCTTCACTATTAAAATAACAAAATTTTCTTTAATTGCTCAGTAGAAGAAGAAATTTTCCCTTTAGGTAGTCTGTCTCAAAGGAAAGGATTTGGCATCCCATTAGAAAGAATTCCTGAGTCAAAAACCAACCTGCATAGCACTGAAGAATTCTAGAGTTTTCACTTTTAAGATCTTTAGTTAAATAACTTTTGTTTCTCAGTGACCTATGGTAAACTGCTAACAACTCCGAAACTTTATGGAAATTCCCGTAAGATTTGTTTCTGTTTTTTAAAAAAGAAAGGGCTTAAAAAGCTTATTTAACGTATCACGAAGTGCTTAAAACATGCTGTCAAATCGGGAAAAGTACCTTTTATTGAGTTAAAATTTTTGTATCAATAATTTTTGTCTAATATTAAACAGTACGTATACAATATTGTGTCATAGTTTTATTATTTCAATTGCTAACTTGGTTACAACTTTGTTTCATTTGAAAGTAACATCATCACAAACAACACGTTGTTCACATCATTCATGCATGTAGTTTTTATTACTATTCAGACATTTAGAGACCCAATAATCTTGATATATACTTGATATATCCTGACTATTTAATATTATGCCTCATGAATACATCTGAACAACACATAAGGAAGACCAGAGTAGAACCAATACATTTAATTATAATGTTGGTGAAGAATATTGAACGTACCGTGGAATGCCAAAAGAACAAACAAATCTATCCAGAAAGAAGTACAGCCAGAATGCTCATTTAGAAGTAAGAATGATCAGACTTTGTCTCATATACTTTGGATATGTTATCAGGAAGGAGTAGTTCCTGGAGAAGGACATCATACTTGATAAGACAGAGAGTCAGCAAAAGAGAAGAAGATCTCAAAGTGATAAACTAACACAATGGCTGCAACAATGGCTTAAGCATAACAGCAATGGTGAGGATGGAGCAGGACCTGGTAGTGTTTTGTTCTATTGTTCATGGAGTTGCCATGAGTTGGAACCAAATACATGACACCTAATAACAGCATATTTTGAATGGTTTATAGGATCCTTTAGAGAAGAAGATTAACTGATTTGTCCTTTTCAAAATCTTATCACACATACCAAAATAAGCACTCCATACTTTTTCAGTGTTCTTTTCAAATAGGTCACCTTCCATTAAAACTCATGGGGGTAGCTTCTAAAATCCCAGATCATGAAACTGTTTCAGAAGCATTTTTTTTCTTTTTGAAAGAGTAAAGAATTGAGATTTCAAATAGCCTCATGAAAGACAGCAATTGCCAGTTATAGCATCTAACCTGAATATAACAAAGGAACTCTGTCACAACACTCTAGACTAGAGGCAAACTCTCAGAACAAAATGAAACACTAAAAAACATACATAAACTCAGTGGAGTATAAGCCCAGCTCAAAAACCGAGCTTATACAGTAACACGCAACACAAACAATGCAGTTTCTTACAATGTATACAGCAAGTTTTGGTT
This sequence comes from Heterohyrax brucei, assembly GCA_028571685.1. NCBI lineage: Eukaryota > Metazoa > Chordata > Mammalia > Hyracoidea > Procaviidae > Heterohyrax > Heterohyrax brucei. The sequence goes on from CM053148.1 coordinate 98,130,349, forward strand.
AAGATTGTCCCATTTCAACAGAAAAATATGTTCTCCATAAAACATTCATTTGTCAGAATCTCAGATGCAGGGATTTCAGTCCTTCTGACAAAACCTGAGGATTAAACAAAAGTTTCCCGGAGGTAAAAAAGGCAATACAAATGGGAACTCATTTTCCCAAAATGGAAAGGAAAAGAGCAGATGGAATCTCAGTCACCCAGAATGGTCAGTTCTAAACTACTTCAAATATATTCAGCTTATAACATTTTTTGAACATGAAGCCCAAACTGACATCCCAGTAACAGGGAAATCCAGGTTCATTTATCGAAGATGTTAAGAATTAGATTGCAACTTTGGTTTTCTAGAGTTAAGTAAGATTTCTAGCAGATAATCTGCCATGGTCTTTGGTCAGTGTTTTATTTCGCAGAATAACTCTATTGCGAGAGAGTTTTATTGTGGTTGGTGGTCTGCCAAATGCTCTGGCCCACCTCGTGTCCCAGATTACCCTTTTACAGGTTCCTTTCCATTAGTGGTAAGTGCACTGAAGGTTTTTAAGATGCTTGAACTCATGTCCATATGGTTTTGCAGTCTAAAAAAGCTCTGTGAATCCTTCATACAATGATATAAAACCTGATTTCATTGTTTTTGACCATAATTCATTCCCCCAGGTAGAATCTTAGTGTCTTCAATTTGAAAATATCCAAGTGTCCATTGCTTTTAAAACTGTTGTAAATGAGTTGTGCCAAACAATGAACATTCACTCTGAGGGACCGGAAGGCTTGTTCCTGTAGTGAACAGGAATTCCAGAAGGTGGCTCCAAATCTCTTTTCCAGTTTATGATGGCAGTTACAGCAAAACAAATTTTTGCTTGCTAGTACCAAAACAAATTCCACAAAAGAACTTGAAGAGCTAGCAACACAAAGGAATGGAGCTTGGATTTGAGAGGGTTTTTACTTACTTACTTTTACCTGAAATGATTCCTAAGGCTTTCATGGAAGAGAAAACCCGAAGCAGGTCAGTGGTACAGCATCTGTGTTTCTGGTGCCTCTGAGATTATGAAAGATAACACACCTCAGACATCCCACTTCTGACACCTGAAAAGTCAACAAAGAAAATACTGTATTAGTAGGAATGAAAGAACATAATTATTTACCAGAATGTGGCACTCATACTTCACAATCAGCAGCAAGGGTTTAAAACAAATTGGAGTCTGAGCTAGTCCCGCATCATCCTTTTTCGAATCGATGGCACTTGGCTTGGCAAGCAACTCAGTTTTAGAGTGTTCTTTCACAGAATGTATTACTTTTGTACACTTAGTTATAATGTTACTGGAAGTTTTCTGAATTTTTTTTTTTGAAGTTTCATTCAGGTGCTCGTCACGTGGATTTGTTCAGTAAATACTGTTGGAAAGGCAAAGTGGTAAATTCTAGAACACAAACGCACATCTGGTGTATCATGCTACCCTGTAGGAACCAGACCAGGAGGAAGACATCAGTGTTATGATGTTTCAGGAAACAGATCAGTGACTCAAAAATATATTATAATTTGTAAGTTAACGAATCTAACAAGTAGCTGAGCTGAGACTAGAACTCATGTCTTGTAATTTCAGATTTTTTTGCCATAGTGATTATGCAAAACTCGTGTTTTGTGAAAAGATGCATCTTCTCTTAAACAGCACCTTTGTTTTTATAGGTATTGATCAAATTGTTTCCATCTCATAGATATTTCATGTGGTGGAGTATAACTACTTTATACAGTTTTCTAAGTGTAATCTTTAAGAAAGCAGATGCCACTGGTTGGGCTTGAACTGCCAAACCTTTCAGTTAGTAGTGAATTTCTTAGCCACTTGTACAACCAGGTTCCTTAACAATAACTTATCCTTATTTTATTCGATCACTTAAAACATACTTTTGATCTAACAACCTCCAGGAATTAATTTTGCATGTGTTAAACAGGAAATGTTACTTCATAGATCATCTCTAACTGGCATTGTTTATGAACATGTCTTTAACTCCTACAAGGCAATATTATTTACAGTATCATTACAGAAAAATTCTGTGATATGAAGTTAAAAATAGGGAGCGATATTTTATCTGGTACTTAAATAGCTCACTTTTGAAACCACCATAATGGAAAGAAACAACTTTGCATTTCCCATTTATCATCACAGGGACGGTCATGGACTGAACTGTGTTCTTCAAAAAATGTGCCTAGCAATTTGGCTGGACCATGATTTCCGTTATTTTGTGATTGTCCTCTATTCTGTGATTTTCATATGTTGTAGATTCTAATCTTTGCCTTGGATTATGTTAAAGGGGATTAGGATAGGACTGGAATACCCCTACTAAGGGAGTTTCCCTGTTGTGGCTTGCACCACCTTTTATCTTACCAGAGGTGAGAGGGAAGCAAGCAGAGAGCTGAGGGCCTTATATTCCCAAGAAAGCAGTGCTTGCAGTAAAGAGCATCCCTGGGACCTGAGGTTGCTTCACCGGGATGCTGTCATACCAAGGGAAGACTGATGCATCACAAGGTCCTTCCTCCAGAGCCAACAGAGGGAGAAAGCCTTCTCCTGGAGCTGGCACCCTGAATTCAGACTTCTAGTCTAATGGACTGTGAGAGAATGAATCTGTCGTTCTTAAAGCCATCCACTGGTGGTATTTCTGCTGTAGTAACATCAGGTGACTAAGACAGGGACCATAAAAACTTCATTTAGAAGCTCTGAGTTTTAGTCTCTGTATGTATAAATAGAGACTGATGTGCCCCTGAGACCACTGTTGTATGCCACTATTTTGATAATACTTGCCGACGATTCATGCAGAATTCACATATATTAGCTTCCTGTTCTCAGAACTTAGCAATACTGCAAGTGGAAAACACAAACTTTACTGTTCTCAGAAACAAGTGACAGCAAGAAAAATGAAGAAAAACTCGGAATTTGATTTTTTTTTTTAACTCTTCCTTCTTATTTTGTGATTTTTTTTTTTTTTTTAACTTGGAACAAGGTTGAAAGAGTAGAGAAGTATTTAAAAAGATGCCAACAGGAGTGAGTTGTAACAGGGGGCATAAACAGGATCCATGTCTGCCTGCAATGCATTATATTAGTAAATACACCTGTAGATATTATGTATTTACTTATATCCAATGAAAGTTCATAATGACTTAAAAAGTGTAATAATTTGCATGACTCTAAAATGAGAGGTTGGGAAACAAATGAGCAAAGGAAAGGGAATCTGGGGAAACTGTACATGAATCCAAGAGTAAAGATAGCTTAGAAAAATCAATGTACAAAATTCTTAACAACTGTACCAGAGGAGGACCACAAACTGTGTTCCAAACTTCTAGGTACCACTGCAAACATGATCCATTATGTAAATCATATTCTGATGAGCCTCCAAAAACAAACAAAAAAAAGTCTGTAACATTGGAAGAGGAGATCAATTTTTTCCTATAATAATTCTCTATATAAACAACTTAAGTGGCTTCTTATGGAGAGGAGTTAGTGTGCTGTAACTGACAACATCATTAATCATTTGCAGAGAAAAACACCACCATCAGATGTTGTGATAGCTTTCTATTGCTACTTGAACAAAACGAACTACCACAAACCGTGATAGAAATATAACTTAATTTACACATTTTATATTATAGTTTATATATAAACCAAAAAACCAAACCCACTGCTGTTGATTCCAGTTCATAGTGACCTTATATTTATACATACTATAAACATATTAAATTCTGTAGGTCAAAAATCTGGACCTAAGTCTCACCAGATAGGATCAAGGTGTTAACAGAGATATGGTCTCTCCTGGAGGCTCTGGTGGTGAGTCTGTGTCCTTAGCTTTTCAAGCTTTCAGAAGCTACCCACATTCCTAGGCTCATGGTCCCTTCCTCCCTGTTCAGAACCTGAAACAGTGAGTCAAATCCCTTTTGCATTGCACCACATTTCTCATTTCTCTCTCAGAGCAAAGCCAGTGTTGGTTCCATTTTCATGTATCTAGGAGATTAAATTGGGCTCATCTGGATAATCCAGGATAATCTGTCCATCTCAAGGTCAATATATATATATATATATATATATATTTTCCTAACTGTGATTGAGTGGAAGAGCACAATCCAGTTTAAATTTGCATGCCCGCCTTTCTACAGCTCCTTCTGCTCTCCTTGCTCAGTGACTGCACACTCCTGCTTTCCATTCTACACACGTCATATCCTTTTAACAATCTCCTTTCCCCTCCTCTCCACCCTCTCCACTCCCCTCTGATAAGAGGCCAGTAGGATGACATCCTATAGATGCATAGAACCGTAAAGTGTACATACGATTTGGTCACTCCGTTTTACCAAGTACAATCCAGTCCTGTTCAGAGTTGACCTCAGTAATGACTTATGATCAGGGACAACATCAAGTGTAGGGACCATGTTCCCAGGAAAACCCACAGGCCTTTGGACTATCAACTGTGGTCTTTCGGTGGAGTTCTCAGGGTGCACCCCCTTTTTTCTCACATTGCCTCTGGGGCTCAATATTGTGAGCCCTCAAGGTCAGTGTTCTTAATTACATCTGCCAAGTCCCTTTTGACACGTAAAGTAGTATATTCATGGGTTTGGGGAACTAGGATGTAAATACTATTGGGGCCCCTTATTTTGCTGCCTCAGGAGTGCAACCTTGAGCTTGTCATCACATTTTAGGGTGTAGGTGAGAGATAAAAAGGATAGAAACACTTTTTTTTTTGTCTTTTATAGACAACAGTAATCAGTAATCAACTAAGGAGTCCTTGGATGGCTCAAGTGGTTAACAGGCTAACCTACCAAGTGACTGTTTGGAAGTTAGAGTCTACCCAGAGGTATATCAGGAAAGTCTGGTGATCTACTTCTGAGAACTCTGCCACTGAATGTCCTATGGCACCCAGTTCTAATGTGACACACGTGAGGTCACCGTGAGTTGAAACTGACTTGACAGCAACCATTTTTTCAGAATTAATTGAAAATTCCAATGGCTCAAGATATGTGATGCCCACGTATTTGTGGATTTTTAAGTTACCTATGAGACAAATGGTATTATGTAGCAAAGAACGTGTCTTTCACGCATTGTAGGATCAATAATAGTTTGTCAGTTACAAATGTGGAAAATTAAGAAATAAAAGCTGTAAATAGTTGTTGTTTTCAGCTAGATTAAAATACAAAAACATTCTGTAAAATATAATCCTACATTGTTCTAGGCCCAAAGCATGCTTTCACTCACCATATAAATGCAGGGAGAAAAGCCTTGGAGTATAAAATGAAAGAAGCCAGAAATACCCTGCACTAGAGAAAAGAATTTGATTTTTAGGACAAAATAACAGGTTGAGGTTTTTATAAGCTTATCTGGAAGTTGAGATCTGGGCACAATTATTGTAGGTTTATTCAAGCTTGTTTCAGACAGTTGAAGCTTTTTCTTGATTGAAAACATGGAGGTTGATGAAAGCATGGAACAGTGAGAGATTACACTGTTTATTTAATCTAGCTTGTATTAAAAAAAAAAAGTCACCGATATCGAGCTGAGTATGACTCACAGTGACCCTACAGGACAGAGTACACCTGACCCATAAAGTTTCCATGGAGTACCTGTTGTATTCAAACTACTGACCTTTTGGTTAGCAGACAATGCACTTTAATCACTATGCCACCAAGATTTATACAAAGCCTAATTATCTGTGTCATTACAGTGAAATCATGTAAGAACTTTAAAGCCTAACCATTTTGATTTTCTGTCATTGCGTTGCCAAGTTCACAATGCCATCTTACACTTGTTACAAACTGTGACCTTTTATAGCTCTACTAAAATACATGTTTTCTTTTCTTTTTTTAGAATTTTTAGATAATGTTTCCAAGCTCAGCAAAGCAAAAAGAGTTACCTGCAGGGGGACTCTTTTAATTGGTCAACAGCGCACCTGGGTAAACAGATTTACTTATATGGAATTTGTTCCAAGGATGAGTCCCAAGAGGTGGTTTTGGCAAGAAATGAGGCTTGCCTCTGAGTTCCAACAAAGATTTGAGTTGAAACAGTGTGTGTTCGCTTAATCTTGTTAAATGTAGCACAAAACACTGTGTGTATTAGAGCGTGTATTTAAATGATAACAAACCCTGCTGTTAAAACAAATAGAAAACAGTTCTTTTCTCATGGAGTTGCCACATTCAAACATTCCTTTAGATATCATCAACCTTCGCCATGTCTTCTGATGACTGACTACAATGTGCCGTTTTACGCATTTTTAAGACTTTTTCTTTCCTTATTACTAAACAACATTTTCCTCTTTGGTTAAAGTCATGAAGTTTGTGGACAACGACACTTACTAATGCAGAATACGCAGATAACAAAGTCATGATGGGCTAATTCTAGACCTTAAAATATTAAGACTCTTTTTTTGTATTAAAGGACAGTTTTCTGCACTTAAATTTATCTTTGTATGTTAAGACTGAGGTCTCCTGTAAAATAAAATAAAAAAAAATCTTTGCTCCTGTGTGCATACCCTCTTGGTCAGGGGCAGAGGTCGTGTCAAGGCCAGGTAGACAGCAGAAACATAGAGAGAATTCTTAAATTCCTTATCATTTTCCTCTAGGAGGGTTTAGTTGTACTCTGCCTTAAGGCAGGAGGATGACCTCTCAGGGTCGTTTCCAGCCTCAAACATGTGTGAAGCAAAAACCAGTCATAAAAACTTTAGAACACATTTTGAAATATATAGTGATAAAAAGATACAGAGTCCCTGAAGCAGTTTCTGCACCTAAGAACCAATATTCTTTATTACCTTGCTGTTAAATTTAACAAGAAAAACAGTGGGTACAACGCGGAGAGGCAGATTTTCCAGGCTCACATTAGAACAAAGGGAAACGATCATATTCTCCCAAGCATCAGTTAGATGTGTACCTAGAGTTTAAGAGCTTGTTATAAAACTCCTATCACTGATTCTCTTTCATGGGTACTAAGAAGTAAAATGTCTTATGTCCATCTCGTTCAAGTTCATTTTCATATATTTGATCAATACAACTGACCTCAATAGCCATCTTAACTTATCACATCATTTTGGCTTTTCCACCCTAATAATGATGGATATGGGCTATATTTTATTGTGCTTTGATCAGGCAGTTTTTGTTTGTTATCAAGCTAACATTTACTAATCAAGTAGAAGTCAGTTTCCAAAAGAACCTCGAGATGGAGAACACAAGTGAAAGCCGAAGTGCCTTTACATAGAGCAGCTACGATGAGCTTGCATATAAAATATTTGGAGGAACCTAATCTCATTTTTATATTATGCATTTGCGTAGAGGAGCCCAACAAAATAATATTGTCTAAAATTAAGTGCACCCTTTCAAGCTTTGCAGGATAATAACAGCTAGCTTGTGTTGTGCCAGACAGTATTTCATTAGATTTGTTTTTATTAACTAATTTATTCCTTAGTCCATCTTGTCATTATTTTCATTGTTTTGTCATGGAAGTTTGCTCAAAGCAGTGAAATTGCTGAGGATTCCACTCATAGTAGGTGGTAAAGTCAAATGACCCATTCTGCCTGTCACTTTGTAGTCTGTCCCCGAAACTACTAGGTCATAGACAGTATCTTAATCATTGCTTTCATCTCAACTCAGACTCTTCTCCACTAACTGGGTATCTTCCTCCTGAAGTCAACATCCTGCAAAAGTGTCCTACTTTCAACAGTTAATTAGCAGCAACCCTATACAGAATGCTCGGATCCGACTCGACGGCACTTGGCTTTGGCTGGCATACAGAATGCTGGTTTGGGGGGGGGGTGCGTGTGTGTTTAACATCACAATTGCTTGTTTTTCCTATTTCATTTTTAATGCTTCTAGTGCCTTTGCTCCTTTGAGATTGGGAAAAGGAAAGGAGGAAGGTCAGTGAATTGAGATTTTGATTATAATATCATATCCTCATTATTTGTTTATATAAGACCTTATGTTTTAATTGCTATAAGAGAAACAATTATTAAAAACTCTGGTGGCATAGTGGGTTAAGTGCTCCCTCTGCTAACCAGAAGGTTGGCTGTTCAAATCTACCAGACGCTTCTTGAAAACTCTACCGGGCAGTTCTACTCTGACTTGTAGGGTCGCTATGAGTCAGACCCAACTCTGCCACAGTGGGTTTGGATTTTTGATTTATTATGTTCTAATGGAAGAAATAAGATAGTAATACAAAATTGTACCTTACAAGTACAATTTAGGGATTTGATGAAAAGGATAAATACACTCCAGTCACTAAAAAAACAAATTACTTTTGTCTTTACTGATCAGGAAGCTACTTATCAAAGAAGTGAGAGTCAATTTGGGTCTTCAGAAACAAGTGTAATTTAGACAGGCAGCTTTGCGACAGAGCCATTCAAATCACAGGGAAGTATATGCGTTCTCGTAAGCTGAGTTGAGGCAGGCATCAGCACACTAGCTGGTTCCTGTGAGGCAGAGCTTAGTGATGGGCCGAATGTCCGACTTTTCCAAGCTTCTGCGTCTCTCTGCCACCTCTAACATCAACTACTCCCTCTTCCTCAGTCCTTTCCCTCCCATCTTTGGCTTCCCTATGTCACGGCAATGTTTCACATAACTCACCAACCAAAAAGGACGTAACTGGTGTGGTTGTGGAGGTGGGCCAGGCATAGACTTCTCCTGACCCATGTAGGGCAGTGGCTGAAGATCCCAAATCAGTAGTTCAGACCACGTGCTGCCGGCTACCAAGCTGCAAAAGCTGGTAAGTCAGGTCAGCTGATAGCTTTCTAGTCCACAGGGCTGTGAAGGTCAGGGAATCCCAGAATCAGCAAGCGAGACTACAGGCCTCTGCCCTGAGTCTCAAACTGGAAGTGGGATCTAGACGCACAGGGGTCATTAAAGAAGAGGGAGAGACTCAAAGAGATGCATTGCCAGCATGGCTGTGACAGTGGGCAGGAGCATAACAACAGTTGTGAGCACGGCCCAGGGCCAGGGAGGGTTTCATTTGTTACGCATAGGGTTGCTATGGGTCAGAGTTTTCTTGAGTGGCACCTAACAAAAATAGCAACATGGATAGATATCTCTTCTGAATGCAAGAGTTGTATTAAAAAGAGATAATTCAGGGCAGCGGTTATAGATATGTTTATTCTTCAATCCCTGCAAATAAGATCACCAAAAAGGAACAGAGAGAATGAAAGAAAGAACCAAAGACCCACTCAGAGAAATGTAACATTTAAGGCAGAGTACAAAAAAGAAGGGACAAAGGAAGAATGGATGGGGAAACAGGACTCTCATGATAATTCTGCGGAAAAACCCTTTTTTAGTAATGAAATGACTGATCGTCACTTTTTGTGCAGTGTTTCATTTAATGTTCAAAAGGACACCTATTACCACGTGAATCTGATGACACAGTTAAGATTAAAACCTTGCTTCCTGTGACTCGACTCCAAATTCTCAAAGTCATATGGTTCTAAAGCGTTAGGCTTCTAACCATGGTATCAGTGGTGTCCTTCAGGAAAACGTGTTGCCTAGATAAATGAGAACTAAAACTGGAAAGCAAGGAGTTAAAGAGTTGGTGAGTGGAGGGGAAATAGAGTCAATTATTTATATACACACTCACAAACCTCTTCTAGACTTTAAAAGACATTTCTAATTACCTATAAATAGAAAGCAGAAGGAGGAATATGTTAGGCATCTTGAGAAAGAAATGATAGGACTCAATGTTTGAAGTGCTACAGCTATTTATGAATTTCATGAACTTCATTTGTGAATATATTAAGGCAAGAAGGAAGAATTTATCAGCCTTTAAAGGAATTTGTCTCTGAAAAAGTACCAAAAAAAAAAAAAAAAAAAAAGATTTATACTTAATCGCTAAACTCTTGGGCTTATTTCAATCAGGGATATAAAAAGAAATAGGTAAAGTCATCCCTGCCCCCCAGACTGGTTTATACATCCCTGTGTGGACTAATTATAGGTTTGGGGCACCAGTAGATTTTTAACATATATATACATGCTGGAGATTGTTAGGTTATGGAAAAGAACAATTTCTTGGGCCCTCTTATCTAGACCATAATTTCAGATAAATTATAACATAGTTCAGCCACTCCAGACTAAGAAGCAGTCATATTTTCGTTATTAGGATTCTTAAATACCTGTGGAATTTGCATAGATTTTGGCTGGGCCCTTAGACTCTCTTGAAATCAGTCATGAAATGATGGAATACACTTTTTTCCAAGGAAGAGTGTTAAAGCTTTCATCAGGATCTCTTACTGCTCATCGATTTCCGTGTAGAGGTGGCCATTAGCTATAACCGTAAGCTGGCTTTGAAAGTAAGTGATTTTTTGTCCATCTTTAACTTGATAAAAGTGACCTTGTCATACAGTTATGCCTTAAAAATCAACAATTTGTTTTCATTTTCTGTAGCAAAGTTTTCTTTCCAAATTCCTTTCTTTTAAAAATCAAGGCAGTGGTACAATTCCTGTGACAAGTTATTTGAGATACTTTGATTTGGCGACTTGTGAGAAAGAGAAAAAAAAAATGGCTTTGAAGTCACAAAGTTTTTATCTGGAGAGCTTTTGAACAAATGATTTTCCCCAGTGCAGTAGGCAAAATGGAGTTTCTGAACTGGAAATACGACTTTTTATTTTTCTTCTTCCATGTGTTAGATGGCAATTTCTAAGTTTTGATTAACTTTCATGAAGTAAGTTTTCTGAAGCTGTTAATTTAGGAATTCAAGAATATGATAACTCTAAGATACCTAGTTCAGGGCTTTGAACTGCAGTGTTCTCACCGAATTAAATCACAAACTGAACTAGATACTATTCAAATCAAGTGAAAATTTTGAAGGAGACTGTCTAAAAGGGTTGAGGGCAGTGCCTGGCTGCCTCTGACCCCACAAGGGACCAGCAGAAGCCAAGCTCAGTGGTGCAAGGCTGTCTGCCATGAGGCAGAGCCCAGGCACCAGCCCTCCCTCACACAGCGCTCTCTATGTCTCTACTAGGCTTAATAATTCCTTACAGTGGCCATACAGAACTCACAGGCCACATTTACAATTATGGAGTTTATAAGGGAAGTAAATAAACAAACAAATACAAACCTCGACGGCTGTCAGTCATGTCCAACTCATAGCGACCCTATAGGTCAGGGTAAAACTGTCCCGTCGAATTCCCAAGGAGTGCCTGGAGGATTTGGCTAGCAGACATAGCACTAGACACACACCACCACCAGAGTTTTCATTAGGGAAGGAACAGGTTGCAACTCAGGCTGAGGGACAATCAGAGTACACAGCCTTTTTCCAGCTGTGCTCACAGGTAACCTCTCCCTGGCTTTAAGCTTCTCCCCAAAGGAATTCAGCTTTTTATCTCTTTCCATGGGCTGGGAAGCCTAGTGCGCCAACTCCTGCTGCAGGTCTCTCTCTCAAACACTTCTCACCATCTTCTGAGTTAAATCAGTCTCTCTCTCTCCTTCCTGCTCTGTGACTCTCTCTGTGTGTCTCTGTGTCCTGCTGCCAAGAACTTCTAAGTGTAGGATAGCCGGGTCCAGGGCAAGTGCTCTCCTGTCCTGGCTGTTCTTCCTTGGGAGTGGTAGGATCCTCCTCTCTGCTCTGGAATTGGGTCTCTTTCAAGGCAAAATTGGCCAGTCCCCTTGGTAGGTGGCAATTACTTTGTTAAGAAGTCCAGCTGAAACACCTGGGTGGCAGTTACAAGACCAGGGATAGAAAGACCACACAAAAGTTACCAATTGCACCACAGAAGCCAATATGGTTAATAATTTATCATGAGTTCTAATGAATTAGCTATTCTGCATTTTTTCTTGAAGTTTTGTGATTCGCTGTGTACAATAACAAAACATTAATAAATTTATATAAAAGAGAAATTACTAGTCTATGAAACCACAAAATTCTATATGCTAGCCAAGCCAAGTGCTGTCAAGTTGGATCTGACTCATGATAGTGCTGATCTATCTGCCTACCAACCTACCTACCTACCTTCTTATCTGTCTGTCTCTATGCAACATAGAGCTCAGGGGTGGAGACAGCTCATATTTCTATCCACGTTTTAGACGTTATTCATTTGCTTTTAAGCCCAGAAGCTTACAGTCATCTAGATGCAGTGTGATTATGAGAAAAGATTGAATATTTAGGGATTAGAGATAAGCATTTCAGTTCAATTATGGTGTTTACTATCTTTGAGACTTCTGAGATGTCATTTATTAGCTTTTTGCCCTGTTTCATCCTCTTTCATATGTAGGAAATAATACCTGTTTTATCTTCTACACTGAATTGTAAAGTATCAAATATGAGTAGATGAAAATGGTGTGTAACCTAAAAAACAGTGTATGAGTGTCTTCTGTGGATGTTTTAAACAAGGTTTTGTACAAAAATTTTTAAAACTCACCCTTATTTTTCTCCTGAATTCCTATCTCCTCACTTTCCTATCATTGCAATTTTTTATCACAATCTTTGCAATAAATTAGGATGTAAATGTTTCAATCAAATTATTTTTTCTCAGCATGATTAATATGAAAATGAAACGATGTGATTTATTATATGTGGAAGAATTTCATGAATGACTTTTCTTGCCTTGTATGTATGTACAAATAGGGATATTAATTTTTAAATGTGAAAATGATCAAAGTATTATTTATAATTTGTTTTCTTTTTAATGAGGACCTTATGTTTTTACCCAGACCATTAGCTTGATGGAAGAGGGAGAAAAGCAGGAGGAATAGAGTCAATATCAGACAGAGAAGGCGTTACCTTCTTCTTATCATAAGAAACAAACCCTTCATGAAAATGGCAAAAATTCAAATACTGTAGCCTTATCTTTTTTTTTTTTTTTTACAATTAAAGATTTTAGAAATCACTATTTACACCACAAACTATTATTAGGAAGTAAACAATGCTCTGTCCAAACTTCTCTTTATAACCATAGGTTATCAACACTGTTGTTTGGCTTTTCTGACTTCTTAGACTTCAAGAAAAATTAATGGATGGCGTAGACTTGAGTTGTGTTGGTACATGGTGTACACCCGCATCCGGGAACTTCCCTCTAGGTGGAGTGGTATCCCAATACTCCAGAATCCTGGATTTTTAGTCTGTATTTGATAAACTTTTAATTATTTCAGCTATCACAGTGATTATAGAGCTCTGAAATTGTGTTGACCAAGAGATGCTAGAAGTAGTAGTTAAGAGAGAGACTCAGGAATTGAACTCCCTGTTTTAAAATCCTTATTCTACTGGCGGATCAAACGGAGATGTTAAAAGTACAGACTTTATAAGAGTGATGCGAAGCTCAAGTCAGTTCCTAAAAATAACAAGCTGTGGAGTAACAGGCTATACAGTAAATGATTACAAAAGATTAACCAAGATTATTCTTATTCACCACTGGCTGTATTCTGATACTATTTTAGTACCTTATAGAGGATAACAATGTACCTAATTTATATATTGCATTAATAGCCTTGTCTGCCTTTGATGTTGAGGATTTTGTTGAGCATATATATTTAAAGAGTTGTAAGGTTAAAGTTGCAATTAAAAAAATAACTCTGTGAAGGTCACATAAATGTTGAGTGGACTTCATAGGTTCTCAGTGTGGTGTGTTCTCTCTGTGAGACTTGTTTCTAATTTGAGGCCAGTGTCCCATCAGCCAAGATTTGTCAGTTAATTAATGCAAAAGAAAAATATTATGACTGAGTTTCTAATAAGCAATTCGGTAAAACATATTGTCTTCTTCATTCTCAAACATTAGGCTTGCTTTATGACCAAAAAGCATAATTCACATGAGTGCCTCATGTGTTTAAATATTATTAAATATTTCTCTTTATGTTCTTTCCCTAACACTGGTACATATAAATATTTAAGTATATGGTATACATATCAACTGATGATCATTATGAGTAGGAAAAGATGTCTTACTCTTTCAATATATATATTTGATGAAAAAATTCTCAAAAAGCAGTTTACTTTGCAAACTTCATCAGTGTTGAAAACTTCCAGAAGGATCTAGGAAATGCAGATGGACTTCCATCAGCAGAAAATACACAATTTTGAAAGCAGGTGATGGGTACAGTGTTAGAAAGAAATATGTCTTCATAAATGACATTTTTAATAAGTGTATATTAGAATTAGATTATAGACCATGGATTTATATATACATACAAAGAAGAATTTAGACTTCACCAGAAGTAGGTTATGGTTACAGAGGTCAAACTGTAAACTAACAATAACGGTAAGAGAAATAGCTCAACCTCTCACTCTGTCCTTGTTACCCTTCTCAGCAGCTTAATACAAGTGACCTGTTTTCTGATCTGTTGCTGCCAGTTTGTTCTCACATCCTTGGTTGCAAGTCTTCCAGCTGCTGATCACTGCATCTTATACTTTCAGGTCCCTTTACTCAGGGACTTCTATAGGACGAGTTTATTTGAACTGAGACTTTTATTCCACTGATTCCAGTATTTTTCTCCATTAATCATCAGCTTTATCCTGGTTTACACCATATACCCCTTAGAGTCCACAGTTGTTATAATCAGTCCTTTGCCATTAATCTTTTCTAGCTTGCCCCCTCTCTCCATCAGTGGATCCACACAAAAACCCATGTCCGTAACAGTCTGCCTGGATAGTCAGCTCTGTAACCAGATGTCAGCAGTTAAAGCTTCTTTAAAACATTTATTCAACAAGATTGCTTTTACTTTAAATCCATGAATACAGACCTCAAATGCTGTATTACACTCCTGCAGGCTCACATTTTGTCTCTCTGAGCTGACTTTTCACATATTTCAACTTCTCAGAGCTCTCTCTCTGGAAATCAGCCAGTTCTCCACATCCTCACTCTTTTCTCAAGGTCCTCAGACCTCCTGCTCTACCTGAATTGTCATTGCTCTCCACTTCTCTCCACTTCTTTAAACAGTGCCTCAGCTACGTGAAATCTCTCTGACTTTTTCAAAGAAATCAGAGTTGGTTTCAAATGCAGACCTTTTTGAAAGGACTTCCTGGTCAGGTCCACCTGGGAAAATCTCCTTTTAATTAGCTTGAAATCAATTTATTAGAGATTTAATTGCATCTGAAAAACGCTTTTACCTTTGTCATACAATATAAGCTGATCACAGAAATAATATCCCTTGAGATATGCAGCTTCTAGTCCCATTCAAGCGAAGGGGATGGTGTTGGGCGTGCAGAGAGGGAGGTTTAGTGAGAATGTTGGAATGATCCTAGAACTCTGTCTTTAGTGCAGACTGTTGCTGGCCAAGGTAAAGATAGACAATCTGAGTAAGAAAATAATGATTATAATAGATTGAAATAAGTTCATGATGTGTTATGAATTCATAATAATACTGACACTTTTTAAAAGTTTCAGGATACAGAGATAAATTTAATGTAAAATAGTGAATAAAATCACCATGTTTAACTTTTTAATTAATTTTAATAAAGAGATTTTATAAGTGCATATTCATGAGTTTTCATATTATGCCTATGCCTATTTATGAAATATACATCTGTTCTTGTTTGTATCCATGTAATTTGTAAAAACAAATGATTTCAGAGATGACTGTATTATAATTTGTATCAGTAACCCCTTCCCACTCTACTCAGATTTCATAATCTCCTTTCTTACTTAATGAGAAACAGAAGCAATCGACCAAAAAGCTACTCTTTTCTCTAAAACTACCACCGGGCACCTGTCTTCTGTGGGTGTGCTACTCCTATTACTATCAAGGCAGTCAATTGTACATAATCCCCGATTGCTCACTTCAAGAATTTTGCCCCTTTAACTACGTCATCTCTCTTCTGAGTCTCGTCTTGTCCCTTTTTATGGGATCAGTTCCGTCTCTAACGGAGCCCAGTGGTACAGCGCGTAAGCTCAGCTGCTAACCAAGACATCAGTTTGAAGCCGCCAACAGCTCTTTAGAGCATTATGCGGCAGTCCTGCTCTGTCCTCTAGGGACACCACGAGCTGGAATCGACTCCACAGCTCACACAACAACATGCTGTAATGCTTTCCTACAGTTCTTTCCTTCCCTGACTTCATTTGGTGGCTGTAGGACCAGTATTCTTATTTCTAGAATGGTGTGAGAGGGGTGTTTTAAACCCCGTCTGGTGGGAAAGGAAAGCTTGGTGGCATAGTAGTTAAGTGCTATGCCTGCTAACCAAAAGATCAGTGGTTCAAATCCACCAGCTGCTCCCTGGAAACTCCATGGGGCAGTTTTATTCTGTCCCATATGATCACTGTAAGTTGGAATCAACTCGAGGGCAATGAGTTGTTTTTGTTTTTGTTTAACATTCTCATATTTTTCTCCACTTTTTTTTTATTTAATATGACTGAGTGAAAATGTACATTCCCGTATAAATTTACATACCCACCTATGTGCAGCTTCCACTGCTCTCCCTGTCCGGTGACAGCACACTATTCCTCTCTGCTCCATACATGTCTCATCCTCCCAACAGCCTCCTTTCCCCTCCTCTCCACCCACTCTCCTTCCTCCAGCCGGAGGTCAGCAGGATGATATCCTATAGATGCACAGAACCATAAAGTGCATCCATTCTCCACTTTTTCCAGCAAATTATCTCCAAAAAGTTTGAAAACTGACTTGCTCTGCTTGTTATTCTCGTTGTTTTTTTTAAATCCTAGCCCGATCTACCTTTGATCATCAGTAATCGTTGGAAGCTTCTTTCTTCAAGGTCACCAGGAATCTCCAGCTTTACACTTCTCAGTGCTCCACTCTCAGCCTCATTCCACCAGACCTCACTGCCTCATTTCAGTCTGGGAGGGAAGCTGATTCCTCCTTAGAAACTCATCTTTCGCTTGGATTTCAAGATACTTCCCTCTCATTTCCTCCTATTTCAGTGGTTTTCCTATTCTTTTTTACTAGAACTTTCTTCCACTTGTAGTTCCCTCGTTGAGCAAAATGTTGGGTTGATCTTTCTTCCTCTGTATTGTCCAGAGTTTCTCATTCAGCTACATAGTTTTATTTTGTACAGACCACGTATATCCTAGTGACACCCACATTTATTTCTTCAGTCTTGTGCTATGGTTTTAATATATTTAAAACAGAGTTTTTTGATCCCCTGCCCTCTCAAACCTGTTTTCCTCATCAACATTAACTCCACTGCTGATAATAAAAACCTTGATTCCTTGTTTTCCTCTACCAGGTGTCTGATTTACCAGCAAGTCTGGTCAACTCTATGTTTAAAATTCATCCACATATGATAAACACTCTTCACCTCTGCCATCTCCCTCCTAGTCCAAGTCCCCATATCAAAACCAAACTCATTAAGTTAATTCTGACTCATAGTGACCTTGTAGAACAGAGTAGAATCTCCCCAAAGGGTTTCCAAGGAGGATCTGGTGGATTTGAACCGCCAGCCTTTTGGTTAGCAACTATAGCTCTCAACCACTGTACTACCAGGGTTTCCCATACATAATATGAAATTATCCTGTACTGTATAATTCTCTTCTTCCTATGTGCACCCCAGAATCTATCCTGCATGCTGCAGCTGAGATGGTCCTTATACAATATACACTGTACAAAACCCAAACTTAGAATAAAATCCAAGATCTACAGCCTTGCCGGGAGCACTGGTGGCTCAGTGGTAAACCCCCCAACTGCACGTGACCGACTTGGGTTCTGTTCCTTTCCAATGCACCTCAAATATAGCCACCACTCTTCTGTCACTGGAAGGTTCACGTTTTCTGAAGCTGAACAAGGTTTCAGTGAAGTTTCCAGACTAAGAAGAAAGCCCTGGCAATTTCCAAGAAATCAGCCAGTGAAAACGCTATGAGTAACAACCACCTGATCCCATTGCATGTGGAGTCCACATGATCTGGGGCCCAATTCAACGGCAGCTAACACAAAGCGACAGCCTTGAGAGATCTGCTCCCTGACTGCCTGCCTGATTTATTTCCCATCTTTCTTCTCCTTGATCACTTTGATCTAGCCACAGTGGCCTTGTTACTAGTATTTGCTGTTGTTGATCATCTATACTGGAACAGATCATCAGGTCTTCTCTGCCATGGAACTGCTGGTGAAATTCTTCCTCCAACCTTTTGGTTAATAGCTCAGAGTGTAGCATAGATTCTCATTGGTTTACTTGTTTGTGACACCAAAAGTTGTTTGTGTCTTTCTAATGAGAACTCCAGTTCCATGAGGGTGCAGCCTTTTCCTGACGTGTTCATCACTGAATTTTCACAGCAAAGGAAACCACTTACTGATTTACAGATTAGTAAATATTTGTTCAATAAATAAGTAACAAAGTTTAACCAAGTACACAATTGAATACCACCACAATTGAAGCCCACACACCATCACTCCTAAAACCTTATGGCCATGTTCCACCAGATCCTGACATCACCATGTTGCTGAGTTTCTCTCCTGTCTTTTGCATCTCCCCATTTTGTCCATTTTTCGTGCCCTTTTTCTTCTGCAGTGAAGAGGAAAAGACTTGCAAATCCCTGAGACTTTATTAGAGCAAGTTACTTACCATCCCTGACTAATAATGTAGGCTCTCCTTGATGTAAGCAAACCAACACACTAAGAATCCTTCCAAAACAAGAGTCATACTTCACCAGCAGGAGAACATGCTGGTCTCCAATAAAGATCATGTTCAAACTCAACTTTTAACATCTCTCTTCCCATTCCTCTTCCCCAACCTCCCTTGCATTTCATGTAGAGTCGAAATGGGACTGGACTGTGAGAGTCTGGCTGCTCAGGGGGGCCCTAGAGCCTAAGGAAGCCGGTACCATTTTCAACAACTCTAATTTTAAGAATGCTCTTTTTCTGTGATGAGCTAATATTTGCCTGGCTATAACTTTGATCCATTGGTCCTATTTCTGCTGGCTGGGGTTCCTAAGCATAATTATTTTCTGTGCAGAAATAGAACAGCTGTTTAACACCTCCCATATGCTCTTGCTTTATATAGTTGAAGATTGTAAATCCCCCAGCCTCCAGCACTTCCATCATCCACTTTGTCAGCCTTCTGTTCTTGGCGGTAAATAAATTCATCTCCGTAGCCTTTCCTCAAATGACTCATTTCCTAAACATTTGATTACTTCTTTTGCTGAACTCAGGAGAGGGGACACAGGCTTGCTGGGGCAACTCAGCCATTTCAGATTTTATATTCAGGGAGGGAATTGATAATCTGTCTGATTGTGAATTCCCATTTTAATAACTATGTGGTTGCTATTTGCTGAAATTAGCATATCAACATTGATTCATTCACTGAACTTTTTTGAGTGCCATAGTAAGTGTAAAACACTATGACAACACTAAAATAAGTGTAAGGCATCACTTTCAAACTTGAAAAGTTTAGTTCATTTGTGCAGTCACTAAATATCCTGTATGCTTCAACATGCCATGTGAGGTCTCTAACGTTCTTGTTGGAAGATGCGAGTGGTGTTTATGAGCATCGCTAATGCGCCTCCAGGGTTGTCTTGGCCCACGGCTGAACTGTGGGAGCTAACTTACCAAGCTCTCTCCCTGGTGATGGGTCCTGCACTATAATTCCCTCTGGGTAAACGGCAGCTGTATTCATTTCATTACCTCATGTGTTATAAGTTAATTTAGGGGAAAAATACTATTACAGATTTGGATGAGTTCCATTAAACTCCATTAAAACTTTGACTGTTGGATACATTAATGGAGCTTCAAAGTCAGTCAATCAAAAGATTGATAGAGTGTATAGAATGGAACGTTAAATGGAATATTTGATATGAACTATTAAATCTGTCAGAGGAATTCTTTCATGTTCGTGGATACATATTTGCTTGTTTTAGGTAGGAATTTGGGGGTTCGCTTTTTAATACAGCAAACCCTGGTGGCAAAGAAGTTAAGTGCTACATCTGCTAACCAGACGGTTGAGTTCAAATCCACCAGGCAGTCCTTAGAAACTCTAAGGGGCATTTCTGCTCTGTCCTATAGGGTCACTGAGTCAAAACCAACTCGATGACACTGGATTTTTGGTTTTTCTAATACAAGCATTTGTGTTCATGATTGTGCAAGAAAATATTATGATATTTCATTAGAGCTCTTTTTGTGATTGTACTGTAAAAAAAGAGTTTATCAGTTTAAACTCCTGGTGCATTCTTACCAACTAACATTCTGTAAGAGTGGTAACTAAGGAAAGTTTCTGAAGATTTTTGAAATTCTTAAATACCTCTGCTATGTCCTGGGAAATGTACAGGTGTCATTCCCACTTTACATTTGAGAAAAATGAGGTTCAGAAATTTAAGCCTCTTGCTAATTTGACTTAGCAAAATCAGGATTTAAATGAGGTCTGTTTTACTCTAAATCCTAGAAATAGAACAGTTGTTATTAATTTTCATTAATTAAAGTCTCCTAGGCAGGAAAGATCACAAGATGATAATCTAACCTTAGTTCTTTCAGTGTTTTGTTAGTTCACTGTGAGTAGATAAATATGAATAATGAAGGAATGAATCTCTTGTGGATTGTAGTCCCATGAAAATCTCATTCAGGAGTGCTTTGTATATAAAGAAGGGAAGAAACTAATGTCTATTAATACATCATGCACTTACCTGATACTTTGGAAAGACCTCACAGCATTTTTGAGGAAAACATTTTTATTTCCAGTGTGGAGGAAAGAGCCATTATCCCAGGGGTGTTGAATATATTGTCCACAGTTACACAGCTGGTAAAAGACAAAATTGAAAATCAAATTCCAAACATATGTCTGCTTACTCCTACAAACTTGCTATTTTTAATACCAAAAACAATGACCTGTATTTGGCTTAAGGATAATCAGATGGATGGATGTCCAACATGTAATTAGAGAAGATGACTGGGTTTTGGTCAGTTTTCACTTGCTGGTGATTCAAACATAACACAAGAACATCTATAATTCAACATCTCTTTCGGAATTTCTTCTTAAAATAGAAATTAAACCATCCCCTCTTAGTTCCATTTATTAGAGCTTGCTTGCAAAATTCAGACCTCAATGTCTGCATGGCTTAACACAAAATAGGTTTATTTTTCTTTCATGCAAAATCCAGAGTGGACTAGGGAGTTTGTCCCATTTTTTTAGCTTTTTCACCTAGAACCCATTTTGTGCAAAATCCTCCTGGAGAGATCAAGGAGCTTGGAATTCAGATGGGAATATAGGTACCTGATCTGAAAATGAAGAACAGGATCAAGTAGCCCAGCTCTAACTGCAGAGCAAGCTATTGCCTAAATAATACCATAATGATATTTGGATAATTCTTGTGTCTACTCAGAAACCCTGGTGGCATAGTGGTTAAGTGCTACCTCTGCTAACCCGGAGGTCAGCAGTTCAAATCTACTAGGTGCACCTTGGGAAATCTATGGGCAGTTCTACTGCCTATGAACTCCACCTATAGAGTCACTATGAGTTGGAATTGACTCCATGGCAGTGGGTTTCATGTGGTTTCTGATGTGTCTGTGCTGGATGCCTGGTTGTGCAGTGTTTAGGAGTTTGGCAGTAACCAAAATGTCAACAGAGCAAACCCACCAACTTCTCCTTGAAAACTCTATGGGGCAGTTCTACTCTGTCCTGAGGGGTCACTACGAGTTGGAATCAACTTGACAACAATAGGTTTGGTGTTTGATTTTGTCTCTATGCCACCCTTAAACAAGATTCCGTCTTCTTGGAAATTATTCCATCTTCTTCCCAGATATCTAATTACGCATTCCTAGGTGAAATGGATACATCGCAGAAGCACTGTAATGATACTGGGACTGGGGATTACCCCACAATAGGTAGGAATTAGCCCTAGCAATCAGAAAGATATATGTAGGCACTGTATTTTACACGGAAAGGAGAAAAGATATAATTCTTTAAGGGGGATTTTGGAGAAACATGAATGCGTATTTCCAAATCAGGACATTGCTTTGGGGATTTTGCCTAAAAGTAAGAATAGCTTTCTCAAAGAAAATATTTGATATTTGGTTTTCCCTGCTCCTTCATTGTTCAAATCTTCTGGCTTTGTGAAAAAGCTAACTTGATGAATATTCTTTTAAATCAACAGGCTAAGACAAATTGTGCAGTCATGTGAGCACTGGTGGGTAGAGTCACTCAAAATTTCAGTGATTTTCTGATGATGCTCTGCTTTGAAGGATTAGGTAGAAAAATACATGACAGCATAATAATGATAGAGTGATATTACCTCAAAAGGATTTCAAAGTGATATCAAGATGGATGAAACAAATGGAGATTCAAGAGAAGATATTCATTGCCGATGGCAATACAGCTGTTTAGAGATGCTTTTGCCAGCTGAGCCTTTACCAGATTGAACCATTATTACAGTGCAGTGGAGAAGTTGAGATTCAAATGGATTTGATTTCATTTTCCAAAGACTCTCCATGCTTCCTGTTTTACATGGAAAGAGATTCAACTTGCTTGTAGGTCACTGTAAGTCAGTAAGTGAATTACACCAGTAGTGATAACCAGTCTGAAACATTCTGAAAATATTATTACATTTAACCATCTCCTTTCTTCTCTTTTAAAACAAATTTGTGTGTGTATGTACTATATGGTCATGTTATAAATATACCAATTTTCTTTTCAGCAAATGTTGACTTTTTGATTGATTTTCTGAACAATATGTGGTACAGTTATTTCAGGATTGATAGCTTACATAAAGTCATCCTTGATTAAGAATGCAGAGGAAAAAATCTGAACTTAATGACTGAGAAAAATACCATATTAAACATATTGTTAAATTGGTAAGAGAAAGGAAACACTTATCTTGCCTTTCCTGCATAAATTGTACCACTAGACAAATAGTACATACAACATATACAGGAAAAAAGTCAGAAGTAATAATTTTTTAAAATGTCAAAATCAGAACATCACAGCTTTGTAAACCCTAATGAATTAGTGGCTATAGCCTAAATATCAATGGCTGTTAACATTATAAAAACCTAAAATAACAAACTAGTTGCCATTGATTCCAACTCACGGTGGCTCAATTAAAAAAAAAAACAAAAAGCAAAAAAACCTAGTGTCGTCGAGTCCCATAGAGTTTCCGAGGAGTGCTTAGTGGATTTGAACTGCCTACCTCTTGGTTAGCAATCACATCACCAGGGTTTCCAGCATCACCAAAGGAAAGACACTTAATAATTACACACCTCCCAGTGAAAGACCACAATGCCACATATACTTTTCAAAAGGGATAGAGACCACTGAGTCTAAAGAAGTTTGCAAGTCCAGCTTCCCATTTCCTGAAATATAACGAACAATCATGTTGAATTATGTCATGAATTGCAATCAACCAAGTCTACACGTTTGAAAATACTAGTGGAATGGAAAAAGATGGAGATAATCCATCAATTAACAAAGACTTAATTTAAAAATGGACAAAGCTAAGCTATAGTGTCTACAAACGTACATTTATGTGAGAACTCTATTTTAAAAAAGGGATGATAATGAAGGCCAGTACAGTGATGACTTTTGGAGGGAGATGAGGTACTGTGGTTGGAATATATACGTGGAAGGGACAGCTGACAGGGGCAACAAACTTCTGTCTGGGTGTGAGCTGTGGTTATAAGCATGTTTATCCTTAATTCCTTACCCAATGCACATCTTTCAAGTGGTTTTCTTGATCTACATTGCAATAAAAAGATTTGAAAACATTTTAATAGGGGTGCACCCTGAGATCTCCACTAAAAGACGACGACTGATGGTACAGGGGCCTTGGGGTTCCCCTGGGAGCATAGCCCCTGGCCCTGATGCTGTCCCTGTCCATAAATCATAATGGAGGTCAACTCTTTGGACAGGAATGGACTGGACTTAGCGATACACAGGGACCACATCGTGTGTGCACTTTATGGTTCTGTGCATCTATAGGATGTCGTCCTGCTGACCTGTGACTGGAGAAGGGGGAGAGGGTGGAGGGGAAGGGGTAGGAGATTGTTAGGAGGACATTACATGTACAGAACAGAGAGGAAGTGTGTACTGTCACTGGGCAGGGAGAGCAGTGGGAGCTGTACATTGGTGGGCATGCAAATTTATATGAGAATGTACATTTTCAATGAATTATAATTAAAAAAGAAAACATTTAAATAAGTATTCAGTGTATGGAATATCTGAAACATTCAACAAAAGCTTATGTGAGTAGAGACACTGGCACTTAAACTTTTTGTAAAACAAAATTATAAAACTCCTTGGGGTGCTTTCTTTACCACTTTCACTGGAGACAATTGTCCTTTGTTCTTTATCTTGTCAAAGAAACCAGTTGGCTACATTTCTGTTTTTTTTTTTTTTTTTTTGTCCAAAAGTGGTATTGATTTTACTATAAGGCTAAACAATACTCTTTTGCTTCTCCCAGCCTGTTTCTTAAGTTTCTAAATTTCAGATCTATCATTCTTGACAGTATTTTTTTAGCTGCTGTGCCATTTCCTCTTGCTAACTTAAATGTCCTTTAAAATGACTCTTTCTGAATCATAACATCACTAGTGTTGTATGAAATATTGTTGAAGGTGTTGAGGTTTTAAGAGTAGAGCTGTGTCCGTGTAAGAGAACCATATGCTGAAAAGAGGAGGAAATGAAAAAGTAACGTGAAGACTTCTTCCACGAACTTAAAGTAATGACAGAAAAACAAAAACAAGAGCAATAACAACAAAAATTTCAGATGTTATTTGTCTAGGCTGCACAGTAATGTTATTTATGAAACTGCAAAAGAAGTCACACAGGTATAAAATTGAACACAAATAATATATTTGAAGATGTATTATGGACTTTTCACTCTGCAAACCCATTCTTTATTGGGCCACAAAATGGGAATTTATAAGCCTATATCCATGTCTATCATCTGATATCCAAGAAAAATAAGAATGAAAGTTGAAACCTATTACATGCTAAATAAAAGGTGGAGACTTGAAAGGAGTGATGGGGAATTTTAAAGTGTTCCTCCTTTCCTCCATTTTAGCTAATTATTTACAGTAACTTAATAGAAGCTGACTGATTTTATTGTTGTTATTAAAAAAGAGAGTGGAACCATAATACACGTTAACTGAACGCTAGTTGGGACTCGAGCGTACTCTGACAAGTGCCAACCAGAATGGCTTCAAGTGCTGTATACAGCCCGTGAAGGGACAGTACGTTGGATAGAAAGAGCAAGTGTTTTTCCTGACACCAGAGATCTCTAACGACATCCAGCATCCCTAATGTGTCCAATAGTCTTGCACTTATTGCTTTTTATACTATTAATCTAAGCAAAGTATGCTGTGAAAATAATAAGAATTAAACTCTACCCACTTTTAAACCATTTCTGTAGGGCTGCTAATTTTATTATCTTTCTGTACAGAACATTGTGTCTTGTTGAAAGGTCTAGGTCAAAACGTTTGGGTCCTATCTGCGGAGAGCTGAAGCAGAGACGTTGCAGGCCACCCAGGTGAAGGCCATAATAAATGCCTGCACAGCCTGGCCTTGGTCTGGTATTGCCTTGTTGTTGTTGTTGCTGTTGTTAGGTGCCATCGAGTCAGTTCCAGCTCATAAGACCCTATGCAGAATGGAACAAAACACTGCCCAGTCTTGAGCAGTACCCAAAATTGTTTTTATGCTTAAGCCATTGTTGCAGTCACTGTGTCAATTTATCTTATTGAAGGCCTTCCTCTTTTCATTGACCATCCGCTCTACCAAGCACGATGTCCTTCTGCAGGGACTGATCCCTCCTGACAACACGTCCAAAGTATGTAAGACACAGTCTCGCCATCTTTGCTTCCAAGGAGCACTCTAGTTTTCTTCTTTCAGAACAGATCTGTTTGTTCTTTTGGCGGTCTGTGGTCCATTCAGTATTCTTCTTCAACAACATGATTCAAAGGCATCCATTTTTCTGCCTTCCTTATTCATCATCCAGCTTTCACATGCATATGATGTGATGGAAAACACCACGGCTTGGGTCAGTTGTCCCTTAGCCTTCAAAGGGACATCTTTACTTTTCAGCACTTTAAAAAATTTGTTTGGGGCAGATTTTTCCAGTGCAATGTGTCTTGATTTCTCGACTGCCTAGCTAGTTCCATGGGTGTTGATTGTGGAGGTATTGCCTTACTTAGGCATTTATTTTAACTGTGAAACTTTCTTAGAAAGATTCTGACATGTTAAATGAATTTATTCATGTAACTTGAAACTGTCACACCACCTCATAACCAATACTGACAGGATATTTATAAGTTACATGAACCCAAAGGAAACCACATTAAAACTTGTATTTCTTCTGAATGACAGCAATTGCACAGATGTTGTATCTTTTCATAAAGCAGAATTAGATCCCCTTTTTAAGTGATATTACAGTTACTTTTCACTCTAGCAAAACTACTGAATTTATTTTTAAATAAAGTGATTTTTATTATACAGAACGGTGAAAAGATCAAATAACAATTTTGCTTGACTACATTAAGCTTTCTAATCAAATCTGATCCCTGAGAACAAAAGCTAATTTTAAAAGTTACTAAAGAAGTGTTTATTTTATGTCATTTGAACAATTTGTTTCTTAAGATACGGGTTTATTGTCCATTGTACCTATTATTATTCCACATTTGTTGGTTGAAAAGTTCTCTAAAATGCACCATAGTCAAGTATAAAGTGAAACAGATTAACAGCATGAAGTTTGAGTGGGAGCTAAAACGCTGAGTATTTCACACTAATGTGACAACACGTCTGCAAACCAGTGAAACTTCTGAAGAAACCCTGTGACTGTATTGCTGAGTATCCTGATGGCGGTGGGTCATGATAAAATCGTGTCATTCTTCTGCTCTCTGCCTGATACAGCCTTCCCTAGTCATTCTCTTTTACTTACTGAAGTCCTATTTTATAAATCTTTTCCTGACTGCCCCATGCATGTTGGGGTGTTTTCCTCCTTTATCTGAATTTCAGCTCCAAATTTGGTTTTCATGGTACCTGTGTTGTAGAACTGAGCACAGTTCATTGAGTTTCCTACTTGACTCTGTCACCCTTTTTCAGATGTGAAATGTTCAGGGACCTGATTATCTGTCTTAGCATCTGTTGTATTTCTTGACACCTCATGCGCACTAGCGTACATGAACTGAAAGAAGGATCAGAGCAACTTCACTGTGTACAGATGTAGGTGTAGATGTACATAGATTTAATAGATACACATGCTGATATAATAGCTTTCATTGTTGGGTAACTTTATGCATAAACTTCCATTTTGGTCCGACTCGTGGGGATCTGACTCGATGCCAGCTTGGCTTGGCTTCATTTTGGTGGCTTCAGTTTCTGTTTCTATGAACTACAAATGAAAAAAAAGTAGAGTTATAAAGAGTTTGAACATAGGTTGTAGGGAGACTTCTTTGGTAGCTCAGATGCTTAATAAATATTTATTGGGTTCATATTGTGTGCCAGGCACTTTGCTAGACATGAGACGTACTAGGATGAATAAGGCAGAATACTGTCAGCAGAGAATAGAGGTTAGGGCTGAAACTTTGCTTAAGAGAGTTTTGACTTGACTTACCTCTTAAACCCTAAGCAAATCACTATTTTTTCTCTATTATAGATATTTTTGGTAACATAAAAATCCCCTATAACCCAATATCCCAAAGAAAACTTAACTGCTTACATTTTGAAATACTTTACCCACTTTTTCCCATCTATACAAGTTAATTCTAAAACTGAGACAAAAATATATGCTTTTGTTTATTTACTTTTGTTATTTAGTGTGCCTATATCATTTCTTTATGTTATTATCTTAACTTCAAACCCTTTTGATAACATCTTTCTCTTATTGTTGAGTGTCTAGACTATGTCCAGTTTTTCTTATGATAATGTTACAGAAAACATGCTTGTCTAAAAGTATTTGACTGTGTTGTTAGGTGCTATTGAGTCAGTTCTGACTCATAGAAACCCTATGATCAACAGAATAAAACACTGCCTGGTCTTGTGCCATGTCTACAGTCATTTTTATGCTCAAGCCCACTGTGGCAGCCACTCTGTCAGTCCATCTCCTCGGGGGTCTTCCTCTTTGTCGTTGACCTTCCACTCTACCAGTCATGATGTCCTTCTCCAGGGACTGATCCTTCCTGACCTGTGCAAAGTATGTAAGATGCAGTCTTACCATCTTTACTTTCAAGAAGCAATCTGGTTGTGCTTCTTCCGGAACAGATCTGTTTGTTCTTTCGGCGGTCCGTGGTACATTCAACATTTTTATCCAACACCACAATTCAAAGGCCTCAATTCTTCTTTATTCATGGTCCAGCTTTCGCATGCATATGATGAGATTGAAAATACTTGACCATACCAAGAATTGTTTTTTTTAGAATGAATTCCTGAATGACAAATTTGTGTCAAAGATGGATACTCAGGGCTACACCCCTATATACAAAGAAAGAAACAAAGAAAAATTCCTAGCATAATGTACAGTAGAACACATTAGAATCTAAACTCTAAGAGAGCATGAGTTCTTGGTACTTATTGACTTTGGTAGTGTAGTTCACAGAAAATATACCTGCCTGTAGTCTATACTCAATAAGTCTTTGCTAAGCATGTGAATAATTATCTCTGAACAAAGGAATGAGTATCTACCCTCGGTGCCTTAGCAGACATTTCTCCATAAAATTTTCATGTGATTCTTCATTTTTTTACCTTGGCTTGTGCTATTCTCTGATTATGTTGCCAATCTGAGGAGTAACCACAACTCCTTCTTGCTTCACGGTTGAGTTGTGTGAAATTAACTGCAAATCTCTGAAGACACAGCTCGCTAACATCTCTGAGCTTTGTTCTGCTACGAAAGACCTCGGTGTCGTTTGCTGCCTGGTGAGATCATTGTCCTTGTCCTTGTCCAAAGTCAGTTTAGGAAACTGGCGTTCTGTGAAGCCTTCCCTAGCTCTTGATTGAATTCCTCTTCTTTCTTCTCCATCGTATTCTACACATTCCTCTCTTGTAGCATTCAAACCACCATAGCAAGCATTCCTGCTTATTCCTCATTCCCCTCTCTAATTTGTGAACACCTTAAAGACAGAATTTCTGTTGTTTATGTCTGTCACATCCATTACAAATGCATGAATAGGGATTTGGATTATAATCAAGCACCCACCTGTCTTAATTGTTTTAGCATTATTCTCTTTAGATTTTTTGCATAAAAATAATCAAATCTCTGAAAATGTTGAATTTCCTTACTTTTTTAAATTAAAAAGTGGAAATTAAAATATGGCTTAATAAATGTAAATTTGTGTTCTAAATAAAACATAAATTCTAAAAATAGCTGGCATGTATAATGTGTAGGTTTTTTTAAATTATAATTTTGTATGTGTATGTTAAATCACTGTATTCTACATTTGTGGCTCAGTCTATCAAGAGATGAGCCCAACATTTCCAATGGGCTGGAAGTCTGTAAATAGTACTCTGAACTTGGCAAAATCATCGAGGGTGTCTGTAGGCTCTGCTGTTCAGTCAGTAGGCAAAGGACATGATACAGAGAACCCTGGACTAACTCATGCTGCTTCCTATTTGGTTTTTTAATTTTTTTTGTATCATAAGCCTACTCATTAACTGCTGCAAAGGAACCTAGGGTGGAAATGCAAGTTAGAATGCAGTTGGAGATCACAGTATCTGAACGAAGAATGGTTTCAAAGGCGTAATTTCGAGTTCACCTTTGTCTTTCCAATGCTAAACTCTAAAATCAACATATATGACATCTCTACCTTTATAGTCTTATTTCAAATAGGGTTAGATAATCTCTTGCATCCACCATGTATTCAACCTAAAGAGTAATATTCCTTAAAGAGACATATGCTTAAAAGAATTCTTCAAAACTAGATGATGCCCAGCCACCACCAAAGACAGCCTTGACAGGGAACACAACGCAGAGTCCCTGATGTGGCATGAGAAAAAGTGGTGTGCAGATCAAGAACTCTATTACAAGATCAGATTTGATGGTCTGACAATGTGGAGGTTCCCCTGGGAACACGGTCCATAGACTTGCTCCTAGCCCAGAGCTGAGACTAGCACTGAAGCCAACATTTCAGACAAAGAATGTACTGGACTTGGGGAAACAGAATGATGCAGGTGGTGAGTGTGCTTTATGATTTAGCATATATGAGGCTGTCCTACTGGATTCTTTTTAGAAGGGAGAGGAGAGAAGAAAGAGGAGGGAGGAGGCAGGAGGGCTGAGGACGGAGGGCTGAGGGAGGAGGGAGGAGGGAGGAGGGAGGAGGGGACAAGTGTTGGTTGAGTGTATACTGGATGTAAAGGGTAGAAAAGAAGAGTGTGCTGTCACAGTGAGGAGAGCAGATAGAGTTGCAGAGAGGTGGGTGCTCAGCGTTTTATATGGAAAATTGATTTGCATTGTGAATTTTCACTTAATCACAATTAAAAAAAGACAAAATAGAAAAAAAAGAATTCTTCTATTTCTTACATTTTACTTTATTTTTCTTCTCTTTGACCCACTCTTTGCCAAGTCTTCTGCACCGCGTATTCTTTTTTTATTAACCTATACTTTCACAACACTGTCAATGTCATAGTGCAGCACTTTCCCTTCATAAGGTACAGCCTACAAAACGGAGTTTCTGGGGGTGCGATTTGCTTTGTTTCCTGTAGATCTTGTTACACCTACACAAATCCAACTGCTCTTGTAAAAAGGACCTGTATTCCTTTACTTGAAGTTCTTTGGTAAGTTAATATACTTTAAAACTGTCTTCAAAAGTACCACAGACATTTACCTGAAAATGCGACTGCTGTTAGCTGTCATCCAGTTGATCACGTCTGATGAAGACCCCACGTTTGCAGTGTAGAGCGGCTCTGTCATGCTAATTGTCATCAAAGCATCTTGAAGTTACATTTTGAAAGTTTTTAGAAATAAAATTATCGGTACTAAAATATATCTGTAACATGTAAAAAAGAAACCCATTTTCATCAAGTTGATTCTGACTCATTGTGACCTCCTGGGACAAAGTAGAACTGCCAGATTGGGTTTCGAAGTCTGTTGTCTTAAAGCAAGTGGACTGCCACATCTTTCTCGAGTGGAGCTGCTGAGTGACTTGGAATCAGCGGCGTTTCAGCCAGCTGACAGGCGCTTAAACCGCAGAGTTCCAACACTTGTAATGCTAAATGAAATTCCGAAATCCTGAAATAGTCAGAAGAATAACACTTTGCCATAATATAAACTGTGTATATTGACTGTCTATTTACTGTGCATAGGACACTATAAGTACTGAGAAAAAGATACATAAATTAGGACTTTTGCTTTCAGGAAATCTATACAGCAGAATATTTATTTTCACTGATTTCCTGAGCTTTCTAAAAAGATTCGGTAAAGTTTTTTCAAAACTTTACGATCTTCTGCAATACAGTCTAAAATTATGATTCGTATTGATTATCTTAGAAATCTCCTGAAAATTCTTAAGACATTATCACGTTATCTACAATATTGTGTACGTTGTTAGAGGAAATTTGTAAAAACATAATGATTTATGTTTAGAAGGGATCTTAGAAACCACATTTCTCAAAGGGATCTTTGAGAAACCACATTTCTCAAAATTACTCTGCCTCTCTCTTTCTTCCCTTTTACCCACTATATAGAGGAGAACACTGAGACTCATGGACCCTAAACAGATTGGCTAGGATCAGACAGTTGCCCAGGAACTTCAAAGGTTTCCGAAGTTTGGCAGCACTGCTCTTTCAAACACATCATGAGTACTGTTAGATTGACTTCCAGTCCAACCACCAGCGTAACAGAGACACCACCCTCATCTGTTAGTAACTGATACGGGCATCAGTGATGTGGCAAGTCCCACGCACCGAGCTTTAAGCAGCAAAAAGAATTTCTGTGTGTTTTCAGTATGAACAGCTACCATCATAAGGATGATCTTAGTTCCTTGCCAAGTGAAATAACGTGATTAGACACCTCAATAGGAATAAATCAATCTTTCTCCAAAAGATGAGAACTTCCTATCCACGTGTGGAAAATAATATGACTACCAGAAAACTTATTTGATGTTATTGCATTTCAAGATTCACAGTAATTGAGAATAAATCATACTTTAATGATACATCAGGGATGTTCTTTGACTAAAGCTAAACCTTTCTTAACAGCTTTCTGGTCTTTCTCTGGCATTGTCTTATTATTGAGTTGCTTTGTGTTTGACTAACTGCTGCATATACCCTTTTCTTTGTCTGCTTGTCATACAAATGGTTATTTAGCATGAACACATGGCGTCTCTTTCTTTGCCACTTTCACATTCATATATGTCATAATTTGGGAAGCTCTAACACAACAGAAACTTTTGTTGTTTTTAATTATTTTTCAGTTGCCTGACAAAATCAATTTACTATATAGTCAGTTCCATTAATATCATCTTATATTCTGACTTTCAGTGAAATAGTTTACTTAGATGCAAAAGACAGTAACTTACAACAATTTTGCAAATTTAGCTAAAAAATTGAGCATGCTTATAATATCCAATACAGTGTCTTATTGACTTTGGGTGCCAAAATGTATTTTATACATTGATAATAAGGCTGTACATTTCAGTTCTAGGACTTTCCTCTAGAGGAAAATCAACAGATCAATTAAACATCAATTCCTGAATAAAACAAAGCACATAATGATAACTGTGTAGCCTCCAGAGCAAAAATGACTGATCTTCTACTTATTAGCTTGACCCCGAGTGGGTTAGTTTATGCATCTGGGGCTCTTTGGCCACAACATCTGAGAAGGCAAGATGGTAATAGCATAGGCTTAGAGAACTGATGAAGACAATTTAATGTGAAAATGCACATAAAGAGATTGGCATGGTGTTAAAGTTGTCATATTGTACTACTGATCACTAAATAACAAGATAATTTTCCTATGTATTCATATACCTGCCTCAGTCTCCTTATAGACATGTATCTTTGTTAGAACATTAGGATCTGAAATTAAATCTAAAATTAAATTTCATGTAGAAATACAGTTTACCATTGTTAAGCACCTGCTCCATGCCATTCATTGATAATATTATCTGAACATCTTATCACTTAACCACAAGCAAAACAAAACAAACTCACTACCATCAAGTCAATTCTGACTCATAGGGACCCTATAGGACAGAGTAGAACTGCCTCATAGAGTTCCAAGTAGTGGATGGTGGATTTGAACTGGCAATCTTTTGGTTACTAGCTGCAGTTCTTAACTGCTGTGCAACCAGGGCTCCTTATTGCTCATTAAAACGCTATGAAATAGGATTTACTATCCCATTTTGCAGAAGAAAAAACTGCACTCAGAGATATTTGATCAAGATCTGAACTGGAATTCACACTATGGTCCTTCTGATATAAAATCACATTCTCTTTTCAGGAACCATGATGATTTAATACAGGTGTCCGAGTCTTCAACCCAACAGATTTTTCTAGGTCATAGGTTCATTAATTACTACCATGTTTTCAGGTGCAGAATTTGGGTCTTAGCAAGTTTTATGAAAGTCTTCATACAGACTCTTGGTTCTCATCAAGATGGAGCCAGCACATTGCAGTTTATCTCTTCCACTGATCACAACTAAAAATTATGGAATTTTTTGTTGTTTGTTTGTTTAAATCATGTAAGGATTCTGAAAAATTGATAATAGCACGCAGATAAATTCAAAATTAGAAGGACAGCTGTGAAGAGCATCCTGGGGGTTGCTTTTCTTCCTTGATGTCCAAACCAAACCAAAAACTATGCAATGATCACAGTTAGCAAAACAAAGCCAGGGGAAAAGATCTGTAAACAATGGAGGTAATCCTCACTGTTTTCCTTTCCCAGTCCTAACCCAAGATCACCACAGTGGTGTGACCGCACTCTCTCAGTGCTGCAGGTGGGGATGCATAAGACTCCAAGAGAAAATCCCCCCTTTTAGACAGAGAAATCAGGAAAAGGACTCCACTTGTGAAAAAAGTATAGGGAAAACCACATTCTTTTTATCTCTCTTTTTCCTCACTGCTGTGTCTGTACTTGTGCAGAATTCTCCAACAGTGTGAAACGTTAAAATTCTGTAAGAATTCTGCGTTTTGGGTCAGAAGAATCATAAAAAAAAGATGACTAGAAGTCAGAGAATAAAAGATAAACCCAAAGGAAGAGAAGACATAGAGAAAAGATCCTGTATTTTGTGTGTAAATGAACAAAACATCCAAGTTCATTCTCAAGCTGTATATGGATAGAAAATACTCAAGGAAGCATAACCAAGAATTCAAGAAGGAATACCTGAAGCTCCCCCAGAGTTCCAGGCCAACTCCTGAGTAGCTGATGGAACGAGCAAGAACAACCAGCAGAGCAAAGGCTTTGCAAACTATTGCCATTGAAACCACTGCCTCCAGAAGGCAATACACAGACTAAGCTTAAACAGGTTGACTGTCTGCTGAAACTAGCAAATGAACAAATCAACGTTCTCCACAGTGTAGCAGACCATGTAGTCTCACAATTTAATACTTGATGTGTCCATAATACAATCCAAAATTACTCTCAGGGAGATAACTAACGAAATCTCTGGAAACTAAATAAATAAATAAACAACTGCCACACTGAGATGACCCAAATATTGGAATTATCAAAGACTTGAAAACAACTATTGTGACCATGATAACTGTGGTGAAGGTGACCACTTTTGGAAAAACTAAAAAGATTAAATTCTCATCTGAGAAATAGAAAGTAAAGTCATGGAATGATGCAAATGTGAATCAAAAGAAAGGTTGAGCAAATGTAAGGTGGCTGGAGCCCAGTAAAAAAGAAATAACTCATACAGTGCCTGATACCACAGCATGCTGTCTCTGAACCAGTTATATAAAATTCATCAGAGGAAACAGGACTGTATGTTGTTCAGCTGAGGGAAACTGCAGTGGAGAACATTTGCCTTTGATTTCAAGCACGACTAGCTTTGTGACTATAAACAAGTCACTGAAATATTTGCATCTGTGTTCATCCTCATTTTGTATGTTGTAGTGAGGATTAAATGTAATTAATTTGTGTGTAAGTAATATGTAATATGCATGCATATGTTTGTGTTTGCTTGTGTGTGTTATTGCTGAGTGCTAGTAAGTTAATTTCAACTGCCCCATAGGGTTTACTTGGCTGGAATCCTCAGGAAAACAGATTGCCGGATCTTCCTCCCATGGAAACACTGGGTTGGTTCAAATTACCAACTTTTGGGTTAACAGCCAAGCACTTAGCCATTAGCAGCCAAGCACTTAGCCATTAGCAGCCAAGCACTTAGCCATTAGCAGCCAAGCACTTAGCCATTAGCAGCCAAGCACTTAGCCATTAGCAGCCAAGCACTTAACTATTAGCAGCCAAGTGCTTAACCAGCACTGTGCAAGACTCAATGAGGTACAGAGGCTGTTGTTGTGCACCATCAAGTTGATCAGTTATTTTTAGTGTGTTACTCCTGACCTATATTTTGAAATACGTATGGCTCTAGTCTAAAGTTGGATTGAAATCATTAATGTATAAAAGGCTGTTACTCATGCATTGTCTCTAATATTATTTGACCATGGAACCATTTTTCTCACAAAACAAGCAACAATTTATTTATAGAGAACTCAGCTTAAGAAGGTTGACATTTTCAATGCCATATGCTTTTAATAAGGCTACCATAAAATTATACTTTTGAACCAGGGTTTTCTGATCTCTGAATTGCCTTAGTATTTTTGTTTAAACAGGGAGTCAGTAAATGCAGTAACTTCTTGAAAGACAAGTCTGCTTTTCTGTAAAAACTACCACCCTGGATATTTTAATGACCCAAAATATGGCACTTGGCTGGCTGGCTTGGCAAAATACGTTATAAAAATACCTCTACAACAGGCTTATCTCGGATATTGACACCATGCAAACATTAGTTTTCCTCCAATGATTAGTTTCCTTCCTAGGCAAGGACACTAAAGAAAAACCCTTGTGGTGTAGTGGTTGAGAGCTATGGCTGCTAACCAAAAGTTTGGCAGTTTCAATCCACCAAGCACCCCCTGGAACCCTAGGGAGGAATTCAGTACAGTTTTATAAGGTCATTGAGCTACAATTGACTCCATGGAATTTTGGGGGGGTGAGGTGGGGAAGGTGATCGTTCTAGACAAAGAGAATTGTCTTATCCCGTATATTTTTCCTTTTCACCTCTGTAGCGGAAAACTGGGAATAATTATGTGTGCTCTAATACAGCAGTCTCACTCATAACCATTTTTTCTTTGTCTACAGTTTTTAGTAGTCACCTTTGAATTACACTGATTTTACTGTAAGCTTTCAAACGTCTTGCTAGAAGCAATTAAACTATGAGTCCTTTGTTGCATATGCTACTTTTTCAAAATGTTGTTTTGCATTCTATCATAGTTTAATTTCTCTCTATCTTTCTAGTGTTTTTCCTGATTAAAATTCTCTGAAAGTCAATAGCACAAATTGGGCATTTTCTTCTTCTTCTTCTCAATACTAGGGCCATCTTGGTTACTACTCCCCCGCCACTCCTGGTGGCTAACAAGGCACTGATGGGGATGTGTTTCCTCTTTTATCTCTGCCTTGAGTGTGTGAGAGCCTCCTGGCATTGGACAGTTTGCTATATTGTGCAATTGCTTTGAATGACCACTGTGTTCCAGATACTGGGGATATAAGGAGAAATAAGACTCTTTTCCCTGCAAGTTGTTGACAGACTGTTGGTTGGATAATGACTAAAAAGAGAGTAAAATATGATATATACTTTTACAGTAAAGAAGCTGGACATGCTATGAGAGTACATAATTTGCTATTTTCATATTGATTGAAGACTTGGAGTGAAAAACAATGAGATTTTTAGAAAGAGATTGTAAGGGATTATCCCAGAGATACAAAGAACGGATCTACTAAAGAACCATTGTGTTCCTTAGCACTTTGTATAGTACCTGAGGAGGCAAATCAGACTACTCCATGTTGGATCTCTGCAAAAATAAGTTACTCAGTTGATGCTTTTTGTAATATTCACAAAAAAAGATACAGCCTGATAATGATTCTCTTTTTTAAATTTTTTACTATCATCTAATAGCCTATGAGGAGCACTAGTGGCAAAGTGGTTAATTGCTCAGCTGGTAATCAAAATGTTGGCAGTTCAAATCCAGCAGCTGCTCCCTGGAAAACCTATGGGGAAGATTTACTCTGTCCTCTAGGTCACTATGAGTGGAAATCAACTTCATGGCAATGTTGGTTTGTATACTACTCTTCTTTTATAGTACAGCAATCAAAGGTAGAGACTAACTTATGTAAAACTGTGCAGTTAGTAATCAGTAGAAGAGAATTTGAATTCAGCCCCTGTGATTCTAACAGCTATAGACTAACAGCTTCATTTTGCTATCATATACTCATGATTACAATTTTTGCTATACTCTGCACACTTTTTTTAGAAAACACTGAAAAAAAGCATTTTTCAGTAAAAGCCATTCATGCTGTGTATTTCTTGACTACTTCTAGGGTCTGTTTCTAGTTGTTTTCACTGGCTGCTCTCTTTCGTGTCTTTTGCTAGATAATGTTCTCAGTTTGTCCTGGTATATTTGACAAAAATTTTCCAGAAATAATACATTATTACAATGGAAAGTATTTCTTTTTTGGAAGAAGATGGTGGTTGAGTATGTTGACTTGGATAGGAAATAAACAAAATTTTGATTTTATAGTTTATTAACTTGGTGAAAAACAACAAAACCAAGTTACATTTTGGGTACCTGACAATAACCTGTCTTTTTCAAGAAAGCTGCACCTAATTCTATCTGTTTCAACTTACATACTGTCTTAGGCATCTATTTCTGCTACAACACAAAAATACCATGAGTAGGTGCCTTTAAAAAGAGAATTTTTATTCTGTCACAGTCCAGCAGCCGACAGGTCCACATTCAGGGCATGAGCTCCAAGGAAGTCTGTTTATATTGACTCTGGAAGAAGGTCTTGTCATCAATCTTCCCCTGAACTGGAAGATTCTGAGGTACAGGGACCCAGAGTCTTTTCCAAAGGATGCAATCTGCTCCTAAGCACTGCTTTATTAGTGATATGAGGTCCCCAAATCATTCTGTTAGATTCTTTCTTTTATAGCTCAAGAGACCGTTTCAAGACACTATATAATCTTACCCACTGAGTTCTGCCCCACAAACACAATTGCTGTTGCTCATTAACATCATAGAGATAGAATTTACAACATAGAGGAATGTCACACAATACCAGGAATTACAGCCTAGCCAAATTGCGGCACAAGTTTTTTGGGGGACACAATTCAGTCCATGACACACATACTTGGAAGCATCCATTCCCATTTTACACAAGGTCTAGTGCTGACAGAGTGTGAGCAGTATTGCTGCAGCGTTTGGTCTAAGTCTCTGTTGATAACACCTTGGGAATGTCTTGTTTATGAAGATGTTGATTAGAAAATGTGAGGCTTGATAATACCGCTAGGCCAGTTGGAGAGAGCCAAAGAGGATTTTTGGTTTCTTCTTGGTGTTCTCTTTTATTTTCATTTTGAATTTATCACCTTTTTTTATCCTAGCTGATTCAGGAGATACTCTGTTTTATATACAGTTGTGAGTTCCTCTCCCTCTGAAACCAGCCTGTTTCTTTTATATCTTTCCTGCCAACTGCAAAAGAGAGCCAGACAAGATGAAACTTTTCCACTGTCAGACACTGACAGAGCAGAGAAATATAGACAGATGGATGACTGATAGTGGGGTTCTAAGTACCCTACAATTTATTGAGGCAAATAGAGGAGAGTTGAGTGGCAAATTACCTACGCTGTTCACGAACCAGCGGGCATCCCTGTTTTGCCAGCTATCCAAATTGTTTCTGGGTAATTTGGCATATTTCTACTCTGTGGTTCTGTCTATAAAGTTATGACTTTGAGTTTTGAAAATTCTCTGCTGTGCAAGACCTGCCCGACAGCAAGCAATATTTGGAATGCAAGATTCAGGGAAAATAAGCACACCTTCACTTGTTAGCCATGAGAAGAACACTTCAGGTATTGTCTTCCAAAGTATAAGAAAATATTTCACATTTAAAGTTTTCCTTTCCATTTTAAGACCTTATCATTTACATATCTTGCGTCTTTGAATTTGATGATGGTAGTGATGTATCTGTGTGGAATTACTTTTCAAACTTGTATTTTTTTTTTATCCCATAAGAGATTTAGATGAAAATCACATACAGTTGTTACTGTATTTCAAGAAATGTGCCACAAAAATAGTTGTACAAGAGACTTGGAGGGAAAAGGTGGTAAGGAATTCTAAAACTTAATTGGTGTGGGAAAAACAGTGTTAAACAGGTGTTTGTGGTAAATGGTTTTGTAGGGCCTAGTAGATACTATCTCTCACTGTGAAGCTCTCTACTGGGAATATAGAATATAATTTTTTCTTAAGTTACCACTAATTTTAACAGAAGCCTTTGTCCATGAAACACTGTTTGGAATAAGTCTTAAGGACAGCAATGTTGTCTACCATCCCTAGTGGTTTAGCAATAAAAAAAAAAAAAGAAAAGTGATCAGAGCTTTTGTGGTCGCATTGGAATTGTTCATAACACTCCCTAAAGGATATTTTTAATTGGACAAGTTGTTATCATTGTTTGCTTGATATTTATTTAAAATGAAATGATTCTGAACTTAGCTTAGAGCAGCTCACTTGCAATTAATGGAACAAATGATTTTTGATAATGTACTATGTGTCCCAAAACCAAAACCCACTGTTGTTGAGTCAATTCCAATTAATGACAGTCCTATAGATAGCATAGAACTGTCCTGTAGAATTTCCAAGGAGCACTTGGTGGGTTTGAACTTCCAACCTACTGGTTAGCAGCCATAGCACTTCATCATTATGCCACCAGGGTTCCCATACTATGTGTCCAGTGTATAAGGGACTGTAGGTATAAAACCTGAAACAACATAGATTTGATAATCTCCCTCACAGGACCCCAGTCTAGTTAACAGAGTCTCATAATTTATCTGTTTGCTTTAAAAGTGTTACCAGTTCAGCACTCCAAAGTGAACTAATCATTTCAGCACATCTTCCTGCAAACCTACACCTCCTTCAATGTCTGTATTTTAATAACTGGCAACATCTACTGAGTTACTCAAGTCAGTAACCTTGACTTTTTCATCCTCCTCACCCACCCACAGTCAGTCAATCATCAAGTCTTATCAGTTCTAATTCTTAAATGTCTTTACTTCTGACACCTCTTACATTCATCACCGCCTTTACCATAGGGTGTACCGTGTGTGATTTGGACTATTTCTGTAGTCTGCTCAATTGTGTCCCATATTCACTATCCCTCCTTACTGTTAAGTCCCCTCAAATGTAACTGAGGTTATTTGTCCCTTGAAAAATTCAGCATTGATACAGTATTCTTTTATGCTATGCCCAGATAGCATTCAGCCATCCTTCACTATTCAGTCAAAATCTCAATTTTTCAAAGACAAAAATCCCTAAACTCTAGATTAGCTTAGTGTATATACAGTATCTCACACTTAATTTTGTAACAGAAATGACACTTCTCATAAATTGGTCAAAGTCTTTGTGTATCACCAAATGATAGGCTCCTTGAGGACAATGACTATCTCTTCCTGGAAACCCTGGTGTTGTAAAGAGCTATGACTGTCAACCAGCAGGTGAGAAGTTCAGATTCACTGCACACTCCTTGGAAACTCTAGGGGGCAGTTCTACTCTGTCTTATTGGGTCACTGTGAGTCAGAATCAACTCAACAGCAACAGGTGATGGATAGAGCCAGTATCTAAGTTAATTACCAAAGTGCTTGAGAATTACATATTCACTCCAGTGTCATTTCTTCTGCTGCCTCTGTAGGGTTGAATGTCTACAACTGTCTTTCCCAACAATACCCACCATGAAAAAACATTTTCCATACTGAAAGTCCAGCTTGAATGTACTTTCTTAGTGAAGTCTTCCATTATCACCAACACTCCAACATACTCAA
Source organism: Heterohyrax brucei (assembly GCA_028571685.1). Classification (NCBI taxonomy): domain Eukaryota; kingdom Metazoa; phylum Chordata; class Mammalia; order Hyracoidea; family Procaviidae; genus Heterohyrax; species Heterohyrax brucei. The sequence goes on from CM053148.1 coordinate 98,171,128, forward strand.
AATTAATCATCTTACAGAATATTTTTCCTCTACTTAGCATAAGTAGGAAATCTTGGTAGCATAGTGGTTAAATGCCATGTCTGCTAATCAAGAGGTCAGCAGTTAGATTCCACCAGGTGCTCATTGGAGACTCTATACAGAGGTCCTGCAAGGTCACTATGAGTTGGAATTGTCTTGACAGAGGGTTTGGTTTTGATTTTAGCATCAGTAACATTCATTTTCCCACAAAGTTTTAAACTTCTTTAGAAAAAAATCCTTACAGTGCATCTTGTATAATAAGAACTCTCAATAAGAACTCGTTGAGCTGGATTCAGTTCTGCTGATTACAAGTTTATCTTTTTACATAAAGCAGATCTTTCTCTGAATTCCAGATGTATATACTCAGCTGCCTAGTTTGATGTCACCAACTGGAGTAACACACTTAAAATATCCAAAAAGGAATTCTTTGTCATTGTTTTTGGGTGCGATCCAGTTGGTACCAACTGGATGAGACCCTGTAACAACAGAAGGAAACACCGCCGAGTCATGTACCATCCTCATAATCTATGTTTGAGCCTGTTGTCATAGCTACTGTGCCAATCCATCTCATCAAGAGTCCTCCTCTTTTTATCTGACCTGTATTTTACCCAGTATGATGCCTTTCTTCAGAAACTGATCCCTCCTGATGACATGTTCAAAGCATATAAGACAAAGTTTCATCATTCTCACTTCTAAGGTGAAATATTACCTGAGATAGAATATCTTCTTTTATCAAGACAGGTTTGTTCAATCCCAATTTGTAACACCTGAATTTTCTAATTTAATAGTCCCATCACCATTTTGGAGTAGTGGTTAAATGCTACATCCACTAACCGAAAGGTCACCAGGCACTCCTTGGAAACTCTGTGGAGCCCGGAAACTCTACTCTGCCCTATAGGGTCTCCATGAGCCAGAATCACCTCGACAGCAGTGGGTTTGGGTTTTTACCATTTTGCCAGTAGAAACATTGGCTTTATCTTTGGATTTTTACTGACTCTCACCACTCATTTTCTCTCTGTATCTACCACAGTAGGAAGTTCTGTTAGTAGTTTCTCCACCCTTTTGATTCAATGTTCCTTCTACATACACTAAAACTCTTATTTTAGGCCACCTTCACCTTTCTCTGACTGTTGACAGTAATTTTCTTACTGATCTCCCAAAGTCTGCTTTCACCATTCAACAGGCTATGTAGAACCAATTAAATATTTTAGAAATATAAATAAAATCTCAAAACTCACCTGCAACAAATCTCTCAGTAGTTTTCAATGGCATAAATAAAGGGAAAACATCTTGTTATCCTATAAACGGAAAACCAAACCCACTACTCGTCGAGTGAATTCTGACTCATAGTGACCCTATAAGACAGAGTAGAACTGCCCTGTAGACTTTGCAAGGAATGCCTGGTGGATTTGAACTGCTTGCTTTTGGTTAGCTGCTGTAGCACTTAACTGCTAAGCTGCCAGGTTTATCCTGCAAGACTATGCACTATCTCATAAATATCTGATACATACCAAATGTTTCAGAGACACTCAGCCTGCCATATGTACCCCACTGAACTTATTTCAGCTCCTGGTACAGGACAAACTTCTCCAGCAACAGAGCCTTTCCTTAGGATCCTCCTTCTGCCTGGAATGTATCTTCCCTATGTGACCAGAAACTTCACTTCCTTTAGGACTCAGTTTAAAGGTCAACCTCCTTGACAGTATTCCCTGAAATAAGATACCTTCTTTCTTCAACATCTAGTCCTTTATCTCCTTCATAACCATTGGTACAATTATCAACAATTTTCATTTGCCATTTACTTGTTTGTTGCCTAGATTCTCTTTTGGAATGTAGGATCCATGGGGCCAGGGAATGTCTCTTAAACTCCTCTAGTATCTAGAATAGAATCTAATTGCCTAATGAATTAGGGATTTGATTGAAATAATCAGGTCATTGTGTTGCCACATACGTAGTAAGATGCTTAGTAAATAAATAGTAGTTGCAACAATAACAGCAAGGCTTTTATAATGAAACAAACAGACTATAAAGATGGTGCAAATCCATGGGGGAAAGAGAACCCAGAAGACAGAGTCACCTGCGTGAGTGGGTGGCTACATCGACACGTGACCAGAGGAACCAGCTGGTGCCTGCCTACCACCAGTGATAGCCGTGATGAAGATCACGAAGTTGAGTCTCACTGGCAACACAAGAATAAAAAGGGGTGCACCCTGAAATCTCCACTAAAAGACTGCAACTGATGGTCCATGGGCCTCGGGGTTCCCCTGGGAGCATGGCCCCTGGCCCTAATGCTGCCCCTGTCCATAAATCATAATGGAGGTCAAGTCTTCAGACAGCAATGCATTGGACCTAGTGCCACAGAGTGATCATATCACGTGTGCGCTTTATGGTTCTATGCATCTACAGGATGTCGTCCTGCTGACCTCTTACAGGAAGCAAGAGAGAGGGTAGAGAAGAGGGGACAGGAGGTTGTTAGGAGGATATGACATGTATGGAATGGAGAGGAGGAGTGTGCTGTCACCAGACGGGGGAACAGTGGGAGCTGCACATAGGCAGGCATGTACATGCATACAGGATTGTCTATTTTCAGTTAATCATAATAAAATAAATTAAAAAACAAACACACGATAAGTTAGCTTACCTAGTAAAAATGGTGTACCTTGAAAATTAACACTCAAGATCTATATGGGATTAAAGTGAGAACAACAATTGGAAAGAGCAGACAGGAAGCATAGCAGACTGCGAGTTTGTTCAGAGGAGGAACAGCTCAGGACAGCAGGGGCAGGATGGGTGCACAACTTGTGGAACGCCACCAATGCCATCAGATTGTGCATGTAGCAACTGTTAAACTGGTGTATGTTTGGTGTTTGTATTCTCACCAATGAAATACAAATTTTAGGGAAAAAAAGGATGTGAATGAATAAAGGAAAATATAAACTAAGTTGTATAAGAAAATGTGTTTCAGACTTTTAAAATGTTAGCTTGATTTTTGGTTTTAAATTGTAACTATATAATAACATACCTAAGAATGTGTGTACTTTTAATGAACAATTTTAAAAAATGGAAATTCAAGTGAATTTACTCAGAATGGCCTGCCATAGTTCCTGAAACATGGTTTTTGATATGATAGGAAAATAGAATTCTTTAACTTTATGAAAGCCTACCAAATTTGATACCCAAAAAGCCTTGAGTTTTGAGAACTAGTGTAGATCTGCGAGAATGGTTTCCTGGCTGTTGTTAGGTGCTGTCGAGTTCTGACTCACAGTCACCAAACGAACAACAGGATGGAACACTGCCGGGTCCTGCACTGTGTCCACAATCCTTTTTACGCTTAACCCACTGTCACAGCCACAGTATTAGTCCATCTCCCTGAGGGTCTTCATCCTTTTCGCTGACTCTCTACTTTACCAGGCACGACATCCTTCTCCAGAAATTGATCCTGTCTGACATGCCCAAAGTATGTTTTCCCTAGTGGGTATTAACTATATCTGGGGTATTTTCCATGCTTCTAGGAAGGTATTTCAACTACCTTCTTTTCAAATTATCTATTTCTGCTTCACACTTTAAGAAAGGTTAAAGACTTTGATTCTCTTTTTAACAGTCATTTCCTCATTCTCTAGCTAGCTTTTAACCTCAATGCCATCTTGACACGGAGATTAAAATTATCCTACACTAATCATAAGATGTTTGACCTTTTATGTCCTAAAAGAAAAGGATATAGAAGAAGATGATATCATCTGTAAGGGGAGTCTGAGCAACCCTATAAAAAACCCCTGCACGCCACAGTTTGATTATGTAGCTTTGTTCCCAGACTGTTTCTCCCCTGTGTATTTGTGTCACGGAGATGTTTGGTTCAATTTAAAGTATTTTTGTGTCTCCTTTTATTTCTAACAGGAGACATTAATAAAGAAGAAAGATTAGGAGTGAATTTTTGATGTGGTATATGAAAAGTAGGACATGTATGGCATACTTAGTTTGAAACGAAGAAGGATCAGAAACACTAGATGGTTAGATAATTGAATTGCAGTGGCCTAAACCCTGAGTTAGTATATTTTCAATGATTAAAAAAAAAAAAAGAGCAATCACATTTCTTGTGAAATCTCTGCAGGTCAAAACCAGTGTCCATCAGCTTTTGCTAGTTTTTTTCTTTGTGTGATTGTTTATTTGGCCAGTTACAATCAGTCTTCTGAGCACATACATTATTTAATTCATGCTGCAGAAATGTGAAACGTGTTTTTCTTCACAGTTTTTTCTCAAGTCACAGAAGAATACTATTGGCCAAACTCTTTTAGTGATTATGTTCAGCTGCAATTTTCTTCATCTGAGGAGTGAGGGACAGACTGAAGGGACAAACGAATAGGGTCAATTCAGGATTAGTTTTTTTTATCCTATTTAGAGATTATAACTTCTAGGCCCTGCTAAAATATTGATTAACCTCTGTGTCCCTCCAGTAAGCCTTCGAAATCCTTGTAGGTGCAAATACCCTACGGCCTGACAGTTTCATGTGTTTTGAAACTATTTTTAAGGTATTTTGAACACTGTGCTCCCTAACACTTTTCACTCATAAGTTTGCTTATCACTCTGTGACTAACCAGCTCTTTTTGAATGACTGCTGAGTCAAAATTAACTCAAACGGCTACAGGGATGGTACATGTGCAGTTGGGGACCATAAAGTTGAGATGTGATATTTATGATGTTTCTTGGATTGCATGCAATATTTTTTTTCTTTTTGAGAGATGGAGCTCATCCCACTCAAATGATTTCAGTTTTTTAGTCGTTTGAACAAAAAGTGCTTTTCAATTTCCAGTTACCACATACAGTCTGAGCCAGTTATTATCCATGGAAATACTTTTTACCTGTTCCTGTTATCTATTGCCTTATGAAAGAATTACCTGGAAATGCTGTGTCTTAATATAACAAGCCTTTATTATCTTATGGCTTGGCTTTATTATTTTATAATTTTGTGGCTCAGACACATGAGCAGAACTTAACTGGGTGATTTTTCTCTTCCAAGTGATATCAATCGCATTGGTTGGTGGTGTTAAGCTGATCAATGGGCTTTTAGGAGGATCTGAGTGGAAATCATGGTGAAATAGTAATTAAGTGCTATGGCTGCTAACCAAGACGCTAGCGGTTCAAATCCACCAGGCACTCTTTCAAAACTCCATGGGACAGTTCTGCTGTGGCATACAGAGTCACTATGACTCAGAATCCACATGGTGGCAATAGGTCTTAGTTTCGGAAGCAGTGTCACTGACAAATCTGGTGCCTCTGTGGTGGGAGCTGAAAACTAGAATATTACTAGCCGAGTATCCACAATTGGTTTTTCCATCATAAAAGTCTCAGGGTAGTCAGACTTCTTACATTGAAAGCCAGATTTCCAAGATGGAGAGATCCAAGTAGCCCAGCAGATGTGTCCAGACTTCTTATGGCCTAGCCTTAAAATCCTAGAATATCAGTCTGCTTTTTTCTACTTGTAGTAAGTCATTGAGACCAGCCTAGATTCAATAGAAAGGAATTGGATTCCATCTGTCAATGAGAGGAATAGCAAAGTATCTGTGGTTATCATTCATCTCTCACATCATCCAAACATCTGCCAGATCATTGCAATCATGGTTTAGAACCATTAAAAGTGTCAGGATGGTAACAGTGGAGTAGTTCGCCCTCTGTATCTTTTCTCCCCCATTCATCATTCCTTCATTCATTAATAAGTAAGGACTTCTCCAGATTCATTCATCTGGGTGATGCAAATTGTTTATACCTTGGGTGCTAGCTGTTCAAGTTCACACAGAGGCACCTCACAAGAAAAACTCAGCGATCTGCTTTCAAGAAATCAGCCAGTGACAACTCAATGGAACACAGTTGTATTCTGACACCCCTGGGGTCCATGAATTCAAATCACCTTGAACAGCAAATGATGTGGTGTGAATCACAAACAAGCACTGTTCTAGGTGGAAGAGAAACAGTACAATGCTTTGCAAAATTTAATTTTTTTGTGTGTGAGCAGGCAAAAAATGTACAGATACATTCTTTTCCAACTATTCTATTAGCTTATTTTTATAATCTTCACAACCTTATGCAGTAGAATTTGTTGTGTTTATAAGACAAGTTATAAAACAAAGTCCAAAGAGGCTGATGTTGCTCAAACTCATATTGTTAGTAATTTAAAAAAAAAAAAAATAAGATTTTTAAGTAGTTCTTCCTGACCCTAGATCCTGTGTCTGTATATTATGAAGAGTGATTAGTTTGAATTTTAGTACCACATAGCTTCTATGGTTTCTGCTCACTATTAAATTACCAGTTATTTCTGGCGTGATTCAGAAAACAGTAAATCAAAAATAAGTTATTAAAAATCAAAGATCTGTATTTATACCAGTCAGATAGATATATTCAATGTTAAAATTTGATTATATCATTGTATTTGATCACTCTGCTATGCAGCAAGCCATTCCTAAACTCTATGGCTTAAATTAACAACCATTAATCTGGATCATTAGTGGGTTGTTATTTTATGCTGAGCTTAGCTGAGCTATTCTGGTTCTGCCTTGGATTTCTTCAAGCTTCTGTACACAACTCTTAAGTTAGGAGACACCTCTGCCTCTGGATGTCAGCTGGCTGACACACGTGTGGTTTCTCCTCTAACGGTTTAGCCCAAGGTTGTAGACGTGGCAGTAATGGGGTTCAGAGAGAGCGGAAAATTTACGCAAGGCTTCTTCTCCACTTGTAAGCTCAAGAACTGGCAGATCCTTACAAAGCAAGTTGTACAACCAGACCAAATTTAGGGTCAGGAAATTGACTCCAACTATTAAGGGAAAAACAACCTAGTCTTGTTTCAATGCATGTGGGCTCAGAACAGGGTGAAGAATTGCAGCCATTTTTTTTCAGTCTGCTATAATTCTTCCATGACTTTTTCTTAGATTTTTACAAATATAAGTATAAAACACGTACACTGTATATGTGTATGTGTGTGTGTGTGTCTGTGTGTGTGTGCTCAATAGTAGCTCTGTTAAAAATTACTCGATTTTTTTTTTAAGTAAGGTGGTATGTTAGCATTACTTTAATTTACATTTGTTTGACTACTTGTAAAATTAAATATATTGGCTACTCACTAGCCAGTGTATTATTTAATGTGTTGGCTACTCAGTAACAATGTTTGCAAAGATTTTCAGGGATGAGAAAAGGAGATGTGGAATTATTTAGGAGAATATTGCAATCTTGCAGTAGAAAGAAAATAGTCACCACAACATCACTGATGGTTAAGAGTAGAAGAGTGAAGAGAGTCATTGTGAAGGGAGGATCTTCACAGAGTGGCTCCTGCCCGAAGGCAGAGGTTGAAATAAATCCATTGTCACTGAGTAGATTCCATCTCATGGTAACACTATAGGACAGAGTAGAACTTCCCTACAGGTTTCCAAGGAATGGCTGATGGATCAGAACTGCTAACCTTTTGGTTAGCAGTCGTAATTCTTCCCCACTGTACTACCAGGGCTCCAGTAAAAGGAGAGGGAGAATTAAATGCAAAGTTGGATTTGGGCAAGATTAGAAAAATGAAGGTGTCATTAACAGAAATTGTAAAATTTAGTGGAGAAAATGACTCTATGAGAAAAGTTCGTTTTTGAAAATTTTGATGGTAAGATAACATCAGACCATCCAAATGGAGAGATTAAGCAGGCAGTAGATGTCAGGCTGGAGCATTAGCGATTTGGTGAGAGATGAGTGTTCAATTCTCATAACACAGCCACCACCTTTTATAAGTGGAGATTTGTATGTTGCTAGGATTCAGAAAGTTTCAACAGAGGTTCCAGAATAAGACAGGTTAGGAAAAAAGTCCTGGCCTTCTACTTCTGAAAATCAGCCGATAAAAGCCCTAAAGATCAGAAGTGCCTTATCCACAAACAATCTAGGGAAATGGCCTCAGACTGGGTAGCATTTTGTTCCATTGTGCCTGAAGTCACCATGAGTCTAGACCAACTCAGTGGCAGCTGACAGTAGTTAATATTGGTCTATAGAGTTGCTTTAGTTTTTCCTTAAATGTGTGTGATGGGAAAAGATCTGATTTTCTAAAGTGATAAATGTTATTTTCCAAGCAAGAGATAAGCAGATGCTTGATAATACTGTAAAAAGTATTGCATTTAAAGAGCTCACAAAGGAAAAGAGGTGACTAACAGTGACAAGAAGGATTAACAGTGTCAGACTCGACGGCACTTGGCTTTTGGCTGGCATAGTAATTTATTTCTTGCTTCCCAAAACCAATAGTTTATGTGCTTTTTTGCTAAAAACACAGTATCAAATTTACTTTCAACTAATGACTTCACACTTACTTGTTAAAAATAAAAAGCTTACAAATGTTTTTACATTTCTACCAACAGACCCAAACTCATTTGTTACTGGACTTATCTTCTCAAATTCTTTTACCATGAGAGTAGCCCTCCGACTCTCAGAGACGTGGTTGCTGATTGCTCTCTGGATCCCATCCTCTCCTGCCTTCTCAAGAACTTGCATCTTTTCCTATTCTCACTGGTTTCCATGTTATTTCTCTCTCTCTTTTACCAATTTATTCCCATCAATAAAGACATACGAATTCCGGCAATGAAGTCTGCAAACTTAATTGTTCTATACACTACACATCTCATTGCTGAATATCACTGCGGTTACTTTCACAGTACTATCCTTGGGAAGCTATGCACCGATGCAAATGCCTGGTCCACCCTTCAAAGCAATTTTGGAACTCCTTTTTCTGGAATAGCCATTGCTCATGGTGGCACCTTGGCAAGTTCGCAAACTTAATTGTATAGCTGTCTGTGATGGAGTTTTTAACCAGTAAACAAATAACTGTATTTGAACACCCTCCCTACCTTTCTGATCTGGCCTCCGGTGACTTTTTTCTTGACCAGAAGATAAAGGAAATAGTGAAAGAAAGGCGTTTGGATGATATTCAGTACATCAAGGGCAATACAGCAACAGCTCTGATAGTCACTGCAGAAAAAGAGTTCCAAAACTGCTTTGATGGGTAGACTAGGCCCTGATGTTGGTGCATAGCTTCCCAAGGGGAGTACTTCGAAGGTGACTGTAGTGATGTTTAGCAGTGAGACATGTGGCACTTTTTCTAGGGTGGATTCACAAACTGAATTGGCTGTCCTCTATTTTCCAATATAGCCCACTTGAAAAAATAATAAACCTCTCCTCTCTTTGTCTACAATGAATGATTCCTTGTCTCTTGCTGTGTCTATGTGGTTAGCTCCTTATTTTGCTTTATTCATATTTGTTACATCTTGGCAAAACCAAACCCATTTATTTAGATTGCCTATTATTTCTTCCTGTAAGTTTTATTACATCTGTCTGCTTAGACCTGTATCTTCCACTTTCACTCTTCTGTATCCAACATTCTACTTGACAAGCAGGCAACATGCAAGGCCATATTTGTTATAAACTAGAAATGAAGATAACAGGGTATTGGAAAAGTCGAGGAAACAATAGCTGTGTGCAAAGAAAAAATGACAATTAACATTGTCAAGAGCTGACATTCAACCAGAAATAAAATAACACCACTGGATTTTGTAAACAGTTGGTGACCTTTGAGAAAGCAGTTTCAGAATGTGGGCCCAGAAGAAACCATATTATAAGTGCTAAACATTGAGTTGTCAGTGAAGACACAGGTGTGGGATGCCCTTTCAAGAAACTTGGCAGTGAAAAGTAGTAAAACATAGATTTGAATTTTCTCTGGGCGTCTATCTAACTAAAATGGCAAAAGAATATTCAGATACGAAGGTAGGCTTGTTTGGGTATTAACGATGGTAGAGATCTACTGGAATTCTAAACTCAACCGACACAGAAAGTACTGTTATGAAGCAAGCCTTAAAAAAGGCAGCAAAGAGAAATGAGTAATAGATACTTTTGTAAAGTTTCTTACATAGGAATAATAAAATAATGATGACCCTATGCAAAGAAATCATAGGAATCTTCATACTGAGAAGTTTCTCTTTTGCTTTTTGTTTTCTTTTTGCTTTTATCAACATCATTAATAGAGTGCAATTTTTTTTTTTTTTTTTTTTTTTAGAGTCAGGATTCCTTCAATATATGCAAAACACAGAATAAAAAGGAAACTTTAAGTAAAATCCCTTCTTAAGCCGTAAATTGTTTTATGTAGTAGTTAAGCTCTTGTTCTCAATAGTATGCTTGACCTTAAACATCTTAGGCATTTCAACCCCAGTAGAGGGTAAAGCAATTATTTTCATTAAGGTATTTACACTTTTAAGAAGAGCTAATACTAACTGTGGAAACCTTGGTGGCATAGTGGTTAAGAGTTACAGCTGCTAACCAAAAGGTTGGCAGTTCAAATCCACGAGGCACTTCTTGGAAACCCTATGGGACAGCTGTACTTTGTCCTGTAGGGTTACTATGAGCTTGAATCAACTCAACTTTGTGATAACAGGAGAAAATAGATGTATTTCATCATTATGTATAGATGGGGCACTGAGGTTTACAGAGGTAGGTCCCTTGTCTAAAGTCTCACTAAGAAGTCTATCTGTCTCCAGTGTTTCAGGCTTTAACCTCTGTGACAGTGTAGAGGGAGATATACACAGCAGTTGCCCAAATGAGAATTCCAGTTTGCGCTTTTAAGTTTCAATATCTTTTAAAAAATACTCTCTAAAAAACAGTAATAAGCCGCGTCTCTAGTGGTATTCAACTGTGTTGATGATTGACTTTATAGTTTATGCCACAATATTGTATCCGTACTCTTAACCATTGTCCATTTCATCACACTTTAAAAAACTAAGTTAATATTTAATGTCAATAAAACAAAATGATTGACAAAAAGATACTCTATGCAATAAAATCTCCAATATCCTTGTTTCTAGCATCTCTTCCCAAAGAGATACTTGGCAACAGCGAATCTCTTTTAAATAAATATTGATGTGTCCATTTGGAAACTCATAAAATCTAACACCTTCCACAATGGTTAGCAATAAAACTGAAGTGTGCATTGTTCAAGGTGGCCTTAATAGCTAGCACTGAGGCTGAGTCAGATTTTATAAGCATTTTAAATTATATTACTCAGCAATTATTGTTAGCTAGGACATTGATACATGCAATTATCTAATGCTTTAAATTATCTAAAATCAATATGCAGGTACTAAAAGCTTAGATGTATGACTTTAAAATGTTTCATAGGAACTCATTTGACCCTGTGTTAATGTGTCTGTCCTATTTAGTCTATATTTACGCCTTGTAAGCCAAGTTAATTTAAAAGTTTATGATATAGGCTTCTGTAATATTATTCAGCGCCTGCGTGTTACTATTGGAAAGCAAACAAGTCACGTGCTGGACAATCAGATATTTAAGAATTCATCATTCTTCCAACTGCTGTACCTAATCCTGGAGTTTCATTCAAACCTTCAGTATAAAGAGAAAACTGCATTTGCTCCATCATTTAAGTACCGAACTTAACTGATTTGCTGACTTTTTAGTTCCTTTCACATACTCCAAACTTAATCATTTTTTATTCCTTATACTTTTCTGTACAGAATGATCCAGTGTACTTGATATAATACATTATCCACATTCTAGTTTCAAGAATATTCTTTAGATGGGTTTACAGTAGCACATTGGGGACAATTTACATTAGGATTACAATTACACAGAGTGAGCAATACTCAAGTGTTCTTATTAACAGCTTTTAATGGGGCTAATGGCAGGTTTAGTCCAGACAGAGGCCAAGGAGAATCTTTAAGTGCATGCAAATCTTGCTACATGTTATCAAAGCAAAATGAACTGAGGAATTAAGGAAGTACTCCAGGCTAAAATACTGTAAACTGAAATTTTAATATGCATGCAAGTACTCCAAAAGATCATTTCACCATAGCCTCCTGTCTTCTGTATATGAAACTCATTTTGTGATCAATAGCAGTTCCAGGTTTATTCACAAGGATGGTTGACCCACAGAGCGTCAATAGCTTTATAAAGCATGTCCGGAGTGGGAAGGACGTTGCGAGGTTACAGTGGCTATCTCTCCTCTTCCCAGCAAGGCTGTACTTAAATCATTCAAGCACTTGGTCATCTTGCTTTTTAAGCTTGTCAGGAAGAATATTTCATATCCCTGCTCATTTGGCCATATAATATTTAAAGTCATTTCTTTTTTTTTTTCAGGTATTTGTCCTCTGTTTATTCTGCCTTGTAAAATCCATTTCCTACTTTATTTTACTACAGGAGAATATGCCTGTTGCCCTGTATGTGATTTCTTTCCCTCTGTTTACCTGGTGGCATCGTAGGTAAGAGTTATGGCTGCTAATCAAAAGGTCGGCAGTTCAAATCTACCAGGTGCTCTCTGGAAACTCTATGGGACAGTTCCGCTCTGTTCTACTGGGTCGCTGTGAGTCAGAATCAACTGAACAGCAGTGGATTTGGTTTTGGTTTTTGTATTATCCTTCAGGAGTCCTGGTGGCACAAGTGGTTAAGAGCTTGCCTGCTAACCAAAAAGTTAGTAGTTTGAATCTACCAGCTGGAACTTGGAAACCCTATGGGGTAGTTCTGCTTTGCCCTATAGGATCACTAAGAGTTGGAATCCATTCAGTGGCAACAGATTTAGTTTGAGGTTTGTTATCCTTTAACGAGACCAGGAACAGGACTGGGAACCATAAATCTGCTGAAATTAAAATTCAGGGTTTTTTTTTTTTGGTTTTATTGTTTGTTCTTGAACTTTTGGATTAGGTGTACATGGTGCAGCTTTCTTCCAACTATTTCTTTCTGGAAATTATATCACATCCTGCTAGGTGTTGAAAAAAAGTTTTTATATCTAGCAAATTTACTCTTCTTATTTTCTTTCTAATGAATTTAGAGGTGATGATCTATAACTCTAACCATCTTCATGCAAATATCCTCAATCCATTGTCATTCTTGCCTACTCATTGCGTGCATGGGCAAAAACTCCAAATTCACCCCCACTTCACCTTCTTCAGGACAAGCGCTGGACTGATGATTGCAGTTCTAGTAAAATCCTTGCTCCCCTAAAACAACCTGACCCTACCTTCAATACTTCTCAGAAATCCCATCCGTTATTTAGCTAGCATCCTTCCCCACTTTTTAAAAATCTCCTTTCGTAGTACCTCCCTTCATCTATCAAGAAACTAAAGCAAAGCAAACCTATTGCCACTGAGTCGATTCCAACTCATAGTGACCCTAGAGGACAGAGTAGAACTGTCCCACAGAGTTTCCAGGTAGTGACTGGCGGATTTGAACTGCCAACATCTGGTTACTAGATGTAACACTTAACCACTACAGCACCAGGATTTCCTGTCTAGCCATAGATGATTCCGGTTCTGACTTCACAAACCAAATAAACATCCTCAGGAACTCTATACTTTCTGTCCATAGCTTTCCTCCAAACACCTGAACCCTTTTCTACATCTATAGTCAGCCTGTCCTTTTGTTAACTGGGAGTCTTTCCTGTCAAAGCTCATTTTTCCTTTTCCAGATCTTCTACTGGATAAACTGCCTCTCACTAAATAGATTAGCTTTGATTGGTGTGCAATTTCATCTTTATTGGTGCCACCCTGCCGCTACGTAATGATACTTAAAGTGTTTATATTATCAAATCAAATGAATAATGAAATGCTTCAATCTCATCTTCCTCCAGTTCTGCCTCCTATTCATGTCTCCACTTCACAATCAAGCATTTACAAGAGTCACATATACGGGCTGCCTCTTTTCACGTCTTTTATTAACGACTCAACTATGTTACAAGGCTTCAGCCCTCATCAAACTACCAAGAAGCTGTCTCAAATGTCAGTAATAATCTTCCAGTTCCAACTTATAGAGACTCTAGAGGTCAGATTAGACCTGCTCCATAGAGTTTCCACAGAGTGCCTGGTAGATTTGAACTGCTGGCCTTTTGGATAGCTGGCATAGCACTTAAGCACTATGCCACCAGAATTTCCATTTTAGAATATAGTAGACCCTCAATAATTAGTGCTTGTAAAATCAATATTTAAAAATACAGTAATGTATTGATTGTTAGAGACATAACTATGTTGGCAGTAGGATGAGAGTATCATTGGGAACCAACCATGTCTTCCAATTTTCAGAAATGTAAAGATCACCAATTTCTTGGCAAGATGCACTTTAAGCTTTCAAATCCCTTCTTGGAGAATTTTGCATTAATAAAGAGCTGGGCTTGTCCACTACTGACCTTTATCTAGATTACTCATTGATTGTGATTATGTGTGTATGTTTCATCCTCTGTACCTTGGCCAGAGAATTTTAAGTCATTAATTGAGGAAAAGCATGTTATAGTCCTAAAATTAAGATTGTTAGATTCATCATTTCTACTTTTTACCACATACCCATGATGAGAATACTGTTAGCCATATTTTGCACACGAAAAAACCGAGGCCCAGGCAAGTTAAACAACTGGTCCAAGTTTACACTGCCAGTATGTAGAAGAACAAGGATTTGAACTCAGATCTTTATGACTGTGCTGTCCATTCTTGCTTATGTGAAATGCTTCTCCTTAAAAAAAAAAAAAAAAAAAAAACTACTGTCGTCGAGTAGATTCTGACTCCTAGCAACCCTGTAGGATAAAGTAGAACTGCTCCATAGAGTTTCCAAGGAGCACCTGTTTGATTCAAACTGCCAACCTTCGGATTAGCAGATGTAGCACTTAACCACTATGCCACCAGGGTTTGCACTTCTCCCTAGGTAATTGTTATTTTAGAATACTAATTGAAAGATTTAATCAGATGATATAAATGTAATGCTGTATTTAGTATTAGTGTTACACATGAGCCAGATCTGACTCAACGGCACTTGGCTTGGCTTGGCTTGTATTTCTTCATTCCTTGGTAAAATAATAACGTTTTCCTCTTTATTGTTATTATTCTGAAACAATTTCCTAATTTTATTAATGTTTAATATGTATTTTAGTTTTAGGAATATTTTTTCTGACTGCATAAATGTGTTCCCACACATATTTTAGATGGGAATACAAGTCATTCACAAGTCTAATTGTCTGCATAGTCACTGAGTGTGTATGTTTCTAAGTTTTCTTTAAGAATCAAGACAAGTCAGCAAATGAACACCTCCAGGATTTTGGATATGATACCTCACTTTGTTGGGAAATTTTTCAACATTTTATTGTGCTTTAGATAAAAGCTTACAGGGCAAATTAGCTTTCCACTCAGTAGTTCATGCTCAGTTTTTTCCATGACACTGGTAGCTGTCTCTGCAATGTGTTAGCAGTCTCCTGATTTCTACCCTGCCCGCCCCTTTCTTCTCTGTTTCTGTCCACTCCACTTCCTTCCCCCTCCTTTCCTTCTTATTTTTATTTTTGGGCAAGTGTTGCTCTTTGGTCTCTTACATTGAATGTTCTAAGAAACACATTCCTCATGGATGGTATTGTTTATTTTACAAGTAAATCAACTACTTGGGTGAATGGTGGACTCTGGAAGTGGTTTAAGTCCCAGATTTCAAAGAGTGCCTTAGAATGGGTGATAGCCTGGGGGACTTCTCTACTCGTCATCAATCCACTAATCCGGCCTTTTTTTTAAAGTCAATTTGGTTTTTGTTCCACATTTTTCTACTTTACCAGGACCTTCTCTTGTGTCCCTGGTCAGAGTGGCTGCTAATGGCAGCCAGGTGTCATCTAGTTCTTCTGGTCTCAGAACAGACGAGGCTATGGATGATGTGAACCAGTAGCCTGGTGGACTAACTGCTTCTATGAATCTTTGGATTTCTTCACTCTTCTTTGGTACAGATGGCAAAACTAATAGTTATGTTAGATGGCTGCTAGCAAGCTTTTAAGATTCAGACACTATGTTGTGAATTTTTAAAGACAGATGTTTCATTCTGAATCTAGCTGGCTTTCAGGAATAGTCCACCCATCTGTAGATTCATCTCTTACTGGTGTGCTTGTTTTTAGTTTCTTTTTCATTTTTACAAAAAAGGTTCCATATATGCAATTGTCATGTGACTTAACCTAGTTGACAAAGAAAATAGGATTAGTGTAAAAGAATTAAGCCTGTATTGAAACTTATTAAAAACAAAATTTAAATTTATGCATGCCATCTCATGTAACTCTCGAAAATGACCTATGATGATTGGAGTAACTCATTTCATTTTTCAGATAAAATAATCAAGAAATGGGTTAAGTTACTGATGAAAATTATTGAGGAAACTTTAAATATCTTAACTTCTGTAAAATACAGTTGTATATGTTGTATGAGACATGGTCCACACCCATGAATAGCTCACACATTGCCAAACATTTTAACAGACTTTTGTAGAACAGGCTTAATAACTGTTAGTTATCTAATAGTAATTAAATTCAATCTAAACATTAGAGAATTACCAATACTTTAAAGAGAGGTGGGTTTGCTAATTTCATATAAAAGAACTTAAGGAGAATTGTACAATATACATAAACCCAATACCAACTTATAGCGACTCTGTTGCAGAGTAGAACTGCTTCATTGTACTTCCAAGAAGTGGCTGGTGGATTCAAACTGCCAAACTTTTGATTAGCAACTGATTCTTAACCACTGTACCACACAGCTCCACAATATATGCCCACCCACTGCCACTTAGTTGGCCAGACTCACAGTGACCCCTATAGAACTGAATAGAACTGTTCCACAGAGTTTCCAAGGAGCGCCTGGCAGATTCAAACTGCCGACCTCTCGGTTAGCAGACACTTAACCACTATACTACCAGGGTTCCCACAGTACATGCAGCAGTGGTAAATAAGAGTATAATTAATTATGCCTAGCTAGACCAACAGAATCTTTGGAGAAGTTGTTGTTGTTTAGTGCTTTTGAGTCAGTTCCAGCTCATACAGACCGTATTTACAAACAGAACGAAACACTGCCTGGTTCTGCTGCGTCCTCACGGTCTTTGCTATGTTTGAGCCCATTGTTGCAGACTGTGTCAGGGCATCTTGTTGGAGATTTTCCTCTTTTGCTGATCCTCTGCTTTACTGAGCATGACGTTCTGCCCTGGGGACTGGCTGATTCTGATAGCATGTCCAAAGCACGTGAGGCACGTGACAACGCATGAGACAGTCTCATCCTTCTTCCTGCTGGGGAGAGAGTGGCCTGAAACAGAGGCAGAAACATGCCAGTCCAAGGATCCAGTGAAGTTTATTTGAAGAGAAAGAGTGGGATCTGAACCGAGGGTTAGTGAAGTTTATTTGAAGAGAAAGCAAGTAGGTTCTAGCCCCACCTCTCCCCAGTAGGGCAAGTTTTTTATAGTTTTGAAGTTCTGATAAGGTAGTGTGCGGTGAGGGGGTTTATGGTTTGATAAGGAGAAAAAGAGAAGAGGGGTAGCAAGAAGTTCTGGTTAGGGAATTTATGGTCTGATAAGGGAAAAGAGTTGATTAGAAAGGGGAGCAGTCTGGTTTATTGTCAAGATTTTGATAAGGGAAGAGCTTTGATTAGAAGCATGTGGGTGTACGGTGTGAAGTTATTTATAGTTTTATGGTTTTACCAGGTGGGCACACCAGGCTGTTTTTGGGCATCCCTGTGGGACATACCTACCAGGCTATTTCAGTGACAGCAAGGTCTGATCACTGGATAAGATAACCCCCTGAATTTCAGGGACAGAGTTCCCTCTCTGACCTCCCTGAATTTCAGCAACAGAGTCACCTCACTTCCTTCTAAGAAGCATTCTGGCTGTACTTCTTCCAAAACAGATTTGTTCTTTCTTCTGGCAGCCCATGATATATTAAATATTCTTCAACAACATCATAATTCATGAGTGAATTCTTTTTTAGCCTTCCTTATTCATTGTCCAGGTGTTACATGCATTATGAAGTGACTGAAATGCCATAGCAGGCCTTAATTGCACCTTAGTCCTCAAAGTGACATCTGTACTTTTTTAACATTTTAAAGAGATCTTTCGCAGCAGATTTGGTTAATGCAATGCTTCATTTGAATTCTTGGCTCCAGCATGCATGAGTGCTTATTGTATATAAAAGTTAAGTGAACCCTCTGACCACCTCAATATTTTCTCCATTTATCATGCTATTGCTTATTGGTCCAGTTGTGAAGATTTTTGTTTTCTTTGTGTTGAAGCATAATCCATACGGAAAGCTGTAGTCTTTGATCTTATCAGTAAGTGCTTCACATCCTCTTTCCTTTCAGCAAACCGTGTTGTGTCATCTGCATGTTGAAAGCTGTTACAGATTTTTTTCTCTAAACTTAGTGTCTTATTCTTTTACACATACTCTGGCTTCTCAACATACAGATTGTTCAACATATAGATTGACTAAGCGTGGTGAAAAGATACAACCTTGAAACACACTTTTCCAGAGTTTTAAACCATGTGGTATCTCCTTGTTGTGTTCAAAAGATTCAGCATGAACACAACTACATGTTCTGGAATTCCCATTCTTTGCAACATTACTTCTGTCATCTTCTGAATCCAGCTTGAGTTTCTTGTAGTCCCAGTTGATATATTGCTGCAACCACTTCTGAATGATCTTCAGCAGAATTTTACTTGCACTGGATGTTACTGAAGCTGCTGAATCTGAGTTCTGTTGGCTCACCTTTCTTTGTAATGGGCACAAATATAGCTGGTTGGCCACATAGCTATCTTACAAATTTCTTGTCATAGACAAGTGAATGCTTCCAGCTTTGCATCTGTTTGTTGAAATATCTCAGTAGGTATCCTGTCAATTCCTGGAAACTTGTTTCTCACCAATACCATGAACGCAGCTTCAATTTCTTCCTTTGGTATCTATCATTGGCTCTTTATCATATTACTTCCTGAGATGTTTGAAAGTCGACTAGTTCTTTTCGGTACAGTGACTGTGTGTGTTCCTTCCACTTTGTGGGGGAGGGGATGCAGATGGACACACCGGCTGTGTTGTTCAACATTTTGCCCATAGAATCCTTCAGTATTGCAACCCAAAGCTTATCTTTTTCTTTAGTTTTCAGCTTGAGAAATTCAATACTTCCCTTTTAGTTTTCTAACTCCAGATCTTTGCACATAGTTTGGCTTCTTGAACCACCCCTTGAAATCTTCTGTTCAGGTCTTTTATGTCATCATTTGTTCCATTTTCTTTAGTTACTCTGTATTCAGAAGTAAGTTTCAGAATCTCTTCTAACATCCGTGTTAACCTTTTCTTTCCTTTCTGTCTTCTTGATGGCTTTTTGCCTTGTTCATGTTTGCAGTCCTTGATGCCATCTAGTCTTCAGTCAGTAGTGTTCAACATGTCACATCTGTTCTTGAGATGGTCTCTAAATTCAAAAGGGATATCCTCAAGTTCATATTTTGGCTCCTGTGGGCTTGCTTTAATTTTCTTCAGTTTCAACTTGAACTTGCATATTAGCAATTGGTGGTCTGTTCCACAGTCAACCCTTGGCCTTGTTCTGACTGATGATATTGAACTTCTTTATCATTCCTTTCCACAAATGAAGTCAATTTTATTCATGTGCATTCTATCCAGTGAGGTCCACGTGTATAGTCACTGTTACATTGTTGGAAAAAAGGCATTTGGAATGAATAAGTCATTGACCTTGCAAAAATTTTATCACGCAGACCCTTTCCTCCTTTTTATCACCAAAACAATATTTTCCAACAACCAACCTTTCTTTTGTTCCCAACTTTCACACTCCAATCACTGTTTGCTGTCAGCACCTCTTGACTGAGTGTTTGATCAAGACCACAGAAGTTGGTAAAGCCAGCCAAGTGCCGGAAGTTGGTAAGAACTTTCAATTTCTTATCATTGTCGTTAGTGATTGGTGCATAAATCTGAATGATAGTTGTATTAACTCGTCTTCCTTAAAGGCATCTGTGTATTATTCTATCCTTGACAGCATTTTACTTCAGAGTAGATTTTAAAATGTTCCTTTTGACAATGAGTGCCATGCCGTTCTTCTTCTATTTGTCCTTCCCGGTATAGTAGACTGTATGGTTATCTGATTCAAGTGGCCTATACCAGTCTACTTCGGCTCCCTAATGCCTAGGATATTGGCACTTTTGCACTCAATTTCATTTTTAAAAGACTTCCATTTTCCTAGATTCACACTTCATATATTTCACGTTCTCGTTGTTAATGAATATTTATAGCTGTTTCTTCCCATTCTGAGTCATGCTACATCAGCAAATGACTACCTAGAAAACTTTAATTCACCCACTCAAATTGGAGGGGGCAGCTGTTCCCCAGTTGTCTTTCAATCGACTCCCAGCCTGAGGTCCTCATCTTCCAGCACTTGACGGAACAATCAGTGTTCCACTGGTATTCATAAGATTTTCTCAGGTTATCTTTTTTTTTTGAAGTAGATCACTAGGTCCTTTTTCCTAGTCTTAGTCTGAAAGTTCCACTGTAACCTGTTCACCAGGGGTGACCCTGCTGGTATCTGAAATACTAGTGGAATAGCTTTAAGCTCCATAGCCACAAACAAGTCACCAAAGTATGAAAAAACGGACAGGTAAGTGGTGACTTCAGAGAAGAGAATATGTTTAAAGTGAGTACTAAAAGGCAAGTCTGTTAGAGTTCACTGGGCAAATAAAGGATGAAGAGTACACTCAGTATATATACATTTGAAAAGCGGAGACGTAAGAGTGGAGGGTGCCCCTGGAACTCTAAGTGATTTGTGGTGTTTAGAATGTACTGTGAAGATACCGTGCCATTGAGTTTAGATGTTGGTGTTCAATGTACACATCTTACAAGCGTCTCAGAGTTAAGAGGTGCTGCATACAATCACATCTTACGAGTTCTGAGAACTATGTTCTCAAACTCATCCAAGAAAAAAATGCTACATACTTCATTTTATATATTACTATGGTCACCTTCGAAGTCTTCCTCTTGGCCACCCCCACCTAGTTCACACTTTAAAGAAATTTTGGGTCTCTTTTTCTGTAACGGCCAGCAGAGTTGTCCTCATATTACCCTTGATGTCGTAAATGTCATCAAAATGTCTTCCTTTCAATATTTCCTTTATCTTCAGTAAAGAAAAAAGTTACTGAGGACCAGACCAAGTGAGTAGGCAGGGTGTTCGAATACTGTTATTTGTTCACTGGCTAACAACTCCCTCACAACTATGCAATTAAGTTTGTGAACTTGCAAGTTTGCCACCATGGGCAACGGCCATTGCAGAAAGAGTTCCAAAATTGCTTTGAAGGGTGGACTAGGCACTGCCATTGGTTCATAGCTTCCCAAGGGAGTACTTGGAACATGACCACAGTGATATTCAGCAATGAGGTATGTAACACTTAGAACAATGAAGTTTGAAGACTTAATTGTCAGTCTTCGTGCATATACCTAGTGTTACAACATGACTAGAAAACCTGGACTTCTGGCAGGGACCTGGAGCAGATGGAAAGATTCTTTCCCGTCACTGGAGGAAATGTTCTGTCTCGGGAGTTAAGTATGCACTTGCTGGCACAGACAGTGAGCCTGGGAAGAGCTACATAGCTCTGCTCTTACTCTAAAAGTTTCCTGGGGTTTGATTCTGTTTCTTTCTTGCTACTTTGGGTGACCGCATTCTCTTCTGAGTCAAGAGGCTGAAAGTTTCAGACACAAGACATAGTTAATGTTGATGACAGCTACAACAAGAATATGCGGTACTGAGAGAGAATGTTGAGAAAATTGGCTAATATCAGTTGAATGTTTCATATTTCCCAGATACTATATTAAACATTTTATACCCATTGTATTTGTTCAGGAAACCCTGGTGGTGTAGTGCTTAAGTGCTATGTCTACTAACCAAAATGTCAGCAATTCAAATCCCAAGACACTCCTTGGAAACTCTAAGGGACATCTGCACTTTGTCCTATAGGGTCACTATGAATTGAAATCAGTTCCATGGCAATGAGTTTTTTGATTTATGTTTGTTCATTTGTGCCCTTGTGGCACAGTGGTTAAGAGTTTGGCTGCCAGGCAAATGACAGGCAATCTCAATCTACCATTCACTCCTTGTAAACACTATGGAGCAGTTCTATTCTGTCCTATAGGGTTGCCATGAGTCAGAATTGAGTCATCTGCAATGGGGATGGTTTGGAGTCACCTTGATTCAGTGGTACAATTCTTGCCTTCCATGCAGGAAACCTGAGTTCATTAGTGAGTCATAATAACATCTTATATAATGTTCACAACATGAAAATGGAAAATGGAAAAAAAAGTCAGTTCCCACTCATGGTGGAGAATCCCCACTTGTATGCTGTAGAATAGGTTTGGTTATTATCCCCAGCATATGATTGCCTAGACATGGCTATGGGTCTCTTTGGTTTAGAGGAATGTATGTATCTACTTTGGTCTCAAGAATTGCCATATGTTTTTATTTGAGTTGCTTTTAATTATCATTTTTCTTATATTAACTGGGTATCCAAAGTTCCAAAGTCTAGTCTACAAAATGACAAGTGGGTCAAGCACAGGGTAATTTCCTTATTTTTTCCACTGCTACCATCCATGATTCTACTGTGAGATTTCTCAGAGATTTGTTTAATGTCTTATTCCTGTAAGAAAAAGAGAAAAGGGCAAAGTTCAAGCAGATTTTTAAAATTAGAGATAATACCTTCTGTCATCCTTATTCTGCTTATTTTCTAAGGGTTATGGAAACTAGAAACCACTATTCTGAATAAATTGGTATGTGATATTAATAGCCATTTGGAGGAAACAATTTACTTCACTGTAAATAATAACTAGATATTAAGTAAACAATATGTTGTGATTTAGAGTGGTCTCCACAGTGTGCACCTAATTTAACATGGGTAGGTGATGGCTTGCAGCTGGATGATGGCAGTCATTTAAACATGCCTTGCATGTGCAAATGGAAAAATGACTTCAGCTTGTTGTTGAGTTGACAGTTCTACTGACATGCCCAGCTGACTGATAACATGGCATTCATGTTCTCTAGGACTATGGATCCGCTGGATGAATCCCCACGTAGATTTAGATACAGCACTAGATAGAATACATTCTAGGTATAAGGAAAATGATTATTATTGTCAGCATTCTTGGAATTTTTTTTTCTAAGCCATGAAGATGCCTTTTTCCATGTAACACTAATAACCATATACCTGTTTGAATTATCTCTGTCTCTCATACGAGGAATGAGAAATTCACTGAAGTAAATTAACCAAGGTATTAAGCTAATGAATGGCCAGCATAGGCTTTGAACTCATTTCTAAGTTACTCCAAAGTCAGATCGCTTTGGAAACCTGCTGGTCACTCATAAATAAGCAATTGGCATGCCAGTTACTTTTCATGAAGTAAAAAAAAAAAAAGTATTTCTTACCTATCTTGGTAGTGTTACCTATGATGACCACTGGAGTTGTGAGGTCTGCTACTCCTTCTTGTAATTTTGGTTCCAGCCATCCAGGACTCTTAAGTCCTGACTCAGCCTGTGCTTGAATACCTCAGTGCCTTCTCACATGCTATTCCCTCTGCCTGGAATGCCCTCCTGCACCACTACCGAGCGTCTCACCCACTCCCACTCAATTGTCTGATAAACCCATAATCATCCTTCACATCTGTCTTCACTTCCTGTTGATGCCACAGCAGCTTGAACCACATATAATCACTGTTTCTAACACTGAAAGTGAAGGAATGAGGCCTCAAGTCAAGGAATGTGGTAGCCTGTAAGAAGCTCGGAACACTCTTCAGTTTTTAGAAAGGAAGAAACAGAGGTGGACTCTTGGCAGCTCAATTCTACTACTGCAACAAACTGAATTCAACCAGCAAATGAATGAGCAGGAAGTAGATTCTTCCATTCAAGCTTTTAGAAAGGACTGCCACCCTGCTGACAGCTTGATCTTACTATGGTGAGATCCTTACGGGACTTCTGACCTCCAGAACTGTGAGCTAAGGATTTTCTGTTGTTTAGGCAGCTAAACTTGTGATGATTTGTGAGAAAATAAATATACAAATGACTATCAGCCAGGTCCTATGTAAAAATAAATTTCTGAACTACAACTTCTGTGGCAACTGATCCAGAAATGAAAACCAAACCACAAGCTCTGTAGCAATTGTCTCTCTAGAGCCAGGACTTGATAAATGCCTGCCAACATCCTGAATTTTAACCCCACTTTCACTTTAGGATCAAGTAGAGAAAAGTCAAGCGTTCTCTCCTAAAGAACTGCACCGCATATTCCGCTTTTACCTGCATAGCCCGCTTCCGGGTTCCTCATGCCAACAACAATCAATCAGGACATATTGAAACCTTCTCTCTGTTTTTTCACTATAAACCTCTCACCCGTCTCTGTCTTCCTTTGAGTCCCTGGGTGGTGCAAACAAACAGGTAAGCATTTGGTTAAGCAGGGGCTAATAACCAAACTTAGGCAGTTCAAACCCATGAGAGCCAGGCACCTTCAGAGAAAGTCCTGATGACTTTTTTTTCTGAAAGGTCATGAACATCCTATAGAATGCAATTCTCTTCTGAAATACATGAGATCACCATGAACTGGAATTGACTCAGAGGTGACTGGTTCTGCCTTTGAGTCTCTGCTAAACAGAAATAATGATGGCTCATTCCCTTGCTTATTCACTTAGAGCAAAACTCTGAATAGAGTGTTCACTTGTTCTCATTTGAATGGGCTTCCTTTATTTTCACATTTGTTATACCAGCAAAAGGAAACTAATACATTCAGTGTGTGGAACAACATATACACGCTCAGTGGTGGGGCCCTGGCAGCATGGTCTATTGGCAAAGTCTGCAGAAAAACAAGTGTAACATGTATCACTGACCCATCTCTGCAATCCACGTCAGCTTCTTTGGTTGGGCGGTGGAGGACCAGGTTTCAACAGTGACACCACGTGTGGCAGGCAGCATAGCAGGACTAGAATCTCCTCAGAGTCGGCTACTCTCTTCACACTGTGAACTAGCCACAAAAGGAGCTACTCGGCCCCTGTAAGTCACTGATCTTGTGGGATCAACCCCATGAGATAAGTATTGGACCATTTCTGAAACTGGCATGTGGGTTCTTGAGTCATTAATTGGAAATATAAAAGAGATTTATTGATGTTTGGTCCTCAGGTTTGTGGAGCATGAAATCATGGTTGCCTTGCACTTTCTACTTTAAGCACTCTGGATGGTTTGAATTATTTATATGCAGCAGGCATTACTTTTATGATCAGCAAAAGAAAGCAACACAGACATGATAATTTTACAAAACAAGACAAAACAAAAAACCCTGAGGTCTGTAATCATTTTCACTTTTTTTCTGAGTTAATCTTCATGCAACAATTATTTGTCACTATATAAAAGGAATAATTTCTAAAAATCCATATGGTTTGCTGTGGATTTCCTCTCAGCATCTGATTTTATACACAATGGTAGACAAGTGGGCTGTAACCAACCTTAAGTTCTTTTTTTATTTTTTTTTTCCAACCTTAATCTTGTATTTAAAATATCGCCACTTCTAGTCTCAGAAGTATCTTTTCATCACCCTCAGGACTGTCGTATGTTTCATTATAACTTAATTATTTTATTCCTTAGTTAAAAGCAGAAGTTCTACCTTAATGTGGAGTTTTAAACACCATCAAGAAATACTCTGTCTCCAAACTATCCCTGAACAAAAACAAAACATGTCACTAATGGGCCATCAGTGTTGAACTGTGTCCCTGAAGCCACAGCAAGCAATTACCAGTAAAATGGCACTGTGTTAATCCAAAGGTCGCTGTTACTCTCTTCAGAGTTGAGGTTACAGCTCTTTCCCATCTGTTAATTCAGTATTATTAGAAGTTCCATTTCTTGAGGAAGCAGATGGCTGTAAACTTGAACAGGTGTTTATGGTGCACTGCCTTAACTTTAAATGCTGAACAGGTAGAGATTGAAGTTTGCCGAGCTGCACAGGGAATTAATGCTTTAAATGATGTGTGGGCAGAGGATTAATTTGTTTTGAGCTACCTGTAGAAAATTCAATATACTGTGTACTGTGGTTCATGCCTACTTGACATGGTGATATACAGTGAGGAATGTGGGGTGGCGGGGGGGAGATTTAAAGAAACCCTGAACTGTATTCTTCAAATCCAGTCCACCACTTGTCTTACTAATAAAAGCCAAACAGGAACATGATCCCAGGCTGCTGCAGTGGAAGAAAGTGGAACAAACAGAGAAGCATTCACGCATCAGTGACGGCTTCAGTAGATTTTTTGCATAGCACAGCGCATCTTTACTCCCTGAAATAAAAATAAAATGCAAATCTGCATTCGCGTTCTGTACATCTTCACAAATCTTTTCTGCATAGATCATGCTGTACTTAACTTGGCAATGTTCTATCTCATGTGAATGAAGCAAGCGCTGTCTCCTGCTTTATAAATTCTTACAATGGTAAAGAAAATGCAGAGAATGGGAGAAACAGAGCTTAATATGATGCCTGTGTTTTCACATATTTTCTACAAAAATATTCACTTTTAAAACATCCCATATATCTAAAATGAAGATGAAACTGTGTAGAAAACTCTAATAAGGTATCATACGGACGCACTGAATCACCTACATAATGATACTTTCTAAAAAATCTAAATAATATGTTTTGTTGTAGTTGCATGTTAATTGTAATAACTGCAAAAGTGATTCAAACATTGAATGGTAAGCCCAGTGTGGATAAAATTTGACTTTGGTGCTTTATCTCTGGTAGACACAATGTTGGCTGACATATGATAACTAACCCACCACTGCTGAGTCAATTCTAACTCATAGTGGTCTTACAAGGCACAGTAGAAGTGCCCCATAGGGTTTCCAAGGAGGGTCTGGTAGATTTGAACTGCTGACCTTTTGGTTAACAACCTTAACACTTAACCACTAGGCCACTGCATGATAATTCATTGATAAATATTTGTTGAATTTATTAAATAGGACACAGATGTGAAGAGACTAGAAATGGTCAATTTCTTATACTTTGTAACCAGTGGTGAAGTTGCGAATAATAGTTGAGAAAGATCTACAATCAAAAATTCTTTGCGTGCTGCAGGCATGTAAAGATATTGTTTCCCAAGGAATACTTTGGCACATGTTTTCTCTAGAAAACAAATAAGATGTAAGTAATAATGATGAGATTGTGAGGCTTATAGGTAAGATAGTGTATTTCCATTATTTCTGTTTTTTCTGGAGTTGGTTGATGTCCGAAAAGTCTGAAAGCCTACCGAATGACTTGGCAGTCTACTTTCTCTGGATTTTTTAGGTCAATGTATGCTATCAAACTCATACTGTTTACAACTCTCTCGCAGTTGAAAGTCTTTGGTAGTTGTGGATGGTTTATAAGTGCAAACTGGAAGAAGTCATTCCCTCTTGAAATGAAATTTCACTGGAGAATAGGCCTTAGACATTGTATGTCCTGACTTCAGTGAGTGTCCTTCAAGAGCAAAAGTCATCAAATACTAACAGTTTAGACAACTGCCTAAAAGACGGCTCCCCTGAGTATTTTACATTTACCAGTTCAAACCCATGCTTTTAGTCTTCCCAATCTGCTTCATGCTCAAGGAAACTAAACAATATAGACGGCACCAAGGAATTTCCCGTTGGGTAATGGGGAGCATCAACAAGAAATTTAACAGAGGAATGTAAGTCAAGCTGGGTATCGATTTTGCCCAGTCCCTTCCTATAAGGGTATCATGGAGGCTGATATTCGTCAGCTAAAGCTCCCAGGGCCTAGTTCCCATAACCTGATCCCTGCCTTTCTCCCGTCAGGTCTGGATGTGGCAATGTGTCATTGTGTTTCTAGCCCCTGACACTATGCTGCTCATGGGAGTTTTCCCATACAGCACACTGCACTTTTGTAAATAGTGGCTTTATTCAATTCTCTTCACATCACCTAAATTGAGTTTAGGCCATCTGTTTCCCTCCTGGACCCTGACTAATACAATTTTTAAGGGACACCTAAAACATTTTCAAGTGTTCAAAGTTTTAAAAGGCACCCATTAGTTGCTTTAAATTTCTTAAGTGATGGAAGATTGGATGAAAGCGGGTAAGTAAGACTTCTTACTTGCCTTTTTTTTTCCAAGTCGAGAAACTTCCATTTGCTTGCAACTATTCTAAAGTTAAGTAACTATTTAGATTTGAGGAGAAAATAATAAAGCTGTTCTTTCGAGAAATGGAAGCTGTCAAGGTTTTATTACCAAGAGGAAGCACTGAAAGTAATCAAGGCATTTTTGCAAAATGTGATGTGTACCTTCC
Source organism: Heterohyrax brucei (assembly GCA_028571685.1). Lineage (NCBI taxonomy): Eukaryota > Metazoa > Chordata > Mammalia > Hyracoidea > Procaviidae > Heterohyrax > Heterohyrax brucei. Next base: position 98,199,255 of record CM053148.1, read on the forward strand.
TGTCAAACTCCATTAACTTATAGGTTTGAATTATAGTTCTATTTCACAAAATAGTATGATGGAATCAGACATAATATTAGAAGCTGAGATTTTTGTTTGAAATTGCTTTTTCTTTTTTCTGGAGAGAAATAGAGTGTTACCAAATATATGTTTCTAATCAATGTTAATAGCAAATTCAATAGCTACCTGCATGAAATCCTGCATGTCTCAAAATAGAACACCTTGAGATTTCAGGAGAAAAGTATTTGGTCTTCTGTTTGTGAACTACAAGGTGAACTGCACGTTGAGCAAAGTGATGTTGTTATGTGTTCCATAAATTAGGCATTTTTATCCCGAGTTGGCTACAGACTACCACCTGAGTTCACCTCACAGATATTCAATTATGTGCCATAGGATCTTATGATGATGAGACCATATAAAAAAGGCAGAAAGGTATTATAGAAAACTTGTTTTCCTGTGTCATTCTACGCTTTTTCTTTTTTCCTGTGGGACTCTGCATTAAAGACACATGTGATAGGGTCACTGTGAGTCAGAATCGACTCAATGGCACTGGGTGGGGTGAGTGCTCTACACATCAGTTTTGTTGGAAATGTGTTGGATCAATGAGGTAAAAGAAATTTTAAATCTTTATCAGGAAATGTTGCTGATAGGAAATTTCTGTTAGCTTTAAATGGCTTTGATGAAAGTCTAAAAAATTATAACTACAATTATAAATATAAAATTATTAAATTAAATATTAATGACTATTAAATAAATAAATTAAGATTAAATGCTTAAATATTTAATCAAATTAAAATGACTAAATATTTAATTAAATATTTATTAAATATTAACTATAAATTTAAAATAATGGCTGGCTTGACATAAATCATAATTATAAATTATAACTCAACTAATTGCAAAGAGTTGATTCTGACTCATAACAACCCATGTGTGTCTTAGGGTTTTCATGGCTGTATCTTTGCAGAAACGGATCCCAGGAATTTCTTCTGACGTACTTTCAGTGGGTTGGAACCACCAACCTTAATGGTGGTTCAACCTTTTGTGTCACCCTGGGACTTCTTGGACAACTGGTATAACTGGTATAAGTCCAAAAATTCTTTTACCCACTGCCACAGTCATCTAACGCTGCTGCAACAGAGCTACCACAAATAGGTGACTTTAACAAACACAATTTATCCTCCTATGGGTTAGTAAGTAAGAAGCCCAAATTCAGGGCATAAGCTCCAGAGGAAAGTTTCCTCTGTAGGATCCGGAAGAAGACGCTTTTCATCAATCTTGCCTTGGCCCGGGAGCTTCTCAGTGAAGGAACTTCTCTTCCAAAGGATGTGTTGTGTTCCCAGCCCTTCTTTCTTGATACACGAGATCTCCTGGCCTCTCTGATCACTTCTTTCTTTTATATCTCAAGAGAGTTGGCTCATGACTGAATCTAACCTTGGAGATTGAGTTCTGCCTTGTTAACGTCACACAGGTAGGATTTACACTGTGTAGGAAAATCACATCAGCTGATAAAACAGTGAGCAATGACACAGTTCTGGGAATAGTGGTCCTGCCAAATCGATACACACAGTTTTGGGGTACACCATTCAATCCATGACACTCACTTTTGAAATAGAAATGATCCTAGTATTCCCACTGAGTCGTACTAGGAGTTAAGTAAGCCCGGTAAAGCTCTCAGACCAGTGCCTAACACAGAAGACAGTCAATTTTACACATTATTGCCATTTTTTTAACCTCTGTGTTCAGAAAAAGGGAGGCTTTATGATGTGACAGATAAGTGTTCAGAGGCTAATCAAAGGTGAAAGCTATGCAGCCATTCTACTTGGTCATGTGGGATTGCTGTAAGCTGCAATAGACCCAAGGGCGAGCCACAACAGATTCAACGGAAGTCTCTGTTTCCTTTTTCTTGCTAGCAGGAGGAGTAGGTTTTGGTATGAAACAATATGGCTGGGACTAAGGTCCAAGAAAGGCTGTTGTGTAACTTTTGGAGAAGTTAGAGTGTGAAAACAGGCTGACCTGAAGGCATCTCCTAGATACAGCCTCAAACAGACTGCTGCCCTTGAAAGCTAGGAAAGGAAAACTCTTGCCTCCTTTTATGAGCTTGATTGGTTACAACTCATCTATCTGGTGTTATTGCTCAGTTTATCGACTTCTGTGGCTTCCAACATCAGTTTCTCTCCTATAATCATTTTCTTCACCCAAAATGAAGGTGAATTTAGGTAAGTTTTTTCCAGCTTCTGACATCGGCTCCCTCTACCTTGTCCCGTGGTGCCCAGGCGCTCTCACTAGTCTCTGGGGACAGCACTACCCATTGTTGATTTGTAGCCCACAGTTCTGAATATCCCTTCATTACATTCTTTTTAAAGATCTTCTTTTGAGGTCGCTACTATGATGGATCCAGGATAACATTTCACAAGCAGGCACACCTGTCATTTAGCCAAACCAGTTTTGTACCTAAAACGTCTCCAGACACAGGTTGGAGTTCTGACTTGCACTGTTCACCTTTTTGTTAGCTCACTCTCCCTGGCCAGCCAGGGGTTGGATCCGCAAGCAGGAGACAGAGGTGTCAAAACCAGGAGAAAAAGGGTTGGCCCTATGTCACATCAATCTAGTTATTGTGCTGCTTTTCTCTGTCCTCCCTCTGTCCCCTCACTCCAGACAGAGGGATGCTGACTCCATTATCTGGGAGTCTACCTTAGCTGCACTACAGCTTCCTAATGTATAAAAGTCATTTCAAGGACTTCTCATACTGTAAGGATGTCCCAAATGTCACAAAGGGAGCTTTTGCAGATTGAATCATTGCCTTACATTATTGTCTTAAACCATCCTCATTGACTATTCTCTGAATAATTCAGTAACTTATAATTTGCCCACTTTCAGTTTTAATTAATATGCATTTTTTTTATTTTTTATTTGTTGGGTATTTGCTATTTTCTGTCACGTTGTATGGTTGATTTGAAGATTCCCATCACTAATGAACCTATTACCATAAACTGCTGCTGAAATTTGCATATACAGAACTGAAGAAGCAGTTAGGTTCCTTCATGTTGATCTGCCCTCCAAGATGTATCTAGGCATCTCCTTGCATTAAAGGGCTACACACTCACCTTCTTGAATGAGAGTTTAGAGTTGGTCTTGGACATTATCTTTGATATTTCCTATCAGTTTCATCCTAGAAGATTTCTCTCAACTTCATCTTTCTTTCTCATTTATTAAAAAGAACACTGCTGTTGAGTCAATTCTGACTCATAGCAATCCTATAAACAGGGTAGAACTGCCTGATAGAGTTTCCAAGGAGCACCTGGTGGATTTGAACTGCAGATCTTCTGGTTAGCAGCTGTAGCATTTAACCACTATGCCACCAGGGTCTTCTCATTTATAAAAGGGGTCTCTAATCCATCTGGTAGGATGATTGTGGAAATGGAATTTAGAGATGTGTAAAGGATCTCTATTCATAGATGACATATGATAGGTAATTAATATTAATAGAGCAGCTACAGACCCACAGCCTCTGAGCAGTATAATCCTAATGACTCTGAAAAACACCTGTACATTTTTATCCTTCTTGAGAGCTTTCATTAGTGTGAATTTCAGATATAACAACAAGAGTTATCAATATGCAAGATGACTTGCTCTAGTAATTCCCTTAATAATTAACTCTAGCCCACAGACTCTACCAGATGTGGAAACTGAGCCAAAAATAAACAAAATATTAGACAAGGCCTGAAACCAGTTTTATTTCATGTATGAAGTCATGATCATGACTATTTGATAACATTTTATAATATAAAGTCTGTATATACGTAATATTTTATCTTCTGTTAAGTTTCATTATAATGGTTTGTATTTTTGAGAACTAAGGTGCTCCTGACTCAAGTTACGGTATTTTCAATCACATCGTATGTGTATGAAAGCTGAATGGTGAATAAGGCAGACTGAAGGAGAACTAACGCCTTTGAGTTATAGTATTAGCAAGGAACATTGTACGTATATATAAGGGACTGCCAGAAAAATGAACAAATCTGTCTCGGCAGTATATCCAGAATGCTCTACAAAGGCAAGAATGGCAAGACCTCTTCTCACATGCTCTGGACATGTTAACAGGAGAGACCAATTCTTGGAGAAGGACATCATGCTTGGGAAATTAGAGAGTTATTGAAAAAGAGGAAGACCTTGAACAAGGTGAACTCACACAGTGGCTGCAACGATGGGCTCAGGTATAACAATTCTGAGGATGGCACAGAACAGGGCAATGTCTCCTCCTGTTGCACACGAGGCCCCTATGAGTTGGAACAGACTTGACAATACCTAACAACAGTAATTTTGAATGACTACTCTTTTGCATTTTCAGTTGTATCTTATTAAATTCCATATTCTTACAAACTCCTAATAGTTAAATGCAGTCTAAATAAAATTTGGGGGTTAGGCTAACAGAAGATGTGCTCCTGACATGACCTAGAGGACCCCATGAAAGCAAGACTTGTAGCTACACATTGGTTAATTTTAGCACTTTCTATGGTACCTGTCATTGATTTCTCCAAATCAATTTGATATATTAGAATTCTTATTAGCCAAAAAAAATGATAAATATGAATTTATGTAATCTGATAAAAATGGAATTTTTCAATTTCCAAATAATATATTCCTTTTTATTCACACATTTGTGAATCATTTTTGGAAGTCATCTCTGTGACAAAACATGATCAATACTGGGAAAACAAAGATGAATTAGCCACAGTTTCTGTCCTCAAAAATGCTTGCATGTAAAATAGTGAAAAGGGCATATAAATAAAAACAGGAATTAAGTGCGGATTTGTGCTGTTATGGAAGAGTCTGCAGGGAGAATGTACGTCAGAAAGGAAAAAGAAATGATATCTCTCTTACATTTAAAATGATAGATTTTATTAAGAAGATCATGCTGGAGTCAGGTTTGAGAAGGAATAATGTGTCCAAGAAGTGGTCAGGGTTAAAAAGGAAACTCCTGGAGGACATTCTCAATACTTCACCTTGTGTTGGCCTAAAGCCCTAGAAATCATAGGTGTGTGGTAGAACTGAATCCACTAAACCATTTTTAAAAAATATGTATGTTAAGTAAGTTATCTTTTTAGGCTTTTTAAAAATGCTCTAAATGACGCTACCTGTCCCTAGTCCACAATGTCAAGGGATATTTATCACTGAATACAATATAAATATCCTACTTAGGCACTTTGTGTTTTGTTATTATTATTATTATTGTTATTCTATTATTTGCTGTTGAGACTATATGCAGCAAAAACATACACAGATTCAAGTTTCCACAGTCACATTGATTATATTCTTTGAGCTGCAAGACTATCGTTACCCTCTTTCCCTGAGTTATTTCTCCTCTGTTAATATAAACTCCCTAAGTGTCCCATCTAATCTTTTGCCTTGCTGGTGGCAGTTTGATCTCATGTAGATAGACATTAAAAGAGCATAGGGAGACATTCTTTACTAGTTAAGCTAAACTATTATCTGGTTTTAAGAAGAATTCAAGAGACATTTTTGGTTTAAGGTTTAAAGATTACCTTATGACATTGGTCTTGCGGATTCATTCAGCTGCCATTAGCAAAAGTTGCATGTTAGGCATATTCACAAAAATGGCCAAAATAAGTAGCTACTGAGGTGATTTATGTACAACCAAATACTTCATGGTATTTGGTTGGAAGCTTTGAAGATTTAGGGTCATTTTTTTCATGGGCCATCCCAACCAACTGGCCTGATAACCTGTTTCCTACCTCTATTCTATGATCTAGTTTTTTGCATAGCTCCCGAGGTCTTAAAACCTTGTAAGCGGCCCTGCAAGGCATGATAATGGGCTGTATTCATCGAGACCAAAACAGGAAGAAGGAAAGTCAGCAAAAGAAGGATAAAATGGAACGTGTGCCTCCATAAACCACTGACACCTTCGCCATGAGACAAGAAGCACTGGATGATGCCTTGACACCATTATTGGTCTGCTGGATCAAAGATTCCTTAAAAGAATCGTGCTCCAAAGGGGGAAAATGAAGGACAGATTTTCAAAGTTTCACGGAATACAGACTTTCTGTAGCACTGTGGCAACCTTGGTGGTGTAGAGGGTTAAGTGTACATCCGCTAACCAAAAGGTTGCAGTTCAAATCTGCCGGACACTATGGGGCAATTCTGTTCTGATCTCTAGGGTTACTGTGAGGCAGATCCAACTCAATGGCAGTGGGTTGGGGTTTTTTTTTTTTTTTTTTTTGGTTTTTGTGTCCTCTTAATTCACATTTTAGTGTTAAATGTAAATTTTGTTCTTTATTATTATTATTACTTTCAGGAGAAATTGTTGAAGCATTGAAAATGACTTTTAAAAAGTACCTTACTAAACATTTGGGCACACTCCTGTGTTATCCCCAAATTTTATTGCCTTTGAACTAACTTCAGTTCACTACCTTGTTAGAGGGAACCCTGGTGCACAGTGATTGACAGCTTGGCAGCTAAAGGAAAGGTAAGCGGTTCAAATCTACCAGTCCCTTCTTGGAAACCCTATGGGCAGTTCTGCTCTGTCCTGAAAAGTTGCTATGAGTCAGAACCACCTAGAAGGAAATGAGTTTGTTGTTGTTGTTTTTGGTAAATTGGTAGATGACTGCTAGTAGCACACAGGATCCTGTCCACAGACATGCTAAGAGAAAGGAAATTTATACCCCATTCTCCCACATGAAAAAACAAAAAAAAAACATTATTATGTCTATTTGTAAATGTATTCATGCTTTCTTGAAGGACAGGAATATATATGTGAGTTTGAAATCTTTTTTGAACCGTTTGTAATATCTTAGCAATTCTTGTGCAGTTTGGTTTCAATTGCTTTTGAAAATATCCTTTCACAGTGCCATGATGGTAAGGAGATACTTTTTAGCTATAATAGACAGTCACCCTATAAATGATACAAATATCAAGCACTTTATATGATATAGAATGTTTAAGTAGGAAAAATGTTTTAAAAATTAGAAAGATAGAAAACACAGTATCGTGACATATAAAAAGTATTAAGAAATTTCTGAGAAGAGAATCAGGAATACCTCATATGAGGAGAAACATTGGTGTTGCTTTGAGATCCAAAGACATTATGAACCCAGGAAATTATTCTCTTACAAAAGATGTGATAGTTACCAAGTGGGAGAGGGTGTGATCGTGCGCCTGGTATTAATTCACAGCAGCTGGGAACAAAACTCCACAGGCACGTGGAGGAGAAACCTGGCCAGGGATGAGTGTAGTAAAGGTGATCTATTAACAGATCTTTATACTGAAAAATGTGAAATTTTTCTGCTATGCAATGTAGAGCCACTCAAAAGGTGACATGATCTGCTGACCTTCTTATACATTAAGAGTGGACGAGATCAGAAATTGTGTGGCCAGAAAGAGCCATTCTGGGCTACAGCTTTATCAGTGGATGGTGCACTATTTGGACTGACTAAACAGCCCTGGAGATAGACCATAGAGGAGCAGCATAAACCCTGCGAATGAAAATGTAGATATTTGCATACTACTGCAGGGAGAAATAAGGAGCTTCAGTGTCTACGCTGAATAGAGACACTGCTTTATATATATCTTTTGGATATGATAATTATCCCCCAAAGCAAAACCAGCAAAAACTGAACTACTGCATACAGATTTCAAGGAATTAATATAATAAGGAGTTTATTTTGGGTTTATTCATAATGTTTTCAAAACAGGCAACCTTCAAAAAAAGAAACCTTAATGGATAATTTTGTGAAATAAACTTCAAAATTAAAAGAAACCACAGCTTTCTAGGAATTTTGTGTCTGACCTTTTTTAAGTGAATTGCTTTGTTAGTAAGCTGTGTGCGTTACTAAGGACTCATGAAGAAAATCTCAAAAACTGACAAACCCTTCAGTCATCTGAGAAACTGTATTATGCACACAATATTTTAAAATTATTTAGTTATGGCTGTACCCCCCTACTCCAAGGGAAAAAAACAAACAAAAAACAAACCCACTGCCATCGAGTCGTGGACGACTCATATCACTGGTCTCTTAATGCGAATTACTTTTTTCAAAAGATTTTGGGGAACATTAGTTTTTAAAAATCCTAAAAAGTAAATTACTGTGTCTTTGATTACTAAGAGTAAGAAAAGCAGGGACTCAAATCAATAGCAAGTTTATTTTTAGTCTGCTTAAGAGCTTCTTTCTGTGTGCTATATTTAAACACAGTTAATAAATATAAATGGTGTTTTACTTGAAAATTTCTACCTAGGGTCTAATATCTACTTTTATTTCATTTCAGTAAAGAAGGACAAATAGAAAATTTTGCTTTATTTTCAGTAGACAGTGTGGTTAATAAAGTGCCTAATTATGCATGTTGCACAGAAAATGATCTGAATTTGTTCTTTCTCATCTAGAACTCAAAATTCTTATTTATAGCTATTTATGGTTATTTTCTGGATGCATTTTCATGGGTATAGTATCTAATATTTTTGTATGATTTATATTTTGTATGAGCTGGAATGGACTCAAAGACAGAAGGGTTTTTGAGGGGTGCAGTTGCTTACAACACTAAAATTATTTCTGTGCTCAGTGCTTTAAGTCTTCTCAGCACTTACTGGTGCAGAAATTAACTTGGAAAGGTTACTACAACGTCTTGCTCTACATCATGTAATAACTGGCAAAAAAATAAAAATAAAAATTGAAATTAAATTTCCTGATATCAACTTTATAACCTCTCTCCTAGTCTTCCAGCCAAAATTATTTGCTTGGTCCCTTTACACTCACATTTACCAAACCCCAACATCTGTTGGGAACATCAGCAATGCTTCCCTGTCTCCAGGGTGTCTCAGGGAGTCCCTGGACAGCACAGACGGTCGAGGTCTGGACTTCTAACCGGAAGACTGGCTGTTCAAAACCCAGAGAAACCTGTGAATTAAGACCTACAGGTCTGCTTCAGAAAAGGCACACCCTGAAAACCCTAGGAAGCCGTTCTTCTGCTCGGTCGGAAGCTGGAATCGACTTGATGAGAACTGACAGCAACAGAATGTCTCATGAGGCATTATTACTTCTGCAGTTTCTCTCTTTCTGTTAAAATTGCTGTTCTTTTAGCAAGAAGGCTTGAGAATAAGGAACAAATAACTAACAGTCATTTCACTTCTAGGCATTTTGATTTTAAATAAAAAATCTTGCTTGGCTAAAATAAGCGTGAAACTGTGTACAGAAAAATGGAAGGCATTCAGACGATAGAAAGTGATGTTTCATGACAAAAAGAATCTTTCTAATGACATGAACTACTTTTTAAAACTTTTTAGAGATGCCATATAGGAAACAGGTCATAATGAGAAATGATACAGCAAATAAACGACTGAGGAAGAAGAAACATTTTACCAGTCTACAAAGTATTGCAGAAGAAAAACTGCAGTTAGGAAAATGATTAAGTGCTTACCTACCAAGCTCTGAAGTCAAACTCATCTGCTACCCACCACCACCAGCCACCCTCTGCTGTGAGTTATTCTAACTCACAGTAAGAGTGTTAACTGCCCACAGGATGTCCAAGGAGCGGCTGGTGGATTTCAGCTGCCAATCTGTGGTTAGCAGTGAAACCCTTAACCATTTTGCAATTTACTATAATAGTCTCCAACCCCCTCCTCAAAAAAAAACCAAAAACCAAAAAACACTGCATTGAAGTCAGTATAAGTCATTTGTAATTTCTGTGTCACGGTGATGGGGTTGTCAAAGCTCTAAATCTCTGTGGAAGCAGACTGACATACTTGTCTCCCGCGGAGAGTCTGGTGATTTCAAACTATCCAGCTTTTGGTTAGCAAGGGCTTAACCTTCTGTACGATTAGGGCTTCTGACAATGGTCTCTAGACTTGTTTTAAAAACATATCACTTAAAATTTGTAAGATTATTGTATGCGGTGTCTATCCAGAGACCTGGTGGAACAAAGGTTGAGAGCTACACTTGCTAATCAAAAGACTGACAGTTTGAATCCACCAGGCGCTCCTTGGAAACCCTGTGGGGTAGTTCTATTCTATTCCTTTAGGGTCGCTATGAGACAAAAGCAACAGGTGTTTGGTTTACAGGTACCAGTCCATAGTCCAAACATTCCTATCTTCCAGTAGTATAAAAGATGATATAAATTTAATATGACTTTTTCATTTAAACTGATACACCTGAAAGATATCAGTGTTGTAGTAAATTAACTGTTTTGAGGATTTTGTCTAGTTGATAAGGTAGATGGAATTGCTTAGAATGTTTTTCTTTCAATAGAGCATGAGTGATATAAAATCTCATGCCCAATGGACTTATGACTCATTTAGAATAGAATAAAATCAAACACCTCATGCTTTTGCAAACTAGCTAGAGTAACTGAAATGAATATACATATAGAATTTATTTCTGTTACTTTTGTAGATATAAACAGCTGGCCTTCTCTAATAGCATAGACTATATGAAGCATACTACCCGTTCCTGTCCAGTTGATTCTAACTCACAGTGACCCTATAGAACAGTGTAGAACTTGCCTCCTAGAGTTTTCAAGGCTGTAATCTTTATGGACACCGACTGCCACACTTTTCTCTTGCATAACAGTTGGAGAGTTGGAAACTCCAACCTTAAGGTTAGCAATACAACCAGGGCTTCAATACAGGAAGTATACCAAATCCTTTCATTTTTTCATTACATTTATAATCAGTTATAATATATTCAGCCTATTCATTTTTAAGATTGGAATTTCCATCTTGTTTATTAAAAAAAAGAAGGCAATGACTCAGAAAATATTATAAAGCAATATTATACACTACAATAAGAATCTCAAAATCTAACTAAAATACATTTACATTTAATACTCTAATTCATAAGGAAACACTAAGACCTCACTTTTCTGAGCAATTCTTTAGTGGTTATCACAGAAGACATACATTTTCTTCTAAATGCTAGATAAAAGTGGACACTAATGAGCATATAACCCAGGGAAAATTGTAAAGTCAGTAGAGTTTATTTACTCTGTAAATAACTCTAATTGATCATTGTATTTAAGATTCTGGCACTTAGATTTTCATCCAGCCATCCTAAAAAGAAACCAAAGTCACTGCCATCCAGTCGATTGAGACTCGTATCAACCCAGTAGAGCTGCCTCATAGAGTCTGCAGGGAGCATGTGGTGGATTTGAACCGCTGGACTTTTGGTGAGCAGACATAGCACTTAACCACTGTGCAACCAGGGTTTCCATTCCTTGTCCATCCGGGGCTTGCTTTTTATTCTTTTAGAACTCTTCTCATTACAGCAAAATACTCCTGTGTACCTTGATGTCATTCTCTCTCGTTACACCTGTTAGATACCTTGATACCTCTGTGTGTTTCTTCTCCCTGTGAGTAGTCTGGACTTCCTCACATCATGATGTTTTCAGGAGAAACTTGCATGGTATCTGGTCTTTAAGAATGAGCTTCTGGGGTGGAGAAATTAAATTCTCCAGACCTCTTACGGCTCCTGTCTGTAATTTGAACAGCGTTTCCTTGTGTCCTGTTGATCAAAACAACTCAGAAAGTGAAATTTGTTTTGATAAATTCACCATTTACTGTGAGGGAGGCAAAGAGTTTGTATCCTCCTTTAATCCGTCATAAAGGGGGAAATGATGAATGAGTGAAGTTTCAGTAAGTGCAGAAAAGGAAGTTCTCTAAAGAAGGAGAGAGAAACAAATTGTGCATTAGCTCTTGTGTCCTTCAGATAAACAAATAAACATGAAAAAAACCCAGGAAAATTCAATAGAGCTTAAGGATAGAGCTGAATTGATTCAACAGCAAAGGATTTGGTTGAGTTTAGATTTAGAAAGGCAAATTCCTATCCTCAGAGCAATAATCAGAATGAAAAGAGAAAAAGAAAATTGGAGTTAAGAGATAGGAGGGAAAATGTATTTTGGAAGAAATGACTTAATGCAGTCTTGAACAGGGATTTTAAAGGAGAAATAGAGCTAAGATGAAGAAAGCAAGTGTATAGGGAGAGAAAAAAAGAAAATTGTTCTACTAACATTGAATTGCACATCTAGTGCCTATTTCGCTGTATCATATATGGTTAAAAGGAAACTGAAAATGGTTCAATAGAAAATATTTGATGAGGCAGTTTTGTAAAGGATATTATACTCTGTTCTCTAAGGAAAGTTGTGATTTCTGAATTGCCTCCAAGTATCTTTTTTTTTTTTTTTTTAAATAAAGCAATAGAATAGTTTCTTCACTTATAAAGTATGCTGTGCTTAAATTGTGAGTTTATCACAGGGCTGAGGAAAATGTGGAAAAACAATACACAGAAAAGTGAAGCACCAGGATTTGGTTTATAAAATCAGAAATGTTTTGGACTTTAAGATTTGCTTTTTAATGTCTGATATTTACTTGAAGCCCTGTGGTGCAGTGGTTAACACCTATGGCTGTTAACCAGACCATCAGGCATTTGAATCTACCAGCCACCCCTTGGAAACTTTATGGGGCAATTCTCCTCTGCAGAGTCACTAAGAGTGGGAATCCATCCGGTAGCAGCAGGCAGTAGTCCTTATTTGGTATGTTATAAGAGGTTATTAATTTAACCATACCCTGAAAAGAAATTAAGCAAGAGAATACAAAAGATGAAGATTAACAGCTGGCGTCCTTGTAAGATGGACTTATGTCACCAAATTCATGGCTTCATGTGCTTAAATTTCACTTCTCAAATCTTGATCATTCGCCAAATTGCTTTATCTTGTCCCCTACGTCCAGCTACTTTCTTTTCCTCATTCAAATCACATTTCTTACTCATTGGTACAAATACTCCAATTGTCCTGGTATTTTTATTGATTTGAATGAAACACTTATCTGATAATTAATGCACAGTCTTGATTGCTGCTTCCCTGGCAAGAAATGCCAAAATGTTAACTTCTAAGTGCTTTTTCAGCATCAGTAATAAATGTAAGCCTGAAAGTTCTGAAGAGCAGACAAATTCCAGACTCTATTATATTTAGCAAATTTTCTCCGCTCCATCTAGCAGAAAGCAACCATACTGCTTAATGTACCCAATCATATAACACAAACCAAACCCACTGCCATCAATTCCAGCTCATAGCAACCCTGCAGAACAGCGTAGAGCTGCTCCATAAACTTTCCAAGGAGAGACTGGAGGATTCAAAGTGTTGACCTTTTGTTTAATAGCATCACTTAACCACGACTCTGCAAGTATGAAAATTAAGTATAAATAATATTTCAAGTCACTTGAATTTAAATAGCAATAAGAAAAATTTAATTTATATTAATTATTATAATATAATACATATAACATTAATATATTTATCAATATACATTAATATTTAAAATATTAATTTGAATAGCTGATAAGAAAACATTCAACAAATACTTATGGAAGGTCTCTAATGTAAATACTGGGCGCTATGTATTATTCTACAAGGACCTTGGATTATAGAGTTAAACTTAGGTTTTCCAGTGGCTTCTCAGAACTTTTGTATGTTTCAAAGCAAAAGTAGATTTTAAACCAAGACCAACATCTCTTACGTTTGAGTTATTACCAAAACTGCTTGTTTCTTTTACCACAAAGTACTACTTTTCTGACAGATTGATACGTTACATTCTTTCCTGATCATTTTTAGTTCTTAGATTTAGAACTGAATTTAGATTCACTGTTAAAATGAAAGAACATCAAATATTTTTCAAGTTTGTTATTTCAAATAGCTAAAAACTAAACATCTCTGGGTATATGAACTCTATTTCTGTTTAAAGATTCTATGAATATGGCAAATATGGATCAAGTGCAAATTTGAGATTTCTTCTAAAGCTTGATAATGTGCTCAAAAAGCACCTAAATGCAGGCTGAAATTGCTATTTGTCAAAAATAACTGTACATTTTCTAATAAACTCCTAAAATAAATAGATTATCCTGAGCACGAAGGCTTCTAAAGCAACTTCAGCTAAATTTGAGTGACCTTAAAAATAAGACATTCAATAAAATCTACTCAAATACTGGTTTTTTGCTTGTTAGATGGGTCTAAAAAGGGGTTTTAATCTTACCTGTTACTCTCAAGTTGGCCTCAGTTCACAGAGACCCTATACGACAGAGTAGAAAGAGTACGATTTATAAGGCTTCATCTCAAAGGAAGTAGGGTGCCACGTTTGGTCTACCGCGAAGCAGCTGGTAGGTTCAGGTCATCGACATCTCAGTTAGCAGCTGAGTGCTTAACTACTGCACCATCAGGGATCCCTGTTTTAGTATTAGACAAGGACAAATAATTGTCATTAAGGCCAAGCTAGCCAAGTGCTGTCGAGTTGGCTCATAATTGTCGTTAATATTAAGGATGTATTTAGAATAACATAGATGATGGAGATTCTTTACATAAAACATTATTTTTTACTAAATAAATAATTTCAGTATTGAATAATTTTTTTCTTGGCCATTACATACGTGTAGGGATGCGTTTCTCTCTCTCTCCGTGTCTCGAATCTTAATGGCAGTGGTGGTGGTGGGATATTAGATTTTTTGATCAGAATTGTCCTGTAGGAGATCCATCAATGAAGTGCACGAACTTAATTGTTCTAATTGCTGCATACATCATTGCTGAATATCAGTAGAGTCACCTCCAAAATACTCCCCTCGGGGAACTGGGCACCAACGCCAGCGCCTAGTCCACCCTTCACAGAAACTTTGGAACTCTTTTTCTGGAATGGCCGTTGCTCAGGGTGGCGCTTTGGAAAGTTCATGAACTTAATTGTATAGTTGTCTGTGAGGGAGGTTTTAACCAGGAAATAACTGTATTGGAACATCCACCCTGTTTACCTGATCAGGTCCCCAACGACTTTTTTCATTACCCAAATTTAAATGAAATATTGAAAGGAAGATGTTTTGATTACATGCAGGACATCAAGGGTAATCTGAGGACAGCTCTGATGGCCATTCCAGAAAAAGAGTTCGAAATTTACTTTGAAGGGTGGACTAGGTGCTGGTATCGATGCATAGCTTCTCAAGGGGCATACCTCAAAGGTGACCTTGGCGATACTCAGCAATGAGTAGCACTTTTTCTAGAATGAGTTCCCAAACTTAATTGGCAGTTCTGTATTCCTAAATACCTCTCTCTTAGTCTGAGAATCAAGCAAGGTGAAATACATTTTCTTCAAGGTTCCTTACAAATGGGAAAATTGCATAATATAAAGTTTGGACCACTTTCAAAAAGAAGTTAACTGCAGTGTACCTCTTCATCCCCTCAAATTAGCTGCTTATCTGAGTTACAACTCACTGTAGACAAAGGAAAGTACCTCTGTGTCATGATCTCTAACAGAAAATTAGTTTCTATGCTGCAGTCTTACAGTGCCTCTTTTGCTTTCTCACATCCAGTGGTTTTCTTCTCTCTGCAGGTCACCAAGCTGCTTGCCTTAGGCCTTGATAACTTTCTAAAAGCAATCTGAGTTTTAAAAAAAATCAATTTAACGGCATGTTCTTGCAGTATCAGACTTCGTTGCTTGCCTACATTTGGCAGGTTAAATGAAAAGGGTGATCTGTATCACATCTATAAAAATAAGTCTGCTCCCTGCAATCGAGGCCTGTTAAAGTCCAGAAGGCATCACTATCCATCTAAGGTCTAAGCATCGGGCTTCTTCACTGTACTTCAAGAACTATAAAAGATGCCTGGAGTCAGTGTTCCCCAGTACCATCATTTTCTTCCAAATTTAGTGCTCACTAATTTAGCTGACTAGTTGAATCTCAAACGGTTTATAAACTCAGTTTCATACAATATGGTAATCTTTTTCACTCTCTGAAAGTGTGCCTCAGTGAATGCAAAGTAAATCAGAGACTTTTTGAGAAATTTCAGTCATTGAAATAGCCAATATATTAGTGGTTTTCCTGTTGCTGACTTTGTTCTCCTGGTGGTTTTGCCGTCATGATGAGGGTACTGGATATAAAAAAAAAACAAATGTAGAGCAAATTTTTTCCCCAAAATTATGAGCCATGCATTATTACTGTTTCATTTATTTTTTTCTAATAAAGCCAAAATATTTGTCTCCTTTCTACAAGCATTTATGCTCCGTTTTGAATATGATCCTACTTTCACATTCTACATCCCTCAAACCGGCTCGCAAGCACTAGCTGAAGAATGCACTGCCATCGAGTCAACTCCAACTCATAGTGACTCTGGCAGTCAGCGTAGAACTGCCCCACAGAGTTTCCAAGGAGCATCTGGTGGACTTCAACTGCTGACATTTATGGCTAGTGGGTGTTAACACCTAACCACTACACAACCAGGGTTTCCTAACTTAATAAAAATACTCTATTTTTTCAAGGCACTTTATTTTGAGATTTTCTTATGCTGATGTCACCTATTTCATTTCTAAAAATCACTAGATTTTCATTTTTGGCTTTAAGACACATGTGAATTCTCTCACAGTTTACAAGGGTAAAATTCCAAATTTGGGGCACCAGCTCTAGGGGAGAGTTTTCTTTCCGTCTGTGTCGGCTGGAAAGGAAGGTCTTTGTCATCAGTCTTCCTCTGGTGTAGGGTCTCCTCAGTGCAGTGATCCGAGGCCCAAGGGACAGTCTCTGCTCCCGTTGCTCCTTGCTGGGTGGTAAGGAGGTCCTCTCCCTATCAGCTAGCTTTTCTCTTTTATGTCTCAAGAAATTGATACAAGATGCAACTTAGTAGATTGAATCTTGCCTTCTTAACATAACTGCCTCTGATTCTGCCTTATTAACATTATACCAAACATACAACAAAACAACACCCACTGCTGTCGAGTCAATTCCAACTCTTAGCAACCATATAAGACACAGTAGAACTTCCCCCATAGGGTTTCCAAGGAGCACCTGACAGATTCAAACCATGGACATTTTGGTTACCAGTTGTAGCACTTAACCACTGTGCCACCAGGGTTTCTGGGTATTAACATTATAGAGGTGAGGATTTACAACCCATAGGGTAGAGGCAGGAAACCCCATGGTGTAGTAGTTAAGTGTCACAGCTACTAACCCAAGGGTCAACAGTTTGAATTCACCAGACCCTCTTTGGAAACTCTATGGAAGAGTTCTACTGTGTCCTATGGGGTCACCGTGAGTCAGAATCCACTTAGTGGCAATGGGTTTGTTTGGTTTTTTTTTTTTTTTTTTTTTTTCGTCTTCTGCCTCTGCAAGCAGTTGCATTCTCTTTATCTGGTTAACTCTGACTCATCCTTCAAAATTCAGCTGTCTTGTCACTGAAAGAGGATTTCACTCAACTGTTCATGGCAATTAGTCCCCCTCCAGAGTTATTTTCCACTGTAACATCCTGTACTTCTCCTTCGTGTCAATTCTCACAGTGTCTAAAATTGTATTTACTGGCGTGATTACTTAACATCTCTCTTCTCCAGTTGAGCCAGGAGCTCTAGGGAGACAATAGATGTGGCTGATTTTGCTCGTTGTGTGCTGGGTTAGTGGCGGAATACTTACACGTGTTGTCAAGTCAATTCTGATGCACATCTACTCTAAAGGACACACGGCAGAACTGCCCCAAGGGATTTTCAAGGCTGCAAGCCTTTACAAAAGTAGACTGCCATGGATTTCTCCCACAGAGCGACTGATGGGTTCACGCTGCCAACCATTTGGTAAGCAGCTGATCTCTTTACACTTGTGCCACCAAGGTTCCTATGGAATACATAGGAAATTCGTGTGTGTGTGCACACGTGTGTGTGTGTGTGCCCTTAAGCTGAAAGTTTAAAGCTTAAGTTTCTCATACAAAAGTTTCCATACACATTGTTTTGTTATACTAGTTGCAATGCCCACAATGTGACCAGACGCTGTTCCCTCTTTCCACCTGGGTTCCCTGTCTCCATTCAGCCAGTTTCCTGTCCCCTCCTGCCTTTGCACCCTGCCTTCAGACAGTAAGAGCCCATTTGGTCTCGTGTATCTGACTGAACTAAGAAGACCACTCTTTATGTGTATTTTTTTTTTTTATAATCCTGTCTAATCTTTGTCTGAAGAGTGGGCTTCAGAAACCTTTTCAGTTCGGGTCAACAGAGCTACCAGGGGCCATAGCTTTGGGGTTTCCTCAGTCTCTGTCAGACCACCAAGTCTGACCTTTCACTTGAATTTGAGTTCTGCTCCTCTCTTCTCTCTTGCTCCATCCAGGACTCTCCGGCTTGTTTCCCGTCAGGGCAGTCATTAGTGGTAGCCGGGCACCATCTAGTTCTTCTCTTTCAGGGTGGCGGAATGTCTGGTTTATTTGTTCCTTTAGTCTCCTGGAATAATACTTTCCATGTGTCTTTGTTCTTCATTCTCCTTTTCTACAAGTGGGATGGGGCCAACTGGTGCATCTTCAATAGCCACTCACAAACTTTAAAGACCTGAAATGCCACTCACCAGAGTGGGATGCAGAACATTTTCTTAATGAACTTCATTATGCCAGTTGACCTAGATGTTTCCTTAAACTGTGGTCCCCAGGCCTTAGCCCCAGCTTCTGCATCCCTCAAAGTGTTTGGACATGTCCAAGAAACTTCTTAGGTTTTTATTTGATCCAGTTGTGCTGACTCCCCCTTTATTGTGTGTTGCCATTCCCTTCGCAGAAGCTGATCCCTGTCTACCGTCTGGTTAGGGATTTCTCCTTCCCCTCCATCTGCACCCTCATAACCAACAAAGGACACTTTTTTTCTGTGTTGAAAACTTTTCTTGACTTCATGTAATAGTGGCCTCATACAATATTTGTCGTTTTGTGACTGACTGATTTTATTCGACATCCTGACCTCCAAATTCACCCGTGTTGTATGACGTGTCATGGATTCACCATTGTTCTTTATCATTGCATGGGATTCCATTGCGTGTATGTAGCATAATTTGCCCATCCACTTGTCTGTTGATGGGCACCTAGATGGTTTCCATCTTTTTGTTCTTGTGGACACTGCTGCAGCGAACATGTCTCTTCACTGTTTCTTTTAAATAGCGCACACCGAGTTGAAAGACAAAGGAGAACTCCAATACTTTAGTATTTAATGTGTGATCTTCAGACCAGCAGAGTCAGTTTTATTCTCGGGTGTGATAGACACTGTGAATCTCACGCCTCATGCATGGCCTTTACTCTAATAACACCACCAGGGGATTTTTCTGGGCATGAATGGTGAGAAGCATTGCTCTTAAAAGTCTTTTGAACACATGCCTCAGTACTTTACAGGTTCTATTTCAAGGAATGCTCTAAATTTCATTGACTTGCCTAATAAACTTGTACATGTTAGGAAATATTTCGTTTTTAAAGGATATATGTAAGTATTAACTAAGACTCTTGAATCATGTTAACACTGTTTATTTTACAATTCAGCTGCAGTTTACAATTCAGGACTTCAGTTTCTTCAAATTCTCGAGTATATCCTGATTGAGAAAAGCACAACTAGAAAGAAAATGTGAAATACTAGTTGATTATTTTGTGTAAGCTGTGCCAGTCTTCCAAAGGATTCTCTGTCACATTTCCTGCTTCATTTATAATAATTCAATTTATAAAGATTTAACTTACATACAATTATAGAAGCACATATAAGGCAGCAAATGCCTAAGGGTATGCCACCAAGAACAATTCTATAAATAACTACCCCGTGACAGAACTTTGTAGTCCTCCAGGCTCAGCCTAAATTTTGAAGCATTTCTCAGTGCAGATATTACTATCATAGGTACTTTCATCTTAGTTTTTCTAAAAGAGACTTGCAATAATTCTTAATCAGAAAGTCAGAGACTCAACTTAGTGAGCTCCATCACGGCTATCACTGGTGGTCTCCCTGGCAACACAAGAATAAAAAGGGGTGCATCCTGAGATCTCCACTGAAAGACCTCAATTGGTGGTCCAGTGGTTTCGGGGTTCCCCTGGGAGCATGGCCCCCGGCCCTGATGCTGCCTTTGTCCATAAATCATAATGACAGTCCACTCTTCGGACACGAATGGATTGGACTTGGTGATGCAGAGTGACCATATATTGGTTGCACTTTATGGTTCTATACATCTATAGGATATCCTGCTGACCTCTGGCTGGAGGAAGGAGAGTGGGTGGAGAGGAGGGGAAAGGAGACTGTTGGGAGGATGAGCCATGTATGGAGCAGAGAGGAATAGTGTGCTGTCACCGGGCAGGGAGAGCAGTGGAAGCTGCATGTAGGTGGGCATGTAAATTTATATGGGAATATATATTTTCACTCAGTCATATTAAATTAAAAAAATAAATAAAAAATAAATTAAAAAAAAGAAAGTCAGAGATTTTTGTGCAAAGGAAATCCATGTTTTAAGAAAATTCTAAACACATCTAATGTTGAAATATTAAACAAGGATATTACAGTAACAAAAGATTGACTACTTATGCTCATATTCTTACGTTAATATTGTGAAACAATTTTCATTATTGATATTTTAAGTAAATTGGCTAGTATATTAAAACACATGAATGACATTTAGTTAGATATGATGAGTTTTACATCTGTTTTAAATCTTTGATGAAGGCTTATAAATTTTATCACTGAATTAAACAATCACAGTATTCATAAATGAATAAACAAAAGCTTAATTCATTTTATTAAAATAGGAAAATATCTGTTTTGTTAACAATATTCAAAATTAGAAATGTTGTTTCTTCAAGCTAGATATAGGGAATGGCTTATTTAACTGAATTTGTATCTACATGTGTCAACAATTCGAAAGCAATACAAATGACTGACCAAAATCTATGTCATTCTTATGTGGATTACAAAAATATCAAAATGGGTTAGCTTAATAAACTACCATCGTTGTGAAGCAAACGGACAGATTGTAAATTTATAATAGGATACTGAAGGACAAAATAAATAGTGAAAATATTTTTCTTATTAATAGAAATCACTTAAATGGAGCACAGATTCAGATATAACTGTTACAAGGCCATTCACTTTTTCTAAATTCCCATTAGGATTAGCAGTTATTTTTGTCCTAGTTTCACACTGTAAAAGTTGGAGGTACTTTTATGTGAGTTCCTAAATGGTTTATTTATCCAACTATGCTTGCAGATAACTTTATGATAACTTTAGCTTCAAAAAAAAGTGACTGACATCTGACAACAAGAGAGACTATCCCAGCAAAATGCTGGACTCTCACTGTGCTGAGATACAAACAGCCTATGAATCTGGTAGCATGTCAGTAGCCTCTACCCTTAAGTAACCTCATGGTTCCATAGTGGGTAGACTAGGAGACCCATTCCAACTATCACTACACAACTCAAGAATTTGCCCAAAGAACTAAAAACTGGTGCCATCAAATGCTAACCCCCCTGCCCTTGAACCTCTCACACTTCCATGAGTAACTAATTTATCATGATAGCCACTCTTTCTTACATCTTCTCCTCTGGTTATTAAAAACGAAGCCCATCTTCCTGATATAGATCAATGTCCGTCATTTCTGCCACTCCTGATTCCATCCACTATTCCCTGTCTTCAAATGTTGCCTCTTGCTGTAGCTATGTATTGTCTAGTATTTTTCTTTCTAAAACTCACTGTCCTTGACACAGATCCCTCTGTCCCCAGTTAGAAAAATCTTACTGAAGACCATAAGCAATCTATTAATTTTCAAATTAATGACTATGTTTCAGCCTAAAACCAAACCAAGCCAAAAAACTTAATGCCTTCCCGTTGATTCCAATTCATGGTGACCTTTTAGGGCAGCATAGAATTGTCCCCTAGGGTTTCCAAGGAGAGTTTGGTGGATTTGAACTGCTGGCCTTTTTGTTAGCAACTGAGAGCTTAACCACTGCACCAGCAGGGATCCTTATTTTGCTACTTCTCTCCTTTTTTGCTTTATGAGCATTAACTAGTATGTCATCTTCCCACTTAGCTTGCCTTCTACCTCTACACTCAGATTCTCTTCCTCTGGATACCTTTGAATGTTTTTTCACTCATCACATCATCAAGCTGTTCCTCCCACCCACCCACCCATTTCTCTCTTTTGGAAAACCTAGATGTCAAGGTGCATCCCAAGCCTCTCAGCATGATATATAAAAACATTCAGAAGGTGCTCTGGTGGTACAGTGATTAAGTACTAGAT
The DNA here is from genome assembly GCA_028571685.1 of Heterohyrax brucei. Classification (NCBI taxonomy): domain Eukaryota; kingdom Metazoa; phylum Chordata; class Mammalia; order Hyracoidea; family Procaviidae; genus Heterohyrax; species Heterohyrax brucei. The sequence goes on from CM053148.1 coordinate 98,221,271, forward strand.
TGCTAACTGAAAAGTTGGGCAGTTCAAACCATCCACTCTATGGGAGAGACAGATGGCAGTCTACTTCTGGAAAGATTACCACCTTGGAAATCCTATGGGATAGTTCTAGTCTCTTGTATAGGGTTGGAATCTATTCCACAGTGATGGAGACTGTGGGTAAGTAATCATTTCTTGGTTGCTGTTTTACTTCTATGGATCGTCACCACGAGGAACCTTCTACTAATTTAAGTGCCATAAGTAGATTCTGCTACTTTCCCTCCGCCCCTCTTCACAAGTCCCTTTCTACAGTTTGCACATAGTACTCATTTTGTTTGTGTTGCTCTCCATCCCTTGCCTTAGGTATATTGTCTTGTTTTTGGTAAGGTGGTTCAGGTTTCATTTCAACTCTAATGATTTCCTTGATCTTTGCTTTCCCTCTGCTCAGCCACCTATAGCTGCATTTACAAGCTTTCTGTCTGCTCTTTTGATGATGCTGGAATGTCCTTCGGGTGTGGGAATGTGTTCCTTGATTCCTGTATCTTTCATTGCTAACACAGTGACTAGCTTATAGCAGCCACTCTGTGACTTTCTTGTTCAACTTAGTTCGACAAACATTTATGTACTTATCATGTTAAGTAGTTCAAGTAAACTGATTTGTGATCTCAGAAAAAAAGGAGGAAATCATGTGTTTAGTGGTTTGGTGTTTAAAAGCAGGTTAAAGCTAGTTATAATGTATAAACAAATCTGTAATATAACATAATGTGTGCTATTGGAGCACTACCAAATTGAAAAACAGACTGAACTAAATACAAACTATAATGTCCTTTGTGAACAATACTGACATGTATGGACTCAACAAAATTACTTGACAGTTTTAATTTACTGTTGTCTATTCTCTATATAGGTTTCTTTTCTATATATAAAAAGAAATTCTGAGTCTTCATAAATAAAGGACATTTGTAGATTTAAATGTGAATTTGCTCAATATAGATGTTAGCATCATATATATTTAATCTAACATTGATCTTGATGAAGCTTTGCATCAGTCATACAGATCATGACCTGACCTTTAGCATGAGGTGGTGATCAGCTTCAGGTAGAGAGCTCTCAGAAGCATGTAGAGGAAACGTAGAAATGCTGTATGTAAAGCAAAGATTAAAAAAACAGCAAAATATTCAGTGATTATTATATTCTTAGGTGTTCCTAGTATACATGGCCTTACAAAGAGTAGGAGACTTACTAACAGAAGAGGAGATCACAACTCAGGGTAATTTGCAGGCGAATATTTGTAAGACAACCACACATCAGTAAAATACTTCGGCAAAGTCTTTGCTTATAATAATAGTACCACCACCACTTGCTGCTATGAACTAAAGCTGACTAAGTTACAAACCAGTCACTGATATGAACTCTTTGTATATATTATCTCTTTGAGTCTCACGAGAGCCCTAGGAGGTATAAGTAATGGATAAATATGATTAATGTGCCCATTTTAAAAGTGAGAAAATTGAAGCACAGTCATAGAGATCTCATCCAGCTTTACATGATTTGAAATGCTTGGGTAAGAATCACCAATCTAAATTATTATACAAATTTTAGAGTGGTATCAACTGTCTCTTCTCTGATCAGAAAAAATACACTGCAGTACTTAACTTTATTACCCTATGTGATGTGACACTTAATTCTAAGTTTCACTTTTTGAAGTGTAAAGGTATGTGCAAGTCAGGCACCTGGAAAATGCTGAACAAACCTAAGTTCACCACACACCAACTGCATACACAAGAACTGAAAGAAGTAAACTTCTGTCTTGTTGCATGTTAGTCTATCATTCTAGATTCCAGCAATTTAACTTCTTGGACACATACTAACCCAGATCAATTAATTTGAATCCTTGTACATCTGAAGCTATAAGTACAGTGTCTGAACCTATACCCATTTATGGAAGAATAAGGCTTTGGTTTAAAATTTCATCCTGGAAACAGAAAACTATATATAAATATTATATATACATGGTATATATAAGATACAACATATGTATATAATATATGCATATAAATATAATAAATATAATTTTTCGAATGAGAGCAATTTTGAGGCAGAGGTACAAATAGTACATAGTTTACAAATGTATACTCTAAGGTCACAAGTCAGACACCACTATTGTATCTGAATTGCCCCTTACCCAAAAGTCACACACAGATCATTTAAACAGTAACTTTATCTTCACTGCAGATGGTGTAATAAAACATCAGCACAGTTTAATCCTTAGTACATATTTCAGGAAGGTAGATCTCAGCCAGGCTTTTTCAATATTGCCTGCCAATCCTATCACTTTCCTCTCCTGAGTTCTCTTCCCCAGGTCTGTAAGAACTATTTCAAACCTTTCCCGTCTCCCTCCCTCACCACTCTCAAAATGCAGTTTTCAAGGAGTTGCTGGTAGATTCAGACTGCTTCCCTTTTGGTTAGCAGTTGAGTTCTTAAACTTTGTGCCACCAGGCTGCCATGCTCAGCTAAAACCTGCCAAATATGCTAAATAACTTCCATGTCTCCTAATCCCTCCCTTCACTATCTTTCTAAAGACATGTGTCCTTGACTCTAAGTCTTGTTGAAACTCTTGGTTATTGATTACCTCTCTCCTGAGTATTCAATATCATCATCTTTTTCCTTCCTTCCTGACTTCCTGCCTCCTTCCCCACCTCCCTCCCTCTGTCCCTTCCTCCCTTCCAACCCTCAACCTCCCTACCTCCCTTTCCTTTCTTACCCTTTCTTCCTTCATCCTTCCATCCTTCCCTTCCTTCTTTTCAAAATCCACCTCCAGACGTTATTCTAATTGCTGACAATACAATAGATGGTACCCTTAACTTTGCATAGCTCATAATCCAGTGAGGAGCAGTCAGAATCCACAGTGAAATTTGTGAGAGCTGGAACTCAATGGAACTGCTTTGTTTTTCCAGGTCTTGCAAGTTTTCTACCTTTGACAAGGTGAAGTCTTATCAGTTCTCTATTGCTCATGTTTCAGTTTTCCTTCGCTCATAGGTGTCTTCCTTACACAAGTTCCAGTTTTATTGTAGGATTTGTTATATCCAACTGACCAGGCTGTATACATGCCTTAGTTTCTCCTATTTTTAAATAAAACAGTCTACACATTAACTCTACCTTTTCTACAAGTTATATACCTTATCATTTTCATGCTCTGCAAATACAACTTTTTACTAAGCTGTTAAAGTTATCATCTTCATTTCCTCATTTGCTTGCTTGTTTCTCAATTAATTTCAGTTTGGTTTTTGCATCAGCATATCACTGAAATTAGATAGGAAAAAATTCTGCTTAATAAACACATTGTTAAATCGAATATTCTTTATGCCTCTGCCACTCTCTGTTTCTTTTATGCCTGCCTCTTTTCTACCAAATCTTTGGCACTCCTAATTGTTTGGTGTTAATTCACATTACATTCTTAGGCTATATTTTCTCTGTTTATATTGTTACACATCCATGACCTCAATTAACACCTAGTACAGCTGACCCCCCCCCAAAATCTTCTTTCTAAGATTAATTCTGTATTTTAAACTAAATAGTTGACATCTCCACTTGCAAAGCACACAGATATCTCAAACTCATTACATTAAATATGTAACCCATGAACTTGCCACCAACCTGCGGTTATTTCTGGGATCTCCCAGTTAATTATAAAGGTCACTTCAATCAGCTTGCCTACTTATTTTCAAATCTGAGTCACTTTTCAAATTCCCCTCACATTCATTCAGTGAAATGAGGCACACTGAATCATTCGCATCTTTTTGTTACCCCAAGTGCCCAAACCACCAGCATGGCTTCAAAGAATTGTAGTCGTTTCATTCCCTATAGGGACACCAGTCTGATAATTTGAATATAGATAAGATGTCTACTTTTTAGAAGCTGCCCATTGCTGACATGTTTTCATACTGTCAGCGCCTCCCCAAGTCTGGCTTCGTGGTCCATCACCCTGGTATTTCTGTACCAACAAAAATGACCTTTCTCGTTCATCTCCACGATTATTTCTTTTTTCCCAGAATTCTCCTTTTCACTCCACTACTATCTTTTAAGAACTGAAATGGTGTTACTTTTATTCCCAGAAGTTAATAGATGCTTTTCACCTGTCGTTAGAGAAGCAGAACACCACGTCTTTCTCTTGCAGGGTGGCTGGAGTGTTCGAACCGCTGACCTTCGGTTAGCAGCAAAACGTTTAATGATGGCAGCACCGGGGCTCTCGTCTGGTTTGCACAAGCATTTTTTAAAATTTGGCTTGGCATTTTGTTTTTACTGAGACTACGCAAAGCAAAATGTATACCGATTCAGCTATTTCTACATGTACAGTTCATTGACATTGGTAACATTCGTTGAGTTACATAGCCGTCTCACCCTTTCATTCCTCGTTCTTCCTTCTTTAACTTTAACTCACTGACACCACTGTTCCTTTATCTTACTAAGTACATTCGTTGTTTAGTTCTCAGCCTACTTCTTTGGTTTTTGGTTTAAATGATAGTAAGTGCTACCATGTGCCACACACAAACCCTGGGTGCATCGTGATTAAGAGCTACCTCTGCTACACACATCAACCCTGGTTACACAGCAATTAAGAGCCACGTCTGCTAACAACAGGGTCGGCAGCTCAGCTGTACTAGGTGTTCCTTGGAAACTATGGGGTAGTTCTACTCCATCCTGCTGAGTTACTATGAGTCAGAATCACCTCAAAGACAATGGATTGTGTGTGTTCATGCTTGCTGGTCTCTTCTGATTTTCTAGGCAAAGAAGATAACCCTCCTGAATGCTTTCAAACTATGCTTCTTTATACAAGAAACCACATTTGCAATTAGTCAACTAACTTTACAAATTATATAATTTTAATCAATATTCTAAAGCATAAATTCCCCAAAAAGCAGAAGTCTCTGTGTTCCTTTTGTTATCAGTGGTATGTATCATAACGCTATGTGAAATGCTTTGTACATAATGCTGAAAAAATTAAGCCTGTTGCCTTCCAGGCAATAGTTGATTCAGACTGACAGAGACCCTATAGGAGAGAGTAACATTATCACATAGTGTTTCCAAGGAGTTGCTGGTGAATTTGAATTGCCAATCTTTTAATTAGCAGCCAAGTTCTTAATCACTGTAGTACCAGGGCTCTTGGTATGTAACAACAACAAAAACTCATGGCTACAGAGTGAATTCCCAACTCAAAGCAGCCCTACAGGACAGAGCAGAACTGCTCTGCAGAGTTTCCAAAGAGTACCTGGTAGATTCAAATTGATGACCTTGTGGTTAGCAGATACAGCACTTAAGCCCTACACCATCAGGGTTTCTGTACATAATAAGTGGTCAAAATAAATACTGACTAAGTAGAATATAAAAATAATATCATTAGAGAAAATGTGGTAAAAAATTTACATGAGAGCTGAATTGTTTCTAAAGCTAAATATAATAATGATAATAATAATAATGATTTACCTGAAACTCATTGAGTAGTACAATAACATGTTAGTGTTTTTGCTTTGTAAATAAAAAATTAGTTGACCTTAGCTCTAGGTTTCCATTCCTCAACCTCTGACTTATTAGATCAATTATTATTTATTTACAGACTAAATGTATCAATGAAATCATCTAGGTATAAAAGTGTCCTAAGTAATGTTTTATATTTCTTATTGAATTGTCATTGTTATAAATAACAACAAGTAGCAAATTTTCAATATTTCATGTGGGGAATGCTTTATGTAAATTTTCAATTTTCTACTTGAAAAGACAACACATTGGAAAAATATGACTATTCAACAACAGTGATCTTTGAACTAAACTGTTATCATAGCTTCAAGAAATAGTTGAGTGACCCCTTAATTTCAGAATACTGTGTCTGTGTCTCAGAATTCATATCCCCCCTTACAACTACACCCCCAACATGACGCAGAGGTTGATCAAGGGAGAATGACAGCCCCCACTTTTTCTTCCCTGTTTCCTTTTATCAGAACACAACTAGCCCTCAGAAACGCTCTTTATGTTTGCCCTTATCTTTCAGTGGAAGAACTTGATCAAAGGGCAACGTCTAGCTGCAAGACCCTGGGCCACTGGAACCGAGTTTAAGAGTTTTATAGCCGCTACAACACGAGGCAAACCAGAATGAGTTAGGAATTGCTATCAAGAAGCTGCTCACCACAGTGGTCTTTCCCTACCTAAAATACATACTCATGGGCAAACACCTAAAATATAAAAAAAAATCAGATACAGAAATTAAAATTGTTCTACTTTACAACCAAGAATGAACATTATCAATGTTGCTTATTTAGGGGTCACCTGTGGAGCAGTCGAACCCATGAAACATATATCAAGTCAGAAAGAGTGAGAGGGTTTGTTAGGAGATGTGTACCAACAGACACCCAGCAGCAGTGCAGGCTATGTTTGTGAGTCTCAAAAGGCAATTTTAACGTCAGAGGTTATGTATATGGTTTTACAAGGGTTAAAAACCTCTTTGCAGCCCACAGATGACATGCTGGAGGAGTTCTTCATTACAAGATAATGACAAGGGACTTTTTAACAGACGAAAAAACACAAGCTGGGCATCTCTTTCTCAGGCTAAAGACAGACAAATCAGACATCTGGGCTCCGGTCTCCCTGTGGGGGTCGTAAGTCACAGGTGGTCAGATGGAACAAAACAAGGTGGTTCAGGATCAGATCAAAACAAAGAAAAGAGCTATGTGCATCAGATCAAAACAAAGTGTGAGAAAAGAAGAAGACAGCAGACGAAGGAGAAAAACTTACAGATTCATTATGTCATTAGTTAGGTCAAGCTTTCAGTGGCTGATTTTGAAAAGGAGAAAATATATTGGGAAGTATTAGGGTTATACTAATTAATACACATATGCATTGATTTCTGCTTTTTAAATGTACAGGTTAAATCATTTTCTCATTACCAATGGCAATTTGTTTTAAAAACTACATATTATTCCATTATATCCGTATATGACCCACTTAACTGTTACCTAATTTATTACTATTGCATTTTTGTTGTTTTTCATTCAGTTAGTTGACCTGTTACACCAACAGTTTATAAATAGCAAGAGGGCTTGATTTCAAACGATGCATACCATTAAATGATAACATTCTGTGATTCTAATTAGATATTAATATGTGCGTTAATTACCTTCAATACTGATATAAACTCATTCTAAGTCCGATATGACTTGGTTTAAAGGTTTATTTAAGTTCTCTCTCCGTATGTGTGTGTGTGTGTGTGTGTGTGAATAAAGGATTAACAACAGTAGTTCATTCAAAGTGTTAGACAAATGTACCCCCCCAAATTCAACTTTAAGATGCATATGAAAAATTAAAGCTATTCTCAAGATATCTTTCTAAATCTAGAGAACTTGAACTTCTTATGTGTTTATAACTTGTCATATTTGCTTATAGAGGAAATTCAGAAAATGTATGAGGATGAAGAGAGTAGGAAAGGGGGCCTATTTGAAACACAAGCTATATTATGAACACAGGTGAATAGACTGGACATTTCAAATGTTGGTGGACATTAAAGAAATCAACTTAGTGCAGTTCATGTTCTTAGTTGATTAACGCTCATCACTGATTCAGACAATTTAGATTCTCATTAAGTTTTTTGTTCTAGTAAACTGGAGTTCACTCTTAATGATAAAAGGAACTAGATAAATTATTTAATTTCAATTATTTGACTATATTGAACCTTTTTTCCATGTAGATAATACCTGTTTATACTTAGCGTGGATAATTTCAGCCTCAAAATGTAAATAACTAGAGGCATACATTCCGGAAATTAATCCTACATGCTCCTTTATGCTTTAAAATATCTACTTTTGTGAAATATATAATTACATCAAATTTGTCCTAGTCTTGAATTTTCTCATTTAAACTTACATTCTAACTTAGTCATCTAGTGCTACTATAACAGAAATAGCATGAGTTGATAGCTTTAACAAAGAGAAATTTATTCTGTCACAGTCCAGTAAGCTAAAAGTTCAAATTTAGGGTGTCAGTTTCAAGGAAAGTCTTTCTCTGCTGGCTCTGAAGGAAGGTCCCTGTGGTCAGTGTTCCCCAGGACTGAGAGCTTAGGTGGTGCAGGGACCCCGGGTCCAAAGGACAAACTCTGCTCCCAGCACTGCTTCTTTCCAGATGGTATGAAGTCCTCTATTCTGCTTGCTTCTCTTTCCTTTGTATGCTGAGTTATTTCCTCAAGACACAATACAATCTTACAGATTGAGTCTAGCCTCACTAACACAATCACTGCCCATCTTCCTTCATTGACATCATAGAGGAAGGATTTACAAAGTATAGGAACATCGCATAAAACCAGGAATAAAATAATAATTTAAAAAATCACTGCAGAAGAGTTACTTCTAAGTCATAGCCAAATTGCTACCCACTTTGGGGGGAATACAATTCAATCCATGACACCTTTCTTTGCTATAAACTTGTATCTTAAAAGTGCAAAGAGACAGATATTTTATGAATCTATTTCTACCTAACATATTAGTAAAGTGAATGGTTTCCCTAAAGGGTGGAATTTCCGAAGTTCTGGCAAAAATAATCAAGAATGGTTGAAGAGTGGTTAATTGCTTCTCATCTTATGTGGTTTTATTAGTGATTTTTCTGTGGTTTATAATAATGTCTATAAACCTTGCTAACAACAATATTAGAGACATACTAGAAAGTTTTTGTGTGTGTGAGTATTGGAGTGTACATTGCGATTTTTATGCTTTCTTCTCAAAACAGTGAGAAAAATTTGTCAAATATTAACTATTTGAAAAAATAAGTCAGTAAGAAACAAAATACGACTAGATAATGTCAAGTTTGAAAGCAAAAATATCCTGCTTTTATATATACATGTGTATGGTGGCATAGTGATTAATTGTTGTGGCTAGTAACTCAAAGGTCAGCAGTTCAAATCTACCAGGTAGTCCTTGGAAACTCTATGGGGCAGTTCTACCCTGTCCTATAGGGTTGCTATGATTTGGAATTGACTCAGTGGCAATGGGTTTAGTTTTGGTTTTTACACACACACACACACACACACACACACACACACACACACACACACACTCACACACACACACACACTCACACACACACACTCACACACACACTGTAGTCCCTAACTCATGGTAGGGTTTCATGCCAATGACTTTAATAAATCAGTCTTGACATAAGTCAAATACTTCATGTTTTCCTTCATTTTCATTATTATTGCCTTTCATTATCAGTGTCTTTATAAACTTAATATTTATCTGTCTTTGGGACTGGAATGAGAATGAGAACATCAAGCAAATTATGCACTACAACACTGTATGTAGATATTACTAATAAAATAAAACCAAACCCACGCTGCTGAGTCAATTCCAACTCACTGAGGCCCTATAAGACAGAGCAGAAGTGCTCTATAGAGTTTCCAAGGAATACTAGATGAGCCCTAACTGCCTATATTTTGGTTGGCAACTGTAGCTCTTCACCACTATGCAACCAGGCTTTCCTGATATTACTAATAAGATGTAAAAAAATAGATGGCTGTAAGTGTGGCTCATCATAACTCAGAAACAGCTTAACCCAGGGACCACATGTGTACATAGTTGTATTTTTCTTCTATGTACAATGGTTTATGAAAACTATTCTACTATGAGAATCTCACATTTCTTAGTTAAGTCATGTACATTTATTTATACAATAACATGTTAGTCATTTTTAATTACACATTCAATTGTTCTTTTAAAGATTATATAATTATTAATTACAAAGCGGTGACTTTAACAGCTCTTTAAAGTGGTTACAACTAGAAGAATGATAGTGAATTTTTAATGAATCACTTTAATTACCATTAGTGAATTAGTTGTACCTTCTTGCAGCAAATGAATTAAACCTTTCCCATATAAACAATATAAAACTAAAGCATACAGAATTTTTTGTTTTCAAGACAGTTTTACACTGAAATTAGGAAAGAGCATCTATATTTTCTAGAACTGTATAACCAAACCCATCCATGAACCAAGCTAACATGATCATTGCTTCAGTTATTTTATGGGCTTTATCTAAACATCCACTTGCAAACATGGAATAAAAATTGAATCTTCACAGAAAAAATTCTCAACAAGCATTTTTCTCTTTAACAACACTTCTATACTTGAAATCATCTCATAGCAATCTTGGATGAATAGGCTGTTTGCCATGTCAAGTGGGAAGCTGAACATTCTCCTTGTGATGTTGATATTTCCTTACCACGACATTCTATGAGCAACTTGAAGAAGAAACTCAACACACTGTCCAATTAATAAAATAATAACTGTTGAGCATAGCTTTCTTGCCAACTTTGCTTTAGGGGGATACAGTGATAAATGAAAGGGATATGATTACTAAAGCATGATCAAGTTCAGGGTTGCCCCAAAACAGAAAGAAACAGAAAGGTGATGTGGTTGGAGGACATGAGTGGGAAAATGTTGGTAACGGATGAAAATAGGCAGGGCTAAACCTCTCTTATTTCCAAATGAGTACGATGGACAATTTACAGATGCTCTGTACAATAATTTTTCTCCAAACTTTGGGGCTAGATGAGATTATATAAATGCCATAATATCAGCCCTTGTGTAGTTGATTGGCACCTGGATCACCCAAGACGTGGAAAATGGTTTCCTTTGATCTTGATGATCCTCGTATTTCTACTCCATGATGCCATACAAACACTGTCATTTTTCACAGCTGCTATGGCAAGAAGATCTGAGAAGCATCAGAAAGGGTTTCTTCCACCCTTCAAAAGAGTTTCTATATTGTTCTTAACTAAAGTATAAAGCCAAAGAAAGGTTGCAAGCAATGGAGTAAAACCATCTAGATTTTCCCAGTATCTTACTGTTATCTTTCAGACAATAGATTGTAGAAGAGAGATCTGTTAGGGTTCATTTGTGGCAGTCTGTTTCGCAGTTTAAGTATGGTCCGCGGACCAAGAATACCAGTATCACCGGAGATTTTGTTAGAAATGCACAGTTTTGCCTGCCCATCCCAGAATTCTAAATGGTTTAACAAACCTCCAGTTGAATCTGGTCCTCATTAAATTTTGAAAACCACAGTTCCAATCTAGGAGTAATGACAGCTTGGGCTCAGATGGCAGCTGTAGATACAGAACTGAGGAAGTTTGGTGTTTACTCAGAAAACACTGGTGATGTAGTGGCTAAATGCTATGGCTGCTAACCAAAAGGTCGGGGTTTGAATCCTTGGAAACTCTATGCTGTCAGTTCCTATCCTGTCTTATAAGGTTGCATTTAGTCAGAATCGCCATGACAGCCAGATTTGTTTCTTCATTTGGAACCCTTGTGGCAGAGTGGCTAAGAGTTTGGCCGTTAACCAAAGAGTTGGCAGTTTGAATCCACTGGAGCCCAACTTTGGATACCGTATGGGGCACTGCTACTTTGCCCTATAGTGTTATTAGGATTCAGAATAAACTCAGTGACAACAGGTTTGGTTTGTGTTCTTTATTTTTATTTTTGGCTTCATAAAAATGTTTATTTATGAAGTAGAAACAATAGTATATACTGCAAGTATCAAAATGTCTGCCACTTGAAAGTCTTGATTTTTTTGGTATTAATTTCATTTCTCATAAAGTTTCAAAATTATATGGCATGACTTTGCATAATATGTTACATATTCATATGTACATTTGTAATATATAAATAATCATAATGTGTATAAATATAATATATGTATACTGGGATATATATAGTATGCATCTATGTAATGTATATTTATAAATATACACACAAATACTTAATTTTTTCTTTAAGAGAAGTCATCTAGATTAACCAACTCGATATAAGCACAAACCAAGCAATGATTCAACAGGAACTGCTTTATGGTTCTACCGTGTAGAGATGGACACGTACTGACTCTAGAATCAAAATTCTATTGACTGTGGTCACATTTGCTATCTTTTACAGTGCATAATCTATGGTTTTACTGGAGTACTAGTATGAGCATGCTGATTGAAAATCCTTCTTTGATCATGATCAAGAATTATAATGATCTCTATCATACCCCAGTCGGATCCGACTCGACGGCACTTGGCTTGGCTATCATACCCCAAATGCAAATGCAATTATTTAGTTTTCATAACAAACTGGGTATAAGCACAAACCAAACAATTATTCAACTTTAAATTGAACATTGATGATTACCTGCAGCATCTTAATAGCAAATCCTTTATATAAGGTACATGTCTTTGATGTTCTATATAAGGTAGGAGAGTCCAGAGGGTAAATGTTGCAGATTTTTAAGAAAGAAGTATAATAAGTTGGTTGCAGATTGTCAGGAAAGACATTCTGAATATAACAGACTATGAACTGGGCTTTGAAGGAAAGTTGGGAGTGACAGGGAGCAGGAAGACTTGTACATAGTGAGCACCGCAATTGCAAAGTCCACAAAGTAAGCCTTATCACTGCGTAATCCAGCAGAGCCCGCAGGCTGTTTTATCCTGGAGTACCATGTTTCTGTAAAGGGATGGTAAGGGCAAGCTCGAACTGTTAGACAAGAGCCATAGTGTCAAAGGAAATGCCAGCCTTGCTAAGGTGGCACCTGGGAAAGTCTTTGAAATTGCTTCAGCTGTGATTCTTTTGATAAAATCTTTGTTTCGAGTACCCCATTGGCAGTGTTAATCAAGATAGATTGAAGAGAGAGAGAGTTCTGGAGACTTCGAGAATAATCCATAACTGATGTGGAAACTGGTAGCACAGTGGTTAAGTTTTTCTGGAATGACCACCACAGCTGTCATCGTATTACCCTTGATGTCCTGAATGCTATCAAAATGGTTTTCTCTCAGTATTTTCTTTATCTTCAGGTAAAGAAAAAAGTCCTTGGGGGCCAGATCAGGTGAGTAGGGAGGGTGTTCCAATGCAGTTATTTGTTCAGTGGCTAAAAATTCCCTCACAGACCATTACACAACTAAGTTGGCAAACTTGCCATTTTGTTACCATGCACAATGGCCATTCCCAAAGGAGTATATTGATCTGAAGGGGGGACTAGTGCTGACACTGGTGCACAGATTCCCAAGGGGAGTACTTTGAAGGTGACCATAGTGATATTTATCAATGAGGTATGTAGCACTTAAAACAATTCAGTTGGCAGAATTAATTGTCAGACCTCATATAAAAGAAATACGGTTTTCTAGGATGAGAATACTATCTAGTTCCTATTCACTAAGATCTTGACTGCTAACCAGAAGGCTAGCTGTTCAGCTCCACCAGCTGCTCCTTAGAAACACTAGGAGAGGTTGTACTCTGTCCCATAGTGCTGCTGTGAGTCTAAATTGACGTGACAACAGGCTTGGTTTCTCGGTATACTGGGATTTCTACAAATTTGACTTTGTTATCTAATGGCTGTTTCCTGACACCACGGCTTCTCCAAATCTGAAGAACGTAGCTAAAAAAAAAAAAAATGGAAAGGAAAATCAATTAGCAAGGAAACAGCAGTTGTCCAAAGTGAGGCAAAAACTATTAACAAACATGCTACGTTCATTCTTCAAGTATTTATTAAACATTCCTATGTGCCAGGTACTGTTCTAGTGCAAGTGATATAGCTGAGAATGAAACAGAAAACTCCCTGCCCCCATGGGGCTTACGTTCTTGTACGTTAAAGGTTTTAGGAAGTAAGTATCAAACTCCGGATTCAGCAAATTATTTTTGCTTTAGGTTTCACACTAGTTGCACTGCTAAGTCAATGGAGTGGCCGATTTCACACCTTAGCCTTTGAATTCCAGAAGGTGATGAAAACCCTGTTTCTGCACACAACTTTCAAATATATTCCTGAAACAAATGGTATGTGATAAAAAAGCTCATTTGCAGATTGTTGCTAATTGTGTCTCTTCTATATACTTTGGCTTCCTTCATTATGAATTCACAGGGGTAAAAAGAAATGATCATATGTTTTAGAGAAGAAAAAGAAAATCGCTGCCTGGATGATATAAATTTAATGGCCTTTCATTTTATAATGTTTTTTATCATTGGCTTTAATGGATTAAGACAACTTTCGTGGTGGAATCGTGAATAATTAAATATTCACATGTGAACCAAAATTAGAAGAGATTAAGAACCTATTCAAAAGATACTGGAGCTGTCAGGTATTATAAATAAAGTATGTTGCATTGAGAAAAATTAAAGTACTGATTATGACTCTGAAATATTACAGGAGTCACTGAAATGCCAACTTTTTTTCTACGTGGCCCAGAGAAGTTTGTGCTGTTCCTCATCCTCCCTCAGTTTAATGAGGTTGTCTGGAAAATGGATCTTGGTGAATACATTTTCTTATTGACAAATACAGGAATCACTGTAGAAAGAGGCTCTCTGAACTAACTCTTGGAAGCCATGTTTCAGCCAACTGTGTTATGGGAGAGAACTTAATTTTTTTTTTAATATTCATACTCAAGACAATACTGATGGTGAATGTTGTTGGCACCCCAGTCGTATCTCCCTTATGAGTCTGAGTACCCGGTGCCCACTCACAGCTGTCCCCTTGCCTTTCACCTAATGGAAGTGAAAGCCACTATGCTGAGGGACTGCAGTTCTTTTCTACCCCTTGGAGGCAGCAGCAACAGCCATAGCCTAACCTCATATTAGATACAACGATGGACTCTTTCATCGCAAATTGGGATTGGTTTTGTAATACGGTTTATCATCCAGGGCTTCCCCATTAAATCAGGCAGAAACTGGTCTGCTGATGACTGCATTCTTGCTTAGCATCCTCTGTCCTGTCTCATCTGTGTCCTTCATATCCCTTATCTTGCAACATTCTACCAAATAAATTACGGGGGCAAGAGTTTCTGTTTCAGGCTCTGCTCCTCTGCGCCCAATCTAACACGCAATCTAGTCATAAAAGGAATTTGGTCGTTACAGGAGAAGACTCTATTGCCTCTATACATCTGTTGGTGGTGGTCATGATATTAGGTTGGTTCTAACTCATGGATACCCTATGTACAATGTAAGGAAATATTGCCAAGTTCTGGGCCATCTTCATGATTGCTGGCATGTTTTAATCCATTATTTGACTACTGTGCAGTACCTCTTAACCTAGGGCTCACCTGTGGAACTACACTGAAAATATTTTGTTGGGATCTGTAGGATTTATATCGGCTAATCTTCAGACGTAGATCACCAGTCTTTTCTCCCGATTGCATCTTAGTCTGGAAGCTCCACTGAAAACCCATCCCCAAGAAATACTCTGCTTGTATTTGAGAAATCAGTGGCATGGCTTCCAGCATCACTGTAACACAGGCCACCAAACATGACACCTTGACAGATGGGTAGTGCTCTGTGCCTATACTGGTCCTTTAAATCTGCAAATAACGTGGCTAACCTCTGAAACAACTCACAAAAAGACATTTCTAAGATTTTCTTATTGCAAGAATTCTAAATTTTCTGCTGAGTCACCTATTTAACCTTTTTCACTGGGGCCTCTGATGTTGGAAGGCAAACTTGACTTCAATAACTTCTCTTGGTTCCTTACCACAACACAACTCCCTTCTTCTGAACTTCTTATGGTCCATATTCCACAGCACTAACAGGCTAGGTGTTTGTTTTGCTGAGCGTGCTCCCTGCCCTAGCAAGCCTTGGCCCTGGTTCCCTTCGGAAACATCCGGTAAGAAGATGGTTGAGTGCAGTAATGTGATGTTTTGTCAACTGTAAGGAAAGAGAAAACGGGAGAAGAGACCTTTCATGATCTCTTCAGAGAACAATTATATGTAAATAAATATTACTTAATAATACAAATGAAAATAATTTAAATAGGCTAACAAGTGGTATGCTTAGGATGGGAAAGTCGCAGGCCTTGAGAATTAGTCACAGAGACACCTAGACTCAAGAGTATGAGGCCAAGGGCTGAGGAAGATAAAACTTCAGGAGTTCAGGAAACTGAGAGTAAAGTCATCAGCCGAAGGCAATTGTTGAAGACAAGGAGCTTTGTGGGTAAGCAAAGAGGTGTCTACTGTATCCTCTGTTGTTTCCTTTGCCAAAACAAACAAACAACAACAACAACAGCAAAAACACCTCATTGCACTTGAGTCAATTCTGACTTGTAACCCTGTACGACAGGGCAGAACTGCCCCACAGGTTTTCCAATAAACAGTTCTTGGATTCCAGCTACCAACCTTTCGATTAGCAGCCTGCAGCTCTTACCCACTATGCTACTGAGGTCACTTCCCCATAGTCACATTATTAAGATTTTGTGTGCTCTAGTTTTAAAAAATTGTTTGGTGTAACTTAGTTAGAGAACAAACAATATTGATGTATTTTCCAGTAAGATAGCTGAAAAGCACTTAAAGATCCAAAGAAACCAAAGCTATGCTGTCGAGTTGATTCAGACTCATAGCAACCCCATAGGTCAGAGTAGAACTGCCCCATAGAGTTTCCAAGGAGCATCTGGTGGATTTGAACTGCTGACCTTTTGGTTAGCAGAGCTAGCATTTAAACACTATGCCTCCAGGGTTTCCCACTTAAAGACAGGAACTGAATAAAATGACAAATAAATAAATAAACCTAAATCTTTTGCCATCCAGTCAATTCTCACTAGTAACGACTCTGCAGGACCCAGTAGAACTGCCCCTTAGGGTTTCCAAGGAGCTGTTATTGGATTTGAACTGCTGACCTTTTGATTAGTAGCCATAGCTTTTATAACAAACCCAAACAGATTATCAATTGTGTGATTAGTTATTTTGACCTAGCACATTTCCTATTTGTAAGATGAAGAGAGAGTAATACGAGACCTATTAATGTATTTATTTAATTTGTCTGGGAGGAAGCATAGCAGGAGGGACTTGAGCAAAAGGCTGTTTCTATTTGGGATCCCTGGGTAGGGCAAGTGGTTAAGCATTTGGTTGCTAACTAAATGGTTGGTGGTTCAAATCCAGCCAGAGGTACCTTGGAAGAGAGAGTTGGCTGTCTAATTCTGAAATGTCACAGCCACTGAAGACTTGAGAGACCACAGTTCTATTCGAAAACACCTGAGGCTGCCATGACTCTAAATATAAATAGACTTGCAAGTAACTGCTTACTATTTATAATATTTATTATCAGATTATGATATGAACAGTAAATAGTAGGTAATGATTAATATACATTTATTGTACCAAACACTCTTTTAAGCATGTTGTATATACTATCTTAGTGACTCCACATAAACAGACTAAGAAATAGGTGTTATTGTCCAGGTGTTATTTTCCATTGTTTAACAAGTCTATTGAAGCACAAAGCGTTTATTTTATACAGCTCTTAAGAGGAAAGGAGTTCCTAGGTCATGTAAATAGTGTCATATTTGCAGAGAGAAGTGTTAGGGTTTCGATGCATATTTTGAGGGAACACAATTCAAATCACAGCATTCTGAGCCTCTGACAACTGTGGAGCTACATATAGCTCTTGGACCGGCCTGAACTGTCCAGACTTTTAGACGAGAGAAAAATAAACTTCTCTTTTGCTGCAGCAATCTTGCTTCACGATCTTGGTTAAAGCAGCTAAAATTATGCCCTAATTAATTCAGAGAAACAGCATAATATATGAGAATAAGCATTGGCCTGGGTATCAGAAGACTGGTAGGATATAAGCTGCTCTGAGGCAACAGATAAAGCAGAATAGGACTGCAGTCAAATTATGAAATCACAGGTACAATGACTAAATTAGAGAAGTCAAAGCATAAACTTCCTTCTAATTGCAAAATGGTGTAAAGAAGGATTCAAAATTATGAATAAATTATTCAGATTATGTTGACTTTAATGGAGTATAGAATTTCTATATCTAGATCCTGAGTACACAGTTGATATCATATTTTTAGTTTTTTACAGAAAACTGATTACATATATGTAAAATTGATTCATGTATTGCTTCTGGTATCTTTACGAATTTGTGGATCAAATCAAATATGAATAATGTCACATATAATTTTTGTCTTGAAAAGCTCTTAATTTTAAATTTGCCTTTGTTAAAAAGTGAAAGAACAGTATTCATTCCTAGAATGCCCTTGAGACTTTAAAATCTAGCAGATCTACCATTTATATGCCATGCCTTACATTATTTGTATGTAGTGTAAAACACGAACATTGGCATAAAAACTTTTAAAGCTTTGGATATGATATTGAGCAGGAAAGTCTGCCACACTGTAAGCTCCATGAAGGCAGATCACCAAATCTGCTTCAATCCCTGCTGTATCCTGTATGTACAACAATGTTCCTGCAATGGTATAGAAATTCCACTTGTACTCATTTAATGAATGGATGTGTGAATGGAATGATTGCTTGGGGTATGTGGTTAACAGGAACTAAAAATTCCTTGAGAAACATATAACAAAATGTCGTATTCATTTCATAAAAATAAGTTTCCATTTACTCTTTCAAAAATCAGTTCACTTCATAAATGTTATGATTTAAACTTTGCTGTTTATTGACCTGATTTCCTACAATCGTGACACTTTAACCTTGATATTCTACTACTTTTTTGCAACCTTTTGAATTTAAAACTGCTCTGGCTGGCTGTCTTCAAAGGGCTCAGGGACTCATGCTAACATTTGCTTCCATTGCTGAGTTGAGTCTGACTTTTCTAAATTGTTCTGTCTTCTTTAGCCAGCTCTCAGAGTAAGAAGTTGTCGTGGATTGAATTGTGTCCCAAAAATGTGTGTCAGTTTGGCTAGTCCATCATTTCTAGTATTGTGTGATTGTCCAGTATTTTGCCATGTGATATGATTTCTCCTCTGTATTGTAAATCCTACCACTGTGATGTTAATGTGGTAGGGATTAGTGGTAGTTAGCAAGGTGGGGCTCAGTCTACAAGACTGGATTGTGTATTAAACCAACCTCTTTCGAGATATAAAGACAGACGCCAGTATAAAGACAAGAGTCCTTGGACCAATAAGAAACAGCAGCCAGGAGAAGAGAGCATCCTTTGGCCCCAAGGTCCCAGTGTTGGAGAGTTCCTCTACGCAGCAAGACCGATGACAAAGACCTTCTCCTGGAACTGGCACCCTGAATTTAGACTTCTAGCCTCCTAGACTATGAGAGAATAAATTTCTCTTTGTTGGAACTATCCACTTGTGACACTTGTTTTAGGAGAACTAGATAACAAAGACAGAACTCCATTTATTTCCTTTGTTTTGCTGAATGATGGTTGCTACTCCAGACTTAGAGACAATCGTGAGTCTGATACTATTGTTGGCTTAATTCCATCCCATCAGTTGTGCTGAAACATACCATGCTAGAGAGTTTTTCCTCATATTAAATGAAAATGGAGATCTAGGGTGGATCCAAGGGCTTATAATATTGCTAAAAAGAATCAGGGGAACTAAGCTTTATAAAAACCAAAAGAGCAAACCTACAGCCATAGAGTCTAATTCCACTCATAGTGATCTTATAGGACGCAGTAGAAGTGTCCCACAGCATTTCCGAGGAGCACCTCGGTGATTTGAACTACTGACCTTTTGGTTAGTTGTCAGGCTCTTAACCACTTAATTGCCAGGTATGGTTTGTGTTATACATTACCTGTCTTCAGTGTCAAAGGGCAAATTGAAAACAGACTTTTTGAACTTTTGACATACAGCATGTATTAACATAGAACTTTTTTCCTAAACAAGATTTTTTTTTTTTAATGTCCAGTAAGTCATGTGGTTGACTCATTTCCTGGGTATCAATTCACAAGAGCAACTCTTTCAACAGCTGTGAAACAGTAAATGAAATATTGACTGAGTTACTTGTCATTTAATTTGCAATGATTTGGGGGGTTCTCAAGTGCTAGTCAAAGCACAAGGTGTGATTCAATTGCATCCTTCTTGGAATCTGAGGACATGAAATAGCTGGCAGGTTCAAGGAAGGAAACACAGAAAGCTTAATGCAAGTTTTGAAAAGTAATTAGTAAATAAATGCCATGCCATGGTGTATTAGTTACCCAGAATTTTCCTGCTTATCATTTCTTCTCCATTTTATTTAAATTTGGTATTAAAATTTTCATAATTTCCCATTCCTTTTTGACTTACAGTTCTTACATACATTTCATCATCATTATCAGACTTGTACATTGCACCAGTATGAAATAAGATTTAGGGAGTCTTCTACCTTAATATTATTCCATCAGAGCTTCAACAAATTCTTATTCTGCTTCCTGTTGTGTGTATTATTTTTCCATCCAATTAATAAGAGTTTCTTTTGAATAAAAGTTGAGTGGGGCAATGTGGTAAAACTCTGGACTACAGAGTCTATTTCTGTAAACAGTCTTAACGGTAAGTTCTCTGTTAAAATTCTAATGTCCCTATTTTAACTCCATTTCTTTTCACACAGATGAGCTATGTAACTTCATTAGAGGTACAACGATTTTTCAGCCAAAACCTAAATTTTATTTTACTGCAATTTGAGCTTCTTGGGTTAGGAAACCAGGATGAGATCGATTGTCTTAGATATCATTATTACTCTGAAAACAAACCAAACCTGTTGTCTCTGAATCGCTGTCATCTCATAGCCACCCTACAGGGCAGAGTAGAACTGCCCCATTGAGTTTCCAGAGAGCAATTAAAGGGTTCAAACTGCCAGCCTTTTGGTCAGCAGCCCTAGCTCTTGACCACTATGCAACCAGGGCTCCTTTTATTATTCTGTCTGATTGTGGATCACCCAACCTGGAATATGACTTTTATGTTGAAAAGTATTTCTTTTTATGATGATGATGATGATGATTCAATGAAAACTGTGCATTCCCATATAAATTTGCATGCCCACCTATATACAGCTCCCACTGCTCTTCCTGCCCGGTGACAACACACTCTTTCCACTCCATACATGTCTCATCCTCCAAACAATCTCCTATCCCCTCCTCTCTACCAAATCCCCTGCCTCCAGCAAGAGGTCAGCAGGATGACATCCTACAGATGCATAGAACCATAAAGTGCACACATGATACGGTCACTATGTATCACCAAGTCCAATCCATTCCCGTCTGAAGAGTTGATCTCCGTATTTCTTACTTTTTAATATGATTGAGTGAAAATGTACATTCCCATATAAATTTGCATGCCCACCTATATGCAGCTTCCACTGCTCTCCCTGCCCAGTGACAGCACACACTTCCTCTCTGATCCATACATGTCTTATTCTCCCACCAATCTCCTATCCCCTCCTCACCACACACTCCCCCGCCTCCAGTAAGAAGTCAGCAGGACAACATTCTATAGATGAATAGAACCATAAAGTGCACACGTTATAATGGTCACTCTATGTTGCCAAGTCCAAACAATTCCTGTCCTAAGAGTTGACGTCCATCATGATTTATAGACAGGAGCAGCATCAGGGCCAGTGGCCATGCTCCTTGGGGGACTCCAAGGCCCCTGGACCATCAGTTTCAGGCTTTTAGTGGAGATCTCAGTGTGCACCCCTTTTTATTCCTGTGTTGCCAGTGAGACTCAAATGCGTGAGCTCCATCTTAGCTATCACTGGTGGTGGTCAAGCACCATCTGGTTCTTCTGGTCACAAGTCGATTGTAGCCACCCACTCACATGGGTCTGTCTGTCTTCTGGGTTCTCTTTCCCCCATGTTGTTTTGGTCCTTGATTATAGTACATTCTTGCTAAGTTGGGACCATTTGCTGTACCCTGAGATGGCAACTTGGCAGCTTTTAAGACTCTAGATGCCACTCACCAAAGGCTCTCTTGGCAAGAGGCTGGTTGTGCCACTTGACCTCGATTTCCCCTGAGAGTATGGTCCCCAGCCCCTACCCTAGCTACTCTGTCCTTGCAATATTGGGTTAAGATGGGAGGAGTAATCATGTTATGTTGAAGTCCAGTTAATATTGATCTTTTTTCTAATATGTGCTGTAATCGATTTCACCCAACCAAATTTCTATAAACTGTCGAATCTAAGCTCTCCCTTCCTCACCCCCCCCAACCCTTGCAGCCATCAAAGTCTTTTCTTCTATGAGTGAGTCTGTTTTTAGGTTCTTATTATAGGGGTCTCATACAATATTTGTCCATTTGTTGCTGACTACTTTCACTCAGCATAATGTCCTCCAAATGAAACCAGGTTATGAGATGCTTCCTAAAATCCTCATTGTTCTTTATCACTGCATAGTGTTCTGTTTAGTATATATACCATAGTTTACCTACCCATTCCTCTGTTGTTGGGCATCTGAATTGATTCCATTGTTTTGCTATTGTGGACTGTGCTGCAGTAAACATTCGTATGCATGTATCAGTGGGTATGAATGGCCTTGATTCTGTAGGATAGATTCAGAGCAGTGGAATTACTGGGTCAAATGGTATATCTATATCCAGCTTTTTAAGGAAGTGCCAGATTGTTTTCCGATGAGGTTGCACTGTTATTCAGTCCCACTAACAGTGTAGGAGAGTTCCAATTTCTCCATAGCCCCTCCAACATTTGTTGTTTTGTGTTTTTTGGATCATGGCCAACCTTGTTGGGGTGAGATGGTATCTCATTGTAGTTTTGATTTGAGTTTCTTTAATAGCTAATGATTATGAGCATGTCCACATGTGTTTTTTGGCTACCTGGATCTCCTTTTCAGAGAAGTGTCTGTCCATCTCTTTCTCCCATCACTTAATTGGATGTTTTATCTCTTTCTTGTTGATATTTTGTAGTACCTTATAGATTACGGTGATCAGGCATCAGTCTAACACATAGTAGCTAAATATATTTTCCATTCTGTAGGTGGCCTTTTAATTCTATTAGTAAAGTCTTTGGATGAGCAAAAGTGTTTGATTCTTAGTACTTCTCATATATCTTTTTTCTCTTCTTTTTTTGTGGTTTGTTTCATAGATTTTGAAGTCTATGTTGTGTATTAAAATTTCCATTGTTGTTCCCACTTTTTCTTCGATACGTTTTATCGTTTTAGATTTGATATTTAGATCTTTAATCCACTTTGAGTTGGTTTTTGTGTAAGGTACAAGATATGGGTCTTATTTTAATTTATTGCATATGGATATCCAATTTTGCTAGGACCATTTGTTGAAGAGATTGTTTTCACCCCAGTTTAATGTCTTAGGGCCTCTGTTAAATATCAACTGTTGATAGGAAGGTAGTATCATCTATGGAGTCTCAATTCTGTTCCATTGATCTGTCTCATTTTGTACCAGAACCCGGCTGTTTCAACTACTGCGGCAGTGTAATAGGTTCTAAAGTCAGGTAGTGAGAGGGCTCCCGGTGTGTTCTTCTTCTTCTTCAGTAGTGCTTTACTTATTTGGGACTTCTTCCCTTTCCAAACAAAGTTGATGATTTGTTTCTGTATCTCATTGAAAACTGTCACTGGAATTTGTATTGGGATTGAATTATGTAAGTAGATTGCTTTGGGTAAAATACACATTTTCACATTGTTAAGTCTTCCTATCCACAATCAGGATAGGTTTCTCCATTTATGTAAGTCTCTCTTTGTTTCTTGTAGTATGGACTTGTAGTTTTCTTTGTAAAGACGTGTTATTTCTCTGGTTAGATTTATTCCTGGGTACTTTATCTTCTTAGGGGCTATAGTAAATGGTATTGATTTGGTGACTTCTTTCTTAGTAATCTTGTTGTTGGTATAAAGGAATACTACTGATCTACTTCTGTTTATCTTGTATCCTGAGACTTTGCTAAACTCTTCTATCAGTTTGTGTACCTTACTTATGGATTCTTTAGGATTCTCTGTGTATACAATCATATCATCTGTAGATTGGGAGATTTTGACTTTTTCTTTGCTGATGCAGATGAATTTTATTTCTTGGTCTTGTCTAATTGCTCTGGCTAGAACTTCTAGTACAAGTTGAATATGAGAATTGAGAGTGGGCATCCTTGTCTAGTTCCAATTCTTAACAGAAATTGTTTAAGTCTTTCTCCATTCAGGATGACATAGGCAGTTGGCTTTGTAGAAATGGCCTTTATTGGATTGAGGAATTGGCCATCTATACCTATTTTGCTGAGAGTTTTTAGCATGAACAGGTGTTGGACTTTATCAAATGCCTTTTCTGCATCAATAGACAAAATCAGCAATTCTTGTCTTTTGTGTTATTTATGTGGTTGATCACACTGTTTTTCTGATGTTGAACCAGCCTTGCATTCCTGGTATGAGTCCAACTTGGTCATAATGGATTATTTTTTGGATATGTTGTATTCTATTGGCAAGAATTTTGTTGAAGATTTCTGCATCTAGATTCATCAGTGATAACGATCTCTAGTTCTTCTTTTTGGTTGGGTCTTTCCTTGGCTTTGGTACCAGGGTTATGCTGGCTTCACAGAATGAATTTGGGAGTATTCCATCCCTTTCTATACTGTGAAATATTCTCAGTAGTATTGGAGATAACTCTTCTCTAAAAGCTTGGTAGAATTCTGTGGTGAAGCCATTTGGGCCCGGGCTTTGTTTGGCTACTACTTTTTTGATGACTTATTCAATCTCTTCTTTTGTGATGAGTTTATTAAGTTGTTCTGCTTCATGTTATGATAATTTTGGTAGGTGATATGAATCAAGGAATTTGTCCATTTTCTCCAGGTTTTCCAATTTGTTAGAGTATAGTCTTTCATAGTATTCTGTTATGATATTTTTGATTTCTGTTGGATCTGTTGTGACAACTCCTCTCTCATTTCTTATTTGGGTTTTTGTTTACATTCCTGTTTTTCTTGAGTAAGTTTAGCCAATGGTTTGTCAGTTTGGTTGATCTTTTCAAAAAACCAGCTTTTGGTCTTTACAATTTTTTCAGTTTTCTTCTATTCTCTGATTCATTTACTTCAGCCCTAATCTTTAGGATCTGTTTTCTTCTGGAGACTGAGGGGTTCCTTTGTTGTTCTCTCTCTCTTTGTTCAAGGTGTAGGGTGAGTTCTTTGGTTTGGTTTGTTTCTTCCTTTCAGATGTGTGTATTTTTGGAGATAAGCTGACCTCTGAGCACTGCTTTGGCTGTATCCCATAGGTTCTAGTAGGAAGTGTTTTCTTTCTGATTGGAATCCATCAATTTCTTTATTTCATCCTTGATTTCTTCTATAACCCATGGTTAAGTTTCATGAGTTCCACTTTCTATCTCTGTTTTTTCTGCTATTGATTTCAACTTTTATGGCTTTATGATCTGAGAAGATGCTTCTCATTGATTCAGTGGTATTGATTTTGTTGAGAATTGCTTTATGTCCTAACACACGGTCTATTCTGGAGACTGTTCCATGTGCCCTGGAGAAGAAGGTGTAGTTATCTGCTGATGGACAGAAAGTTCAGTGAGCTCTAGCTGGTTAATTGTGGCAATAAGGTCTTCTGTGTCTTTACTGAGCTTTTTTCTAGACGATCTGTCCAATGCTGGGAGTGGAGTGTTGAAGTCTTCCACTGTTATTGTGGAGTGATCTATCTCTTTTTTGAGTGTAGTCAGTGTTTCTTCAATGTATTTAGGTGCTCTAATATTAGGTGCATAAATATTTAATATTGTTAAGTCCTCCTTGTGTATTGAACCTTTCAGCAATAAATAGTGTCCACCCTTGTCCATGATGGTAGATTTTTCATTAAAATCTATTTCATCTGAGATTAGAATTGCCACAGTTGCTCTTCTTTGCTTATTGTTTGTTTGGTATATAGTCTTCATCCTTTAATTTTCACTTTGTTCATGTCTTTAAGTCTAACATGAGTTTCTTGTAGGCAACATATGGATGAGTCGTGTCTTTTGATCTATGATGTTACTTGATGTCTCTTTACTGTAGCGTTCAGTCCATTCACATTCAATGTAATTATTGATAGTTGTCTGTTTAGTGCTGTCATTGTGATATGTTTATTTTTGTGTTGCCGTTTTCTCTGTTCTTATTAATCTGTTCTGGGACATTTGTCTCTGTGAGTTGATTTTTCACCTTTTTCAGGATTGGTTTTGTGGTTGTTGAGACTCCTGTATTATGTTTGTGGTTTGACATGTTGCATCTTTATTGTGCTTTATAGCTGCCTCTGTGATCCCCCTTAATAAACTATGTATAAACCCAATTTTAATTACTATCAGTCTTTTGAACTCCCTCTCTGTCTGGAAGGACTATAATAACTGTGGCATATTACTCTTTTTAATACAATGACATCATAGTTTTCATGATATGATCACTGGATCATTTCTTTCACTTTTATACCTTTGAGTTTGGAGCCTTCCCTAACTCATGTGTCCTGTATTTGTTTCTAAAATATAAAGTTCATGGTTTTGTTCTTCTAAGCCAAGAGATTCTTTCAGTGTTTCTTTGGTTTGGTTTTTACAAAGCCTCTGAGTTTCTGTTTATCTGTGAATATCTTAAATCCATTTTCATATTTGAAAAATAGTTTTGTAGGATATATAATTCTTGGTTGGAAGTTCTTCTCCTTCAAATCTTTGAATGTGTCATGCCATTGTCTCCATGCTGGCATAGTTTCTGCTGAGAAATCTGATGAAAGCCTACAGGGTTTCCCTCTGAATGTTAGCTTTGCTTTGAGTCTTGCTGCCTTTAAGAGTTTCTGCTTATGTTTCATTTTATTAAGCTGGATTATAATATGTCTTGGAGTCTTTCTTTTGAGATCTATATTGAGTGGCATTTGATATGTATCTTGGATATCTGTATTCTCTTCTTTCATAATTTCTGGTAATTTTTCTATCAGCAGCTCAGCATCATTACTCTCTGGGCTCTCAGGTGTTTTGCTCTGTTCAGGAACTCCAATTAATCACAGATTTTTCCTCTTAATAGAGTCCCACATGCTTCTTATCTTCATTTCTCTTGTTTCTTTTTTCTAATTTTCCTCATAGATACCTGAGAACTTCCAAAGGCATTCAGGTTTTCAGGTGTACAGGTCCCCCTTCCCAGCTGGCAAAGTAAGCACCTCTATATCCAACCCCATATGTTATAAACTAGTTCAAAATACAGAAAGTCTACTACTGCCCTGTTGGCCTCTGCTGTTGGGCCCTAGCCATAGGTGACACTGTGTAGAATACTGCTTTTCTGCTGGAAAAATGTTCTTCTTGAAGCAGGCACTACGTGTTCTTCTCCCAGCAGGCACTACCTCCCAGGCTAGAAATTAGGCCCAGTTAAAGCCTCCACGTGGGTATCTCTGCCTCCCAATGGAAAAAGATGGTGTCCCACACAAGCTCCTCACCTGCCTCAGTACAGCCTTCTCAGTGATGGAGGTGGAAAGAGAGGCCAATGGTGTCATGACACACAGAGTCCAAGGCTGGGCTGTCAAGATATGGCAATTTTGCCTGCTGATCCCTCCAGCAGTGCATCTGAGATTAGCTGATAGTCAAGACCCAGCTCTACCCACAAGCTAAGACAAAGAAAAAAAAGTTAAAATGTTGAGTTACCTTCAGTCCGTGAAAGCCAGTATTCATCAGGAATGGTGGTCAGTAAAAGAGAAGTTTTCCTTTCAGTGATATGAAGTCCAAATTAACAGCTGTATGTCGTGTCCTAGGACTCACTAGGTGTCCAGAAGTCTCCATTTAATTATCAGTTCAAGTCTTGGTTTCCAGAGTGATTTAGGGAGATGTGTATTTAGTCTGCCATCTAAAAGCATTTCTTGCTGGAGGACAGATTAAAGAAAATTATTTGGAATTATCAGAGAGAGGTTGTCAAATGCTCTAAATTCCAGTTTCTGATGGGCTTTTGTGTCAGTCATTCAAAGAAGGAATACATAGTTATGTCCATCTACTCAAATGATCCTCAGTCTACACAAGATCATTCTTTTCACAGTCTCCTTCATGCATGTAGCCAGCCTATTACCACATACCATTGGATTGAACTGTAGACTCCACTGGAGTGAATGCTTACGTATCGCTGCCTTCTTGTCCACTGTTCCAAGTCAGACCATCATGCTATCACCTGAGGACACCTCCAGTGTGTTGATAACTGATCTCCCAACATGTTTGTACTCTTGATCTTCTGGATTCATTCTCAAGTTAATAGCTAGACTTTCCTATTGAAACATAAATCCAGTCATATTAATCTCCTATTAAATATCCTCAATATATTATTGTTACAAATAAAATAAAATTGAAATCCAAATTCTTAACTCCTCCAACTCGTCTCCTGAAACTATCCTAGCTATATTCTACATCTAGATACCTTGGACTCTTTTTGGTTTATTCAATATACCAGGCTTTTTGGTTACATGTTTGTTTTCCTTTTAACCCTAGGGCCTACATCCATGTTGTTTCCTCTGTAGAAATGATTTTCTTTTCTCTGGCTTTGAGATGGCTAACTCTTACCCATTGTTCAAATTTCATTTTGTATTTTATTTCCGTAATGTATTCTTCCAAGACTACTGCAAATGAAAGTTATCTCCCAGTCAGTTTTGTTCTTATCTTATTTGGGATTGGTTGTCATAGAACTTAGAAATTTTGTCACTATGTGTGCATTTCTTTGCTTCATTATCACCAGCCTCTAAGATCTATGAGTACACGGTTCATGTCAATGCAGTTTACCCCAGGACTAGAATAAATATATGTTGTACAGGTATTTTAAGTTTATATATATGTGATGTTTTCACATTTTGGAGAGTAGAAGATTTAAAGTGGAATATAAAAACTGGGAATTCTTTGAAATAATTGATAACTGATATGTGCACATCTTTAATCAATTCTTTCCTGTTTCATAAATACGGTACTTGGGTGGCACTGCTTGTACTTGCCTGCTAACTTATACATTTACTATCAAGGAAGAACAGTCTGATGATCTGCTTCCATAAAGACTAAAGACTTTAGTCAGATAATTAACAAGATTACAGCCAGACTCCAGTCAGAACAACCTAAAGTATTATCAGAACTGCATTACGAGGGACAGAAGGAGGGAGTCAAAATGGAGATTTACAGCTTGAAGGTTTGGACTTAAGTAGTTAAAGGTGGAGTTTTGAGGACATTTGTCTTGGTTATCTAGTGTTGTTGTAACAGAAATACCACAAGTGAATCGCCTTCACCGGAAAACCAAAATCCACTGCCGTAGAGTAAATCCCAACTGATAGCAACCCTATAGGACAGAGTAGAACCTCTCCAGCATAGAACTGTCCCATAGAATTTCCATGGAATTCCTGGTAGTTTTGAATTGCCACACATTTGGTTAACAGCTCTAACTCTTAACTCTTAACCACCTCACGCTTAGACTGTAAAATGGTTTCCTTTCTCCATGAGGGTTTCTTTCACAGTCTGGGGGGCTAAATATCCAAATGCAAGATGCCATTTCCAGGGAAGGCTTTCTCTCTGTCAGTTCTGGGGAAAGGTACTTGCCATCAATCTTCCCCTTGTCTAGAAGCTTCTCTGTACAGGGGCTACTTCTCCATTTCTCTGCTGGAATCCCTTTTTTTCTATCTCAAAGGAGTTTTACTCAAATTACATGTTAATCCTATAGACGACAAAACAGTGGACAATCCCACAATACTGGAAATCATGGCTTAGCCAAGTTGACACACATTTCTGTGGGATACCACTCAAACAGCAAATAACTTACTGGGACTGGTAAATTCATAGCAATAGTTTAGGATTGGTAAGCATAGCAAAGAAAAGATTTTGAGCAGAGAATTTTGATGAATAAATGATTATTAATAACTCTGCTGTTTGGGCAGGTGAGCACAATGTTATAAATGAATCTGCAGGAATTGCCTAAAGCAAAGAGTAAAGTTATTTATAAATTTTCAGTCTTACTGTTCCCAGGCAAAGTTATTCTGATGTAAGAAACTAAGCCACACTGACACAGGTGGTTTCAATTTTTAGTGTTACAGATACATCATTTTTGATGAGTGTGGTTATAGTTCTACCAGAGAATAATAATGCTACACATAGAAGAGTATTATACTGTAACTTTTATAAACTCCTCCAAAAAAAGCTCTAGAAATGCATGTGACTAATAAAAAAAGTAGAATTCAAGAAATAAAATACTTTGCAAATGGACTTTCCAATTTAGGTCACTAGTTCTCAAAGACTATTTTGAAGAATATCCTCTCTAGTGGAAGTTTAAAGGTATTATTCTACAGTAGAGATTCTAAATCTACCCTCAAATACATGGAAAACCCAGAGTAAAATAGTATTAAACAAGTACTTCCCCTTCATGAGGTTTTAGAGCTTACAATGTGGTAAAGGAAACTCTGGTGGCGTAGTGGGTTAAGTGCTATGTATGTCCAACAAAAGGTCAGCAGTTCAAATCCACCAGGCACTCCTTGAAAACTCTACAGGGCATTTCTACTCTGACCTCTATGATTGCTATGAGTCGGACCCGACTTGACAGCAGTGGGCTTGGTTTGAGGGTTGTTAATGTGGTAAAGGAAACCCTGATGGTATAGTAGTTAACCATGGCTTCTAACCAAGACATCAGTAGTTCAAATCCACCAGGTGCTTCTTAGACACTCTATGAGGCAGTTCCACTCTGTCCCACAGGGCTACTATGTGCCAGAATCCACTCGATGGCAATGGGTTTGGTTTGGTTTTAGGAATATGAGAAAGCACATCATGAGCTTTGAACAGAGGAGAGGAAACAAAGAACATTATGTCAAATTATTTTGACCAAATGATGAATATATCATGGTCTCCTCAGACCAGTGAATATCATATTTTTACACGAGTAACAGATACCTTCTACATTTATTTGCCAACTGTGCCCTCTCGCTTCAGGTATTTTCGTAAGTGCCACTGTAACACTTTTTTAAATATGTTGCTGTTTAAAAAAAAAAAGCATAGCACAATTAAGGAAATAAATGGGGAGGTTGAGTTTGACAAATTAAAAGCTTGCATTATTTGTGTTAAAATGTGATAATGGAGCTCACTTTATGAAATACTGTTTAACAGAAATGGGAAAACCTAGTGGTGTAGTGGTTATAAGTGCTACAGCTGCTAACAAAATGTCAGCAGTTCAAATCCACCAGGTGCTCCTTGGGAACCTTATGGGCAGGTCTACTTTGTCCTATAGAATTCCTATGAGTCAGAATTGACTCCATGGCAGCCGGTTTGCTTTTAGTTCTGGTTAATAAGTGAAACAGATTCTAGGAAATATAATTAGGAAATTATATCATCTCTTTTTTTTTAATCTTCTGAACCAATGTGGAAATCCTGGTGGCATAATGGTTAAGCACTATGTCTGCTAACCGAAAGGTCAGCAGCTCAGATCCTCCAGATGCTCCTTGGAAACACTATGGGGCAGTCCTACTCTGTCCTGTAGGGTCACTATGAGTTGGAATTGACTCGACAGCAGTGGGTGGGTTTTAAACTAACTGTGAAGAAAAATCTACATCCAAAAATTTTTGAAGTCACTAACAAAAACATAAATAATATTATACAAAGACTACTTCATGGGATAGAATAATTACGTTAGGATTAGCTTTTCAGTTTGTGCTGAAACTATAGAGCAAAAATCATACTAGTTGCTAATGACATTTTCAAACACATGTCACACTTTCTAGGCAATTTTGCCACTCTGTGGTGGAATGAATAACTGGTTTTGCACGTGGAAGAGGCTGACCTTTCTACATCTCCATAACATTCACTGTAGCATCAGTCTGACAGGCTTTGGCTCTGCCTTTTGAGGAGTTTGGTTTTGGGCAAGTTAACCTCCCTCATTTCAGTTTAGTCCTGGGTAAAATAAGTAATTTAGGAATGCTATGAGAATAATGTGAAATAAAAAGGCTTGTCAAGTGCTTGAAACAGTGCTTGGCAAGTTGCAGTTGCTGCATACATGCTAAATATCATTAAAGAAAAACAGAGAAGTGGAAATATATTTTAAGTTCTTCCTATTGTTTTCACAATGAGTTTTGGTATTGTTGTCATTATTTAAACATCCTTGGATTCAACTATGGGGTATTTCAAAATGTCCTATTTTAGTTATTGACAAACACTGACTTCAAGAACAATAAATGTAAACTTTTATTCTTGTAATTCACCTGAATTTTCAGAGCTATGTAGAGTATACCATGGAAATGATAAAGGTAGGCGGATCCATATGCCTCTGTCTGACGGAGTATCAGCTTTTATCAAATGTCCTTCCTCACTGATTGGAGTTCAGTGTATATAATTGAAGAAAAGAGGTCTTATCATTGGCACCTGTTCTACCCTCAAAGACTTTTGATTAAGTTTCTGAGGTATAAGTACCGTCTATAACTGTATTCATGTAACTGAACATAGATGACCAAATTTGTCATCGGGCTGGAAGAATTATTAACTGGAGTTGTGCTCATAATTTCCAACCCCACATAAGGAAAAGAAAAGAAATCCTGCCTCTAGCTAGCTGAGGGAGGGTTTGAAAGAGACATGAGCAGGGAAAAGCAAGTGCCAGCCATGGGTCGAGGATAATTCCTTTGCCAGTGAACGGCTGCAAATCTAGGCAAGACAGGGGGGAAAATCACATGTATGTGCTGGACGAAATTAATATAAATGTACAGTTTTACCCAGATGGTGTGATTCACAACTTTCATTTTATAACACGGTTTGGTGGTAAAATGGTCAATTTCTGTACCAGATCATACTTGTAAATTATCTAGCAAAGTGTCATATTTTTATGTAAATACTTCTAAAGCAAGAATTATTTTTAGCATCAAGTATAGGAAAGAAGTCATGAGCATCTTCTTTTGGAGACACTTATGTAACTGTTTTCTATAAGAACTGCAAAAGAAAAAAATCAGAATTGAAAAGAAACAGTCAAAGATGTTGATAAGGAACGTTCAGTTAACATAATTAAATTAGTTTGAAGCCAGGAGAGAATCCTCGGTGGTTGCTTTGAGCATTTGACTTCAGTTTAAAATGCAACACCTTCCAGATGTTGCTGGTTGCAGTGTTTTCATTCATCAAGCCATAGTTTACTCAATGGCTGGCTATGTAGAAGGTATCCTTCCAGACTCCAGTGAAATGTTGATGAATGTCATGAAACTTACGTTTTATGTGGAAGACAAAACAATATCAACTAAAACAATGGTAGAGATTGCTAAAGAGAACCAGGTAATGGGGACTGGAAGAGCCAGAGGACACTTACGGTACTTTCATGAAAAGTGATCCAGTGTTACTAAGGAGACACTCCGAGCATGTAAATGAATGAGCCATGTAATAATGAGTGTGTTTTGATATAGAGTCAAATCATTGAAAATAGACATATTTCTAGCGAGACAATCTGTCTACATCAGTGTTTAGAATAAATGTGAGTGGTGAATGATACTATGAAGATGTTTTTGGACCAGTTCAGGCCTGTCTCCAATATTAAGCCCAAGCCCACTGCTGTTGAGGCTATGCTCAGTCACAGCAACCCTATAAGAGAGAGAAGAACTGCCCCATAGAGTTTCCAAGGAGTGCCTGGTAGATTTGAACTGCTGATCTTTTTGATTAGCTGATGTAGCACTTAACTGTCATGCCACTAGCATTTTCATCTCTGATATAAAGGGTGGGTTCGATTCCAATCAATTAACCAAACTTGACAGACGCTAGAGAGTGGTAATGGTTCAGCTGTAAAATACTTCTCCTTCTTGTGGGAAATGCTGGCTTGATGCCCAGTAAATATCCCTAAAACACAGACACTATTGGCCTTCAGGGGTGATAAACAAGTTTCAGTGAACGTTACAGAAAAGGAAGAAAGGACTGGCAAGCCTCCTCGAAACATTACCCAGTGAACACCAGTGGGTCCCATCCCCTGGTGCACAGAGTTGCCATGGGTCTGGGGCTAACTCAGTGGCAGCAAACAACAGATGGATGGTACTCAATGAACAAAGGATAAATAGATCAAAGAGGCAACCAGAGTATTGCTCATTCTGTTCATTTTAATACACTTGAAACATGAAATTGGAAAAAAAAAGTGAGTGCAATTTTAAATACATTGGTTGTTTTACCAGATACAAGTGTTTTATTTACAAATATTGACAGATTTTTAAGGAAGGTATGTTTACGAGGGAAATCCTGGTGACATATTGGTTAAGTTCTATGGCTGCTAACCCAAAGGCTGGCAGTTCAAATCCACTAGGCACTCCTTGGAAAGTCTCTTGGAAGTTCTACTCTGTCCTGTAGAGCAGCTATGAGTCAGAATTGACTTGAGAGCAATGGGTTTGGTTTGATTTGGGTATGCTGAGAAGCATGATGTGACAAAATATAATGAGATAAATAAGATCTCTGTTGTCTTTCTTCCAGAACTATGTAAGTGTTTAGCTTACACGAGCACCAGCGTCTTAGGGTACTACAGGGACTCTCTCCTACGGGTCCCTCCTTCTTTGATAGCGGTGAGCTCGGCTCTCTGCTCTGGAATTGGATTTCTTTTAAGGCAAAACTGACTAATCCCCTTGGTGAGCTGCAGTTACTTTCTTATCACAATCACCTATGAGAGTGTCATAAGGCCATGTCTGGAAAGGCCACACGCCAAAATTAATCGCCTCACCAAAACCAAACCAAAGCCACTGCCGTCAAGCTGACTCTGACTCATAGCAACCTTGTAGAAGAGAGCAGAAGTGCTCCATAGTTTCCAAGGAGCTCCTGGCAGAATTGAACTGCTGACCTTTTGGTTAACAGGCATAGAACTTAACCACTATGCCTCCAGGGTTTCCAATCACCCTACAGGAACCTAGTTAGATTTACATGTAAAGAAAGTGAGATTGTGCACCCATTCTAAAAAAATAGTAGTGTCAGTGTGAAATGCTGCAAATTTCATTTTGGGCAGGAAATAGTTCAGATACATTTCTGGTAGGTTACATGTCTAACTGTTAGGGGAACAGTTAAGAGAAGAAAAATGAAGAGGAGTCAACAAACTGTAGATACCATCAGACAAATTATTGAAAGCAAAATAGTATACTCTCAGATGTAATATTATGTGCTGAGATACTGAATGTATAAATCGTTAATAGCAATCTATAGCTGTCTGTAAAATAAATCAGTAATAATAACAGTATTTCCAAGAAATTATTCTTTAGTAGCAGTAATTTTTGCTTGAGCAGATCTATTTCTTTTATTTATTTATTTATACTTTGGGTGGCATGTCAGGCTGTGATTGTAGTTCTCTGAATCTGAAAAGGAATTACTGATAGGTCCTTTAGTTTAATATTTATAAATATAAAAATAAAGTGGGCATATAATTTCTATCAGCTTCTTATAAAAATATTTGCAAATGAATGACCATGGAGACTACCAAATTTATAGATCCAAACCCAGAAACCAAACTTACTCTGTCAAGATGATTCTGACTCCTAGCAACCCTACAGGGTACAGTACAACTGCCCCAGAGAGTTCTCACAGGGCAGCTGGTGGATTTGAACAGCTCACCTTTTGGTTAGCAGCCAAACACTTAACCACTATGACAGCAGAGCTCCTGTTAATGGATAAGGTTCTTAATTGTCACTGAAAAATAGATTTATAAACCTTATTCTTTGTTTGTGTTGCTAATATACTATTGAAGTAACTTTGTGTTCACAATTTAAATTTTAGTAATGAATTTTTCCAGGGTATAAATTCAAAATAAGTCAGAAACTTAAAGAATTCTGCTTACCTAGCAGCTGCCTAGAGAAGTGACACAATCAGATTTACACTTTTTAAATTCATTGTAAAAGATAAGACGGAAGGGTGGAGAGTGTAAAGTCAAGGATGGCAGCTGGGAGGATATTTCAATGTAGGAGTGAGAGGTTAGAGGAGAGGGCAGACAGAGAAGCGACTTAGAGTTAAAAAAAAAAAAACAAAACAAAACTGGCAGGATTGTTGTGATGCTGGAACTTTCCAGCATTTGAACCTGCACACGTGAATTAAATGAGCATACTAACACACACACACATGCAGACCCACATGAGAACAAGCAGAACTAGGGAAATCTAAATAAGATCTGTGAGTTACGTTCATGTCGATATCTGGATTATACTATTATACTATTTTACAAAATGTTAGCATAGGGAGAAAGTGAATAATGTGTAATGTGTGTGTGGAATCTCTCTGTGTTATTTCCTCAGACTGAATACCAGTCTACAATTATGTCAATAAAGATTTTAACTAAGAAGTAATAATAATAAAACCTGGAGGTCTTGGTGGCTGATCAATCAGAGGGAAGTTTACAGACTGACATTCAAGTTTAGGTAGATACTTTGGTCAAACAGTAATGCCAGTCACAGAGACAAGAAGGACTCAAGACAGACGCTGTCCTAAAAATAAATTATAACAACAAAAATGGTTTCTAGATTCAAATTCAAGTGTTCATTTGAAACAATGGAGAATAATACTCTTTCACTCCAATTAACAAAACATTTAAATGTGCTTTTATAAAGTAAATCCTCATACAATTAAAAGCAACTGCTTAGATTACTTCACTTAATCATTTTTTTTTACATGATGTTACAATGTGGATTGAATTGTGAACATCAAAAATATGTGTTGTAAATCCTAGCCCCCGTGCCTGTGGTTGGAGCACTTGGTGGCTAAGTGCTTAAACATCTGGCTGCTAACCCAAAGATCAACAGTTAGAATCCACCAGCTGTTCCATGGAAACTTTATGGGACAGTTCTTCTCTAAGATAGACTTAGGGACAGTGAATTTTTTGGTTTTTACACCAAGGGTTATAATCCCAGTTGGCTGGGAGTTTTCCTTGTTATATCGAGAGGTCATGTCAGGGAAGGGTGTATTTTAAACTAATCACTTTTGAGACACTGAAAGAGCACGTTGAGATACAGGAGAAAGCAGAGGTGAGGGAAGGTGGAAGTCAAAATATGAAGATCACCGAGGAACAAGGATCTTCCGCCAAAGCCAAAATATAGAAAAATATTTTCCCTGGAGTCAGCAGTCTGAATTTGGACTTGTAGCCCCTAAACTGCCAGAAAATCAAGTTTTGTTTGTTAGATCACCTGTTGGTGGTACTTCTGTTGTAGCGATACTAGATAAATAGGACATTGGACACTTAGATTGATATCAACAGTAATAAAATGAGTCAGTTTTATGAAAGGATGCTGAATTTTTTTAGGGCATGTACTATGGTCAGCAACTATGGAAGCTAACTCCCTTAGACATATTTTATCTTAAAGATATGAGTTGATATTCAGAATATTTATCCCAAGGCATGGTTCAATCCTTGAGAATTGAGTTATATCCATTGCATTACCTTTCTCAAAATCTGAAATTACAATACCTAAAATTACAATTATCCACAAAATTTTAACTACATTCGTGACAGTGAAGTTTATATGTAGTTAGCGTGTATATGTATGAGTATGCATGTGTGTGCGCGTGTGTGTGTGTAGCTAGTTAAATAGTTTCCCAAAATAACCAATTAATTAGACTTACCTTTGCTCTGATAATTCCTTCTTAAATCAACAATATGCTTGATGCACATTTTAAAAGGCCATAATGTTTACAAAAAAAACCTTTATATTACAAATCTTACAATTGTCATTCTGAGTTTTGATTTTCTCATATGGACATTTACCCTTAAACTTGGTTTCAAAGAGAGAGAGAAAGAGAAAAAAGCAGTGATTGAATGGAGAGTAAGAGAAGAACGTGATACTTTCCCAATGGATTCCTCGAAGCTCTACAGAACTCAAGGTAAATGCCCCTAAATGTTTATGAAGTTATTTATGCATGTTGAGTATTGTGAGTGCTCACTGCTGTGTAGGATATTCCAAGATTAATATCAATTTCTGTCTCCTACAATACTGCTGTATACTCTTCCTGTTAATGACAGATCACATTATGGAAGAGAGAAAACAATGTTTGAGATAACTATTTAAGCTTAAATTTATGCCAATTCAACTAGAAAACAGACTAAACTGTTTTCTTGTATCTCAACTTGACGTATCTGATTGACCCTCATGAGAACTGTCTGAAAAGTCATGTTTTCTGTCTTCCTCGTCTGTGGATCTGTCGGACTAGAGAAATGCCCAATTGTGTCCTTTCATTTTTTCTTTATCTTAACATACTGCTTTTACAAAAGTTGTGTCTCCTCCTTTTTCTAAGCTGCTTAAGAAACACACACATTGGAGTATGCTTTCTTATGATTTTCTTAAGTATAAAAGTTCCTGCAACTTATGGTGCGCTCATCAAGTAGTGCCACGATTTTGATTTGGATCAATCTTAATATTCTTTAAGCTGTACATTTGATACTGTATGTTCAGCTTCTTTTAGCTTCTTCATTTTTCCTGTTACCACTAATCCTCAAAAAAGCAATAAATTTTTACCCAACCTTATATTAAAAGGCAAGAGTTTCAAAGACATTTCACTTTTAAAAAGCAAGCAATATGATAGTCCTATTTTTCTATCAGCTTCAAAGTAGAATTCCCTCTGAGTACATTAGGTGATGTAAACCTTCAACTAAGATCATAATACTTTATTAAAAATAGTGTTTTTTTAGGGTTTGATTGTGATTATGAATGCCTGGGGACAGTGGTTAATGATTTGACTGCTAATATAAAGGTCAATACTTCAAATCTACCAATTGCCTCCTTGGAAACACTATGGGAAGTTCTACTCTGATGTTTTTTCCAAAAACAAAAAATTGGAACACAATTAAGCTTTCCTTTTAACTCTTGTCTTTTCTACTAAAAATCCTTCTCAGCATAAGACTGAACAAGATTTATGTCTAAAATTAGTTGTTACACTAATCTGGCTGATCTAATTTGATTTCTTGGTTCCCTCACTCTTATTAATAATCTCGGATTTAAATTCATTGTAAGAAATAATACACACTTGGAATCTTAAGTGATGACTAATGCTACCTTTATTTTGAAGGCAAAACTGTTAATATTTTGGCAACCTTTTTTATTATTTCTCGGTGGACCTAACCCAGTTACGGAGACTAGAAACATCAGTGGAGGCATTTTCCATCTCTTTTGAATAAAATAGAGCACTGTTTTTGTGTGAACTGAATGGTCATTATTTTATTCTTAGGCAGATTATCCTAATCTCATTTCTTTTCATTTTCTGGTGTTTCATTTTGTGTTTTTACCTTCTGGAAAAATGACACGGACAGTGTATCTTAAAATCCAAATAAAAGACCATGGGATCAAACAGTGTGATAAATCAATTCTATTCTCTACCTCTTTGTGAATGTGATAGTCATTAATAATTTATTTTCTTGCCTACATTTACCCTATTTAAAAAGTGTAAAGTTTATTCACTGAATGCTCTGAGGCAGACACCGTGCTAATGAAACAAGGTGGGGACTAGTTTTTCGACACTGGCAGATGCTTATGTAAGGATTTTGGATTTGCTTTGAAAGATACTGCTCCATGGGTCTTTCTTCAGGTTTTCAGCACATCTTTGACAGCACAGACTGATTCTCTGGCTTTGAGAATCTTTTCAAGACAGTGAGCAGCACTGGAAGTTAGAGATAGTATTTACCTGCAGAGCATAGGGCCTATTTCTTTTACTTCACTGTAATATGGATAATGCCTCTTTCTAGGGAAAATGTTGGGTAGGATTCCTTGAAGTTCCTTATAGAAAATTGGGGGCATCTAAGCTTGGGGTGAAAACCCCAGTTGCATAGTAGTTAAGTGCTTCTGGTTAATTGGTTAAGTGCTGTGGCTGCTAAGCAAAAAGTTGGCAGTTCCAATCCACCAGGCACTCTTTGGAAACTCTATGGAACAGTTCTACACTGTTCTAGTCAGGATTGACTCTATAGCAGTGGGACCAGTTTGCTTTTCAAGTTTGGGTTTAAGTATGGGGTTCCTTAGTCGTGATGCAAACCCACTTTGTTTATGCATCCACCTGGACCAACTTCCTCTTTCTCTCCGTGACGCTTATAGGGCAAGGATAACCTACAAGAACTGGTATTCACTATAAATTACAGAACCATGAGTAGTGAAGTCTTGTGTCTTCTGATAGCATTTAAGAAAGAAGTGACACTATAAACAAACTATGTTATACTTACACAGTGGAATACTATGCAATAGTGAGGAACAACGATGATTTTATGAAACATCTCATAACCTAGGATCAAATGGAAGACATTATGGGAAATGAAATCAGTCATTTGCAGAAGGACAAACATTGCATGAGATCACTATTGTAAGGACTAAAGAAAGGACTTATGCACAGAAGGAAATACTCTTTGGTGGCTACAAGGGTGGAGAAGAAGGGAGATGGTAATTCACAGATTAGATAGTGTATAAGAATTTGGTTAGGTGAAGGGAGTGACAGGACGCAGTAGACAGCAGGTCAATATAACCAGACTATTCCATAAGCTGAAAGGTTTTTTAAACTCTACTCAACATTTCAAAGGACAGAATAACAGGAGCAGGGGTCTGGGAACAATGTTTCCAGCAGACATTCAGGTCAATTGACATAACTAGTCTTTTGTTAAGAGTCTTCTGCTCTCCATATTGGTGAGTGGTGTCTGAGATTTTAAAAGCCGACAAGCTGCCATCTGAGGAACATCAACTGGTCTCAACACACCTGGAGCAGAGGGCATCCAATAACATCAAAGCCATGAGGAAAGATGAGCCCAGGAGACAGAAAGAAGGAACCATGTGATTGGGAGACTACTTTAGCACGAGACCAGGAGAGCCAGGCAGTGCCCAGCCACTACCAAAGACAGCCCTAATCAGGAAAGTAATGTAGAGTCCCTGACATAACTCAAGAAAAAGAGGTATACAGATTAAGAAGTCTGTTAGAAGACCAGAACTGATGATCTCACAACTTGAAGGGTGCCCAGAGAACACATACCGTAGACTTGCTGCTGACCCAGACCTCAAACCAGAGCTGAAGCCAACACTTCAGACACAGAATGGACTGAACTCAGGGGCACAGAATGATGATGTGGGGGTGTGTACTTTATGTTTATATATATATAAACATATACATATATGTTTACGTATATATATATGAGGCTGTCCTACTGTTCTAGAGGGGAGAGGAGAGGACAAGTGCTGGTCGTGTGGACACTGGAAGTAAAGAGTGAAAAAGAAAAGTGTGCTGCCACAAGGTGAGGAGAGCAGACAGTTGCAGAGAAGCAAGTATGAAAAGTTGATTTGGATTTTAAACTTTTACTTAATCACAACAAAGAAACTTTAAATGAAATAAATTTTAAAAAAAGAAAGAAAGAAATGGCAGACTAGCTTAATTGCTTGCTGATGGAATAAAATCTAGACCATTCATAGTTCCTGATAATTTGGTATGAAATGTTGGGTGACATTGACCTTTAGTGATAGATATAACACAATAATTCTGTCAAAAAGTTCAGGGCCAGAAAACATAGTCGGTAAAATTTTGTATATAGTTGAAGTCCTAGAATCATTCTACAGAAAACTGCAGAATAAGTATCGTGTTGAACGCCACTGCTGAATAATTAGATGCACACAACCTTGAGAGATAATATAAACAGTAAGTTTAATTCAAAATGTGAACATAAACTCCAAAATCTAGAAATTGCATAGGCTTATGATGTTTGCTATGAGGAAAAAAGGCCACAGAAAGATAAATGAAAACTGTAAAGAATAAGTTTCTAGAAGTTAAAGGATACAGTCTTTAGAATGGTAGTGCAGAATACCAAATGCCAGAGAGGTCAAGTTGGAGGAAGACAAAAAACATCTGATTCACAACTGAGAATTAGAAATGTTCAAGAATAATTTCAATAGAGAAATGAATTAAAAGAGCTGAGAATAAATGAAATGAAACACTTTTTTAGAGAGAAAATCATGATTGATGCAAATATAAAATGAACATACATCAAAGTTTTATTTAGTTCATTAAAGGAGGAGGGAACCATTAAGCCAGTTCAAATAGCTCAAACAGAAAACAAAGGACCACACAGAAATGTGGAAATGAATTTATAAATAAATGGAAAACTGGCCAGTGTCCCCAGAACAATACCAAGTGCATACATATCTAGGTACAACTAATGTTTCCATTGAGAAATATAATTTTTATTGCCATTATTATTCTGTAGCTTACAGGGTTAAAATAGCTCAAAGATAATGAAAGACAAAGATAAACTTGAAAACTCTACTAGAAAGAATCACTAGTAATTTTTTCCACTTCACTTTCTCCCTGTGATTTTTGTGATGATGGATATAAGGGGAATCTCTGGTGGCATAGTGGATAAGTGCTATGCCTTCTAACCAAAAGGTCAGCAGTTTGAATCCACCAAGCGCTCCTTGGAAATGCTATGGAGCAGTTCTACTCTGTTCTGTAGGGTCTCAGTGAGTCAGAATTTACTTAAATGTAGTGGATTTGATGTTTTTTTATTAGGATACAAGGAACCACTGAAAGTGACTATACAAAAAGACATAGAATATTGAAAGAAATTTTGACATGTACTGTACAAGAAAATATACTAAAATGAGAGGCAGGAAGAAGGTACTAAGTAATTGTATGGTATTGAGATTTAATTCAACTTTTAACTATCAGTCTGCATTACTTATCAACAGAAAGAGGATTAGGAATTGGAACTTAGTTGTACTTAAACTTTCAAATTTTTCTTTTAAATTAAAGATCACTTTTCTTCTCTTGCCAATGCCAGCATCCTATGAATTCTGATACAGAAAATAAAGTGATATCCTGTGTTTGAAGTGGTGGTAGAACCCCTGGAGTATGCCTTATTGACCTTCTTCTTCACCTGCAGAGCCCTGAAGCACTGTTTGCAGAGCAAAGATTTTAATTTCTGATACATTTTAGGATTGGCACAAACTTTTTCTCTTCATTGGATCATACCAGTAGGATTTTCCCTGAACTATAGTTAGTTATAGAATCTGAAGCTGCATTAACAATTTGGATTTTCTATATTGTTACATTATTTTGTCATATGTGACCAGTGGTCACATGTATCAAAGAAGCAAAAAAATACAAAGGGATAAATTATAATCATATATATTAAAATTGCCACCACTTGTTTGTCAATTTGT
Source organism: Heterohyrax brucei (assembly GCA_028571685.1). Taxonomy (NCBI): domain Eukaryota; kingdom Metazoa; phylum Chordata; class Mammalia; order Hyracoidea; family Procaviidae; genus Heterohyrax; species Heterohyrax brucei. Next base: position 98,263,983 of record CM053148.1, read on the forward strand.
GTACTATATTGCATGACGCTGTGATGGTACATCTACGACACCAGTATTTCAAACACCAACAAGGTCACCTTTGGTAGACAAATTTCAGAGGACTTTCCAGACAAAGACAGACTAGGAAGGAGGACTTGGCTATTCACATCTGAAGAAACAGATCAGTTAAAACCATATGGATTGCAGCAGAATGTTGATACAGTGCTGGAAAATGAGCCCCCTAGGGTATATGGCACTCAAAATAAGCCTGGCGAAGAGACGTCTCCTCATAGTAGAGTGAAATTTAATGAAGGTGATGGAGTCAAGCTTTCAAGACTTTTGTTTGCTGGTGACATTATTAAAATCAGAAGAAACAACTACAAACATCCATTAACAATCAGAAAGTAGAATGTACTAATCATGACTAAATGAAAACTGGAAGGTGTCAGTAACGAAATTGAATGCATGAAGATCAACATGCGAGGCATTAGTGAGCTGAAGTGGACTAGCGATGGCCCTTTGGAGCCAGACAGTCATACGGTTTCTATGCCTGTCATGGCAAATTGAAGAGGGATGACACCACATTCGTTGTCAAAAATATTTCAGGTTCTACACTGAAACACAATGCTGTCAGCAATAGAATAACATACTTAACACCTACAAAGAAGATCATTTAATATTACTGTTATTCAAATTACAAACTGATCACTAATGTTAAAGAAGAAAAAATTGAAGATTTTTATCAGCTTCTGCAGTCTGATGATGGTATTCAGTCTAAATGTATTTGTAATTAACAGCAAGTGAAAGGACAAATTTGAAGACAACGAAGGATCAGTAGTTGGAATATATTGCTTTGGTGAGAGAGCACGTGATAGAATCTCACAAGACCAATGATTTATTATTCATTGGAAATATCTTTTTTTTCAACAATGTAAACAGTGACCTCACTTGATAGAATATACCAGAATCAAAGTGACTACATTTGTGGAGACAATAGACAAATTCAATAAATCAGTCAAAGCATGTCCATGGGCCAACTGCATAACAGACCCTTAACTGCTAGTGTACAAGTTAAGTTGAAACTGAAGAAAAGTAAAATGAGACAGAGAAAGATCTTGAGTATATTCTACCTGCATTTTGAGACTGTCTCAAGAATAGATTTGACACGTGGAACACTAATGACCAAAGACCAGATGGGCTGTGGACTGACATCATGCACATTATACATGAAGAAAGTAAAAGATTGTTAAAAAGACAGAGACGGGGAGAAAAAGGCCAAAATGGTTACGAGGAAAGACTCTGAAACTTGCTCTTGAGCAGACAGTAGCTAAAGCCAAAAGAGGAAACCATGCTGTGGAAGAGCTGAACAGAAGATTTCAAGGGGTGCTAGCACAGACGAAGCAAAGAATTATAACGAGATATACAAATTCTTGGTGTTACAAAACCCAAAGTGAAGGACATTCTTAGCAATTTTCAAGTTGATAGGGCTGAGGAAAAAAAAAAGCCTCTAGTTCCAATATTGAGATTCTATGGGCAGAAAATTTAATAACACAGAAGGCATCAAAAGAAGATGGAAGGAATACACAGTCACTGTACCATAAAGAATTGCTTGACAGTCAAACATTTCATGAGGTAGCTTATGATCAAAAACTGGTGGTACTGAAGAGCTCCAAGCTGCACTGAAGACACTGAGCAAAAAACAAGGCCCCAGGAATTGACCAATAACCAGTGAGATATTTTGAAAAAGGATGCAATGTTGAAAGTAGCCACTTGTCTTTGCCAAGACATTTGGGAAACATCTACCCAGCAAACTGACTGGAAGAGATCTGTATTCATACCCACTCTAAAGAAGGCTGATCTGGCAATATGTGAAATTATCTAGTGATATTATTAATACCCCATGCAAGTGAAATTATGTCAAAGATACTATAAAACTGTTGCAGTAGTATGTTGACATAGAACTGCCAGAAATTGAAGCTGGTTCCAGAAGAGGACATGGAACTAGGGATACAGTTGCTGGCACCAAATGGTTCTTAGCTGAAAGCAGAGAATACAAGAAAGATGTTCATCTGTATTTCATTCATTCACCAAAGGCATTTGACTGCGGATCATAACAAATGATAGGGAACACTGTAAAGAATAGGAATTCCACAACACTCACTGTGCTTATGAAGAACCTGTACACGTTACTGAGAGTCACTTGTTCAAACTGAGCAAGGGAATAACTCATGGTTCAAAATCAGGGTTGTGCCCTTTTGCCACGTACATTCAATCTGTATGGTAAGCAAATAATCTGAGAAGGTAGACTATATGAAGAACAATGAAGTATCAGGATTGAAGGAAGACTTATTAACAACTTGTAATATGCAGGTGACCCAACATTGCTTGCTCAAAGGAAAGAGGACTTCAAGCACTTACTGATCAAGATCAAAGACTGCTACAGACTTCCATGTGTAACACATCTTAAAGAAATAACAAAACCCTCTCACTTGACTAATAACGTCATGATACACAGAAAATATTGAAGATGATGTCAAGGATTTCGTTTTACCTGGATCCACAAACAATGTTCATGAAAGCAGCACTCAAGAAAAGCAACAACGTATGGCACTGGGCCATAATACTGTGAGAGAACTTTTTTGTTTGTTTTAAAAAGCATAAAGCATCACCGTGATGAGTACGGTGCAGCAGACCTAAGTCCGCTGTTCTCAGTCACCTCATGTGCATGTGAAAGCTGCAACATAAATGAAAACTGAAGGAAAGTTGATGCATTTGAATTACGGTGTTGCTGAAGAATATAGAATATAACACGGACTACCAGAAAAACCAACAAACTTGTCTTCAGAGAAGTACAACAAGGATTGCCCATAAAGGTGAGGATGGTAAAACTTTGTCTCGTGGTCTTTGAACCCAACAACAGGAGGGACCAGTTCCTGCAGAATGGCATCATACTTGGTAACGGGTCATTAAAAAGCGTAAGACCCTCAAGGGGATGGGTGGACACTGCGGCTGCAAAAGGGAGCTCAGATAGGGCACTGACCATGAGGAAGGCTCGGGACCAGGGAGTGTTCTGTTCTGTCGCATACAGGGTCACAGTGAGTCCAGACTAACTTGAGGCAACTAACAATTAAAATTACATTAGCAAGAATATTTTAACTGGGAACAATGTCATATAACATAAGCCTAAAAACATTTTTAATGTTCTGTGTTCCATTATAATAAATAGGTACAATAATGGCCTTCAATTCACCTCATAGTAAATATATATATATGTACACATATATATATAATGTGTATATTTTTCAATTGATTGTATGCATTAGAATATATTTTTTACTTAGAGTTTCTTAATTGATATCTTCTACTTAAAAATACAGTTCTTTGCTTGGTGTTTAAGTAATACCTTATAGACAGAGCAAGTAGTCATTGAAGAGGGCTATTTATTTATTTACTGTGATTAAGGGAAAGTATATAATCCAAATTAATTTTGCATGGCTACCTATCTGCAGCTCCTTCTGCTCTCCTTGCGCTCTCCTTTTCATTCTATGCTTCTAATATCCTCTTAACAAGCTCCTGTGCCCTCTTCTCCACTTTCTACTCTCCCATCTAGAAAGACGCCAGTAGGACAGCCTCCTATAGACGAGCAGAACCGTAAAGGACACACACTGTGTGGTCACGCTGTGTCCTCGAGTCCAGTCCATTCTTGTCGGAAGAGTTGACCTCAGTGGTGTTTTCTGGTGAGGGGCAGCAGCAGGTCTGCGGGCCATGCTCCCAGATGATCTTCCAGGCGTTGAACCATCAGTTCTGGTCTTTCAGTAGAGTTCTTGAGCTGCACTCCTCTTTTTCTCATGTTCCCACAAAGACTATGTATGTGGAGAAAGACTATGTAACTGGTGAGAAAAAGGATTCAAAAGTGTTTAATAGAAAATGTAGGGTTTTTAAAAATGTATTTCGGCTATTATTGTTGGATGAAATGTGTAGTATAATGAAATCCAAAAACAAATTTATAAATTCCTTTTATTCAGCTGGCTTTTTGCAGAACATACCTGTGGTCACCATTGGAAACCTGTGAAGTGGGGAAGGGATATTCACACTGTTTTGGAGCTCAGATCTCTAATTACAAATAGTGTCCCAGTGACATACCACTTACAGCTTTGGTCTACCTATCTTTACATACACTGCTCCTATTTTATCTTGTAATCTGTAGTGCAGTAAACAGAAATATTATTTAAAAGTTAAGATCAGCACATTTAATATTTATTAAATGTTGTGATGTGTTTGATGTGAAATAAGCCTTTGGTGACAAATACAATTTAACTAGCTGTACCCTTCTCCTGCCTTCAGATCTTTGAATATGATTTACTCTGAGATAATGCTAGTATGTTGATATCCAAAAATGAGTTTTCAATTTTAGTGGAATTTCTACTTTGAGAAATGACTGATGTCAACTTTTTCTGGACAAACAAAATAGCAAAAGCAAGTGAAATAGAAAAGTTTGTTTTACTGACTTTGACACAGTTGAGTGACTCCTTTGGTAGGCAGAATAAGTTGTTATTTTTCCAACTGTGCCTCTGCTACGTCCATTATGTAACTTCTTTCTTTCTGCATAAATACTCGAGGTTGCCCCTGAGGTTGGGTGTTAGCTTTTCTGAACTTCTGCACTTGATATTTTAGAACACTCATTGCAGACAAAAGGGTAAAAGATACAGTCTTTAAGAATGTGAGCCTCTAAACTGTGTCTTGCAAACTCAAATATCCCCTCAGGTCAAGAAGGTAACAGAAATCTACGAAGATCAGGTTTCAAAAACAATAGACAGTAGTCAGGATTGTGGGGAAACTGGAAAGCAACCACACTTTGTGGGGCATAGCTATTGTTGTTAGGTGCTGTCAGTCTGTTCCAATTCACAGCAACCCTATGCACAACAAAAAGAAACTTTCTGGTCTTGCACCATTCCCGCAATTGTTTTTATGCTTAGATTGGTGCTAGTTCTTTGAAAATTAAAAAATATTAGAAATTCAAACTTTTATATAAAAGTTAATGACTGTGAAATATTGGCAACTAAAACCCAGTTAACATCAATAGCAGCAGTAGCGGCAGCAGCAGCAACACCCTGCAAGCTGCAGTCTCTGCATGCCAAACACAACATGCTCTGGGTTACTGGGACCAGATGCGATCAGCTATCCGATGAAAATTCCTTAGCATTATAAATTTATTTCAATCATCCATGTGTCTCCACCTTCCAGCGATCTTTATGTACTAGTCTGCGGGTACTGAATTCCTGCAAAGGTCCATTTCTGTGTTCTCCACCTTCTAAATAAACTTCATGCTGCTGCAAAGATCTTCGATTAATGTTCAATCACAGAAGGATGTTTCTTAGCCTTCAGGGCTCTTGACTACGTCTAAGAAAAGCTATTGGATTGAAAAGAGGCTTGGTGGATAGCAGTTAAAGCACTCCGCTGCCTACTGTTCAGGGAAGGAAGATGGGCCAGTTTGCCCTTGTAATTGTAAGAGCCTTGGAAACCCTATGGGGCACTCCTACTCTGTGTGAAAACCCTGGAGGTGAAGTACGTAAGTGTTATAGCTGGTAACCAAATGGTCGGCAGTTCGAATCTGCCAGTTGCTCTTCGGAAACAGAGCAGTTCTACTCTATCTTATGGGGTCACTATGAGCTGGAATCTACCTGATGGAAGTGGACCCCTTATGGGTCGCGGTAAGAACTGACTTGTTGGCAAGAGACAATAGGCTGGAATTCTAAAAGGTCAATGTTTTATGAATTTGAGAAAGTAACGGAAACTTTGCTGGGAAAAATTTTGCCTTACAGAGTGATTGTAATGATGGTATGGGATAAGTATATTGTAGATTAGAAATAACTGACATACTAGCTATAGTCATATATCCCAAATTAGTATTACCTAACAGTGGATTTATGTATTATTTCTCCGTTCTTGTTTTCCTGCTAGTTGTATATCCTGTTTTAAGTTATTGCTTTCAGGTTACTTGTATATCCTATTTTAAGCTAAATACCCTTAAAATTCTTCCCATGATTCTAGCTCTAAACTTCAGTCTATCTGTTGAAACTGATGCCTTTGATAACCTGAGAAACAAAATTATGGTTTCAAAACTCCCTTCCTGTAAAGTGATGCTGATTGAATCTTGGTTCCAAATTCTCTTCTACTTTGCTCTCCTATTACAACTGGAGGAAGTAGTTACAGATTGATAGTAATCAAAGATTCCAAGCAGATCACTACGTCAATGTTCTTCACTTGCAGACATTAAATCTTAAGCCTAAAAATGGTGACTTGCTTGTCTGTGGTTATAGGGCAAGGAAGACCCAGAAATGCATTAGAATTAGGTGAGCCCAGTGCTTCTAATCTTCTCTCTGTTGTACTCAGGGCTAGTCCTTTGCATGAAAACTCTGATTTCCAGATTTAAAATCCAGAATGCTGACCATTACATATTAGGCTGACCACAGTTGTCCTCACCTCACTTGCCTTGAAAAGTGGCAACTTAGAGTCTTCTCTTAATTGTCAGCCAGGACAATTCCTCTGTAAAATTCTTCACACAAAGAGAACAAACATAGTCTCCAAAGGCAGCTGAGGGGAATAAACTATTATGTGTTCAACTACTAGCCAAAAGGCTAGCCTTTGGAACCTATTTACAGGCACCGCAAAAGACAGTCGTGGCAATCCGCTTCTGAGAGGCTACCACTTTGAAAACCCTGTAGAGCAGATTAATTGTCATGTGTAAGGTCACATGAGTTGGAATCAACTTAGTGGCAAGAAACAACAAGGAAATACTGAGTGAGCACACCACCTAAGGAAACCCTGGTGGTACGGTAGTTAAATGCTATGGCTGCTAACCAAAAGGTTAGTAGTTCCAGTCCTCCAGGCCCTCCTTGGAAACTCTATGGAGCAGTTCTCCTGTCCAATAGGGTCACTATGAATCAGAACTGACTCAGTGGCCCTGGGTTTGTTTTTGTGTTTTGTACTATCTAAAAAAAATTAAAATAATAATAATAATGTATTTCCTAATTAGCAATTACGATCTTACATCAGGCTTTTCTGCTGCTGATCCTCAAAGCCTGACCTTTCTTTCACTCGAGGATGAGGATCTCAAATCATCAAGTTCCTTGATACTTTTTTTGCTATGGGTCCTTATTTGAGCCAAAGCCTTCACAGTTAGCCTATTTAATCAACATTCTACCAGTGAAAGACTATTTTCTCATTCAGGAGCTACTGCAAAATATATCATTTTTATTTAGACACCCTCCCCAATTGATCTACTCCATGTTCATCAGCCCTTAATAATAATTTGTGATAAAGTAGATATTTTTGTTATACTGTTTTGTACTTTATGTTTTATACGTTTATTGGTTCCTTGCCTTCAATCACATATTTATTAAACACTAGAGCCATTTATTAAGTTTTGTGGATGTAATTACTATAAGAGGTATACATCATTGTGTACTTCCCATTTTTTGAGCACTGACAAAATGGTATGCATACATTAAGTTACATATAATGACTTCACATATAATAATTCATGTATAATAAACTTAACAATAGTCCTCTGAGATAGATACTGTTATAAGTCCCATTGTTCAGAAGATAAAATGAAGACTCTGAACCCAGAGTCATCAGCAAAGAAAGGCCCTATTTAGAATCTGAACCCAGGCTGTGCTATATAAATCACTCTTTGCATTAAAAAAAAAAAAAAAATGTATTCTTAATGGAAGAAATGAATAGATCTACTGTTCAAATCCTTTTATCGATGGGATTCTCTGATTCATTACTATCCAAACAAAAAAGAAAAGAGCATTGAAGTTCCTTGAATAGCCAAAAGGAAATGTGCTCTTCAACGTGAAACCTTAGAAGAGAACGTTGTTTTTTTTTTAAGGAAAACCAAAAATAAGATGTTGGAAAGGGATGATTTTGACAAAAAATTCTTTAAAGAGTTTATCAGAAAAGAAGCAAAGCCTTTTTCTTTAAAAAAAAAAAAAATCCAGTCTTGGCAAATTATGACCTAAGGACCAAATCATACACCCTGCCTGTTTGCATGAAGTTTTCTTGAAACAAGGGAACACCCGGTCAATTGTTTACTGTCTCTGTCAGCTTTCACCTTACACCATCAGAGCTGAGTTTCTGGCCCTTCCAGAAAAAGTTGATGACAAAGTTCTGAATCAAAGAAGAGATTCATAACTTGAATGTTTTCACTTTTTCTGTAATGTTCCATAAAAAACCAAACGCATTGCCTTTGGGTTGATTGCAACTCTTGATGGCTCCGTATGTTACAGGGTACGACTGCTCCACTAGGTTTTCTTAGCTATAACCTCGTATAACACCACACTGGGGGAAAAAATACCACAAATCTAAATACGTCTAACATCCTGGACCAAGATTATATTTGTGCTTTCATTGCGCATACAAAATAACACAATGAGTCTTTAGGAACATTCTGATAAATCAAAACCCAACCCATTGCTGTCGAGTCGATTCCTACTCATAGCAACCCTATAGGACAGAGTAGAACTGCTCCATAACGTTTTCAAGGAGCACCTGAAAGATTCCAACTACCAGTGTTTTGTTTAGCAGTTGTAGCGCTTAACCACTATACCACCAGGGTTTCCGATTCTGATAAATGATTCTCAAAAAGACAAATCTACTTCTCCCATCTCGTAAAGACAGCCTCTAATGGCAGGGTGTAACTGCTGTCTTTCATGCTTGCACTAAGCTTATATGAAATTGCAAGAAATAGCTTATTCAAGACTACATAAGTTTACATTTCGGAGTATCTGTAAAGTTATGTGTATTAAATGAAATTTTCTTCTCTCCAACCACTCAAATAAATTAACTATATCTAAGCTTAAGGATGTAGCTGTGCATTCAATTAGATATTTTAAAAATCACTATGTTCTTTGGGTACTTCATTTGAAATACATTTGCTTCTGAGAATAGAGCATATGAATATTGTTCTTTTAATGCCAGCGTAACACAGTTTTCTCAGTGTGCGTGTTCTTTGCACTGATGGTTAACAACATTGATTCCTGTTTCGGATAATGCGTCAAGCATTCCGGCTGTTAATTCACAGCAGAGAATCTTCCTGATCGATGTTTCCGTTGTGACAGCCTCCTGTACATTTCCCGATCCGGTCCTTCTAATACTCTGTTAGTCATACTATCTCCATCCGTGTATTCAAATGAACTGTAGACGTTATTAATTTGCCCTTGGCAAAATCGATTTATGTTTCTGAGATAAATGCTTTTATAAATTCAATGTGCAACAGTTTTATTACAAATTGTAAATAGAATGCCCTGCCAGATTTTTTTGACAGCCATCACTAACTTGCCTGGTCCCTTATTACGTCTCAGGCCTTCAAGTTCCTTGATATTTTAATTTTAATCAGGACTAAGTCTATTTTGGAATGATATAGGTTTTAAATTTTAGTGTTGGGTTCATGTAATTGGCTCTTTAAATAGTAACCAAGTCTTTTGCACTTTGATTATGCTATCAGACACTAATTTTTAATATATGTATTTGTGCTGGTCTTTGTTCTATTTCTATCCTGATTTGTCTCCCATGTCTTTCTAGATTTGGAGTTGTTACAAGAGGTAGTTTTTAAAGTTTTCTCTGTCATTAGTTATTTTAAATTCCACTAGACAAATTTTATGTTTGCTTCTATAATATGAATATGTAATATAATAATAAATATTTGAATGATCATTAACATTCAAGTAAGTGTGTGCTAATATGAAAAATAAAAGATACATTATTGATGACCATTCTATACTCTTTGCTTGGAGAACAATGGCTTACTCCCTTGTGTTCTGACCTTTAGCAAGTAAGTTCACCTCCCTGCCATGTCCCATGGCATCACAGAAGTAGCTACTTCCTCAGACTGTCTTGAGTATTACACTAAATTCATCACTGGAACCCCAGTAAGGGGCTAATAAATGTTTGCAATATCATTAAGAAAATGCTATGAGCTACTTACTGAAGTTGGTGTTTGTAAATACATTAACTTACAAGCTCTTCTGCTCTGCAACTAAATATTTCAGAGAGAAAAAAAAAGCATAAATTTAAGATGTCCTGCCTCTTTGGATTGCTCATTGGCAAGGCAACATTTAAACCATGGTAAGTTAGAAAAATTGGAATAATATCCAAAATATAGATCTATATAAACATTTCGCATTTTTCAGCTGTACTTAGATTCTTGCTTATGCAAACTACAGTATTAATCCATAAGCTATCCAATGAGAGAAATTCAAGTTAGAGATGTGCTTGACTATTATTTGATTCACTGAAACAACTTTTGTCTAGTTTTCAAACTGTAGTTTTACAGTTCCAGTTGTTCACTCCTTGTCTTCCATGACATACTTTCATGGTTCACTTCTGAAAATTTTCATCTAATGCAAGTATATGTAAAACCAAAGTGTCCCACTTGACAGTGAAGTTCTGAAGAGATGGTAGTGGTTTGTCCATCTTTTGTATTACCGATATCTAACGTTTTCTAAAACTTACATACACTCAGTAAGTTATGGTTGAGTAAAGAAGTAAATGGAATGAATGAATAAATTAAGGAGTCCCTGAGTGTTACAAGCACGTCTATCTTTCAAATGACCTAAAAATCAATGCTTGCAATTGCCCTTGTTCTTTGAGAAGCTCACTGTCTCTAATTTGTCATGGACTTGTAGTATATATCTGGTATCCTTGGTGTATATTTCACACACTGCCTTTATTCAAGATATTAAAGGCAACACTTAATGGCAAGGCCTACCTATATTTGAAAACTGACACTGACTTAACTATCATTGTCTGAACTGGATTCCCCCCCTTGAAAGTGATTGATCTTCTGTTCTCTATCCATACCGAGATTAGAAAGAAATCAGACTCTGAATAAAGTCAGAGGATTAAAGAAAGAAAGAAAAGGAGGTTATAAGAAATTCTTTGTACTAACTTTGCAAAGGCTATTATTGGATTTTACACAATCCTCTCTCCTTAGATACTGTTCAAAAATGGGATTGACTGTCAGATTGCTGAAAGTGTTTAAGAGCAGCACTCCTTGAAGTCAGAATGCATGCTAAGTGATTTCTCAAAGGTCACTTGCAGAATTGTTGAAGTAGTGGTTCATGGGAACGTCAGTGGCTCCTAATGTATGCCCCCGTGTTGGCTGCCAAAGGCACAATTTAAGTTCCACCAGCCCGTTACGTACATAGATCTCTTCTGCCTCCAGTTCGGTTCTCACTGTTTGTTTTGGATTACCTCACATATAATAGACTGCTGAGAAGCGGGACACACTTCCATAGGACACCTGAAGTTACATGCTGCAGGAAAGACACTTACATTGTCTAGCTTTGTACAGTCCCTCACACTCCTATGGAAAGAACAAGAAATCACAAGACTGTCATACAGCAGGGTGGCATTACAGTGTGACTGAGATCATCATGCTAGAGTACTCCTAACATCCCCCTCACCCACTTCTTATTTTGAGAATTTCTACTCATTGTGGGTGGGGTGGATCCCAAACATAGCCTAGACTTGTATTTTATTCAACATTTTATGAATTGCAATCCACTCGATGGCAGTGTGTTTGGTTTTGGTTTAACACATAATATAGAACCTTGATGGTGCAATGGTTAAGAGCTTCATTGAGTTTTGACTGCTAGCAAAAGAATCAGCAGTGGGAATCCACCTACCACTCCTTGGACGCTATATGGAACAGTTCTACTCTATCCTATAGGGTCAATATCAGTTGGAATTGATGACAATGATATTGGTTTGGTTTTTTTAAACACATAATACAGATTAAATAAATACATGACATGCAAGTATATTAAACCATGGGTGAATTATCTTATATATATCCTTTAAAAAGAAGAAATGAAAGAAGCTAGCAATCAAGGAAGGAAAGGAGGAAGGGAGTCTGGGAAGGAGACAGAAAGAAAAATAATATTAATTAGTAGTCTCTTCTAAAAAAGGAGAAAAAAACATTGCCATTGAATCTATTCCAACTCATAGCACCCTGATAGGACAGAGTAGGACTGTCCCATAGAGTTTCCAAGGAGTGCCTTGTAGATTTGAACTGCAAACCTTTATGTTAGCAGCCAAATTCTTAATCACTATGCCACCAAGGTTTCCAATAGTCTTGCTGAGTAATATGAACAGTGGAAGAAGACTATACCAAGAGTACAAAGAATTGGATTCTAGTCCCAGGTATGCTACTGGAAATCTTGGAGACCTTAGACAAGGACATTTCTTCTTCTCTCCCTCCCTCCATCCCTCCATTCTTCCCTTCCTCTGTCCTCCTTCTGCTCCTCTCCTTTCCTTCTGTCATACTTTAGGTGAAGGTTTAAGAACAGATGAGCTTCTCATTAAACAATTAGTATAAATGCTGTTTTATGATGTTGGTTGCTGACATGTCAACACTCTCCCCTTCTTGGCCTCGGTTTCCCCATCACCAGCTTTCCCATTTGTCCCTATCATCTTGTTCTTGCCCCTGGACTGTCATGCCCATTCACTATGGTTTTGTTTTTTGAGCCTGTCTAATCTGGGATGTACAAACGATGTACCTCAGGAGTGACTTCATTCCTGAGCCAAAAGCGTACCTTGGGGCTATAGGGCTACACTTTCATAGTTTCCATAGTTTTTGTCTGGCCAGCAGCTCTTGTTACTGTTGTGAGTTAGAATTTTGTTCTGCATTTTTCTCCAGCTTGGTCAGGAACCCTTTCTTGTGATCCTTATCAGAGCAGTCAGTGGTGATTGCTAGGTACCATGTAGTTTGCTGAACTGTAGTTTGTAGGACGTGTGGTCTATTAATTACTTGGCCTGATCTTTCCCCTGGGTCTTCAGTTTTCTTCTTGAGACCAGTGGAATATCTTAGATGGTCACTTGCAAGCTTTTGAGATCACATATGCTACTAACCAAAGTGAAATGCAGAAAATTTTCTTTATAGATTACATTATTCCAGTTGAGCTAAATGTCCCTGGAGACACGGGCCCTATAGCCGAGACAAAGATATTTCTTCATAGCCTGGAGTTTCAGTTTTTCTAAACAGTGAAACATAGATAACAGCAAATCCTATGTCTTGGAAACTCTTGTGACAGCGTAGTTAAATGCTACATCTGCCAACCAAAGGGTGAGCAGTTCAAATCCACCAGGTGCCTCTTAGAAACTCGATGGGGTAGTTCTGCTCTGACCTATAGGGTTTCTATGAGTCAGAATTGATGTGATGGCAGTGAGTTTTTTTTTTTTTTTTTTTTTGATCTATGTCCACTTTTTAAAAGGGTCGTTATCTGAATTGAGGATGTACCTGAAAACACTTGGTAGACTTCATGTAAAGTGGTGGAAATGCTGCTGTCTTACTAACGTCTTCAACAATATTGCTATTCTTAGGTGCACTTGGCTGGCTTGGCTAGGTGTCTTCTCACTCTGAAGGAGCCCTGGTAGTGTGGTGGCTAAGAACTTGCCTGCTAGCCAAAAGATTGATGGTTCAAGTCTACCAGCCACTTCTTGGAAATTCTATGGGGCAGTTCTACCCTGTCCTGAAGGATCACTGTGATTTGCTGTCTACTTGATAGCATTGGGTTTTGTTTTGATTTCAGGTTTATCAATCTGAAATGTATTTATATGCATTATTTCAAAATAAGTTGGCATCTTTATATTAATATGGAAATTTATCAGTCACTGGAATGTATACAGAGACAGAGAGAGAGACAGAGAAAGACGCCTTAGTATGACAAGTTAACTGAACTGTCTAGGATATATGAATTCTCTTTCTTTCTTTAACTTTAAGAATTATTGCTTGAAACAAGGAGTAACTTATTATTTGTTATATGTTTCATTTTTAACTGTTAACCTGTGGTGATTGCTGCTTTGTTGCAGCAAGGAGTTTTATACAAAACAAACAACAACAACAAAAAAAAACACAGTCGTGTAATCCATTTCTACTCAGGGTGAGCCCATGTATTCCAGAGGAGAACTGTGTTCTGTGGGGTTTTGAATGGCTGTGATCTTTCAGAAGCAGACTGACAGACCTTCCTTCTGAGATGCCTGTGGACTAATTCTAACTGCCAACATTGCAATTAGTATCCATTAAACCAAATCCATTGCCATTGTTCAATTAGTAAGCGGTGCTTAACTGTTCAGACCATCCACAAAAGGACTGAAAAGACTGAACCTGTCAGCAGAGCTGTTATTCCCAAAGGTAATGTTCTCCACTTTAGGCAGAGATAACCTCCATTTCAGATTTGTACATGTTTCCTGCCAAAGCACCCACTATGTTAAAGTTAAAATAAATAGTGTATCTGTCACTATAGAACTCACACAATCTAATCAATGAAATCAGCAAGGAAACTAATTTTTACTTCCAAATGTAGATAGAAACTTCAGTCTCCTCCTTCTAATCTGTCCAACAAGGCTACATTATTATCAATACATCTGTTCATCTGTTAGAATATGACACACTTCTAGCACAATAAATAGCACAACCACAAACACACTTATCCTACACTCCCTGCCTGCAGCTATCAGCCACTTCTTTTCCTTTAGTCCCCCAGTAACCCCCCTTTCCATCTCTCTGTTTGCCGTCCCTTTTTTTTCCTCTCTCTCTCTCACACACACAGACACAAACACACACTTACATGTGCATGCACACACATACACAGCATTTCTCCTTTGCAATGAACTATTCAATCTTTCTCCCTAATGATAAAATCAAGACTCAATAAATGTGGATTCTTCTAATATTTCTGAAGTAGCTAACTTTCTTGTCTCTAGATAGTTCTGTGTGTAGAAACTATTTTATTTCAATTTAGCATTACATTTGTTTCCTTTTCTGATGTGCCCTTTCTTATTGGAGTGTATTTCACACACTCTTACTACGAATAATTGTGCCTAGTTTTTTTTAACATCTACATATGCTGCATAAATGTATATATATGGATATATTTTTCAACATGAACACATGATCATAAGTAAGGTATCGACTGCTATAGCCTTGAGGACAAAGTTTAACTCAAGACCTGAGATAGATTTTTAAATCAAATGTGTGTTTCCTGATTGTCAGGTTGACTAGCAGTTGTCCCCAAGCATAATATATTTCTGTTTTTATGTCTTGATAGGAATATCTCTTTATCTCCACTCACTAAGCCACATGATGAGGAAATAAGAGTTAAAGTTATAGAATAAGCTCTCTTGTTAAAAGAAAATATATATATATTTTTTTGTATTGTGAAACTTTTTTTTTTTTTTAATTTACCAATGTAACACTTTCAGGGAATGCCACCCTTACACTGCAGATCACCGTATATAGCTCTGATCTTTCCGCTGAGGTAGTCAGAGTAGATCATGTTCTATCATAGGGAAGACTTTGACTTTCAGTATTAAGTTATTTTATTTGTAATTTTAGCAACAGCATGGAGAGTTAATAGGTCTTTTTCCTCTATTGAACTTCCATACTGTAACAAAAGTAACAGAATTTTCAAAAGTAGATCTGAAATTAAAAAGATTTTTTTATATATACTTTTAAACTTGGTGTTTAGAAATTCTACTGTATGTTACAGGTTTATGTATAAAATATTTACTGTATTAGTACTGTGATTTACTGTGAAATAGAGATTATGTTTCAATCTGTCCCAGAGCAAGTGACCTCGGTTTCAAGGAGCGAATTGGTATCATTTAAGCTTATGCTAGAAATAATTTTTTGCCAGTTGGTTTACCTGCATTAATTCAGTATACCATATTTTTAGGCAAATAATGTCTGTGCCTTCTGTGTTTCTTTGCTAACCACATCCTCCCACTGCAAGGTATTTTCACAAGTGTACTGTGCGTTTTTTTTTTTTTTCCTATCAACATGTAGCCAAAATACCATGTAGGGGGGAGAGATCAGATGACAAACAGATGCAGAAAGTGCACATTGTTAGCATAAAAATGTGGCAATATATCCAAAGACCTGTACTACTTGAACTTACAAAACAATTCTAGCATTTGCCTTATCTATTTGTGTACAAATTGGATAATTTGTTTAATAAAATTAAGTAACTGCTCTCATCTGCCACATTTTAGGTGGAAGTATTTCTCTTCTACCAAAAAAAAAAAAAATCACTAAATATACTAAGTGAAAAGCACTATGTAAGAATTTCAGTGTTAAATACTGTTTTTACATTAATGTGATATAAATTGGAACATTGCCACCACTTTATACATGAGGAAATTAAGGTTTAGCAAATCCATAGATAAAACTTAAAGTGAATGATTGAACCACAGTTTACAGCCAGGTTGGTCCACTTCAGAACTGGTACTTCTAACCACGGAATCACTTTTATGTGATGTGTTGTCCAGAAACGTAGAGAAGTATGTTCACAATCCTTAATTGATTGCCTTTGTACATCAGTGCTCACTGACTAATTCTCGCTATTCTTATTTACACCAAAACAGGAATCAGGATGTCAAATATTTCAATGCCATGTATTTCGCATGTACTACTTCACTGAAACTAAATTCAGTGTTAGTTTTTTGAGAAGAGAAATATTACTTGACAATTGCAAACCTCAGTAAAGCAAGTTATTGGCACCACAGTACTGCTTATTTGAATTTAAAGTGAAGAAAAAAAATCACATGAATTTGTTATACAATATGATCATCGAAGAGATCCTAGTGAAACTGAATGTCATAAACCTGCTAGCTGTTTTATTTTTTACTTATAAACCAAAAAACCAAACCTAGTGCAATCGAGTCAATTCTAACTCATAGCAGCCTTATAGGACAGAAGAGAACTGCCCCACAGAGTTTCCAAGGAGTGTCTGGCAGACTTAAACTGTCAAACTTTTGGTTAGCAGACATAAACACTTAACTACTACACCACCAGGGTTTCCTTTTTACTTACAGGAACAGAAATTTATTCCAGTTCTGGAGGTTAGAGGTCTGAAATCAGAGTACTGGCTATGTTGATTCCTTCTGAAGGTTCTAAGGGAGACTGAGCTCAGAGCTTTTTCCAGTTTCTGGCGATACCTGGCAATCCCTGACCTCCAGATCACTCCAGTCCCTATATTTGTACGGCTGTCTTCCTTCCGTATGTGTTTTTGTGTCTTTTCTTTTATAAGGTCAAAAATCATATTTGATTGTTGTTGTTAGTTGCTGTAAAGTTTCTTCTCAGTCATGGCGGCCCATGTCCAACAGAACAAAACGTCACCTGATCTGCAGCGTTGTCAGGACAGGGCGGTCCATTGCTGGGGCCACCGTGTGTTTTGAGTACCTCCCCACCTGAGGGGCTCGTCTTCCTGCACAATATTCAGCAGTACTCTGTGGTGATCCATCGGGTTTCACTGCCAGATTTTCAGAATAGATCACCAGGACTTCCTTTATAATCTGTCTTAGTCCGGGAACTCCGCTGAAACCTGCCCATGACAGGTGACCCTACTAATATTTGCAGTACTGGTGGCATAACTTCCAACCTCATGGCAACATACAAGTCACCACAGTATGGTAAACTGAAGTGTTGTTTTAGGACCTACCATATCACCAGATGACCTCTTGTCAACTGATAGCATGTTCAAAGACCCCATTTCCAATTAAGATCACGGATACCAGTGGTTAGGACGTCAACAAGTCTTTTGGGGTACACAACTTAAGGAGGGATCTTCGGCAAGTCTCTTTTTCTCACTGGCTGCCGGTGCTTCATCTCTGAGTTGAGGTTGATCAGATGGCCTCTACGACCTGGAGAACTAATGAGTGTGATGCTCGGATTTTCGGGAGGTTCTTGTCCACACAGAGATTGGTGAGGACTTTGACTTTTCTCTAGTGCCGTTGCCTTGGTGTCCTCTGGGATCCTACATTCTGCTAGTTTTTCACCCCCAGATCCTCTCCTATATGTCCAGAGCTCGCAGGAGCCCCATTCTGGTGTCTCTAAGTTCTGCTTCAGGGTTCTAGCCAAGGGGGAACTGACTATTGATGTGGGAAAGAAATATAATGCCATAAAAGGAATCAAGTAGAATTCTGAGTATTTTAAGACAACTACTTTGGAAATAATCTCCAAAGAAGTAGTGTTGCCTTACTGTTTTCTCAAAATCTGAGTTTCTTAAAGGAATCAGTGTGGTACTGTGCTACTGAAGGGACCACACAGACTTGATGATTCAGTCAACATGGATTTGAATCCTGGCCTCCTTGCTTGTTTTAGTCATCTGGTGTTGCTATGGAAACCCTGGTTAAGTCTCCTAATCCTATGTCTCCTAATCCAAAGGTCAGCCGTTCAAGTCCACCAGGTGCTCTTTGGAAACTCCATGAGGCAGTTCCACTCTGTCCTACAAGGTTGCTGTGAGCTGGAATCGACTTGATGGCAATGTGTTAGGTTTTCCATTTAGGGTTACTACAGCAGGGATACCACAAGCGGATGACTTTAAAAAGAGAAATTTATTTGTTACACTGTAGTGACATAAAAATACAAATTCAGGGTGTCACCTCCAGGGGAAGGCTCTCTCTGCTGGCTCTGCAGGAAGAGTTAGTCTTCCTCTGGCCTGGAAGATTCTAACGTGTAGGGACCTCAGTCCTTCCCAAAGGACCTTCTCAGCTCCTGGCACTGGTTTCCTTTTTGATAGTATAAGGTTCCTAGGTGTCTCTGCTAGCTTCTTTCCTTTACATCTCACGAGACTGCCTCAACACACAAAACAGTCTTAAGACACTGAGTCCTTTCACAAAACAACTGCAGCCATCCCCTTATTAGCATCACAGAGGCAGGACTTAACAAAATGCGGGAGAAGAACCAATACCAGGAACGTGACCCCTCCCCCTCCCCCACGCAGTTTTGAGGAACACCATTCAATCCCTGGCACTGCCCTACACCCATTCTGCCGTCACACGTTTTTTGATCAGGTCCAAGTTTTGCTTAACTGTTGAAAGCTGTTTCCTCCTTTGCCCTCTTTGTTAGCAAAAGGGTCCAAGGAAATAACGTGTGCGTTGAAATACCGGGAGTGACGTCCATTCCACAGCAGATAAATGTTCAGCAAAGATTAGCTTTTTTCTAAGACAAACTGATACGGGACACTATTGGGTAATGACATACAGATACATCATGTAGACTCTTTGAAAGGAAATGCAAACATTAAAAAGACAGTAATTATTTTACTTCCCAAAACTCAGATACACATCTCAGTCTCTTCAATGAAGTAATTGTGACTTTCACAAAGTTATTTTGCTCAGTAACGGACATTTCTAATCTCCAAGAGAAGAACTTGGGGCAAAGTCTTGCTGGCTCTAAAATTTTATTATTCTACTACTTCCCTAGATGAAAAGCACTGGCAGAAATGATATCTATTCAATAAGATATTAGCTAGTAATTAAAGCACATAAAATTGAATGTTAATTACATTTTATTCTTTAAAAGACCTATTTTGTGGACATGCTACAGGAGATAAATTGGAAGAATGTGGTTTAGCATTTTAAGTCCAAAAAACCATACCTGTTGCCATCTCCCAGAACATTTTAAGTAGAAAATATATTTTACATATTCCTAAATCGGGAATAGATTTTTCACTATAAGGCCTTGTAAATGACTTCCAGGGGTTTAGGTTATCTTAAATTAATCACTCACATAGAGTATCAAAGGCAATGTGGTTATAAAATGTAAAAACAAACAAAAAAGAACTCAGAGGGGTGCACTTTTTAAATTGCTTTTTAATGGATGTCCTCATTTTAATTAAAAATCAAACATGTATAATTTAACTACATGAAGGGATGCTGATATCAGATAATTAATATGTAAGTGGATCTTGCTAGCAATTTAAATATGCACTTCTTTATTTCATATGGAAAAACTTTAAAGCCCAACACTCAAGGTCTTTCTAAAGTCTTTGAACATTTCAAGTTTCTGAAGTTTAAAGTTTCCATTACTCATGTTTTAAAAAATATTTCCAGTGGACCTTTTAAAGGTAAATGTACTTGAAATTCAGTAATTCTATTTATAGGGCAGGAACTACCTTTTCTATAGATACGCATTGTCCCAGTATGACAAAGGATTTTATATAGCCACTTGTGGTTATTTAAATTTATATATAAATGAATTAAAGTTAAGAATTTGGTTCTTCAATCATACTGGACATGTTCCAAGTGTTCAGTGGGCACATGTGTTCAGTAGCTCCTCTGCTGAACAATACAGGTATAAAACATTTCTGTCACGTTGGATCCAATTCGACGGCACTTGGCTTGGCTGGCATCATCACGTAACATCTATTGGTCAGTGCTGGCCTAGATTCATTGCTTTTCTTTTTAAAAACTTTAAAGTAGGAAAATACTTGTAGTATTTGCCTATTTGTGTACCAGAATTGCTATAAGTATAAAAGCTTTGTTGAAACTATTATTTTTAGATATTCTTATCATTCCAATACTGAAATTCATTATAAATAAATAATAGCTAGTTGGAGAATCAGAATTCTTAAATTAAGAAACTTTTACTGCTGTGATTGAACATACGGCTAGCTTTTAATCTAACTGACAATGGGATAATGCCTTAGCCTACACTAAGTGATGAGAAGAAGACTAGCAATGGGGTGACAATGAATGACACTCTCAGGTCTGGAGTCTGTACAGTAAAGCTGCTTGGTAGACATACAGTGGGAACCACCAATGTAAACCCTTACTTAAAAAAATTATAAGTAGCTACATTAAAGAAAGTTGTCAGAAACAGGTGAAATTAATTTTAACAATGTATTTTATTTAATTCAGTATAACAAAAATACTTTCAACACTTAAGACATAGACAAATTTGTAACGGAATGTTTTGCTTTGCTTTTATTTCAAGTCTTCACAACCTGGTGTTTATTTTTCAAGTATAATACCTCTCATTTTGGACAAGTCACATTCCCAGTTCTCAGCAATCACATGTGGCTCGTGGATACCCTGTTGGACCACAGAGATCTGGACCCTTCAAATCAGCAGTCACTGATTCACTTAAGTAACAAATATTTATTGAACATACACGGTGTGCTGACTGCTCTGGTCCAGGGGTGAATAACGTTGCCCACATTCTTAGAAAATGTCTGGTGTGGTAGAGAAAATCACAGACACAAACCGGAAAATATATTATTGATTGAAACTCTTCTTTATCAAAAGTCCTGTGAAGAAAACAAACAAACCAAACCAAACCCATTACCACCAAGTTGATTCCAACTCATAGTGACTCTATAAGACACAGCAGAATTGTTCCATAAGACTTCTAGGGAGCAGCTGTAGAAACTGCCAACCTTTTAGTTATCAGGCTATTTCTTAACCACTGTGCCAATATTAAGAGGAAAAATTAATCCCGTATTCAGAGTGTCTAAGTGTCTTCCCAAAGGAAGTAATATGTAATTTAACACTTTAATAATGGTGAAGCACTTGACCACTAACCAAAAGGTCAGAAGTTTGAACCCACCAGTGGCTACACAAGGGAAAAGAGCTGGCATTTTGCTGTCCTACAGATTACAACCCAGGAAACCTTATGTGTTCTCCTTTGTCATACAGGGCCAGTATGAGTCAACTACAACACTGATTTGATCAGAAAAAGCAAAGTGCACAGGAATGAGACAACAATATTCTTAGAGAGAAAGGCATACCAAAAGCAAATGTGTGTGTATGTGTGTGTGTGTGTGTGTGTGTAACAAAGAATAAGAGTCAGTATGAGAGTTAGGCATGGTTGATAAATTGAGATACATGGTGTGCACAACTGAGAGTTCCCCTCTCTGCATGGCAAAACCTGACACAAGAGAAGAAGGAATAGTTTACCTTCAGCAAGATGTTTATGAAGCCTAAATTGGTTGCTGTAAACAAGGAGAGAGCAGTATAAAAAGAAAGAGGAAGTGAATGAAAATTGCTATTAATAGAGAAAGTAATACAAGAACTACGAAATCCTTAAGCATTTGCTCTAGATGCTCATTGTCATAAGTCAATGTGGTTTTGTCAGTGATAAAATCATTGAAAATTAGCAGTACTCTTGGTATACAGTACAATGTTGCTTACCCTTGAAACAGATAACCTTCATAGTCAAATAATGAATGCCCAGATGAAGGCATTTTGGTTGGATACAATGGGTTTTATTCTCACATAAACCAAAAACCAAGCTCACTGCCGTCAAGTTGGTTCTGACTCACAACAACCCTATAGGACAGAGTAGAACTGCCCCAGAGAGTTTCCAACGAGTGCCTGCCAGATTCGAACTACTGATCTTTTGGTTAGCAGACATAGCACTTAACTACTGCACTACCAAGATTTTCTTATTCTCACATACGAGCCCATTAACAGCTCCATAACCCAAAATGAACACCAGCTTTCTTGGGATGAATGGTCTTCACCCCCGACCTTCACCAATTAGTAGATAAATAAAAAGTTATCTACTTTATACTCTTCCATGTTTGAAGTTACAATTTCTTTTAATACAAGACTTGTTGATAGCCAGTGATTGATACTCAGTCATCTAGTCACAAAGTCATTTCTTCGCAGTGTCCTAAGAATATTGGATCAAACCATCACTCATCTTCATAGTCATTAAGAGATAAAGGGTAAAATGAGATATTGTCAGGTCTTCCATTCTAATTAACGGTAAAGTTAAACTTTTATGGCATCATAAAATCTGCCACACAGCCAAGAGGAATTGAGCAGGGAGAAGGGGAAACTGAAATCAAGTAGAATTGAGACTCAAAAATGAGGAAAAATGTTGCGCCTGACTTGAAATATATCAGAGATCATGTTTCAAAAGTCATTTATAATAGAGAGTAGATGACAGCATTTTAGTCACAATACTCATAATCTTGTAGACACTCTGAGGACTTGCAGTTCTGCATTCTAATGAACTGGGAAATTACAGGTACATTTCTGTCTAATAGAAGGTGGCTATTGTCACTGGATATTATTCATTGTAGCCAATATACTTTCATAACTTGCTATTTCTGAAACTAACTTGGAATAGTTTCACACCCCCGATAAAGATCCTCGGTTCCCCTTAGAAAACACTGTTTTGTCTCTTCTTGACAAGTTGGTTGATAAGGGGATAGAAGGGTTGAAAAAGCCACTAAAAATAATTGAACAGTGAGAGAAAAATACAAGTTGGTCCTGGCTTTTACTTTAAAAGCTTACCCCCAAAGCCCGAGTTAGAATGCATCTGGAACCTGTCAGGCTGCGATGATGGATCTAACCAGGAGATGTGTACGTGTCAGCAACAGAAACAGTTCTGCGTTCATGAGCTGGCTGTCATCAGATATTTTGGGGGGAGTAGGGAAAGAGGCATGGGTTTGACAACTAGGAGAGAAATGCACCCATTTATTTTGGAGAGATTGTGAATGCCTCTAATCCACCCTTTATAGGTTTACTGATAGAACTGGTACCTTTGTAACCTCTTCCTCACTACATGCTGCTACCAGATTCCTACCTGATGCCCGCAAGACGACGGTGATATCGCAGGCTGTCTGTGAGCTCCAGCCTTACTGAAAATGAAACACAGAAATGCTTGCCCACTCTTTTCCAGTAACATATTTAAAATTATTAATAATAGTGTGGCTAGCATTTTACTTTTTATAAAAGTATTCATTACATTTGTATTCCGTACCTATATATGTACAGATGTAAATACTGGTGGTGTGGTGGTTAAGTGCTATGTCTGCCGACCAAAAGATCGGCTGTTCAAATTCGCCAGGTGCTCCTTGAAAACTCTGTGGTGCAGTT
This sequence comes from Heterohyrax brucei, assembly GCA_028571685.1. Lineage (NCBI taxonomy): Eukaryota > Metazoa > Chordata > Mammalia > Hyracoidea > Procaviidae > Heterohyrax > Heterohyrax brucei. The sequence continues at coordinate 98,287,632 of CM053148.1, forward strand.
CCACTCTGTCCTCTATGAGTCAGAATCGACTCGATGGTGCTGGATTTGTTTTTTGAGGTATATATATATGTGTGGAAATTCTGGTAGTGTAGTGATTAAAGGCTACACCTGCTAACCAAAAGGCTGGCAGTTCAGATCTGCTAGGTGCTCCTTGGAAACTCTAGGAGGCGGTTCTACTCTGGCCTCTAGGGTCGCTACGAGTCAGACTGGACTAGACAGCAATGGGTTTATATATACATATAAATATATATATACACACATAATATATAACACTTATGTATATAATATATAAATAATATAATATGTATTTATATATATTATATATAGCCAACCAAGCCAAGTGCCGTTGATATACTTATATATTATGTCATGAATTTATATATTATATAATAAATATATATATTTTATATATAGCCAAGCCAAGTGCCTTCGAGTCGAATCCGACTCATACATGAGTCAGCTAATATATATAGTTATATATGTGCATAATATAGATATATAGAGAGACACATACACACATATGTATACGTACACACACACACACACACACACACATATGGTGTAGCTATTTGGAGCCCTGATGGCACACTGATTAAGAATTCAGGCTGCTAATCAAAAGGCTAGCAATTCAAATTCATTAGCCACTCCTTGCAAACTCCATGGAGCAGTTCTATTCTGTCCCTAAGGTCACTCTGAGTCAAAATTGGCTCAAGCAAGGGTTTTGTTTTTGTTATTGTTGTTTCGTGGATTGGTATGATAGGCCTATATATATGTATGTGTGGGTGACGAATGTGTGTGCAAGTGTGTGTGTGCATGTGCAAAGTAACCAACAAATTTTTCTTATTTTGGAAAGTTTCCTGAAAGTTCCCAATCAATTGTGCAGATTAACTTTAGAGAAGATTTCAAAACAAAGTGAGCTGTGGATGTCCCTTATGTAAATATAGTTTTGGTAGTTATCTTTTATTATAATGTACTCTTCTATCTACAGGAGCCCAATTCTCTTGTTTTATCTTAAAACACCATACTTTGGAATTGCATTCAGGGTTTAATTTCTTGGATTAAGTTCCAAAAATCAAACTCCAAATGATTCAACATCCCTGAATTCTTTGCTTAGGCTCTCTTATCAAAACTGGTCTCTGATGTTTATGTCTAGAAACGAACTCTTTCTAACACTATGATAAATGAAAGTGGAAATTACATTTTGGTTAAATTGGCTATTGTATCTTAGAAATACCCAATAGAAGTACCAATTGTTGGGTAAAGCTAATTTACTGAGTTATTATGAAAGGGCTGATAGTTATCGGTTTATATTTTAACGTGAACTTCATGAAGGTAATTATATTTTAACGTTAGAAACACGTACATATATATGTATACATACATAATTAAAATACTTATTTTATTTGCCTTGAAAATTAAAAGATAGCATCCTTTAAAATTTGGCTACATAATTTCCAGTTAATAAAAAAATATAGATATGACAATTGTCATAATTTACAGAATATTTACCATTCTCACTAGTTTCTTATGCTTTAGCTTTCTAAAACATGGTATGTTTGTTATTTCCATGTATGAGGGCAGAATGATTTTCTGCCTATAATTTAGTAAATAAAGAATTCTAGATATAAACAAAGAAAATTTTATTTTATTTAATGAAGAATAATAAGGTGGCTTGCTTAATTTTGTCCTAAAAGTATCAGCTGTTTCTATTTCAGACTCAATAACTGATGTTTCAATGGACGCATCAAACTTATCTTTTCATTTAAACAGGGGTATACAGAAATATTTTAAAAAGAAAAAAGATGGTGGTAGCAAAGATCCCTATATCTGGCATTTTTATCTAGGCTTTCATGCCTACTATAGCCTGGTTCCTCTGTTCCGACCACTATTTCAGGATTCGTTGGATTATTGACTGACTATGAAAACTCACCCTTGACATGTCACTTTGGGCTCCTGTTTTAGGTATCTCAACTATCTTAGGAGTTTAAAATAATGTCTCTTAAGTGTTTGATTCACAAATCTATTGCCCTCTTCTTCTAGCTGTATTTCCACTACTCTTGGGATATGTCGGATTTCCTTGACTGGTTTGTGAAAGAACAATTACAAATGGAGTATGAGTTGCTGAAGAAGCATCTCTATTTCCTGTTGAAAGCAGCATTCTTACTTGTTGGTGACCGCTTATTGCCACAGCCATGAGTTTGTTTTTTTCTTTCTTCATAATGTGTAGTGAGTCGAACATACCTTTCTCAGCCATTTCTAAGTCCTTCATTCAGACCCTTCTAGGGAATTTCCATTAAAGATTTGTTTTAAGTGATGATCACATTTATTATTTTTTAGAAACACTTCTATTTTTAAAGATCTTTGTAGCAAAAGAATTAAGTCACTTTTTTATGTCAAAATTTCACTTGTAGGGATTTGCTCCAAAGCAACGGTCAGATATGCTAAGAAAATTCCCAACTCATACATGTTTGTCATATCAAAAACAATAAATTCAGCTATATGTCCATCAGCAGAGAAAGGTACATTTTGAAATTTAATAGAACCATCAGGATCATGTTTGTAAAATGTTTTTAATCATCTGAAGAAATTCTAAGAATATAAGTTAAAATAGGATGAAAACAGGATGACAAACTCAAATTATAATTAAATTGTGATAAAAAAAAGAAACAAAGTTAATGAGATGGTGGAGACCATGGAAGACATGGACTCCGACTCTCTGTTGGCCTAAAACCAAAAGCATTCTTGAAACTAACTCTTTAGCCAAAGATCAGACTGGACTAGAAGACATAAAACGATACTCATGAATAGTGTGTTTCTTCGCTCAAGTAGATACAGGGAGACTAAAAGGGCAACTGTTCTCTGGAGGTGGGAAGAGAAGGAAGTAAAGGACAGGAGCCGGCTGAATGGGCACGAGAGATCTTGGGGGAGAGGAAAGCTGTGCTGGCATATTACAGGGAGAACAACCGGTATCACAAAAGTCTGTGTGCACACATTTTTGTATGAGAAACTAACTTCAGATGTAAACTTTCACTTAAAGCACGATATACACTAAAGAAATAGGAACACTGTAAATCCAAGTTACAGTTCTGCCGGTATACATACCTATGTGTATTTGTGAGTGTTGGTATTTAAGAGAGAACAGAGAAATTTTGAAAGAAGTGATTTTAATTTGCGTCTTTAAGTTTTGATAGGAAAGTTCATGATATTTTAATATGCTTTTAGATTTATGCTTCAGATTTATTCTTTTAGGCACCTTTGAGTAGGCACTGCTGCATAGCAACTGTATAGGACAGAGGAGAACTGCCCCATAGGGTTTCCAAGGAGTGGCTGGTGGATTTGACTGCTGAGCTTTTGGTTAACAGCCAAGCTCTTAACCACTATGCCACCGGGCATTGTTGGCGTTGATGGCACTCGGGTTGTTCACATAACGTACTCACTCTGCCTAAAGTTGCTCTAAGTTCTAACTTATCCCAGATATGATTTTGCTTACATAGTCTTTCTTTGCTGTTAAGTATAATATTTCCTTTATATTAGACTTTATTCCTCATACCCACTTCGTAAAAAAAAAAAAAAAAAAAAAAAAATCTAATCTCCAAGAATCGCTATTCCCCTTTCGGGCACATTTTAGAAGGCTGCTTTACTTTAGTACTGTATATTGGTCCCACACAATGAGAAGGTTTCTGCTGCAGGTGATATTCTTAGCACCGAAAAGTTTCTTAGGCTGATCCAGAATTTCAAAGATGATGTGTTCTCTGCTTTGTACCCCTCTGGAGCTCACCCTGGAACCCTGGTGGCCTAGTGGTTAAATGCTGTGGCTGCTAACCAAGCAGTCAGCAGTTTGAATCCAGCAGGTGCTCCTTGGAAACTCTATCGGGCAATTCGATCCTATTCTTTAGAGTCACTGTGAGCTGAAATCGACTCAAAAGCATGTTTTTTCTTTTCTTTCTTTTTTTTTTGGTTTGGGGCTCACTCTATGTCACGCCCCTGGAGGGCACTCAGTAAATATTTAACTGACTGGACTGCTGGAAAGCTCCTCACAACCAGCCCTTAAAAGTACATTACGTAGGGTACAGTCGTGCACACACTCTTGTCATCTTTATATCCTCATTTTAGTGTGCTTAATTCAGTAGGACAAATATTATGAATTCTTTGTGTTTCAAAGTAATTTACGGTGCATTGATTGGAGACTGTCAACACGGGAACTACAGTTGTCTTTCCAACTGTTATTTAATTAGAGGTTCCATTCCCAAGAATTCCATTCGCAAGAACCTGTTCTAATATGTAGTAATATGTAATATTATGTAGTAACATGTAATAATATGTAGCTATGGTCTTATTTTCCACTCTTGAAACATATTTGCCATTTAAAGTAACGGTGATGAAGACACAAGGAAACATAATAAATTCTGCATTGTTAGACTACTGTTCTCAATTTTTTGAGAGTGGCATAGTTGAGCAGGCTGACTCACTTAAGAATCCAAACAAGCTTGTCAAAACTCTGCTGGGTGAAAGTAATAAAATATAAAATAGAATGATGCTGTGAAGTTTTTCTTTTCTTTTCGTTTATAAATAATTTGTCATTATAAACACATAATGTTTACGCATGCAATTGGTTTAGGATAACTTTGCTTTCTGTGATTATTACCATGTATGCTTTCTTACTGAATTTTAAAACTCAATGTTGACTAAAATATTTTAAACCATAGGGTCAAAATATATTTTATATATGCATAATATAGATACAGATATATATTATATTTAACCCTTTGGTTTAAAATACTTTTAAAGCACTGGCGGATGCCTTTAATATTTTCTTTAATAATGTTAAATGCTAAGGCCTTGAATATTTCCTTTTTCATTAATAAATTTAGGTTGTGTACCACACCTTGTATTTGGTTTCCAGGCCCTATGGCAATAGCAGTGAGCAATCATGTTTTAAATCATTTCACTTCTCTAGCCTAAGTACACACTGTGCTTGGCAAAAAAATCTCAGTAAGAAAACACAGGTACCTACACTTACATATCACCTTTACCATCAACCTTAGGGCAAGAAGATAATAAAGCAGGAGCTTAACGTCAAAGCCAAGTGTCGTCCAGTCGATCCGAGTACAAGCTTAGAGTTATGCTTTTGCTTTATTGAAAAGATTTCTGCTTGGTACATGTTTATACATTTTTTAAAAAATGAGGCAAATTGTTTCACTATAAAACTACTCAGCTTTTTAAGCAAAATAAATCAAAACAAAAGTTTTTGGGACTGCTTACATGAGCACTGCACCCTTGTGAAGAGGTGAGACTATTTTTGTGGGTGCCCTTGAGTCAGCTCGGAGTCACGGTGACCCTGTAGGTAACAGATTAAAACTCTGCCGGGTCCTCTCCTGTCCTGTCTTGTCTTCGTAAGGTTGTTGCACTCGAACCCCTTGCTGCAGCCACTGTGTCGGTCCAGTCGCTGAAGGTCTTCCTCCTTTTCACTAAACCTCTGCTTCACCAAGCACGATGTTCTTCTCCAGGGACTGATCTTTCCCGATACCATGTCCAAGCACGTGAGTCGTATATTCACCATCTCTGCTTTGAGGTGAACCTAGGTTGCAGTAACTTACTCAGACTTAGAAAGCCTCTCTTATTAGTAGCTTTGATGAGAATCAATGACATTTTTAAAATATCTTTTTAAGAATTAAACGAGGGAACAATTATTTTTTTTTTGTCCAAACCATTTTACATTGTCACATTGCAGCAGGAACAAGCTTTCCCTCCTCTCCAGACACTAATTTTAAGACAGTCTTGCTTTTGCTTGCCTTCTAGTCTCTGGCAATGTTTTAAAGTCTAAAGTCCAACAAAAAGCAACCAGCTTTCCTAAATAAGCTCAGTCTTAAAACACAAGCCTCTGTGTAAAAGATGTGAATTTCTCCTCAAGTAGCAAAATAGAATACCTGTGCTTAAGATGCTTTCAAAAGAATCTATTTCTGAATTTCTTGTCACTGATTCCCACTTAAAATTTAGTAGAGAAGCAGCATTTATGACAGACTTGCTGAAGGGTATGCAGTTCACCTACTCCTCAAGAAACGTTAATATGCAGAATGTTAAAATATACTGGTGGCCTCTATCCTCTGAAGCACAATTTGCTGGGATGTTGTCAGCCTCTGTCTAGGGCTATTTTAAAATAAAAGTCTGTTCTATGAAACTTGACCCTGTAGGTTGTAAGGATGCCAAGAACATTTTTTATTATGTTACATAGGGTTGTCTTTATAAAGATTTCACAAAGAGGTACCCTTTCTGTGTTAGGATCAGTTCACTGGAGAAACTCTTCAGTGAGCTTTTGTTTCACGGACTCTCAGTTTTCTACTGACTGTTTCTCACTGTTTGTACTGAGTATTAGAAAACTTGGAGCCAAATAACTGGCCCAAACTTACAAGTATGTTACATTCATTATAGATTCCATTTGTAGATTTCTACCCTGTTTACCCTTTACTATATATATATATATATATATATATATATATATATAGTATATATATATACATTTGCCTTTTATTTTATAAATGTATTTGGGTATCTTACTTAGGTACTTACAGTCACTAATGGAATCAAACAAATCTGCTGTCAACAAGTCAATACCAACTAATAGCAACCCTATAGACAATTTCTTTCTCAAAAACTATGATTCATTCATCAAATCCTATGAATCAAAAACATAAAATCCTGAAAACTCATTACCATCTTAAATTTGGCTTCGAATTTTAATTTTGGATGAAGAAATCAGCTCTTTCTCTTCCTCCACTTCTTTTTTCAATTGTAATACCACACAGCCACCTCTGTGCCCCATCTCTTCCCCCTGTTGCTACTGTCACCGTTGGTCACCTGCCTCAGTCACATTGCAGGGCTATAGCTGAATTTTGCTTTGGAAAGTCAAGTCTCTCCAGTCACGTCAAACTGCCATCCAATCTCATTGTTGAAACTGATCCTTTTGTTTTTCCGTTGTTCCTTTCAAAGGCTTCCAGCAAATCATTTTTGTCCTACAAGCCTATCAATTCTATCATGCTTTCTGCTGGATTATGTGTGGAAAAATAGTATTTGAGTCCAGAGGTAAGTCTGAGAAATAACAACCAAGTTTCATAAGAGGTCATGTCCACTGCTGTGGAATAAGGAGAACTTCCCTTGTTCAGGAAAAAAAATTAAAAAAAGTTTTGATTATTTCCTGCCCATGAATGTTCTTACAAAATCTAAGTAGTCTTTCCCTGGACAAATTTATATTGGAAGATTATTAAGTGAAAACCCTTACCACTCCCACCCATTCTAGTTTCTGTATAAAAGTGATTTGATTGCAAACAATGAATTACAAGTAATTTAAGTGCACTAAGCTAATCACAATGGCAGTGTTCCCCTACAGTTGAGTTAAGATTAATGGAATCTTATTTTTATGTATCTGTCTGAAGAACACAGCATAACTCTTGCTTGCTTGTAGACTGGAGGTTAGATATTTTGATGTGAAGGGCTTCAAGAACTTGAAAAACAATGAAATTCCGAAGGAAGAGGCTATTTTCAGTTTTAAATCAAATACTACTTCTCAACAGCTCTTCATATGTCAACTTGAAGAGAAAAACCAAATAAATCTGTCACCATCAAACTGATTCCAACTTACAAGGACCCGGAATGTTATAGGGTTGAACTGTTCCATAGGATTTTCTTGGCTGTAATTCTTTGCAAATGCAAACGAACTGGCCTCTGTGCCATGATGCTGCGGGGGGGTAGGGGGGTGGGGGTGGGGACAAAAACACTGCCACCTAGTGGATTGTGCCTCGTAGTGACCCTGTGAGAACTGCCCCACTGAGTCTCCAAGGAGTGCCTGGTGGATGGAGACTGCCGACTTTTCAATTAGCAGCCACCACACTTGACCTCTGTGCTCCTGGATATGATGATACTGGATACATTAAAATTGCCAACCTTTAGGTTAGTGGATGAGTGCAAACCATCTGTACCACTCGGGTATCTTAATATTGAGAAAAGAGGCATGAAAATAAGTGGTGTTCTTTGTCTAGAAGACGGAGGAACTAAGTGCGCATTGTGTAAGAAAACGAGAAGGAGAATTTAAGTCTGTTGACTCTGACAGTGTAATCCCTAATCTAATCAGAATTGAACTTAATCTCTCTCTGAAATTCCCTTTTATTTCATAATTTATTGTCTGTATATCTTAAGCAGCTTCTTTTCTATTTTTTTGGTTCCCTGCCTCATTAAGCCCATTACCTGTCATGTTTTGTGTGTACTCGTGTGCATTCCTGTCTGATTTATAAATGTGATTTTCACCTACGCTGTCAGGTCTCTTCCCTTACCATTTATGAGGACTCACTAATTGTTTGAGTTTTATTAAGTAGCTATCACATTCTGGGCTATTACATTTCTTCTAGAAACTGCAAATACAAGAATATATATATTCTTCCTTCTAAGAGTTCACAGCCAAAAGAAGTCATGTATATGAAAATAAAGAACCCCTTGTGGCATAGCGGCTAAGTGATATGGCTGCTGACCACAAGGTTGGAAGTTTAAATTCTCCAGGTGCTCCTTGGAAACTCTATGGAGTAGTTTTACTCTGTACTATAGGATTGTTAGGAGTTAGAATGAACTTGACAGCAGTGGATATGGGATTTTTTTATTATCATAAAAAGATGTGAAATAATAAAGAGACGTATGGGGTCCTCTGTAATACAAATTAGGAAACTCTGGTGGTATAGTGTTTAAGTACTATATCTGCTAATCAAAAAGTCAGCAGTTTAAATCCACCAGGTGCTCTTGAAACTCTCTGGGCAGTTCTACTCTGTCCTATAGAGCCACTGTAAGTTGAAATCAACTCAACAACAATGGATTTGATTTGGGGGTTTGGTAGTACAAAATTGGAAACAACCATATAAAAAGAGAAAAAAGATTTCACAGATAAGGATGTTTATACTCTCTTGGATTATGAATTGGAGTTTGCCTGGCAGAGATGTTATATACTCTATGGACAAAATAACCTAATCCAGGGACCAAAAGCATGAAATGTCAGACCATGCCCAATGAATTGCAAGGAGCTAGTAGGCAGGGGTCAAGGGCAGAATTCTCGTGGGGATCGGTGGAGTAGTCTAAGAAAAGTCTTTGCAGATGGATGCCTTTTGTACCAATTCTGTAGAAAATGGAGAATCACTGAAGAACTGTAATCCAGAGAAGAAAATGATCATATTTTAATTTATTGGTGACAACATGATGATGATCACAATGAGGTGGCTCTCCATGGGGGAGGAGAAGTAGTTCAGGAAGCTATTGCCAAGGATGAAAGAATGATTTTGAGATCTGCCCTATAGCATGGGGAATGGAAAAGAATGAAAGGTTAAGAGACACATTCAGAATGAAGACTAAATGCTCCCTTTAGTACAAAGGTGAGGAAAAAACCTAATATAGATTTCTAGCTTGTTTGGACTGGGATGCAAACAAATTACAATGGGAGGTAGTAGATACATTATTGTTCACTGAGAGTCACTCATTTGCCTGCAGGAAGTTTCTATTACCTGACCTGTTGGCTTCATTGTGGCCGTGTATCTTCCTCTGAGTAATGAAACATGACCCGGTGCGACATTTCCCACGAGTAGACAGCTTTCAGAACAGGTACTTGGGTCACAGCACTTACTTTTCCATTTGCCGGGGGAGCAGTGATGTCCCCGATGGGCACTTTTTCCACCAGATGGACCCCAAAATATAGAGAACATAGAGAAAAGCCTCAGCTGGTCAAGAATGAAATCTTCTTTTCTAAGCCATAGAGATTTCAGAGTCATTTGTCACTGTAGCATAACTTATTCTGTCCTGACAGAGACACAGAAGCTTGTTGAAGACGACTGATTCAGATTTAGGGAGACTGAAATTGGGAAACCGACACAGATATGGAGGAAGCCTTTATGCTGATGGCAGTGGAGAATTCACAGGCAGTTCTATGCCAGGTCTTTCTGGCTTAGCTGTCCCTGTCTTGATATCTTCCTTGCGGAAAGACAGCACTGTAGACTGGTTAAGTATGTGATCTCTAAATCTCCCATCCTATACGTGAATCCCTGCCATTTCATCTCAGCATATCTGTGCTTTAGTTTCCTCGTCTGTCTAGGTTATAGAGCTGTGAGAAGCAACACAAGTACATGTTTGTCTGTACTTGCCAGGGCGGGCACCTCAAGTGCCATGGAATGCTGCTGTTGCTGTTTTTGCTGTGCGTAATTGGACTTTCAGAAAGCGCGCATAATATGAAGGGAAAGTATGCTTCTAGGATATTCTGCCTTCCCTTGAAACCTTCAGAAAAATAAAGAAACCAAGAAAATTAGTGCCAGGCTTACCTTTTGAGAAAAAGGGCTTTGTTAAAAATCTCTCTTAGCATTTATTTTAAAGTGATATTACCTTAATGACCTTGGGTATACATAAGAAAACTGTCTTAAACCTTAATTCTGCATTTGGCCTGACTGATGTCAACACCAAAGAACCCAGTGACACAGTGGTTAGGCACTTTGTTGCTAACTGAAAGAAAGGCTCTTCAAATTCACCAGCCCGCTGATCAGTAGGAGAAAGATGTGGTAGCTGCTTCCATAAAGACTGCAGCCTTACAAACCCTAGAGGCAGTTTTACTCTGTCCTGTAGAGTCGCTATGAGTCAGAATCAACTTGACAACAATGGGTTAAAGTAAACACCTGGTCTTTGGGAGATGTGGAAGAATTATTTCAAGGTTAGGTCAGTATCTGGAAGCGAAGCTTTATTTAAAAAAAATAGTTATTAACTAAAATGAGGGCTAACCTGTTAATGTAGCATGTTTTGAAAGAAAGAAGAAAGGAAGTAAGGGGGGAGGGAGGAAGAAAGGAAGGGAGGAAGGAAAGCATCCTGTTTCTTCCTTCTGTTGGAGTGCTGTATATTCTGAGATTCTGTCATTGCCCATTAACTGCCCACATCTCTCTGCGACATTGTCTGCCCCTAGGGAATTCCCTTGGTCCAATCTAGAGCAGGCTACCAAAGTCTACTCGGCCAAGTTTGCAGCTTCCCTTGCTGAGAGCACGTAAAGCTCTGAGGTCTTCTACTGCAACTACAGAATTTCTGATTCTACCTGTTCTCATACAAATAAGCTACACAGATGAGGCAGTTTAGCACAGCAATCCAGAGGCTGAAAACCACTTCGGGTGGAGTCAGATTCCTCACCACTGCTAGTTAGTTCCACTGCTTACCCGTCACTTAGACATAGCGTGGTGGCTTATGCGTTGCTGTGATGCTGGACGCTATGCTACCAGGATTCCAAATACAAGCAGGGTCACTCACGGCAGGCAGATGTCAGTGGAGTTTCCAGACTAAGACTAGGAAAGAGGACCAGGTGGTCTACTTCTGGAAAAAACTGTCCCCTGAAAACCTTATGAATAGCAACAGAATGTTGCGGGATAAAGCACTGAAAGATGAGCTGTTCAGGTTGGAGGGCACTCAAAATACCACTAAGGAAAAGCTGACTTTTCAAAGTAAAAGCCTCAAAATCCCATTGCTATAGAGTCAATTCCGACTCATAGGACCCTGTAGGACACAGTAGAACTACCCTGTCATGGATCAAATTGTGTACCCCGAAAAATAGGTATAGCCGGGTGGCTGGACCATAATTCCCTGTATCCTGTGATTGTCCTCCTTTTTGTGATTTTGCTGTACTGTATGTTAAAGGATTAGGGTGGGACTACAAATCCCTTTATAAGATCACCTTCCTGATCCACTGTAAAGGGAGTTTCCCTGGAGTGTGGCTTGCCCCACCCTTAATCCTTTCATCCTGCAAGAGATGAAAGGAAAGAGAAACAAGCAGAGAATTCAGAACCTCATGCCATCAAGAAAGCAGAGGTTCCCACGCCAAGATGCTCCCTGGACAAAGACTGGTGCAATACCGGACTTTCCTCCAGACCTGACTAGGGGGAAAGCCTTCCCTGGAGTGGACATCCTGAATTTGGACTTGTAGCCTACCAGGCTGTGTAAGAATAAACCTTCTTTTGTTAAAGCCATCTACTGTGTGGTATTTCTGTTAGAGCAGCACTACCTGACTAAAACATGTGCCATAGAGTTTCCAAGGAGCTCCTGGTGGATTTGAACTGCTTACTTTTTTGGTTAGCAGCCATAGAACTTAATCACTATGCTACCAACATTTTCCCTCAAAGTAGAGTTGACTCAAATGACCTAGACAAAGGAAAGCTTTCAGAACCATCATTTACTGAGATGGTATGACTCAAAATGAGAAAAAAGGGGGAAAAAAAACTGCCAACGTTCATTAATATTAGAATGTGGAACGTACAAAACATGAATCTCGGAAAACTGGAAGCCATAAAAAATGAAATGGAATCCATAAATGTTGAAATCCTTGACGTTGGTAAGCTGAAATGGATGAGTCTTGGCCATTTTGAATTGACCAATAGTGATATGGTCTACTATACCAAGACTGACAAATTGAAGAAGTCACATTCATCATCACTGAAAAGAAAATTTCCAGATCTACCCTAAAGTACAATACTGTCACTGATAGGATAATTTCCATGTACCTACAAGTAAGACAGTTAATATGTCTACTATTAAAATTTATGCACAAACCACTAATGTCAAAGATGATGAAACTGCAGGTCTTTTAGTAACGTCTGCAGTCTGAAATGGATCAGACATGCAATCAAGATGAATTGATAATTACTGGTAATTGGAATGTGAAAGTTAGAAACAAAGAAGAATTAGTAGTTGTAAGACAAGGCTTCACTGACAGATGATGTTGAAGATCCCATGATAGAATTTTGCAAGACCAAAGAGTTATTCATTGCAAATACCTTTTTCAACAACATAAACAACTACCACACGTGCGGATCTTGCCAGATGGGATATGCAGGCACTTAATCAACTACATTTGTGAAAAGAGAAGAAAATCAACTAGATCTTTAGAAATCTTAATATTATCAGTCAGTACAAGGTCAGGGCCAGGTGTGGAACAGACCGTCAATTGCTCATAGGCATGGTCAAGTTGAAGCTGAGGAAAATAAAAACAAGTCCACAAGAGCAAAAACATGACCTCAAGCATTTACCTCCTGACTTCAGAGACCTTCTCAAGAAAAGCTACGACCCACTGAATCCCAATGACTCGACCAGACAAACTGTGGGAGATGACATCAAGGACAACACACGTGAAGAAAACAGAAGGTCGTGGAAAAGACCGGAAAGAAAGAGTATTAGTGCACATGTCAGAAGAGACTCTGAAACTTGGTCTTGAATGTAGAATAGCTAAGGGAAAAGAGAGAACTGAAGAACTAAGAGAGCTGAACAGAGGATCTGGAAGGGCTGCTCCAGAAGACAACAATAAAATGTGCAAAAATCTGAAGTCAACGTTTCTCAAGCTGAAAGAACTGAAGGAAAAATCCAAGCCTTGATTTGCAATATTGAAGGTATGGTATGGTATGTTGCAAGAACCATCCAAAGAAGATAGAAAGTAAAAATAATAGAAAAGGAATAGAGAAAGTCACTATATTAAACCAAAGAAAATTGGTCAACATTCAGCCATTTCAGGAGGTAGCATATGATCAAGAACTGATGGTGTTGATGGAAGAAGTCTAAGCTTCACTGAAGGCACTGGTGAAAAACAAAGCTCCAGCAGTTCGCTGAACACCAAGGGACATGTTTCAACAAACGGATGCAAAGTAGTAAGCACACACTCATCTGTGCCATGGAATTTGAAAGACCAGCCACCTGGCCAACCAACTAGAAGAGATCCATATTCATTCCCATGCCACAGAAAGGTAATCGAACAGAATGCAGATATTATTGAACAATATCGTTAATATCATATTCAAGTAGACAGTTGCAGTGTACATTGACAGAGCATTGCCAGAAATTCAAGCCTGATGAAGAAGAAAACGTGAAATGAAGGAGATTATTGCAATGTCAAATGGATCTTAGCTGGAAGCAGAGAACACCAGAAACATGTTTACCTGCATTTCATTTGACTTCATTGTGGGGAAGGCAGTTGACTGTGTGTATCATCATGCTATGGGCAACATTGTAAAGAGCAGCAATTCCAGAATACTTACTTGTGCTCATATAGAATCTCTACACAGACCGTGAGTCAGTTCTTCAAACAGAATACGGGCATACTGCAAGTTTTAAGGAAACTAGATTCATAGGGGTTAAATGCTACGTCTGCTAACCAAAAAGTAGGCAAGTTCAAATCCACCAGGTGCTCCTTGGAAACGCTATGGGGTAGTTCGACTCTGACCTGTAGTATTACTGAGTCAGAACTGACTCAGTGGCACTGGTTGCCTGGCTAGAACATTTTAAAATCTGGAAAGCTATGCTTCAGAAGCATATCCTTTTTCCATATATAATCTGCGTTTTCAACAAATAATTCAAGAAACAAGGCTATGTGAAGAAGTACGCAGCATCAGAATTGGAGGAAGACTTACTAACAACCTACAGTACACAGTACACCACACTGCAGAAAGTGAAGAGAACTCAGAGCTCTTACTAATTGAAGGTCAAAGACTACAACTTTCAGCATAAATAACAACTCAAGCTAAAGAAAACAAAAATCCTCACAATGGAACCAATGCCAGCCAAGTCCCATCGAACGAACCAATAAGTATTATCATTATAAATGGAGAAGATACTGAGGTTGTCAAGGATTTAATTTAATCTGGATTCAAAATAACTGCCCAAAGCAGCAGTCAAGAAATTAATGATGTATTGCATTGAGCAAATATACTGCAAAAGACCTGAGCCCGTCATCATTTTGACTGCCTTCTATACATGCAAAAACTGGACAATGAATAAGAAAAACCAAAGAAGAATGAACTCCTTGGAATTAAGGTGTTGGTGAAAAATACTGAATATACTGTTAACTGCCAGAAGAATTAACAAGTCTATCTTGGAAGACATACAGCCAGAATGCTCCTTAGGAGTGATGGTAGTGAGACTTCTTCTTGTGTACTTTGGACACCTTATCAGGAGGGACCAGTCCCTGGAGAAAAACATCATGCTTGGGAAGGCAGAGGGTTATCAAAAACGAGGAAGATCTTCAATGAGATGGATTGACGTAGTGGCGGCAACAATGGACTCAAATGAAATAATGATGTCCGCTGTGCGGAACCGGGCTGTGTCCCATTGTGTGGTACACAGGGTTACTATGAGTCAGAACCAGCCTGATGGCACTTAACCAAAACATCATTAATGGGCTGAGGCCTCCTTTTATTTTTCCATCTGGAAAAAGGGAATAGTAATAACATCTACTTCTTAGATTGTGGGGATTAAATGAGTCAACATACGAAGAGAATTGTAACAGTCCCTGTCACAATGGAAGTACAGTGGGATAGCTGTTGTTGTTAGAAAATGGTCCCCTTGCTAAAAATTCAATTTATTAAAAAGTTTTAAAACCACAGGACATATGTTCTTTCTACAATTTTCTATCTTTCATTCTCATACTCCAAATTTATCCCTACCAGAAAACACTGCATACGTACTTTATAGTTGGTCTGTTTTGAGAACAGTCCATTTAACTATAATAGGTACAGTTATCAAGAAGCAAGCAAGCTTGTGAAGGTAACATCAGGAGATAGGTGAGGCTGTCGGCACCACACAAATCATCTCAGCAAGGTGACCGTCTTCACCACCTACCTGAATGCCACTGTCAGGTATCAGGGAAGTGGTGACGTTTCCTTATCCCTCATTACCAAACATCCATTTCAATTAAATGATCATTAAGAAGCTATAATGGAGGGAGTATGCTGTCAGACATAAAAAAATGAATGGGATACCTGGGACCTCTGCCCTTAAAGAACGTAAGCTGTTTGTTACAGCCATTCCAGTTTTTAGAAGGACCAGTAAGTGTCATCAGTGGCCAAGAGCTACGCGATCAATCACATCCTCAGTCTGAGGGAAAGCCATGAGAATGATGTTTGAAATACAAGTAGAAGGAATAACCAGTCAGTCATACCTGTACACAATGCAGGCAATCCCCTCATCAAATTTTAGCCAGATAAAAGAAGACAATTTTTAACTAGCTTGATAGAGCATGTGATTCTCTCAATTTCACTTTTTTGGTTTCCATTTTAAAGCAAGGCCTTTTGTTTGAAATTAATGGCTTTATTATAATAATCTGACTAGCCTACCTTGTTACATCTAACTGAGGTGAGCACCAGCACTACTCATTTATTTTTTAACATATGAAATTTTTAACTGTCATCTGTCAGAAAGGGCTAGACTTTTTTTTTTTAGATATGATGGTTTTTGTCTGTCATGTCACTGAATTTTTAAAAGACATCTTGAGGCTACAAAATATATACAGACATATATATATTTTTGTATGAGAAAAAAAAAAAACCTGGGGTAATTGTAGTTCTGTCACCAAAGCAAGGTAAACTATACAATGATTTTTTTTCTTTTTTAAATTAAATTTTATTGCATTTTAAGTGGAAGTTTACAGTCTGTATCAATTAGCCGTATGACACCCAGAAGTCACACGACTATTGTATTCTATGTGCTCTCCTCTCCCTTCTTCCCCTCCCCCTGTGACAGCACAATCCCTTATTCTACCCTGAACATCCCATGTCAATTAAACTAAGTCTTGTTCCCCGTTACCCCATCATCTCAACTCCGACATAAGCTTCTCAGGCAGCCACATACATGTATTTAACTGTGAAAGGATATTTGGTACCAGTATCACTCCATGTCATATATAGTTCTATTTAGTCTTATAAAAGGATATTAAAGTGCAGGCAATCAGAAATATTAATAACATGCAAACAAAATACAAGAACATACAAACTAAAATACACTGAGACCCTAAAGGTCTCAGGAGTCAAGCAGGATGTTTGTCTGCTGGCGTGTGTTATTATTGGAAATTAGAAAGTGTGCCCTTCTAAAGGGCAAACTAAATGTTCAGAAAAATCAAACATTTTCATCAAGTAGCTAAATCTAATCCCTCAAATGACTGAGTAACACAGGCAGGGAGTCCTTCCCTTGTGAAGCAGAAGGCCAAAGGGGCCGGATTGAACTAGAAACTCTGCAGGCCCATATGCCAGAAGGTGAGTCAGAAAAGATGTTACATCCAAGAGGGACTAGCAAAAACAATCCACTCTGGTGTGCAGGAAAAAGGCCCCGGATTCAAAAAGATGAGAAGAAGCAAAAGCATATTAAAATCAGGCTGGATGGGGACAAAGCAGTCAGAGCGCTGGTGTCCTGATAGTTCCTAACTAATTCTCTAGACAATTACTAGCCAGCAGTTTTTTTTTTTTTTTTTTTAACTTTTGTGAGCTATAAAGACATTAACACTTGATAGGATGGCCCTGCTGAAAAGGTCAGCAGTACGAACACTTCCACACCTCAGATCACCTTCCACAGGCTAGGTGAGGATAGAAGCTTCACTGGATTTGCAAGGTTAAAGACATCTGGCACTGTTTTAAGTCCATATGCTTTCTGTTGCTCTCATTTTTTCCTTTACAGTGACTTCACTTTTCATCTTCTAAGCATAATCAAGGAAATCATGGTGGCGTAGTGGGTTAAGTGCTACATCTGCTAACCAAAAGGTTGGTGGTTCAAATTTGCCATGCACTCCTTGTAAACTATATTGGGCAGTTCTACTCTGACCTCTAGGGTCTCTATGAATCAGACCCAACTCCATGGCGGTGCGTTTGGTTTTGGTTTTAAGCATAATCAATACCCACTGACGCTCAGCCGATTCCAACTCACAGCAACCTTATAGACAGAGTAGAACTGCCTGTTTTAGCCAGCTAGTGCTGCTCTAACAGAAATACCAGAGTGGATGGCTTTCACAAAGGAAGGTTTATTCCTACACAGTCCAGTAGGCTACAAGTCCGTATTCAGGGTGTCTGCTCCAGGGGAAAGCTTTCGCCTTTGTTGGCTCTGGAGGAAAGTCCAGTACTGCATCAATTTTTGTCCAGGGAGCATCTTGGTGCAGTAACCTCAGGTCTGAAGGATGCACTCTTCTCCTGGTGCTGCTTGCTTGATGGTACCAGGTTCCCAATTCTCAGCCTGTCTCCCTTTCCTTTTATCTCTCACAGGATGAAAGGATTAAGGATGGGGCAAGCCATACTGCAGGGAAACTCCCTTTATGGTGGAGCAGGGAGGTGATCTTGTAAAGGGACTTATAGTCCCACCCTAATCCTTTAACATACAGCATAGGAAAGCCACAAAATGGAGGACAGTCACAAGACACTGGGAATCATGGCCCAGCCACGTGGTAACACCTATTTTTGGGGGAACAGAATTCAGTCAATGACACTGCCCCAAAGAGTTTCTCCAAGGAGCACCTGGAGGATTTGAACTGCCCAAATCTGGGTTAGCAGCCATAGCTGAAACCCTTTTAAGCATAGTTAGACTTAAATGATGTAGAAGAAAAAAACCCTAAAATGCCAGTAGCTGAAAAAACTTATTTCTTGCTGATGGGTAGAGGTGTTTAGGTGACTGTGCTCCATATAGCCCCTCAGAAACTCGATACAGCTGAAACTCTGCTATCCTATTTGCTATACTCTCAGAAATACTAGGTCTTCACATTTCTTGGGGCAGAAGAAGAGTTGAGAATCACATATATACTGCACAGTCTAGAACTGATACATGGAACGACAGCTCACACGTCATTGGCCACTTCTAGTCACATGGCTCCATTCAACTTTCAAAGGCTAGAAATCTAGAGAACAAGTGAAATATTTCATATGCATTACTGCTTCTGCCTCAGCGAAATAACTGATCATTGTTGGATGGAGACTATGAATAGTGTCATGTGGGGGTCTGATGGGAAGTTTGAAGATGATGGACTTGATAGCTTTATTCATTTGTCTGGTTCCAATTAGTCGATGTCTAGTTTGTAGCCAGATGTCATGTCTCGTGTAGCTCATCTCCCCCAGTGCTTCTTCGCAATATTTATACTGCTCCTTTGTGCGCAGAGTGAACACTTCGAGTACCTACTCTAACAACGGAATATGGTTTTCCTCCATGTTTTGCCCAGGAACAGCTGAGCCTGGATCTGTTTTTTTTTATTTTTTTATTTTTAATGCCTTATTATTACAGGTCAACTCTCTGTAAAATATACATAAATTTAAATGTACTGTTCCCAGGATTTCACCTGTTATTCTGCAGGTACTAACCAATGATCAGGTAGATCTAGACAAAAGCATTTTCACCTTGATTATGAATTTGATGCTTCAGTGAGCAACAACATAAGGGTGAAAAACTGTCTTGGTGAAGAATGGTTGTTGCTCCATTTCTCAAATGAATGATGGTGCTCCCAGGATCTGTTGTTCATAGGCAGGTGACATGTCCCAAACCTCTCTTTCACTGAGGATCAGAGGTGGAATTCAGCATGCCATTAATTCAGACAAGGCATTCTTTTTCAGCACACTGCGAAATGTTCTGACAATAAGTTCAAGTTTACTAGTTCTTAGGAAAGAGACTTGGGCAGTTATAAGGTTTAAAAGAAAGTATTCATGAACTGTGTTTCCTGTACTCCACCTTTAACAAGACATGGATACAATAACATTGATTCTACAGTTCTTATTTTAAATCATTCATTGAAAAAATGTATATTTAATCATGTCAATCTATGGATTGTTTTCTCCTTCTTTTCTTTTGATGCAGTCAATAGTGAGATTGTGTGACTAGGCAATTGCCATACGTGGTTCTAATAGAGTCCCCTGGGCTTTGCTCATACAGCCCTTACAAGAGGTGTGGATACAAAAGGAAAAATACTGGCATCTTTCATATGTAATTCGTGCCCTCAAGAAGTTTTTAATTCTCTAAAGCAGGTACAAGCAATTACATTGTGTTGTCATAAATACTGCGATAGATGAACACCCTTGTTTTTAGCAGCTGAAATCTTTCGCTACATAATTGAGTTATAAACGTTACTCCTTATGACTTAATGATGAGTTGTTATGTCAGACCATCATGTTAGAATTCTATATGTGTATGAGAAACTCTACTGGCATAGTGGTTAATTGCTGCATCTGCTAACCCAAAGGCCGACCGTGTGAATGCACCAGGCACTCCTTGGAAACCCTATGTAGCAGTTCTAATCTGTCCTGTTGGGTCTCTGTATGTCGGCGCTGGCTCAGTGAAAGTGAGGTTTCGGTGTGTGTATGATTCATGCATGTCTTCAGTGACCTGAGTTAAAATGGAGAATACGCTTGAAAAGCTCTTAAATAAACCAAAAAAACAAGCCCACTGCTGTCAAGTCAATTCCAGCTCATGGCGACACCAATGGACAGAACAGAACTGCTCCAAGGAGTTTCCGTTGTGCCTGACAGATTCGAACTGCCACAGATATAGCACTTAATCACTATACCACCAGGGTTTCCAGCTCTTATGTAAAATTCACTAAATTAGAAAGACATGCATTTGAATTTGCCAGAGTAACATACGCTGAATAACATACAGATAACACTTTCACAGACCTTGTTTCTAAGCAAGATCACACACACAGGTACCAGGTGGCGGGACTTCAGTGACTCTCTCAGGTAGGGGAAGGAGAGTGTGTCACACTTCAGTCCACAACATCGCAAATTGATGCACCTTGCTGGTTCTAGAAGTTTCCATCTCCCTTAACTGTTCTGCATAAGCCAGGACTGAAGACTGTGTGAATTGCCTCAGTGTTTGCTTTAATCATTTGGAAATTCCTTATGGTGTAATTAAGCTGCAGAGGAGTTCCTCATGACTAGGAATATACCCAGGTTTCCGGGTCTAGGGAACTTATTTTGTACTTGTGCTTAAATATCTCCATAAAGGTCTTCTTTTAAAATGGTACCTAATTATCTTTTTCCAGAGAGAAAAGAAAATGATGTTTATAACTTCGACTGTAGGAACTGTACTTAGGGGAAAATATTAAAGTACTTAAGAAAGAAGAAAGCTTATTGCTTTGCTTTAAAAAATAATCCACTTGAGAAAAACAAAAAATAGATTTAACTCCCAAAGGATCCTTTTGAAGAAAACATAAGCCGATGAAAGAGTGTGTTTAGAAAAGAAATTGCATTTCAATTCAGTGCTCTAATTTCTTTCAGAAGCCTAGAACATATGTTTTTAAACAGGGAAAGAGCAGTAAACTAAGAGCAGGTCCAAGGGGATGCTATGGTTACTTGGACTGGCTGACTTTATTCACACGCAAAAGATACTGTTCTAGATGTTCTCGAACTGTCAATCGCAGATGGATGACAATGGGGTCCAGAGTAAGGACTCACTAGGAACTTATTAGCTGCCTTCCTGGAACATGGAATTAGATCCCTAAGATAACACAGTTTTCTCATAGTCATCTCCTTATGCAGGAATTACAAGTTTAGATCATGTCTAAATTATTTAATTGTTCAGCAAAACACAAAGAGCAGTACATGGCACAAAGCCCTGTTCCATATTCTATAGGACTTAGAAAGATGAAATAGATTGGATAATATGGGAGGGGGGAGGGGAATGAGGATAGACGGAAAAAGAGGGAGAAGTCAATGAAGAACAGAATATGTGTGCAGTAGGTGTGTAGTGTGACTTAGGATTAAGTATAAGTCAAGAAACTTGAGGTTCTAAATTAAGAGGGTGGTATTAGAGGTGACCGTGACCCACCTGTCAGTTTGCGTACTGTAGTGGCTTCTGTTTTTCTCTGTTACTGGAAGCTATGCCACTGATATTTCAAATGTCATCAAGGTCACCCAGAGTGGACACATTTTAGCAGGGCTTCCAGACTAAGACAGACCAGGAAGAAAAGTCTAGTGATCGTGATCTCCTTCTGAAAATTAGCCATTGAAAACTTAGGGATCACAACAGAACATTTTACAGCTCGACTGCTTTGTAGAACTCGTGAGGATGGATCAGTCACTGGAGGAGGACACCATGTGTGGCGAAACAAATGGCCAGAGAGGGCAAGGGAGGCCCTTGGTGGAATGGCTTAGAACAGCAGACAAAGTGATGGACTTGAACACGCTGGCAGTCTTGATGGTGGTGCAGAACCAGGCAATATTGCTGTCTGCTGTGCATAAGGTTGTTGTGAATCAGAGCCAGATCAATGGCATATCTGTCTGTCTATCTATCTACCTATCTGCCTGCCTGTCTGCCTATCTATCTATCTACCTAATCTATCATCTATCTCTATTTGAGTGTGATTTCTCTAAATTATGTCCCTAGGAGCCTCATACTGAGCCCTACTCTGGAGTACAGGAGAGTATTTAACAAGTTCCCCCCAAACAAATGACAGAGATGCCCCACCTAAGCTGGTATTACTAAGATGATTTGAATGTTTGGCAGCTGTACAATAATCTGAAGTAAAGGACTTCACATAATGAGGAAAGTTTAGTATCCTTGCAGTTCAGACACTTTAAAACTGTTATCTCATTTAACCTTTCAAAATGTTTGTGGCACATGTATTTGTATCTCCATTTAAAAAGGAGGAATCTGAAGTGATTAAATAACTTTATCAGGATCCCTTTGCTTTAGTAATCATAGGCAAGATTTCATATTCTTTCAAATCCTATCACACTATTTTTCAAAGAGAGATGTAGTTCTAGTCATTGAAAAAATAAATAAATCAGACTTTATGGTTAAATTCATTGTATACAAGGAAATTCTGGAGTCCCAGGGTGATAGTTAATGTACTCATCTGCTAAGGTTGGAGGTTCACATCCACCCAGAGGCATCTTGTAAGAAAAGCCTAACGATCTACTTCCCCCAAATCAGCCATTTAAAAACCCTGTGGAATACCCTTCTATTTTGGCATACTTGAGGTTGCTATGAGTCAAAATCAAACTGGTAAGTTATCAAAACCAAACAACTCATAATGATCTTACAGGATAGAGCAGAACCGTCAACAGGAATTTCAAGGAGTGGTTGTGGATTCAAACTGTAGACCTTTTGGTTATCACTGGAACTCTAAACTACTATGTCACCAGGGATTCAGAATACAAAATGACAAGGTCAAATTGGCGATCAGATGAAGGAGGAACAGATCAATGAACACCCTCCAGGTCATTGACTGAACTCTGGCTTTTAGTTTGAGTACAATGGAGAGCTGATACAGCATTCTGAGAAGAGATCTGACATGACGTAACTTACGTATATATGTATATATATTTGTATTCTAAGACGGAAGAGGAAAATTTTACATTCTTTTTTTTTTCTTTTTTACTCATGAGACAGATTTCCTTTCTTGAATTTGATGGAATACACATATTCTTTTTTTTTTGTATTTTGTTTCTTTTGAACTTTTTTTATTATGATTGAATGAAAATGTACATACTCTGTCCTTGCAATATTGCGTTAAGATGGGAGGAGTACACAAACTGTGCTGAAGTCCCATTAATATTGATCTCCTTACTAAGGTGTGCTGTCACCAATTTCACCCAACCAAATTTCTAACAAGTATCTAATCTAAACTCTCACCCCTCATCCTCCTGCCCTCCGCACCCTTGCAGCCATCAAAGAGTCTTTTCTGTTATGCATGAGCCTGCTTTTAAGTTTTTATTGTAGGGGTCTCATACGTATAATACTTGTCCTTCTGTCACTGACTACTTTCACTCAACGTAATGTCCTCCAGTTGAAGCCAGACTAAGAGATGTTTCCTGCTATCATCGTTGTTCTTTATCATTGCATAGTGTTTCACTGAGTATATATACCTTAGTTTACCTACCCATTCTTCTGTTGTTAGGCATCTGGGTTGATTCCATCTTTTTGCTATTGTGGACTGTGCTGTGATGAACATCCGTGTGCGTATATCAATTCGCATGAATGGCCTTGTAGGATATATTCCAAGCAGTGAAGTTACTGGATCAAATAGTATATCTATATCCATTATTTTAAGGAAGCACCAGCTTGCTTTCCAAAGAGGTTGCACTATTTTGCAATCCCACCAAAAGTGTAGGAGAGTTCCAATCTCTCCACAGCCTCTCCAGCAGTTAGTGTTTTGGTTTTTGGATCATGGCCAACCTTGCTGGGGTGAGATGGTATCTCACTGTCTTTTTGATTTGAATTTCTGTAATAGTTAATGATCATGAGCATGTCCTCATGTGTTTTGGCTGCCTGGATCTCCTCTTTAGAGAAGTGTCTGTCCATCTCCTTTGCCCATTGCCTAACTGGATGATTTATCTTTTTCCTTATTGATATTTTGTAGTACCTTATAGATTATGGAGATCAAGTGTCCATCTGACATAGAGTTGTCAAATATTTTTTCCCATTCTCTAGGTGGTCTTTTAATTCTTTTGATGAAGTCTTTGGATGAGCAGAAGTGTTTGATTCTTACTAATTCCCATTTATCTATTTTCTCCTCTGATGAATGTGCTTTGTCAGAGTTTGAAGTCTGTCTATATTGTGTATTAAAACTCCCATTGTTGACTGTGTTTTATCTTGGATGAGCTTTATTGTTTTAGATTTTATATTTAGATCTTTTATCCAAATTGAGTTGGTTTTGGTATAAGGTGTGAGATATGGGTCTTGTTTCAATTTTTTACAGATGGATATCCAATTTTGCCAGCAGACTGTTCTTACCCCAGTTTAAAATCTTAGAGCCTTTGTCAAATATCAGCTGTTCATAGGAGGGTGGTAGCATCTCTGGGGTCTCTACTTTGTTCATTTGGTCTATATGTCTCTTTTTGTACCAATACCAGGCTGTTTTGACAACCACGGCAGTGTAATAGGTTCTAAAGTCAGGTAGTGAGAGACCTTCCGGTGTGTTCTTCTTCTTCAGTAGTGCTTTACTTATCCGGGGCTTCTTACTTTTCCAAACAAAGCTGATGATTTGTTTTTCCATCTCATTAAAAAATGTCACTGATATTTGTATTGGGATTGCATTATATAAGCAGATTGCTTTGGGCAAAATAGACATCTGCCCTGCTCATGGATAAGAAGACTCAATATCATGAAAATGACTTACATATTTTTGTGTACTGTGCTGACAAAATTTGTAGAAGAGAGGAAATTTGAAGTTCAGAGACCTATTAGAAGGCTCCTACAATGAAAAATATGAGTTGTTAGGGGCTCAGTGTAGAGGACTAGCATTGGAATTTTGAGAACTGGTCTGATTCTGTTTACACAAGTAAAAGTGGCATCTAAAAGATATTCAGCTAGATTGTATATAAGGACGTATTTGTTTTCTATTGTTTCTATAGTTAATTGGCACAAACTTAGTGGCTTAAAACAACACATATGTATTTTCTTACAGTTCTGGAGAGCAGAAATCTGAAATGGTTCCACTGGCCAAAACCAGAGTTGCCTGCCAGTCAGAGCTGTCTTCAGAAACAGTAGCAGAGAATCCATTTCTTTGTCATTTTCTGCTTCAAGAGCTGAATTCCTTGTATGACTTGGCTTATAGCCCCTTCCTCCATCTTCAAAGCCATCAGTAGAACATCTTCAAATCAATCTCTGTTGTCCTAATCAGATAGCCTTCTGGCCTTTTCTTATAAGAACTCTGATGGATGTATCAGTTCCACTTGGATTATCCAGGCTAATATCCCTCTCTTAAAATCCCAAACCCAGTCGCATCTGCAAAGTCCTTTTGGCTGTAAAGCGTAACATTCACAGGTCCCAGGACATAGGACATAAGTATCTCAGGGTCAAGGAGAGGGAAATCATACATTATTCAGCCTATCACTATGTATTTGAGAGAAAGAGAAGATTCGAGAATGACTAAGTCATGACTTCAAGCTGAAGGAATGAAGTTGCCGTTAACTAAGGAGAATTCAGGAGTATGTCTAAGAGTAAAGATCAGGAGCTAGTTTGGAAAGGCTGAGCCACGACACCTAGTGTTCACAGACCTAACATCTCCAAAGGGAGTGATGGTTCATCAAATCCTTCTCTTGAGTTGAGTGTCTCTGACTTTTCCTTATGCTTTCCACCTCAGCTGCTAGACTGAGGAATGTCTCTACTTTTAAAGGTCTAATGTAATTTGAATTTTTTCTTCTAAAGAAATATAGATCAGACCTCAACATAAAAAAAAGAAAAGAAAAAAAAAACCTCACAGCTGGACCAATAAGCGACATCAGATACAGGTTGTTGAGGATTTCATTTTATTTGGAACTACACCAAAATCTGAGGAAGCAGATGTCAAGTAATCATAAGACACATTTCATCTGAAGTGTTAAAAAGCAAAAATATCACTTTGAGAACTAAGGTGCACCTGCCCCAAGCATGGTGTTTTCAATCACCTCATATGCTTACAAAAGGCGGGGGGAATGAGTGTGAAAATCATTGAGAACCTCTTAAAACTCTGGCTACTACAACATCTAAGTGTAGATGTCAGATAAAGCATTGCATATATGAGTTTGAAATTCACTATTCAAAGTCTTACTGTCCCGTTCTTCCCCGTATACTCCCTAAGCAATTAGAAGTGCGTTCCTCAATGACACTTAACCAAGAGCACAAAAGGAGCTACTGACACAAGATCAAATTACATTAAAAAAATAAAGTAAAATAAATGGCTCAGTTCCTCAGGTGGATCCTGTCAGAATGTCAGACTTGCAGTAGTAAACACTCTTTCTAGGACATTTGGTTGCCATTATTTATAAGAAATCTGCTTCAACGACAGTGGAAGTCTGTCGCTATTTCCTAGAATGTTCATTTGTTTATTCTTAAATGTTGTCCACTATTTTCACCAACTTAAAATTGGTCTATGTCAAAGAAAAATGCATTCAATATCTTGTATTCCAAGAGAATAGTTATCAGATCTATTGCTAAATTCAACATTCACAGATGCAGAAACCAGCCTTCTCAGTGAGAGATATATTGAGCATGTCCACTGGAAGGAATCAAAAGTAGTTAGAATCATAAGTAGTTAGGAAGTTAGCATTAGGACTTATATCACTCGTTCTCTGGTGAATTAATCAACCTGTGGTTTGACTAATGGGAAGCTATTTTGCTGTTAAGGGTGATTAATTAATAAATTCTTCTATTTAGGAGTTGGTAATTCCATATGCACATGGGCATATTAAACATATGTTAGTACATCAATATGTATATAAATTGCGCTACTGGGCACAATTACTTAAAATATTATTTTCAATTTGCTTTAAAATCATTTAAATAACTTAGAACAAAGAACTGAGCTTTTCATGGAAATTTCAAAGACCAATGAGTGGTTCCTATGGCCCTGTTAAAATAATACTCAGCAGAAAAGAAATAGAGCCAGGTGACTCCTTGTTAAATTATTTAGGCTCAATGCTAGAAAACACAGGAAAGATGAACTGTAGCAATTGTGGTCTACACTTTCATTATGTAGCCTACTCTCTATCTAAAAGGAAAAAACAAACAAAAAAACACCACCGTCAAGCGGATTCCAACTCTTGCTACCTGATAGGTCAGAGTAGTAGAACTGCCCCATAGAGTTTCCAAGGAGTACCTGGTGGATTTGAACTGCCCACCTTTTAGTTAGCAGATGTAGCACTCAAGCACTATGACACAAGTGTTTCCAACTCTCCCCTTAACCAACAGGAACTCAATGAATGAATGGGTCTTGGGAGAAGGAGTGTATTGTAAACAGCTGCCAGGTTTAGTAGGTTTAGTTCAGCTTGAACTTAATTTAGTTCCACTTGAATTAGGAAGAAATGAGGAACATCTTACATTTGAGAAAGAAGAATGGCTATTATTGACGTTAAGATGTTAAGACTGGTATAACAAACTTAAGAGCAATGAGAAACCCAAAGGGAGGAAATTACTTCAGTGATAATGAATCAGAAATTTTTGTCCAAGAAAAGCAGGAGATTTGGCCTGGTACTAGGTGTTGTTGATTAGTGCCTAGAGAGAAAAATTAGCTACTTCTTAATATTTGAAGGATTGTCTTTTTGAAAAAAGGAAAGATTTCCTCAGAGTTATCTTAAAGGGTATGACTGGAATACCGAAACCAAAACCCACTGACGTCAAGTAGAGTCTGAAGTAGAGTCTGACTCATAATAAACTGTTGGAAATTCAGAGCCTCTAACATATTTGTGATTGATGCAAGAATGATATTTAAAAAAATTCATAACTTGATATTTATACAAAAACGAGGATACCACTGGTTGGGAATGTTTGTACTTTGTGCTATGTACAACTCAGGTTCTGTAGGTCTACGTAATAAGCTGATTTTATAACATACTTGATCTCTTAAAATCTAATACATCAAGTCTCTAAAACAGTGATGGTCAACATGTTCATTAAAAGTTATTAAAGTTGTTTTGAAGATCAGTTTAGCTGTCTATTTAAACAGGATATACTATGTCAGAGATTCCCTCAAAACTTATTCTCTCTTTCTTTCAATGTAACATAATTCCAGAATTTCAGCTGATCAAGGAGCTACTCAAAAAAAGATGATACTTCACAGTTCTCCTTGTAGAGAGGTATGGCCAAATAATGAAGTTCTGTTAAATAGACTGGAAGCAAAAGTGACACGTGGTAATTTTTCAAAACCTTTCTGGGAGACAGTAGTTTACACCCAATGTTAATTTACTTCTTCTTCTAATCCTCCTTCGTTAGCACAATACGCGCAGGTGGAGAGATCTCTTGGGTCCTGAGTTGTCTTGGGAATTGCCCTGATGAAGGCACACTATGGAAGGAACTGGAATATCTGAGAATTTTATGGAGTAAACTAACTGCTTGTGTCTGGAATTTTTTCAAGGGAAATAAATTCTCTTTTTATACTCCTCTTAGGTAACGGTATCAAACTGCTGTTTATAGCAGAACTATATAGTAACACAGATACACATAAACACATATGTAGTTTCTACGATTGACTTACAGCCAGTTTATTATTAATTGATAATAGGAATTAATCATACAACCTAAGCTAACCAAACCATACCCACTGCCACTGAGTGGATTCCAACTCATAGCAACCTCTGATGACAGGTTAGAACTGTCCCCACAGACTTTCTGAGACTGTAAGGCCACATAGAATAGCTAGTAGGTTCAAACTACCAACCTTCAGGTTAGCTACCAAGAGCTTTAACCACCGTGCCACCAAGGCTGCATACAAAGGATAAAAATCATTCCAAAAATATCTCAATATTGTATTTCTGAAGTATATAATATATATTACGTATTATATATATTGTATATTATATGTATATAATCTCAATATTATATTTCTGAAGTATTGCTTTTCATTGGTTTTTACACTATGTATAACACTATTGCTGTCAATTCCAACTTGTAGTGATATTATAGGACAGTAGAACTGCCCAATAATGTTTCCAAGAACCCTCTGCTGGATTTGAACGGCAGGTCTCTTGGTTAGCAGCCACAGCACTTAACCACTATGCCACCAGGGTTTCCGCTACAGTAAGCTAACAGATGATCTAACAATTGGAAAGTTGCAGTTGATTTGCGTTTTTCGTAAACACGAGGTTAGCTATTTTACAGGTACATCAGGCATTTTCAACAGTGGGGATCTAGACACACCCTTTCTCATGAGATCAACTATTTCATTGGAAGCTGAACCAGCATTCTAGTATGTCTAGGGTCTAAACAACACTCCAGGGAGAGCCACTATGGCTTCAACCATGTGTAGTGATACCCACTCTACAACAGCCTCACGGGAATCTGCCTCACCGTGATTCATTGACTCTTCTTTCTGGCTGGAAAGACAATTGAGACTGTCTATCATTGTGGGAAAGGCTATCCTATGTTCAGCCAAGCCAAGTGCCATCGAGTCGGGTCCTGTGTTAGAGAGAAGTTATTATAAAAGATTTTAAAAGATAGTGGTTCTTTAATAAACATCCTCTTAATGTCTCTTATAGGTATCAAACATTTCATGCAGTTGTTGTAGCATAGCCAACAGACCGTGTCAAACTTTCTAGCACTGTCCTTTCAATGAACTTTATGTAAACCCAAGAAAATATCAAAGATGAGAAACAAAACAAAACAAAAGGATATTTAAGAGTTTCAGGCATGTTTGCTAAAATTCCAAGGCTGCTTCTCTGGAAAATTACCAGAACTCCTCTCCAGGACCCATACTCTTTGCTCTTTACAATGAATTCATGCCATCACTTTCCACTTAGGTTCAATATGAGTTAGCGTAGGCTTGAAATTCATCAGACTTTCACATGAATTCCCCAAGAGTACTAAAATTTATTCATTCACGACATTTTAAACTTTCATCTAATTTTATTAATATTTATAAAAAGATAATGGACTGAGTGCTGTCTAGGAAGCCCAGAACACTTAAGCTTTTCCTCTGGAGGTCACTGTTGAATGCCAGACTTTGGAGAGCATATCAGAGGGACATGGGGGGTGGGGAATTGCCCCCAAGATACACACAGCCAGGCTCCACACAAAACTTGTTGACTCAAAACCACAGAGTGATATTCCAACAAATTTCTCCAGGTGGTACTAATGTGCTCACCCATGTTAAGAACCCCTCTTTCAAACCACTTTATATGGAGTAAAATCTTAAGCTGCCTTTCTTAGCTGAGGGTATCAGAAACACCTAATGAACTAGAATCACATTTAACTAGGTCCCTGAAATAAGCTCCGTTTTCTTTTCTTTCTTTTTTTATTTAATGAAAAGGAAATGATGGCAAAAAAATGCAATGTGGTCTTAAGATTTAATACAAAAGTTCAACTAATGTAGATCTTTTTAGAGATGCAGCCCTGCCTTCTCATCTCCTATAACTACAGGCTAACAGGATGAGAATGGCCGTCAGGCGCTGCTCAGGGACTGCGGGGATTTAGATGATCACATTCAGAGATGCTCATTCAGTAGCAATCACTATAAAAACAAAAATGAATGAAAATCATTCTAAATATTCCTCACTAATAATGAAAACATGATTTTTTTTCTTTAAATGAAGTAGATATTTCATTTAATCTGAGTTAATTTCTCAACTATTTGTAATTGTCTAGGAAGCCCAGATAGACCTTGAGAAAAGGTACCTATTTAGCCTTGGAAATACAATGAATGAATATTACGGATTACCTTTACTTTTGTGAAAACCAAGGAACATTTCTCTTATTTAGTGTATGGAATAATTCACATCTGACAAAGATTGGGATAGGAAGGTTGTTACTAGTGCCTTGTTTTGTCTGTTTAAGGAAAATATGAAAAAGACAAAGAACCCAAGTGAGAATGTATTTTTAATATGGTGTTAAAGCATTCAGTGTATTGAAGTGTTCGGGATTAAAACAAAGTAATTAAAGACAACTATGTATGCATGCAAGTAATTACGTACATGTGTATTTCCTAATTTATGGTCTTCCAAGAGTTACAAGATAATGCTGGGGCCAATTTACAGCTCTCTCTGTCCTTGACTAATCCCTAGCTAAAATCTTGTGGTGCCTTGTTAGAATATAAGCAGTCCCTAGGTTATAAATATCTAAGGGGATCTTTGAAGAATTTGTAGGTAAGTCAGAACAGGCACGTATGATTCTTATTGAGCCTTATTTTAGTGCAACACAAGAAGCCCCGGTGGAGCAGTGGTTAAAGCAACTGACTGTTAACCCAAAGTTCTGTAGTTCAAGACCACCTGCAGCTTTGTGGAAGAAAGATGAGGCAGGCGGTGGAGATATGCAGCCTTGGAAAGAAACCCTCTGGGTCTGTCTGAGTTGGAACTGACTCAGTGGCAGTGGGTGACGGTGGTGGCTACAGCCAGAAAAGGCTGGAAACCTGTCAGTGATTCAAAAGGTGCACACGCAGCAAGGGAAGTTGATTGTGACAAAAAATTTGTTGTGAGTTGAGATTGGTTCAGTCATTTCAAAGTGAGGACAAGTTTACATAACACTGAACAGTAAAGGGGAGTGGTCTATAAGCAGGGCATTGGTCTATAAGCAGGGCATTGATGAACTAGGGACTGCCTGTAAATAAAATACATTAATGACAGTATAGTTTGTAGTTAGTGGAGACCAAACATTTCCAGGGTAATAAAAAGTAGTTGGGAAGCCAGGCAGCTTAATTTGTCCTAACTGCTTGATGTTCTGGGTAAGGAAGGACCAATGAGCATTTTCTGGACAAGAAAGATATTTTTCTGTTACACTTGAATCCTGGGAATCATTCTAATACTCTGGGCAGGTAATTCACGACCTTTTATTGGTCTGATGTAAGGTTTTTAGAAGGACTTGAGAGATTCACTGTGGGTGAATGAGAGCAGAATAGGTGAACGCAGGAGCCCTGGTGACGCAGTGGTTCAGTGTTTGATTGCTAATCAAAACTTCAGAAGTTCAAATCCACCTTGGGAACTATGTGGGTAGCTATGCTCTGTCCCACACGGCAGCTATGAGTCAGAATCGACTCGATGGCAACAGATTTGGTTTTTATTTGGTTTAAGTGAACACAGGGCTTCCTTTGAAGCATAAGAATAACATACAAATAGAATGTAAATAGGATTTTATGTTAGAATTATAGGAAAGTACAGTGCCAATAAGAGATCTGTTATCATCCTGCTGAGCTTCAGTCAAGAAGAATAATTGTTTGGGTTGTGTTTAAGTGAAATGATGGCTAAAGAATGTGTCATGTCTCTGTATATTGTCATCAGACAAGCTAGGGATGCTCTGGTGTTTCTCAGCTTTAATTCTCTGGGTCTTTTTGGCCATTTTTGGTAAGTTTTTGCTGTCATTGTGGAGGTTGTCCTGTCCATTATAGGGTGTTTAGAAGCATACCTGGCCTCTAGCCACTAGATGCCAGTAGCAGCCCCTCAGTTGAGACAACTAGAAAATGTCTCCAGCCATTGCCAAATGTCCCCTTGGGGGCAGTCCTCGATTGAGAACCATTGGATTACCTTATGACCAGATTGACAGAATTTTCAGAAAATTAATGAGGTTAAAACAGTAGGTAGGGTAGGTAGGTGGGTAGCTTGGTGAGTGGGTGGGTAGGTAGGTAGGTAGAGAGCAACAACAAAGCAGCTAACTTATTTTAAAGCTTGGTAACATTTGTTGGTTGTAAATCCAGCAATGTTGTATTGTGTGCCTTCCTGTTGATTGATTCACAGCAAACCCATGTGACAGAGAAAGATGCCTCACAGGGTTTTGGTGGCTGTAATCTCTACCAAAGCATCTCATCAGGTCTCTCTCCCGTGGAGTGGATGATAGGTTCAAACCACCAATCTTTCCTTTTGGTTAGCGGCTGAGTACTTAACCACTGTGCAACCAGCACTCTTGTAAATTTACTAAATCTGAAACCTGTTGCCATCAAGTAGATTCCTACTCCTAACAACTCTAAAGGACAGAGTAAAACTATCCCATAGGCCTTCTAAGCAGTGGCTGGCAGATTTGTACAGCCAACTTTTGAGTTAGCAACCACAGCTCTTAACCACTGTCAGAATCCCATCCCTTACTATCAAAAAGAATTTGACTCATAGTGACCCCCTAAGGCAGACTAGAACTGCCCATACAGCTTCCAAGGAGCACCTGAGGGATTCAGACTCCAACCTTTCAATCAGCAGCCACAGCTCCTAACTACTACACTACCACGGTTTCAACCATCGCAATACAAACAAATGCACACACAGACAAACAAAACTTTTGCCTTCAGGTGGTTTCTGACTCACAGAGACCTTGTAAGACAGGATAGAACGGCCCCTTTGTGTATCCAAGGAATGCTTGGTGAATTAAAACTGCAGACCTTTATTGGTTGTTGTGTTAAACGAAGCTATAAAGTTTGGAGAATGTTTGAACTAACTTGTGTAGTTATAATCTTTAAAAGCATGGAAGCATAGCTAATGTTACACCATCATTAACTAGTATAGGGATTAGTAAGAGTATATTGTTGTCAACAAAATAAATGAGAAATTATTATTGTATCAATCATTCGTAAATAGTAGATGTTTACTTATTTATCTTATTTCCCTGATATTTGAATATTAGCAAACATAGTTGCTGAGATACCTAAATCTTGCTTAGTGTTGTCAAAATTGGAGCAGGTAACAGGACAAACAAAATCAGATTTGTCAAAATATATATTTTTTAGTGGAAAGTTTTAACTGTGCAATGATGTTCTAGCCCTCCTTAGATTTTTGATTTGTCAACAAAGTCTTGAGTATATAAGCATCCTAAAGACAGGGTCACTGGGGTAAAAA
The DNA here is from genome assembly GCA_028571685.1 of Heterohyrax brucei. Classification (NCBI taxonomy): domain Eukaryota; kingdom Metazoa; phylum Chordata; class Mammalia; order Hyracoidea; family Procaviidae; genus Heterohyrax; species Heterohyrax brucei. Next base: position 98,321,627 of record CM053148.1, read on the forward strand.
TTGACTTAATGGCAGTATCTTTTTTCTTTGTTTTTTTTTTTGTTGTTGCAGGGATCTTGTCTTGGTAACCTTAAAATATCTAGCCCTTGGCCTGGTTTGAAGTATGTGGTCCTTGTATGTTTGCTGAGATAACGAACGCTGATTTTAAATCTTAAAATGTATTTTGAAGTATTGTTTTCCTGGGTACTCTCGCTTTTCTGGTTCAGTTTCCAAATATCTTGCTTAGAATGTTGCCATACTTCCAAATGATTTCTTTCCTTCCAGTTCCACTTCCCACTGTTCTATCGTCTAAGTTTTTTTAGAACTCATATTGAATCGTAATTCTCCTGATTTAAACCCCTTATCAACTTGTTACTACTAAGCGTAAAACTAAAACCGTTGGCATTAACCATGTTTTTGAAATTTTAGTCCAGATCCTGCCTCCCATTGCTCCCTCTTCTTTATCTTCTCATCCGCGTGTGCTCAAATACAAGGGTTGCCAATTAAGTTCGCAAACTCATTCTAGAAAAAGTGCTACATACACCACTGCTGAATATCACTGCTTTCGACTTCAGAGTCCTCCACCTGGGAAACTAGGCACTGACCCCAGCACCTAGTCCATTCTTCAAAGCAGTTTTGGAACTGTTTCTCTGGAATGGCCATCAGAGCTGTCATCCTTGATGTCCTGAATGTTATCAAAAATGTCTTCCTTTCAATATTTCCTTTACCATAACTCAGGAAAAATAAAGTCATTGGGGGCCAGATCAGGTGAATAGGGTGGGTGTTCTAATACAGTTATTTGTTTACTGGCTAAAAACTCCCTCACAGACAACTATACAGTTAAGTTGGCAAACTTGTCACCATGCCACTGTGTGCAACAGCCCTTCCAGAAAGAATTCCAAAATTGTTTTGTAAGGTAGACAAGGCATTGCTTCCCAAAGCTTCCCAAAGTGAGTACTTCGAAGGTTACCATAGTGATATTCAGCAATGAGGTATATAGCCCTTAGAAAAATTAAGTTTGTGGACTTAGTTGTCGGACCTCACATACCTGTCGCAGTGTCTGCCTGGCTGTTCTTGGAAGGAGTCAAACCTTCTGCATCTCTGTGACCACCCTCATTCTGTGACTGTGTTCTGGATTATCCTATGCCTCCTGCTTGACTTGACCTATCCTAAAATACACAGTTATCGTCTGATAGTCAGTCAAATGGCCACTAAGAAGGCCACCTTTTCTGCACCTGGCTATTCTAGCTGAAACAATTTACGCTGTCTTTACAGCACTTCATTTTAATATATAACTCCTTTATAGCACTCTCTAACAACTTTATGGTCTGCAATAAAGCCTTTATTATGCTGTATTGTAACCCTCTGTAAGTCAGATCTTCCTGAGCCTTCTGGATCTCCTGTTTTCCTTTGGGAAATACACAGATCACCAGGAAGCTTGTATTCTGATTGCCTCTCTCAGTGAAGACTTTTCTCTTGCTTTTCCAATCCAAGACCTCTCTGCTGTGGCCAGTGATCAGTGGAGGATTCCAAGTTTAGATGCTCCAAGAACCTTTTCCATTCACGTGAGTTTAGCTGGGCTTCCCTATACTCCTGCACCAGGCCCTGGCGAACAAAAGCAGAATGACAAAACAGTGGGCACTAAAAAAAAAAAAAAACCAAATCCACTGTCATCCAGCTGATTCTCACTCATAGAGACCCTGAAGGACAGAGTAGAACTGCCCCATGGAGTTTCCAAGGAACATCCGGTGGATTCAAACCGCCAACTTACTGGTTAGCAGATGTAGTACTGAACTACTATGCTACCAGAATTTCCTTTTTTTTTTTTTGTAACTCTGGGGACAGATGATTCAAATCCAGGCTCTGCCACTAACCTGCTATGGGACCTGGCACAAGTCATCTCTCTGTTCCCCCTTCCCTCATCTGTAAACATACTGTTGTACATAAAGCTTATAAACAAAACCAGGCATGTACTGAGTGTGCTGTTGCCATTTGCTATTTTTATACGTAAAGGTGTTACTGAAAGGCAGGCCAATTCAGAAGACTTGAGAACGAGAGACGGGTTTACTAGAGGCCAGCACAGAATGGTGCTTAACAGTGGGTCCAAAGATGGACTATTTAGAATCAAAACACAGCTCTTCCTTTAACAAGATTTGAAAAGGGCAATTTATCCCATTTTGCAAGTGATAACAACATAAAGTTGGTGGTTATCATTATATAGAGAAATTGATTACTTTGAAGTACATAAATGCATAATTCATGTGTGGTTGCTCAGTGATTAAAGGAATAAGGGACCGTGTGAATAACAGTAAGATGTAGACAGATTTAAAATACTGGGCAGGATATTTGGATTGTTCTAATTAACTTCAGGCAGCAGAGAGCACATCTCTTCTATCTGATTGACCTTCACCCAACTCCTACTAGTCCAGAAGCGTAGGCAAGTGCTCGATTGCTAATTAAAACAACACCTTGAGAAGAGTAATGTTTTCATATAGTTCCAAAATACCTAGATACTTGGGGAGCTGTTTGCATCTCCATGGTGACACGTGCAAACAAAATAAAAAACATGCTTCTTTGAACATGTCATTAACACAGCCCTGAGAGAGTCTGTGTTGGTATTTGTAAAAGTTTGCTTACGGTACTAACGTCTGGTTCATCAGGGTGAAACAGAAATAGCAAAATAAACTGCCTTCCATAAAGTAGACGATTGCAAACACTGAGAACTTCACCTGCCTGTTTTATTTGAGTGGAGGAAAACCATGTCCTTGTCACTCAGCTAATAAATATTTCCGACTCTTTCATGAATAATAAGTGCAGGTGCAATCTCACGTTTAATGTGCAAGGGTGAAGGGGAGGAAAAATCCAGTGTATTTTAAGTTTGGAGTCTTTTTGTATTGCATCGTTGGAATCCTCATCTCTCCACACAATAGATTAACTACCCTCTGTGCACACTCTGTTTTGCTCAGACTTTAATATTCTGAAGCGAGACTGAAGCAGTGGTTATCTGTGGCGGCTCCTGGTGATTTCCAAGCCCGGTCCTACCCACCCAAGTGGCAGTGACACCAGCTTTCACTGAAGCCTTATTACTCTTAAAAGAGCAATTTGGTTGGTTGCACGGCTATTAGTATCACACAGGCAGCCTGAAAGCTGTCAGTAAAACTGCTTCTCATCCTTGCCATAGAATCCTGATTTGTTTTCCCCCCTTACCTCTTTTCTGCTGGACACAGCCATTCCTGTTTTTATCATTTGCAATCAAGCTCACCAGAAGGCTGAGGAATATATTCCCACTGCAAGCAAAGTGGAGAACAGAAATTATTTTACATCTCCTGGAGCAGGAGCAGTGCTGACAGCGTGCAGAGGAGAAGGAGCTGGTCTGTGAGAAATGTAGCTTGGCTCCCAGCGACATCGGGGAGCTGCACTCAGCTGCTAACCGTGGCCAAGCAACACCTACCTCAGGTCTTTCAATGATTAATGCTATTTTCATAACCGGGAGGGAAGAGGATGTGAGAGATTTTTGTGAAATTAACTTGTGGAAATGTTATCATCCGAGAAAGTGGGGAAAATCACTAGGCTTGAACTTCTCTTCGTTTTGATGCTGTTTTCTGGGCCAACTCTGAGCAAGCTGACTCGGACCCCCTGGAAGGGGAAACCTTGGAAGGGGGGTAAGTGCTGAAAGTTTGCTCTTAAATATTGAAATGGAAGGAGCAAGGCTAATTAGTGGTAACTTGAAGACAGCTAAGCAGAAAAGAACTGCTGCTGCCTGAGATTCGATTTTTATTTCAGGAAAGAGGTTCTGCGGTGTAGGTGGCTAGGAAGAAGAGTTTTCCTCCTTTATCGATAGCAAGATATTTTTGTAACTTTCAGTTTGCTGGGCTCTCAGAGCATTACGGTGATTGTTTCTAAGCCAGGAGAATACAGAATCAGGTGCAGGAAGCCCTGACGCGAGAAAACGTGTGTTATCCAGAGGAAGCTGTGTTCTTTTCAAAATAAATGGGTCCTCACTTGTGAGATCCCTGAATTGTTGGCAGATTTCTGGGAAATGATTCAGAGGGAAGTCTGAACAGAGACATGTTATGAAATGCAGCATCACCAACACCAATTTTCTGGCAGATTCGATCAGGGTTGATGTGTTAATAAAGATAAATTGCATTGACTTTATTGAAAAAGAAATTGGCTGAATGAGAAAAGGGCTTTCAATACTATGCAATGCTATAATCCATTTTCTTCTGCTGTTGACAAATCATTACGAGATGGGAGAGAATTTCTGAGACTTTAAGCCTGCCTGTGGATAAAGTTCAGTTGGTTCTGCTTCCTCTGAGTGTCATTTGTTTAGACTGAGCACAAGTCATCAAGGTTTAATGTTGTGGGAATTCTGTAAGCCAAGAGAATGCTGCAGAAATAAATAGTCCAAAAGAGACTTTCTGGAGAGTCCATGTACGTAGTGCTGGTGGGAAAGGAAGGCCTTTCTGGATCTATCTGAAGATTTTTGCTCTGTGGAATCTTTCTTTCCATCTAATGTTTTATCTCAGCCCTAGGATTGTTTCTGGGTCTCTGCTTTGCTTTGCTGTCAGTGTTATGATCTGAGGTTAAATAGAAGCGTCAAAATTTACAAGAAGTTTTAATAATTTATCATAGCATCTCAGCAGGATTTTCTAACTATTCCAGCCCTTTCGGTTTGATCTTTTCTGGATCTCCTTTTGTGGCATTAAAGACCTGACAAATCTTCTACCTACTGTACCTTCCAAGGAAAAGTTTCAACAGGCATTTAACTTAGATGATTGGCACAGATGGACGCAGAGGGGAGGGACTGCAAATTATCCTCGTGCCGTGTAAATTCTGTCACCATGCCACTGTAGTTCCTGGTGTTATCAGTGTTTGTCTGTTTTTCTTGCAATCTGCAAGCTTTTATTTATGTTAGTCGGCGTGGCAGCTTTTGGTGGCTTGGGAGCTAGAATTATATAGCATTGCCAGCCTAGAGGATGTCAGGAGTAGTAACTTATATTGCTTATATGTATTTTTTTTTTAAGACAGTTGTACTTACAGCACAGGAAATTTTAATCTCCCACATCAAGCATCAGCAATAGACTTTGCAGTTCTAGGTACCCAGTAAGAAAGTTAGATGGTTGCCAGATTTTAGAAATATTGTTAAACTACACATAAAGTTTTGCTTCCATGCATTCATTGGTATTTATTCATTCCACAGAGCGTTCAATAGAGATGCAAAGGGATTTATTGTAAATCAGGTCAAAAAATGTTTTGTCTTTGAAAATATGACTGCTTTTTTTCCCAGTATTCTCTACCTAGCTCAACTAGAAATTTGCTAGCTGTACCGTCTCGCTTGGCTCTCACTGTCTGGTGATATGACTCAGTCAAGTTCAGGAACAGGCAGTAGTAGCAACATATTTCGTGTATTGTTGAAAGAGTTCTGTATTCTTTTCGGAAGGTCAGGCCAGTTACTGAGAAACTTTACATGTGTTTACTATTCTGCACTTTAAGATCATTTCTTTTCTAGTGCTTCTGTTTGTCACTGTCTATGCATTGCAGAGCCATTTTTCACAGATTCTGAGTCCCTGTGATGTAGCCTTACGTTGATGTGTCTATATTCATGCTGTAAATATTTACTTATTCATGAGCTTGGCCTGTTGAAGATGATGTGTTATCTTTTTTCAGGAGGTTGTAAAATTCAGTTACTTTTCTTTCAGAATACCCTTGCATATATATATTTTTTCACTGTTATTTTCTTTCGAAGGAGGTAGGAGCTCTTTCTTTACACCCTTGCAGGCCACCTCTCTAGGGATGTGTTTGTACGTGACTGGGAGAAGGGTGAGCCTTCTTAAGCTAAGACACTATGGTCAGAGGCAAAAGGGAGTCAGTATTCCACATACAAAATTGTAAAGCTTGATATAACTACTTTTTTTTTTTTTTTTTGCTATCAACTTTAATGCAAGCCAGTCTGGTTATGGAACCGTCTTTATGACTAAAGATCCCAGAACAAGCCATAATACGAAACAACAGAGTTTTTTCTGAACTGATTGTTCCCGTCACATTGTCTGTGTACATTTGTCTTAACCTGATTGAAGAGCTGAAAACCTTCATGTGGAAACATGCCACAATGGTGACTTCCATTTAGGTGATATTAACAAGAGCTGTTATTCTGAGTGAAAGCATTACTGGGGCGGGGTCACAGAGTGATGGCACCCTAGTACTGGAAGGAACAGCCTCTGAGGACAGGTACCAACAGCCTGTGGCCAGACAGCTCAAAACACATCTTCGCAAGCTGACTCTTTAGAACATTTGGGGGTGGATTGCTGGTTACTGTTGGCTACCATGGGATTTTTAAGCTCATCAATGAACATGAATCTCAAATATAGGTTAGTAGGCCAGCAAGTTTTCCCTCAGGCACTTGCTTTTCTATTTAATCACAATATATGAACTCCTTAAGGATGGTGAATGTTTCATCTGCTTAGTTCAGAGCTTAGAATTGGGATCATGAGAGTCTGAGTTCATAATAAACTAACCAGAGGTCCTAACCTCATTGTTGACATCATCTTCATCAGCACTGAGAAACCTAATTATTTTGCACTCAATTACCCTCACTGGGAAGAAAGTCCAAAAACTGGGAACAATTTTATCCCAGTGAGCATAATCTTACAGAGAAGTTTCCTGTGCAGTTTACGTTAACAAGACACAGACATTAAATATGTGAGTGTGTCCATGTTTATTTTCTTTAATTGCAAACTAGAATTTAAGTGAGGCTTTAATATGTATGAAAAATGAATAACAACAACAAAAATAAAACTGAATTCATTGTCATCAAGTCAATTCTGAGTCGGCACTGGCATAGGGGAGGGTATAGCTGTCCCATATGATTTCCAAGGAGTGGCTGCTGACTTGTGGTTAGCAGACAAGCTCTTAACAAGTACACCACCAGGGCTGCTTAATATGTATAAACCACAACCAAACCAACTGCCATGAAGTCAATGGAGACTCACAGAACTGCCCCATAGAGTTTCCAAGGAGCATCTGGTGGGCTTGAACTGCCAGCCTTTTGGTCAGCAGCCACAGCACTTCACCACTAAAACCACCAGGGTCTCCCTTTTAATTTATACAGTTGCTATTAAATGTGCAAATGGGAGGTATTTAAGTAAATAGAAAACAATAAGTAGAAAAATTTCAGTAAGGGTCACACTGGGGTGATAGTCAGAACTGGAAACACCTGGCAAACAGGGACCAGTCAAAGGGGCTATTCATCAACCAACGGGAAAGGGCCAAGTCTCACTGTTAAGAATGTCCCCACCCCTACTCTTCTGCTTGACCTTCGCTCTGTGCACGCCTTCTGAAGTCGTCTACTGAGTCCTCTCTACAATCTCTGTTCAGCTATCCAAGTCAAACTTTGACATCAGAGTGTGAATTTATCAAAACTTTTGACTATTTAGAGAAAATTTTCACTAACCTCTACTTTTCACCTTTTCAAAATTACAGCAGCTTCTGTCCGTGACTGCAAGGCAACTTCTCTAGAAGTTTTCTCCTCCCTCTCAAAAGAGGATTCGAATGTAGGATGAGTGAATATTGTGCTATTTCACTTTGTGTTATTTCACTTCATGGTGCACTGAAGTACTGGCATGGTACTACTAAGAGAGCACCATTTCTGATTTTATTTAAGCTGCTTGCACAGATCCCATGCAATGTGTTACAATTTTTCAGGTATTTCCTAAAGTACTTTTTGCCTTAAAAGCTAAAAAATAAAAAAAGAAATTAGAAAATACTCTGAACTATGTGCTGGTATCTACTACCTGTCAGCCAATTATTAGTGTTATTTTTTTTTTTCTGTAGTTTTTCCTAATTAAACATATTAGTAAAGTATTGTCTTGGTTTTGGAAATAACCCAGTATTTCACATTGTTGTGTAAGATGCTGGAATTATCACAAACAAAACGTGAATCAACTTAGGATTTACTCTTTGAAAAACACCAAAACAACTTAAAACATTCTGATTTTGAGACACAGTTGTATATTGTTTTGCCTTTGACATTTTTCTAGAAAGTTTCTTTACATGACACCCCCCAGCTCCCGGATCAAATGCTCTTTAGTAGGTGTATACTAAAAATAATATGTAATGTTGCAACTACGTCCTTCATTGAAATAGGAGGCATTTTTCAACTTTTACAATGATTATTGTATATGTTTATAGCTTTTTTAAATTTACTAACTTTTAAGTTATTTGGGGAGAAATTTACTTTTATTAATCTTTATTAACATATAGGCTTGTACCCAGTAGATGCTCAATAAATTTTTAACAAGTGGGCAGTTTTTGAACAAAGTAGGCTGGTAACAAAATACTTTAGGACTCTTTGTGTTAATTATACATTCCTTACTTTCAAACTATGGGCTGTATGTAACATTGTCAATATTGAAAAATCATTTTTAATACAAAACATTTAGTAGCTCATTTACACAGCAGTTCTAGTTGTTAAGAAATCTGAGTGCATTTATAGTAACCACAAAATTTTGAAAATTCTATCACACTCGTGTAGGAAGCAGTGCAGGGAGGATAAAGAAAACAAGATTATTGTTCAATAGTAATTTATAATGTGAGTTTGTGAATCTGGAAACTAAACCACATGAATATTCATGCAAAATGTAGAGTGTTTCTTTTACTGTGTATAATCATCATTTCTGTTTTTCATTTGTTTAAATTATTTAATCTCCATCTGTATGCAATAAGTAGATTTAATACCTTATCTTTTCTACGACTGAAAATTCCAGAGCCAAGTCTGAAATGAATATTTCTTTCACTATATGTTCCAAGTATTTCTTAGATAAAGGAGTATTTTTTCAGAAGAAGAAATTAAGGAGTATGCTTAACAACTATACTAAGATCTTTTATAGAACTTTCTCAGATTACCAAGCATTATTTGGGAATAGCCTTTGATAAATTCAGCAAAATTCTATGTATACCTGATTTTTGTAAGATGGAATTGGTTAATAATAGTAATTTAAAAAAACAATAAACTACTGCTATCGAGGCAATTCCAACTCATAGTGATCCTATGCCAGCCAAAGCCAAGTGCCATCGAGTCGGATCCGACTCATGGCGACCTTAGGGGCCAGGGTAGAACTTATAAGAAACAGTAAAACTGCGCCATGGCGTTTCCAAGGAGCACCTGGTGGATTCAAACTGCTGACTCTTTAGCTAGCAGTCATAGCACTTTACCACTGTGCCACCAGGCTTTCCCTTAAGAACAATAGGTTTTTCTTAGTCATAGAAATTATGACCAGAGTACATGTTACAGATAGCCATTTCTGTCCAGCTTTTATTTAAATTCTGTTTCACTTGCAATTTCAAAATTTTATTTTAATTACCTTTTTGTTATTAATACATTCCCTGTATTACCTAAAGATTTCATGTAATATTTCCCTAGAATGCATTTTCTTGTTAGAAGACAAATGAAGAGAAAAATTGAAAAAGTTTTATTAGATAAATAGGTGGAAAGAAGTGCTTTGAATTTTAATTGCTGATAAATGGCACTTTTATTAATATTGAGGGAAACTATTGCCTGGAAGGCAGAGTACTGGTCCATTTTGAAGAAAATGTGTTGCACTCTGAGTATTGTTTATGTTGAATTATAGCCATTAAAAGTATGATTTGAAAAATATATTAATGCAACGCATTACCTGTATCACCTATGTGTGCATGTTACTGTATTTGTATATCCAACACTTTCCTTTCCCCCAGGGAAGAACTGTTAGACAAATTCCATAAAGAAAACTTGGCTTAGAAATTCCAAAGAGAAAGAAAGATTTTTGAAGAAGTCATTTAATTTCAAAAAGTGAGATAAATTGACAGTAATGAAACACTCTAGATATTTCAGTGTTGGTATTTATGAATCAATAATGAAGATTGCCTCAGCCCTTCTGTCATAAGATATAATTTCAAAGGATTTACAACTTCACCGTAACACATTTGCTTCAGGGTAGATTATGGCTAACATTAGGCCTTGATCTGAGAATAATTTTATTTTCTTAGTTTTCAACCTGAAGCCTTCAACCTTCAAAGTTATCTGAGTGTAAAAAAAGAAAGAAGGAAAGAAAATGTAGTTATTTTCACAGGCTTTCTTACTTGGAAAAGAATTAAATTTCAAAACAGAAATTCACAGAGCTATGAGCGTTTTTCCTAAGGTCCGTTTGCTTAAGTCAGTTGAAGATTATGTGAATCAAACAGTGACCTTGATCAGTCATTCTGGGGATCTTTCAGCTGTTAAAGATTCTAGTTTGATTAAGAAACCAAGGTCATATAAACAAGAGAAAATACTCCCGAGAAGGAAAATCAGTACATTGCTTTAAAAGACCGTTACCTTTCCAGTTACCAGGGCCTTCATCAGGGATTAGGACCACCATCTAAAGTTATTCTCAGCCATCCCTGACACTGGACACTAGAATTGCTTTTGAACAGATGAGAATTTATGAAAAGTAACTGGAATGTAAAAATTAATGTAAAAATTAAATCAAAGATCAAAAGTCCTTAACTAGCACTTTAAAAGTAACAAGCAATTTCACCAGAAAAATTTAAGAACAGAATTTCTTTACCAATTCCATGATGTGCTTTCATGAATACTTGTTAAATAGGTATTCAAAGTGTGATTATGAAAGACACTAAAAAAGCATGGATCTCAAATGTTTCAGGACCCAGAAGAGGGAGATGGAATTAGAGGCAGGACTGCCGAGAGCAAAATACTTTCAGCACATTGAGGTTGGCTGCCATCTTTGAGCGTGACAACACTGTGTGTTTTCTACCGGGGTCAACACCCAAAGGCAACAGACTTGGTTGCTATGTGGTGTGAATAATGCCTTCACTCATGCTGTCAATTACTGATCTGTTCCAATCTCATGGGAAGCCTTGCACAAAAGCTACCGTATCTATAGATACCTGCCCTAGGAATAGGCTTACACATGTCAAACTTATGGAATGGGTTCCAACATATCAACAATCATAGAAATGACACAGGCCCAGGCAGTATTTGCTTCATTATCCGTAAGGTCACCATGTGTCAGAGCCAAATCTTGGCCCACTAAAAACAACTGTCTAGAAATTTACGTTATTGTTCGGATTTTTCTCTCTTTCTTAGAGGTTCTATCTGTCTCTTTAACTAATGTCTCAAATTAAAGTAAATTGCTATGTGTTAAAATCAACACAAAACAAATATAATCCAAAATTAGAATTAACACCATTTCAGGGAAAAAGTGAAAATGTCTGAATTATATTCTTGATGTCGTACCAAAATTTTGATTTAGAGTAAGATGTGTAGGTTCAAACATTCTATTTGTTCTACAAATCACTTATCAACTTCTGAAGTGAATCATTGGATTTTTATATGTGTTTTCCTTGTTTCTTACCACTTGCGGTTTTTTTTTTTTTTTTTTGGTTAAGTGAGAAAATTGGTTTTCAAATACAGCAGTTATTCCCATTCCTGTTTTCCCATATTTGTGCTATCTGAAATTATCTTTGGCTACTTAATAGCTCTTCCAATTCACCTTAAAATATACATTTGAAATAATCCACTTAGGGTCTGTACACGGAATGATTGTGTTGATCTGATCTAGGTAACAGTTTATACCCCAGAATTAGAGAAGAAAAGCAGCTATTTTTAATAACAGGAGGAAAGAAGTTTTGAATCCCTTATTTTCTGGTTTACAAGTAACGTAAAATCACTTAGTTTAAAATCTAACTCAACTTACTGACACAGTGCACATCAAAATTAAGCCCGCCATACATGCTTCTGATTCCATTTCATAAGGGAGTTGTTTGTGTGTGTTCCTAATTATTATATTAGTCAGTTAATTATTACACATACATACATGACAATAAAAACTGTATGGACTTACACCAAATTTTAACTTAAATGACTACATGTTAAATGCCATTTATGCACAAAATGCCAAATCAATGTGTATTCTCACACACAAGAAGTATTTTCCCAGTATTATTTTGGGGGTAAATGCAAACATATAATGAATTAATGTCACCCCTGACAGTCTATAGCTTTTGACATGTTACCAGGGTAATTTCATGAAATCCATGCCTTCTGTCAATTTCTGAGTTCGCTACACAGGCTGTAAGGGTAGATCCCACATATGCTTGCTAAAATCCTTATATATCAACGTCTAAAGCTCTTTCATTAAAACAAAACAAAACAAAAAGTAGTTATCAAGCTGGTCAAAGTCCAAGATTATGATTTGGAGACAGGGGGCACATTAGGAAATCTATAATGTAATAGTTGGCAGTTAATAAAGAATTTATTTTAGGGCAATCAGGAACATAGCCAAAGTGCCTTCCAAAATCTACAGGGGCCTGGGAATTGCTTCTGTCTAACTAGTACAGATTTTCATTTATCTGGCAGAATGTCCCATTTCTGTTTAGGGACTGCATATATAAGTGCAGTGACACGTACAAGGATTCAGGGCTGAGGCTGTTGATTGCCAAGTATAGTGAGTTAGACTTGATGCCCTGTTAGATATGGAACATTGTCAATCATATATTTCCACTTAAGGCACCAAAAGATAGTACGACAGTAGTTTGTACACCTGAAGAAGAACAGCATGTACTGTATCATTAACCAAAAAATTCCAGTGTCTGTCCATTATATTCCCGGGCATACATGGCATGTAAGAGATTTAAAAGAAAACAACAACTAAAACATAGTCATTGGTACAACAAATATTTCTTAAATGTTCCAAAGATACTTACAATTTAAATGATGAGGGGAGATAAATATAAAGATACAGTTGGACAATGTCCCTGTGAAGTACATGAGCTGTAGATTAAGTCTGTCTCTCCCTTTTTGACTTTGAATAGGCAAATACAAAACAGGACAACATATAGAATGATCATTATTATAAGAATACGGATATATAGAGCAATATACTGTGCACGGCTGAGTGAGTTTCTTTTCCTTTTTAATTACATCCTCTGTGTCAGACTGTGTGACATGTAATCTTCTTGAATTCTCTACCTTAATTTTGCTACCAATTCTCAGAAAGGAACTTCTGTTTTTATCATCCCCATTTGTCATAGGAGGGTAACAATTAGATCAAGATTCTCAGGCGGTGTATTTTTGAACCAGGCATCCAATCGAGGCGCTGTGCAGAGACTGTCAAGCAGCCAACATGATTCCATGGCCACTACATTAGGAATTAGTGAAAAGTGACCATAGACTCTTAAGTAGAGTTTTAAGAGTCAAATAACTAACTAATCTGTTACCAGTCAGTCTATTCCAACTCCTGTTGACCTTATAGGACAAAGCACAATGGTCCTATAGGGTTTCCAAGGAACAGCTGGTTGGTTTGAACTGTCAACCTTTTGGTTAGCAAGCAAGTCCTTAACCACTATACTGAACTGGTAATTATTATGGAATATGGTAAGACAAATCATACAGCGACTGTGATATTTGGAAGAAAATACATGGTGCCCATACTCCAGGTGATTAATTTTGCAGGTACCCATTGACTGTAGAATTCTGTCTCATTATATTTGCAAGGTTAAGTATTTGACCCTTTAAGAACAAAAACAGTGATACAGAATCATTTGATAGACCGAAGTTCAAGTTGTGGTGTTGATTGTGTTCCCTCACTATGAAGAGTTTATTTCATGATGCTGCTGTTATTGAAATCAGTTTCCATGGAAAACTATTTACTTGCCATTCAGTACAGTATGCTTTACAAAGCTTCTTCTGAACTAGTTTGTTTTAGAGTTCACAGTCTAAGATTCTTAAGTAATTTTGTGTTGCTGTAATAATAAATGTTCATATGTCCTGTAAATTGAATATAGTGAGCTGTGATGGTGCATTGGTTAACAGGTCTACCCTGAACCAAAAAGATTAGAAGTTTGAATCCACCAGCCACTTCTTGGAAACCTAGGGCCGTTCTACTCAGTCCTGTAGGGTTGCTATGAGTCAGAATCAGTTCAACAGCAATATATGTATATATATAATAACATATGTGTATAATGAATGCATGGGAACCCTGGGTGCACAGTGATGAAGTGCTGTGGCTGCTAATCAAAGACCAGTAGTTGGAATCTACCAGACTCTCCTTCCATGTGGTAGTTCTACTCTGTCCTATAGTGTTGCTGTGAGTCAGAATTCAACTCAACAGCAACGAGTTTGTTTGCTAAATAAACAAGTAGTTCATCTTTTATAATTACTAGACATAATTGTGTGTAAAAAATTATGTGATTTACTTCATTCATGAGATATTTGTCAGATGTTATACAATCTACCATGAACACCCACGGGAAACAGCAGTCAAGAAATCAAATGGTCTATTGCAAAAGACCTCTTTAATTGTTGAAAAGCAAAGATGTCACTTTGAGGACTAAGGTACAAACATATCAAGGATTGTGAGGATGAGACAGGACCTGATGGCATGTGAGCTGGCACAGTTTCATTCTTTTATACCTATGGTTACCAAGAGTTGGAGCAAACAGGGACAACTAAAAATAGATACCCAGTTATACAGGATATTTTACAGAAATTCCATAGAGGCCAGAGATATGTTGTTAAAGCTTCAAATATAATGTTCTAAAAATAGTTCTTCATATCATAATTAAATTATTGGATGATCTTTAAGATTTACTGTTGTAATTTTAAATGCCTTATGTATATATGAAAATATGATTTTTAGTCATCTGTTTGAAGAATCTTAGGGCAGTGAATGAATCTACCAGTTATATGATTTGGAAGTGGTAGCATAGTTTTCTAAAGTAAAGTTTTTAACTTGTAATTCATTTTAAATGTAGCAAATGAAGCCATAGAAAGTCAAGTTCAGTTGTAATTTTCACTCACTTTCAGTTAAATCTCAGCGCATTATTAAAAATTAAATGATCAATACATGTACACTAAAAATACAGTTTATGCATTCTTTTAGTAGTTTAAATACTTGTAATTTTAATTCCAACAATCCTGTTCTGGATATCTGAAAGGCACAGTTAATAGCAATTAAAATAAGTATATGCTGTGGTAGTTCAGTTTTTATAAGTCTTGTTGAGAATGTCATCAAGAAATAACAGAGGCTTCTAATTTCTGCTCCCGTCTCTGCCATTGCCTAGATGTGTTCTCTGAGGCAAGTTGTTTGACTTCTGTGATTCTTAGCATTCTCATGGTTTTATTTTGTGTATAATGGATATTTTGCATTAATATACGTAGAAATGATCTTTAAATATATGTTTTCTTCATAAAGTAAGTAATGTGGTAATGATAATTTTACTTGTTATTAGTAACAATAACAACAGAAAATGACTTGCTAACAATTATTGCATACTTTTTGTGACAGTTTTGTGTCAAATGCTTTCTATGCATAATCTTAACTAATCCTCTGAATATTAGGCCTTATTCTGCCTCTTACTTTATAACTCAGATAATCAAGTTTGGATGTTTTTTTCCTCCCTTATTTGAATTCATCAATCTGTATTTTAGGCTCATTAAAAATGTAAAAATTATAGATGCATGCATCTTTTTTAAAAAATTATTTTTAGCCAAATAAAGCATAACTGCTATTGCTTAACCCAATAAATTAAATACTAGCATCACATCTGGTTTAAAATAAAAACAAATTCATCTGTGATTAAGAGAGCATTCAGAGAACATTGACAGTCTATATTAAATATAAAAATAAAAACACCCAGATTTTTTTTTTTCGGAGATCCAACAGCACCAGCTTCGGTGGCTCGAAGTTTAGCACTCCGATAGAGTCTATATAAAATTGGAGTTTTCGCAAGGGCAAAATTGGAATTGAGGGAGCCAGGTCCAAAACCAGATGGCAACCCAAAGTTTCAAGCTGTTCCATTTGGAAATTGATTTTTAGATTTCCACTTGGTGCATTCCATTATAAGTTCAAATTAATTTTAAACTTTTAATTTTTCATATGTGTCTTCATGACTTCTAGCACATGCTTCCTTGTCTGTCTTGTTGCCAGCGAATCTAAAATGAGCACCCAACAGCTTTTTACTCTACGTTAAATGCACAAAGAATAGCACTTAACTGTGGGCATTTTGAACTCCCCTCAATAAAACTTTTAAGAGATAAGAAGCTTTTTCTATTTCAAGGTTACTATTAGTCTGAATAATACATAAACATTGATGAAGGGTAGTTCTACTGAGGATCACAGCAAAGCTTCAGTAAAATTATCCATCACTAACACATTTGCCAAACTTGGTACACCGTTAAGCCTCAGAGTACACAAATGTTCAATGTCACTGTTTTGTCACCTCCCTGCCTCCCAATCCGTCATAATGGTATTTAACGTAAGCAATTAGAGAACAAAACTTGGGCACCTACGGAAGTGCCATGAGGTGTCACGAGTTAAGCACTAAGAATAAAGGTCACATCTCTTGTCTTCATACCCACAAGGGACAAATCTAATACTACTGTAACAAGGCTGGCGCGTTATGTTCTCGAACTGAAGTGATACGCTCTTTCTGGTCAGCACTGACTTAATGCAGTCACTTGTGCCTACCTTCAATGGACAACAAAATTTGTTGTTTAAATAACATTGGACAGCTACTGATTCAGAGTCATTTCTACATGTCGCAGTAGATGGATCTGTCCGGAAAAGCTGACAGGGCAGAAAAATGGACAGGGATTTTCTCCCTCATTTAATCAATTGACAATGGCTTTAATCCTTGAAATTATCTAATAGCACGTTGGCTGTAGGTTGATTACTTAGGCACAATGCCTTATGTAATTGGCACAGGGTTTGTAGATTCAAAATCTTACCTACATGTCCAGTGATTACGGTCATTTTAAAAACATTGGTCAATATTCAATTACAAAACAGATTTGATTGAATTCAACTGACAGTATTTTCCCCCAAATGCTGCCATTTTTTATAATGTGTAACACTCTTATTTCTCTGTCAAATATTCTGATTTAAGAATTTGACTTCCTGATATATGGAGTTTTACTGTTAATAAGTGTATCATAAATATAATTTTTTAAACCTCAATGTGAAGACCCAGAAATGATTCAGAATCTTCAAAACATAATTTGCTACTTAACACTATACTGCAGACTTTCATATGTGTTTATAGTATCTCAGAATATCAAATTGGCTCAGGATTTTCATCATCATTTTCAACTACTGTGACATCAAGGCAAAGGAGAGCCAGTTTATGGTCATTGTATTATAGATGGAACTGAGCTTCTTGTGGGAGGTAATTCTAGATATAGACGTAATTAAGTTAACGAAACTATGAATATGTAGAGAAAATTAAGTGTGATTACACATTCTCTCCCAGTGCTTCCTTTAGTTTAAATCTAAAAAAATAACCAATTAAAACCACCTTCCAATGTGTGATAGTGTCAGATACTACACTGTACTTGTAAATAGAAGTTGCTATGTAGGCTGATTTGCACATCTTTCTCTGCCTTTTAGTAAGTCAACCAAAATAGTTAATGTTGAATATGTTCCTCTCTCTCTCTCTCTTTATTTTATATATGCCATTTGAGGGAAACAAACATCAACACAATAAAATGATAATACAAAATATTTAAAATTTTGTATTTTTGTTACTAAGAATTAAATTTCACTGAGCTAGTTTTATATTGAAGACATTTGGAAACAGATTGAGAAGGGTAAATAACTGATCCTAGATCAGAAAAAAATGGCCTAAGATTAAATAACAAAAGATGTGTGGGTTTAAATTGCTATTGATCAGGGTGTTGTAACATTTAATTATTCAGAGCCTATGAATACAATATAAAATGTATTTCCAACTAGTTGAGAAACAAACCCTAGTCTTAAAGATAGCTTATGGAACATCAGGTAACTAAAAAAAAGCAGAGGTTTGTCTGAGGTTAGATCCTATGTAAAGATTCAAATAAAAACATTTCCTATTTAAAAATTACACATGATTGATGTAGAAATACTGGAAATGGAGGGAAAAGCTTTAAAAATGAGAAGAAAGTTTAAAAAAGCAACACTATAATTCAAAACTAACTATAGTCACTTTAATCTCATCCAGAAGCTTTGTGTTTATATGCATATATATGCCAGCCAAGTCAAGCACCTCAAGCATATACCATATATATACACATATTACATTGTAGGATAAATATACATGTATATATATTCTATTGCTGCATATATATTTATGTATGAAATACAAAGTATATATGTAAAAACAAATGCTATTTTACATTAGTTTTGTTATTTTACTTACCTTTAGATTTTATTCATTTTTTTTCACTGTTATTCTCCTGGAAAGATCCCTGAGCATAAATCTGATCGCTCACTTAGCAGAGTTTCCTAGAAGTAGATTACATAATGCCAAAAAGCACTAGATAAACGTGTATCACTTCATATGAGCACCCAAACTGCATTTGAAAACTTAATGAAGTGCACTCTTAACAGAAAATTATCAGTTGGCTTTTCTAGTAAGTATACAAAAGTGACATAACTTTTCTAAATTTGCATTTCATATTCTGTTGTGGCTAGGTGGTTTCAAGTCAGTTGCAACTCATCAATCCTACATACAACAGAAAGAGCCGCTGAGCAGACCCGTGCCTGTAGCACAGTCGTTGTTATGTTTGGGCCCCTTGTTAAAGCTATCGAGTCAGTCCGTCTCACCAGAGATCTTCCTCTTTTTTGCTGACTGTCTACCTTAACAAATGTTGTCTCTGTTTTGATAACATGTCCAAACTACATGAGACAAAGTCTCAGTATCCTAGATTCTAAAGAGCATTCTGGCTGTCCTTCTTCCAAGACAGATTCATTCTTTCTTTTAGAAGGTCCATAGCATATTCTCTATTCTTTGCTAACAAAGGCATCAGTTCCTATTTGGTCTTCCTTATTCACTGTCCACCTAATAATGTAGGAGTCTATTTAGTATATACAACTATACATTTATTCACTATTTACAGCATATATTTTACAAATTTTCCTTTCAATTCTACTACTTGAATCACATGGTTTTATGAATTTTCTTTCCATTTTAACTACATAAAAATATACTTTCAAATGCTTTCTAATCAGAGAAAGACAGATTATGAAAGCCTACCTAAAATCTGGATGAGGAAAGAAATAGTTCAATATTTTAAAAGTACAATTTTATTAAATCAATCATTTATTCTATTAACCAAAGTTTAACCATAATTCTACATTTTGGGAAATAGAAAATCATGGGCAAAGTTCAATAATGTAAGATTTATCTTGCACATTAGTAATGAAGGAGTTAGATATCTTTGGAATTATCTTATTTGAAAAAATTGAATCTGAGCAGATAATATGACATGAATGTTAAAATACCTGTATCTATATTTGTATCTCTGTCTAGCTATACATCTATCTCTATCTCTAAATCTATGTGGAGGTCCACCTATGGGCTACATTCATATAATATACAGATTTAGGGAGGAAACAGTCCTCTTCCTACTCATCTCTGCATTTATTTTAGTGTTCAATTTTGAATATTATGCCTCTGGAACACTGGAATAAAGAAAATATAGATGGTAGTGAACAGGTTGTTGAGAAGTTTAGAAAATTTTCTTACAAATAATGTTAAACAACACAGGCTGATTAACCTGGACATCAGAAAATAAGAAGCCTTTTCAGAACGTCATGTGGATATGAAAATAGAGACAGTCTCATGCTTCAAAGATGAGAGATATCAGCCCAGGCACCTAAATGTGCATTGCAAAAGGAAAAAAATAACAGGAAAAGAAATTAGAATTTGACTAAATTAACAGATACTTTAAGAAGCCTCAGATTTCATATCAACTTTTTAAAAAAAGCCTTAATCATAAGAGTCATCTAAAAATTATGCCGATTTTGTGAGGATTGATAATGTTTGTTATTCAGTCTGAGTGGAGAAATTACGCTCACCTGTCAAGAATTTGGTAAGGCAATGAGCAAATAAACTCACTGCCACTGAGTTGATTCTAACAGATAGCAACCCTACTGGACAGACTAGAACTGCCCCATAGAGTTTCCAACGAGCACCTGGAGGATTCGAGCTGCCAACCTTTTGGTTAACAGACACAGTACTTAACCACTACGCCACCAGGTTTTCCATAGGTATATGAGAACAACATTAATCAGAGTTTTGTTGAATATGGTGTTAAATGATTTCAAGATATGTCCCCCAAAGCAGAAATCAGATCCATTGCCATCAAGTTGATAATGACACACAGCGAACTTACAGAAGAGAGTAAAACTGCCCCCTATGATTTCTAAGGAACAGCTGGTGGATTTGAACTGCTGACCTTTTGGTTAGCAGTCAAACTCTTAACTACTGTACCACCAGGTCACCAAAGATATTCCCAGAAATATTTAATCATGGTAACTCAAAAGTTTGGTAATAGTTTGTTACCAAAGCTTTATATATTTATAGTTACCAGAACACTGTTGTATGCTAGCAGGTTTTCTTAAACAGATCTCTTGGTATTTTTCTCCAAACTAACATACTAATATGTTAGTGCAGAATTTGCATATAAAATGTGTACTCTATTATGCTGTGGAAACCCTGATGACATAGAGCTACAACTGTTCACCAAAAGATCAGCAGTTCAAATCCACCAGGCAATCCTTACAAACTCTACAGGGCAGTTCTATTTTGTCCTACAAAATCGCTATGAGTCAGAATCAACTTGACAGCAATGGGTTTGATTCTGGACTATGACACTGTTGGTAGGTGCTGTATAGTATGTATTACGTATCATCCATTGTAGTAGAAGGACCTTAATCTACTAATGGACAACAAGAGGTATTAGGATTCCAAAGGAGATGCCTAAGCGAATGAGGAGGTTGGTTTGTCTGTATTCCCTACATTTCAAGAGCAGATAAAAAGACTCAGTGGGTCAGAGTAGGTTGATTTGTCACTTACAGCTCAGCAAACAGGCAAATACCAGAAACACAGGCATGATGTCTCCTATTCACCTCGCCCCAAACTCCAAAGTGTAACAGAACAGCCTTAGAGGGTTCTACATGGGACAGTTCTGCTCTGTCCTCTTGGGTCTGTAGGGGTTGGAAGCTACTAGACAGCAATGAGTTTTGTATTTTGAATACATACACTGGGCTGTGTTTTAGCAAAAGGAACCCATGGCAAGGAATTCAGTATCTTTTGGAGCAAATAGGAAATAAGCTAATACTTTTCCTGTAGGGACTGAGTAGTTGTATAGGTTATGACCTTGGCCTACTTGACTACCTGTATTACCTGCTGCAGAAATCTGTCAGCATCTGCAGATGGTTAAGGTTTACAGTTGGGTACAATCTATGAGGCTGTGCAGAGCATGGGTCCATGCTCTGTTTTAAATCAGGGTTCTCTTTACATTTGTCTAAAAATTAGTAGAAAATTTACCCTAAATTTAAAAGTAGTTTTCTTCAGGTTAAACACTTACTCCAAGTTGAGATACAGACCTAACTCAGGGATATTCTTGTACCATCACTGTTAAAGCCCTGTTGCTTTTTCAGGAGCAAGGGTACATTTCTGTATCATGTCACTTAGTCCTTGTTGCCCACACAGGAGCCTTTTCAAAGGGCTAGCTAGCCAAACAAGCTGGCTTATGGGAATACAATTTACCGTGCAAGACATATGACATGGCTACTAGGCAACATGCATCTGACTACTAGTTAGTATTTGCAGGACCGTTTTCTTGTATCTATATTATTTATTTTAAAGAGCATGTTTTAAATGGGACTATAAAGCCATGCATCTTTGACACATTCAAGTGAGAAGAGCACCACGGAATGGAACCAACTGATAGGGTTTGTCTACGCCTTCAAGTTGCTTCCAGTGTCGGGAAGAACACAGAGTAAACCAGAATGTCACCTGTTACCGGGACAGACAGAAGTAAGATGAGTTGAATGCAGAAATCAGGTATCAAGTGTGGCTGAAGAAATGAAGGCAGTTCTTTAAAACCAAAAAGCTAGACTTGATTATGAAATATTCAAAGTAACTGTTCTTTTTTCTTTGATAGAGCAAAGAAACCTTTCTTGATAGTGTAACTATCATGCTTCTATGAATATGTGAAAACTAAACAATGCTATTTTTATTTTTGTTCTTAAGACTATAGTGTCATTTAGGAATGTTTTCATATTTTGTTTTAAAACAGAAATGTAACTGCTATGAATATTTTGCTTCTATTCTTACATAAAAACATGGTTAAAATTCATTCAGTAATGATGTTGACTTTTTCAGAATATCAGTGAATTTCCTATTCTTATAAAATTAAAAAAAAAGAAAAAAAGATCATCAAAGAGTCATTTGTTTCAAGAGCCTAAGGTCTGAATTTCAATGGCCCATCCTCATAGAAATTCTATTTCGGATGACTAGATCCATCGATTCATTTTGATATTATGTGTAAATGAAAATACAAGATGTCTTCTGCTTTGTCAGTGAAAAAGTAGTTGGGGCTTAACAAATGGTCCAGTGATGTCTGTTTGGAAGCTTTGTGACATATTAAGGCAGTTGATGAGGTACAATTTGTTGTGGGGTCGCATCTGATTGATGGTTCACTATCTCCTACCGCCTCATGTCTTGTGGTCTCCCCATAATAAATGTTCATCACTAGACAGTGCTAAATGGGCCCTATCTAAATCATTCGTTACTTATAACAAGTTTCAGTATATATGAATCAAATGCTGTTTATCGTTGCCTTCGACAGGACTTATCATTTTGAAGCTTTTCACCACTTCAAGTGGAATAACTTAGATACAGCTTTTTGAATAAGTCTTTTGAGCCTATAAGAAGTGATACTACCAAGAATTCAGTAACAAAACAAACACTGAGCAGATTATACTGAAGAATTGTGGTGAAACGTGGTTTTGAAACTTCACTTTCTGTGTGTGAATGGGAAGAGTTGGATATTCACAGCAGGCAGTCTTAACGAAAGTCATTAAAATAAAGGACAAAATTAACATATGAATCATTTATAAAAATCCCATGAGAAACTTCATTTTTAGTAATTAGGAATAGCTTTTTTATATATAGCCATTCTAGCAGCTTATATCCTGAAACTGCCTTTCAGCCTCAAGTTTCTGTTTTTTTCTACCTAGCCTTTCATCATTCCTGCTAAGCTAACCTTGATCCCAACTCTTTCTTTTTTCGTGCACTTTTACTCTATGTGTTTTTATTTCCTCTATGGTTTCTAGCCTTCTCACTGTCTGGTTTTAATCCTTCATTTGACCTTCTCAGCCCATGGTCATTGTTCAGAGCTATCCAGCTATCTGAGTATCACCGATCAGACATCAAATTCCCTCCTGCAGCCCCAAATCTAGGGAAACACTAACATTTAATGTTTTGTTTTAAATAAATGATACCTGAATTTAGTAAATCAAAAGAATGTTTGTCATTTATAAATATTGTCAAGAACAAGAACACTTCTGAGAACTTTACAACTGCAAAAATAATTAGAAGCATAGATAGTGAATTTAGAACTATTAACTTCTCATGTAAGTGACAAGACTTACAGTTTTATATTTCATATATGAAGAAATTTTGAGGCAAATGGCACAGTTGTCTCTTGTCTAAAGTCACATGAAGACTGAATGATGATTTCAGCGGGAAAAAGGCCGTGCTAATATTGTGTGATACTAATTTATCATTTTTTTCAAATTATGTGTATAAAGCAAGAGGTTTTGTTATCTCACATCTGTTCTTTTATCTTCAGCAAATCAGCATTTTTTTATTCAGTATAATTACTCTAGAATTTTTGTTTTCTGATTAATGATAGAAAATTTGGGGGAAGACGCTACCAAAAACTTGAAATGCCTGTTTTCTATTTTGTATTCTCAAACTGCTAAATTTAATTTTATCACATTTTCCACTTAGTCTCTCTGGGACTTATCTCTTGTAGAGACTTTTCAGAATATATTTTGCCTTTTTCTCATAGACAGTATCATCCTAATGGGTAAGAAACTGTTTATAAGTTTTGGAAACTAATCACATGATCTTCAAACGAAGATTTACCTGGAGGCAATTGTCTACCTTCTAGCCAAAGGCAATGATTTAGCACTTTCCACATATTTTTGGTTGCATGAAGGTAGATTTCCCCTTTGAAAATATATTCAATGCTTCCCAGATGTTTTTTCCCTTAGTAACATAAAGGCTTATAGTGTGTATCAGAATAAATTTTGTAAAAGAAGAAAGTTCTGAGCAAAGTAGGGAATTCTTTTTGTTTTGTTTTGTATTTTGTATGCTGTAGTATGTTTCCAAACTGAGTATATATAAGAGTCATCCGCACAGTTTGCTCAAGCAGATTGCTGGACCTTAGTCACAGAGTATCAGATTCAGTCTGTCTGAGTTGAAACCTTCCAGTTTACTCTCTTACGAAGTTCACAGTGATTCTGATGGTGAGGTTACTGGGATCACACTTTGAGAACCAGTGATATATTGGAGTTGGTGCCTGTAGGCAGAATAATTTCATTTAGAAGACTGGCAGTACCGCATGATAGGGCTGTGTTCTTGGAGAAGTAATATAATCTCTAAAGAAGCAGCATTTCAAAGTTTGTAAAGTAGGAACCATGCTCTCTGCCTGAAAAAAAGTGGTTGCGATGATGGAGAGAAGGTATATAGAGGACTTCTGTGAAGATGACAGCCTAGGAAACCCTGGTGGGCAGTTCTACTCATCACATTGGGTGGCTATGAGTTGACATCAAATTGAGGGCTTCTAATAAGAACCCTGGTGGCAGAGTGGTTGTTAGCACAATGGTCACCAACCAAAAGGTTGGCAGGTCAAGTCTGCTCCTTGGAAACTTTATGGGGAGGTTCTACTCTGTCCTGTAGGGTTGCTATGAATTGAAATCTACTCACTCTTCACTCCATCTTCTTTATTCAAATTTTTTGGGCATATTGTTCATTTTCTCAATAGAATATTAACCATAAGAGAAAAAGGACCTGATCTATGCTTTTTTTTTTCTACTGTTAGATGCTGACGACCTTAAAACATTTGGAATAGGGAAGGTAGTCAATATATATTTAACAAATGAATGAATGTGTTGTACTTTTACTCAAATAGCACATACCTTGTATATTTGTTTGCCAGCTACACCTTTCCTCTGTGAGGTATTTTCATAAGCACAGCCATGCTAATTTTTTTACAGCAGCATATAAAAAAATTGGCATAGCTGTGTTTATGAAAACACCTGGGGAAGGGCATGGCTGACATACTTAGAAGGGGTATATCATTTGCATAAAAATGTAGTGAGAGTGTTTAGGATTTACAAGTGAGAAAATAATCTGAACCAAAGTTCCACTAAGGAGAAACACATGTCAAACTGAGGAAAACGCTAAGCATAAGGCACCGAGACGCAATTCTAATACCCTTTGTTTAAGGATGTGCAAGTAGCCTGGTTACTTTGAGAGACCAAAAGGTAGTGGAGAAAGAGCCACAATGGGGTTACAATAATTTATTACCTTCTGCCCACTGGACAATCATCGAAAAACTAATAAAGGAGAATGATGAGTGGAAATAATATAGGCATTACCTGTGACTGAAAGATGACTCAGCTAAACTGAACGATTGGATAGAATCTATAGACAGCTCATCAAATTCACTGCTGAAGACAGAGAAGTAGACCTGAAGATGCCATGGAAATATTAAGAAAATTCATGATGTAGTACAGTCTAGAGCTGCTGGGGGGAAAAGACACAAAAAGATTTAGACAAAGTTAATTTTTCTATTTAAATGAAAATAATCCTTACTATTTACTTGGACTTCTTTGGAATAGTTCATACAAAACATTAAAAAATGCACTTGCCATTTTAAATTGTTCCTCCATATGTTTTCCTGTAGATTGTTACTTTTAAAATCCTATTTGGAAATTAATTTTATTTCCCGCCTTTTCACTTAAACTATAACAAGTTTCTTTCAAACTTTAAAGATGTACTTTGTAATGGCTGTTTAATACTGCGTTGTATGGAGGCACTGTAATTTGCTAAAATATCTTCCCCTTTAATACTGAGATTGAAAACCACGTAAATGTATTGCTTTTATATTGTTAGATATTTACTTGGCTGGCACAGACACACAGAATAATAGCTTAAATAAGATAAATCATTATTTCTCTTTCTATGAGAAAACTAAAACCAGTATTTGGCTAAATTCTTGAAGGCATCATAGGTTCAGGTTCCTTCTGTCTCACTAATGTACAATGACCTGGATCATTGCCTTCATGGAATTGATAAAAAATGGTTCACCCTATTAAAAGCAAGTATAGGAGAGAGGAAAGGGGAAGATCACTTTGCTTCCTTGTAATGATTTAGCCTAGAAATTACACAGAACACTCATCTGTCATAAGATTTAGTCATATAATCACTCTAGTAGTGGAGAAGGGGAAATACTGTCTCTTTTCTAGGATGTTCTATGACCAGATAAAAGGCCCAGTGAATAAAAACCAAAACTGAATCTACTGCCAAGGAGTCGATGCCTCATAACAACACTATAGGACAGAGTAAAACTGCCCCATAGTTTCTAAGGAATACCTCGTAGATTTGAACTACCAACCTCTTGGTTAGCAACTTTAGCACTTAACCACTATGCCGCCAGGTTTTATACTGAGAGACTGAATAGAAGCAAACAGTCTCTGTCAAGCCTCCTCAGGTTTCTCATTCCGTTCAAGATCTTGTATCCTATTGTTAAAATCATTGAATTTAAAAAAATTTAAATGTGTTACTTTTTTTTAATTGAGGCACTTCAAAATACTTCCTTCTTTGTGAAAAATTCAATGAGGAACTTGCAATTTAAGAGAGAATTCTGGTCTGTAGCATTGTTTGCATTAATTTAGGCCAGACTTGCTTCGAGATTCAGTTAATTTACTTTGAAATTCATCATGCATGTGTCTTAATACAGTTCGGGGAATGTTTTCTGATCAGAACATTTAATAAGAAACTAAGCATTTAACAAAGTTTTTCTTCTCTCTTTACTATTTTC
This sequence comes from Heterohyrax brucei, assembly GCA_028571685.1. Lineage (NCBI taxonomy): Eukaryota > Metazoa > Chordata > Mammalia > Hyracoidea > Procaviidae > Heterohyrax > Heterohyrax brucei. The sequence goes on from CM053148.1 coordinate 98,348,526, forward strand.
AGTATTATTTAATTAAAAAGTAGATGAAACATAACTTAAAATTCCTAAATCAGTATTTGGGATAGATGCTGTTTAAACAAATTCTGAATAAAAAAGTTATTTGGTATAAAAACCTCCATTTTCCTGGGTTGGTAGGAAAAAAGTTAAAATATTTCTAACACCAAAGCCAAGTGCCGTCAAGTTGGATCTGACTCATGGTGACCCTAGTATTCTATAATCATACTATTGAAAGCCTGAAAAAAAAACAGATATTTCTGGTGGGATCTCTTTTTTTAAATTGTGCTTTAGCTGAAGGTTTAGACAGCACACTAGTTTCTCATTAAGCAATTAATACACGTTGTTTCCTGACATTCATTGCCAACTCCAAGAAACATCAGCACTCTCTGTCTCTCTCCTTTAAGTTGTCAGTTACCAGCTTTCCTGTCCACTCCTGCCTTTTCATCTTTGAACCTGGGCTGCTGTGTCCTTTTAGTCTTGTTTTCTTTTCTGGGTCTGTCTAATCTTTGGCTGAAGGTAAACATCAAGAAGAACTTCAACACTGAGTTTAAAGGGTGTCTGGGGGTCATACTCTCAGTATTTCTCCATTCTCTGTCAGGCCAGTAAATAGGATCTTTTATGAGTTAGAATTTTGTTTTGTATCCTTCTCCAACTGCCTGGGACCCTCTAACTGTGATCTCTGTGAGAGCAGTCTATGATGGTAGCTGGGAATCACCTAGTCTGGTGGAGGCTATGGTGGTTGGGGCTCGTGAGTCCTCTGGGTTCATCCTTCTCTTGCTGTCTTTGGTTTTCTTCATTCTCGGTTGCTCTGGACAGGCTGGGGCTGGTGGAGTACCTCAGATGATCAGTCACAAGTTTTTAAGACCTCAGACTTTACTCATCAGAGTAGGGCACAGAACGTGTTCTTTATAAATCATGTTATGACAATGTGAGTCCCCCAAGGCCATGGTCACCAGCCCTCAGCCCAGTAATCTGGTCCCTCAAGGAGTTTAGATGCATCTGTGAAGAATCAATGGGACCCATTCTAATTTTTGAGGTATAAAAATTAATCTTTAATTATTTCATTGTTGTTGAAAATGTATACAGCAAAACATACACGAATTGAACAGTTTCTTCACGTATAATTCGATGACATTAATTATACTGATTATATTGTTCAAGCAGTGAAAACATTATCACCCCATTTTTTGGAGATATTCATCATCCATTGATACCAACTCACTTTCTCCTAAGCTTGCTGTCAGACTTTCTGGTTGGTTTGTCAGTCTTAATGCATAGAGATCATTCTCTAACAGAATAAAATGCTCAAGGCAAACATTCTTTACTAATTAAGCTAAACTAATGTTTGGTGACATGATGGTTTAAGGGTTCATCTGCTAACCCAAAGGTTGGTGGTTCACACCAACCAGTGGCTATAGGAGAAACGACTTAATGTTTGTTCCACTCTTATAAAGATTAGAGCACAGAAAATACTAAATGGCTGTTCTAACCTGTTCTCTAGGGTCACTATGAGTCATAGTTGACTCAGTGTCACACAAAAATAACAACATTGTTTGATTTAAAGGAGTTTTCAGGAATATTTTGATTTAAGATTTAAGGTTTAAAAATTATGGCAATCGTTGAGGAGTTCATCCAGCCTCAGTGGCTCCAGAAAGTCTGGATTCCATGAAAATTTGAAATACTCTGTTCTACATTGTTTCCTCTTTTGATGAAGATAATTCTACAGTTTCTTCAGGATCAAAATGTTCAGTAGTGTACTTTGTTGTTATTAGGTGCTGTCGAGTCAGTTCCGACTCATAGCAAGCCTATGAACAACAGAAAGGAACACTGCCAGGTCTTGTGCCATGTCCACAATCACGTTTATGCTTAAGCCCATTACTGTGACCAGTGTGTCAATCCATCTTGTTTGTTTTGCTGATCCTCCACTCTGCGAAGCATGATGTCTGTCTCAGTCACCTGGGACTGCTCTAACAGAAAATACCATGAGTGGAAGGTTTCATGAGGAGAAGCTTTTATCATCACACTCTGGTAAGCCACAAAATCCATTCCTAAACTAGAAGTCCATTCAATAGAGTCTAAATCCAGTGAGAGCATCTCAGCACAGAAACCTCAGGTCCAAAGGACATGCTCTGCTCTTGGTGCTTCTCTCTCAGGGGTATGATGTTCCCAACTTCTTCTGCTCACTTCTCTCCCTTATATTCCACAAGCTTGTAGCTTAAGACCTGCCTCACTAACACAACTGTTGCCTATTCGCCATCATCAATCACACAGAGGCAGGATTCACAACACATGGGAGGAAGGGTACCATATTGGGACTCACAGCCAAATCAAATCAAGAGACATTTTTGGGGGGACACAATTCAACCCATGACATGCAACCCTTTGGCAACCCAAAAATCATATCATTAGGACATACAACATATAGTCATTTGTAGCATAGCACCAGTGTTCATTTATAATATAGCAGCGGTTTTCATTTATAACATAGCGACAATTTTCATTCATAACATAGCAACAGTTTTCATTAATAGCATACACCAGGCAGATTATCAGAACACGTTACATTAGACATCATGGCTTCAAAAACATTATTTCACACTCTGAGACATTTCCTAACCATTCCCTTCCAACTTTTGGTATTGCCCACACTCTCCAGATTCTTAGTGGAGGCCCCTGGGCTTCATCTTGACCTTCCAGGCCCACTTGGACAGAACTCTGCCCCCTTGGCTTTAGGTGCACCCTAAGCCCAACTGAGTGGCAGGTCTACTCCCACAAACACAGAAAGCCCTGGCTCTAGCTCTTCATGGCCATACTTTCTGAGACTGAGGCAGATCTGGGGCCACAACCCCATATCTTCATCACCTTGTCTCAGCTTCTACTTCCATGGTCTGGGCCTCAAGCCCACATTTGCCTTACAGGGACAAGTGTTCCAGCACTCCGCAGATCTGTAGCTCCACTGATTCAAGTGCCTGGAGGCACCCCACTCCATCAAGTAGCCTCCTGCCCAGAGGCACTCAGCCCTCTTGTTCCGTGGGTCAGCAGGCCTAGCTTCACCTATTCAAGTACCAGGAGGCACCCTGCTTGTCCAGGAAGCCACCTGTACACAGGCATTTAGCATTCTCGTTCTGTGGGTAGGGTCCTGGTTCTGCTGCTGCCAGTTCACTGCTGTTGTTGTTTTTCTCACCATCTGCTGTGCTCTCAGGTGCTAGCAGTTCTCTTGGCTGCTTTCTTTCCTCAGCTCACAGTTTCAAAAAAATTTCCTCATTTTAGGTATTTGTTAGAGCAGTACCCCACTCTTCGTATCAAATTCTGTCTCAGTCACCTGGGATTGCTCTAACAGAAAATACCACGAGTGGAAGGTTTCATGAGGAGAAGCTTTTATTGTCACAGTCCAATAAGCCACAAAATCCATTCCTAAGCTACAAGTCCATTAAATATGAAAAATTATTGCATTCAGGTAGGCTGAGTCTAAATCCAGTTAGAGCATCTTGGCATAGGAACCTCAGGTCCAAAGGATGTGCCCTGCTCTTGGTGCTTCTCTCTCAGTGGTGTGAGGTTCCCAACTTCTTCTGCTCACTTGTCTCCCTGGTATTCCACAAGCTTGTAGCTTGAGACCTGCCTCACTAACACAACTGTTGCCTATTCTCCATCATCAATCACACAGAGGCAGGATTCACAACACATGTGAGGAAGGGCACCATATTGGGACTCACAGCCAAATCGAATCAAGAGACATTTTTGGGGGGACACAATTCAACCCATGACAATGTCCTTCTCAGGGGACAGGTCCTTCCTGACAACATGTCCAGAGTATGTAAGATGCGGCCTTACTATTCTTGCTCCCAAGGAGCACTCTGTGTTGTACTTCTTTCAGAACAGATTTGTTGGCTCTTTTGGTGGTCCATGGGACATGGGACATGTTTTAATGTATAGTCAGGCTTTTTCAGAGATGTTACCCTCTTGAAATGTGGTCTATGCTGCTCATATTTCCTAATATAACCCTTCATGGATTCAGTAAGATGAGTGGCAGAAACCCAAGAGATACAGAGGGAAAACCAACTCTGTAAGTACTAGAAAGTATAAAAGAATTCTCCTCCATGGTGACTGATATATAAAGACTTTGGAATCCTTGGAACTCAGTTGCTTTTTCCCTAAAGTGAAGTCAGGGTGGATGGACAACAGAAAAAGACGAGCAGAATTAACAGATAAAAAGAATTAGTCTTTCTTTTATTTAAGTGCTTAGAGAAAACTTACTTTTGATAGTAAGAATATTTTCTTGTCTGCTTTTAATCGGTATGACACATTGGGACAACATACCAGTTAATCTGCATTGAGAAGTCTCTCTCGCACTGGGTAATTCCTCAGCAATGTGCTGAGTACATAGTTAGGGACAGCCATAGTAATTAGAATGCGTGAAGAGCGTGGATTCAGAAAAAGAGAAAACAAGAAGAAAGAGAAGGATGAAAAAGCTGTGAAAGATAAGGGGTCTCTTCATTGTCATCTTGACGAGGCCACCATTCTCAGTGGTTTGACAGTTAGGGAATGATGGCGTCATCTCCTGTTCTGTGATTTGGTCATCCTCCAGCTTGCATAATGCTGATTTTGTATAACGAACTGGCCTTTGGACCCTAAACTATGCCAGTAAGTGAAGACAGGGTGCATGGAGAAATAAATTGAGATTTAACTTGCTATATTTAACCCCAGTGGAAACCCTGCTGGGGGAGTGGATAAGTGCTATGTCTGCCAACCAGAAGGTTGGCGATTCAAATCCCCCAGGTGCTCCTTGGAAACTCTATGAAGCAGTTCTACTCCGTCCTGTAGGGTAACTATGGATCTGAGTCGACTAGATGGCAGTGGGTCTTATTTATCCCCAATATGAATCTGCTTTCATTATCTGTAGTAGTATTGGTAAAAATCACAAATTTCAAAATTAATAAGATTGTAAGGCATGGGGTCACATTTAGCCATAGGGGATTTATTTAGATTTATTACGAAAACTTCAGTCCTAAAACTGGAAGCAATATTTTAACATCAGCAAAAAACTGAAGATGTTTGTAATTCATTTCACTATTCCTCAAGAGGAAAATATGGCGTGGGAAGAAGAAAGCCTAATCACTGTTTGTATATGTATTTGTGACTAAAACACACAGCTATACTGAGTTTAGATATCTCCTGAGCCCTTTATCTGCAACATACCTATTTTCTCAAATGGATGTGAGTTCACATCTCTTCCCCTTTATCACACACAGCTACTACTCCAGTAGTCCTAATCTCCTGGGCACCTCTCCACATCTCTGCAATAAGGTGTTTTGGGTTTTTAACTGTATATTTAAATGATTTCCCTTGATCATTTTCTCATTTAAATATTCACAGCTATTTTGGTATCCTCAGCAATTTGCAAATAAAAATAGATTTTTCTGATTTATAAAAATAGCAAATTCAGTTCACACTACCAAAGTAAAACTACCGTATCTTGCTAAAAATCTGGAAAGACAAGAAAAATTTAAGAAATTCATGGTGAAAAATGCCTAGACAAGTTAATCATAAGAGAACCTTTAATCTCTTTAATTATATGCCTTATATAAGAATGTCTTTGTGACTTAGAAACTAGAAATCTGTTGCAGTTTTATAAAAATTTAATTGTTCAAATGAATGTTTAGTAACTAAATTTGTATTTTACTTGTGTTGGTATTACTAAGCGTTTCGTTGCTGGTATTTCTTTAAATTTCCAACTCTTCCATATATGACATTTCAAGTGCCCTTTAATCTCATCTAAATATGACATTTCAATTGGCCTTTTTAGAACTTTTTAGGGTTTTTATGACATTTGTGCTCTATTTTCAAAATTGCATGTTTGATAATAAAAGTCAAAAGTCCTGATGTATCAGAATGAAAAGTAAACACTGGTGCATCTCTCCTGTAGCTACTTATGCAGATTAGATTCAAATGTTACATTTCAAATATTTGGTCAAGTTTCAAATGCTTAGTAAAGGGCTTTCATTTTACACCTAAAATAGATTTAAGACCCGTGCCCTAGTGAGCAGCTAACAGTAGCACATATTATAAATCACATACTGTCCCCAGATAGGCTCCTGCTTTGGACAGTGACGTGTTGAATACTGGTGTCAAGAAATTCATTGACTGAACTGGGACTTTATCCTTCTCTTTGAAGAACCCCAAACTTCAGCCTTTCTTCCTATTTTGTCTTAGTTCAGAAACTCTTCTGAAACCTGGCTAGCAACAAGGAAGCCTCCACTGAGACAGGTAATTGTTGTTCAAGAGATACACTGACCAGGAATTAAACTCAAATCTCTTGTGTGGTCTGTGAGAATGCTACCATGGATGCACCAGTGCCCTCTATAGAGGCGTTATCAGAACTGTAAGTTTCTTCATTCTTACAGTATATATTCAAAGTTTCCTTATCTTAGCTATTCTCTTTAGCAAATTGTTATATGCACTTTTCATTAGTGTCAGTATTTTTCCAGAAATAGTGCATACCTTCTACCTTTGTTTGCCAACCATGACCTTCCCTTGCAAGGTGTTTTTGAAAGTGTCACCAAGCTAATTTTCTTTTCCAGAAACATGGAAAATACCTTGTAGGGGTAGAGAGAAGTTGGCAAACAAACTTAGAATGTGAACATTATTTGCATAAAAATACGGTAACTGAAATCCAAGAACCTTTCCAATGCTGTACGTAGCAGCACTTTGACAAAGGTTTGGTTTGGGCTTACCTCACTGAGGGTGTGCATACTTAATTAAGACTCATAATAATCTTACATGCTCACTTCTCCAAAGTTCTTAGTTCAGAGAAAATTCAAAACTTGCAATGTTTGTTGAAAACTCTTTTTCTGGAATGGGCATCAGAGCTGTGATTGTGATGTTACCCTTGACACCTGAATGTCATCCAAATGTCTTCCTTTCAATATTTCCTTCATCTATGGGTAAAGAAAAAAAGTCTCTGGGGGCCAGATCAGGTGAGTTGGGAGGGTGTTTCAACACAGTCTCTTGTTTAATGGCTAAAAACTCCTTCACAGACAACTGTACAATTAAATTCGAGAATTTGCCACCTTGCCACTGTGCACAATGGCCATTTCAGAAAGAGTTCCAAAATTGTTTGGAAGGGTGGGCTAGGTACTGGCATTGGTGCATAACTTCCCAAGGGGAGTACTTAGAAGCTGAGTGTAGTGACATTCAGCAATGAGGTGTGTAGCACTTAGAAAATTTAAGTTCACAGACTTCACTGTCAGATTGTTTGTGTGGGTATGTATGTAATTGTTTTTCTTATATGTGTCATCTGGAAAAAGAGCCTTGGTGACACAATAACTAAAGCACTCAGCTTCTAAACTTAGTGGTCGATGAACCGAACCCATGAGCTACCGCATGAGAGAAAGGTGTGACAGTCTGCTTCTGTAAAAACTCACAATCTAGGTAATCCTATGGGCAGCTCGACTCCGTCTTGCAGGGTCTCCGTCAGTCAGAATCTGCAGCACAGCAATGGATTTGGGACTTTGAGGTGATGTTATCTGGAAGAAATATATTCAAGTTTGCCATATAAGCATTGTTACTGTTGTTGTTGTTAGGCGATGTCAAGTCAACGCCCACTTATAGTGACACTATGCACAACAAAACACTGCTGATTGTTGTGCTATGCCCACAATTGTTTTATGTGTAAGTCGGTCAGTGTAGCCACTATGTCGGTCCATCTTGTTGAGGGTCTTCCTTGTTTTCACTGACCTTCTGCTCTACCAAGCACGATGTCTTGCTCCAGGGACTGATCCTTCCTAACAGTATATCCAAAGTGTGTAAGTGGCAGTCTCATCATCTTTGTTGCCAAGGAGCACTCTGGTTGTACTTCTTCCAGAAGAAATCTTTTTGTGCTTTTGGCAGTCTGTGGTACACTCAGTATTGTTCTCCAGCATCACAATACAAAGGTCTGTTTTCTTCTTCTGCCTTCCTTGTTCATTGTCCAACTTTTGCAAACATATGATACGATTGAAAAAAACATGGCTTGGGACAGATACACCTCAGTCTTCAAGGTGACATCTTTACTTTTTAACACTTTTAAAGAGGTCCTTTGTGGCAGATTTTCCCAGTGCAATGTGTCTTTTGATTTCTAATGCTTTTGTGGAGCCAAATAAAATTAAATCCTTGACAAACTTCAAGCCTTACACTCCATTTGTTATGATGTTATTTACCGATACAGTTGTTAAGATTTCTGTTTTCTCAGTGCTGAGCTGTAATCCATACCATTGTTGTTAGCTACCATAAATTGGCCCCTGACTCATGACAATCCCAGGGGCTACAAGGCAAAATGCTGCAAGAGGTTGCAGATAGGACACTTGAGATGCGAGGGGTTTTCATGGGCTGATTTTTTGGTAGCATATCATCCAGCTTGAAAACTCTTCTGAAACCTGCCTAGCAACAAGCAAGCCTCCACTGTGACAGGTAATTGCTGCTGTTGAGGAATATTGACCAGGAATGAAACCCACGTCTCCTGTGTGGTGGGTGAGAATTTTACCACTGAACCACCAATGCCCTCTGTACAGGCACTATTAAAAACCAAACCCAACCCATTGCTATCCAGTTAACTCTGACACAGCTACCCCATAGTACCATGAATAACTGCCTGATAGGGATTCCAAGGCTACAATCTTTATAGAAAGAGACTGCCACGTCTTTCTCTCATAGACTGGCTGGTGGGTTCTGATTGCTGACATTTTGATTGCCAGCCAAATGATGAACTACTGCACCACTAATTATCCTTACATAGATATTTGTTGTCTTTGTTAAAATCCCTAGCTATTTAATTCCACCAGGTATTCCCCGAAAGCTCTACTGTATTAACTACTAGTTGCAAATTCCAACACAAAGTAAGCCAAGCTAGAAATAATTCAGAAAACTAAGGTTATATATCAAAATGTTATTGTGTGTTCCCAAACTAGGCAATTGCATAATAACACCAACTGTGCAACTCACTAGCTAGGGCAAGGCCACTTAATTGAAAAAACAACAAAGAGTTACAAACAGTTGTACATCATTCTGAAGAGAGCATTTGTGTTGGCAAGCTGTGCTTTTTTTCTCCTGCACCCTCAGTTGAGATATTTTCATTCATCTTCCAAGTTACCTTAATCTTGTAGGATCAGGATAGAACAATACCTAAACATTTCACTTCCTGGAGTGTGTTTAGGAAAGCCTGTTTGTTTGGTTATAGTGTGTTAGCTTATCCTGGATGTCAGTCTATTGTTCTGACTGATTTATTTCTAACGACAATAATAAGAGTATAAAAATATATGTAATGTGAAGTCCTGAAGTATTGACATTCTGGATGGCTTTATGCTGCTTTAGAGCACATGTGATTTAAAGGTAATAGAGGATCTCAACATTTTATAGGCTTTTAAGTTTTTGGAGAATTCACATCCTTGGTCACAAAGCATGTTATGATTTTAAAGTATTATATAGTGCCACATTTTTGGAGTGACACTGGTGTAACGGTTAAAAGAGGTCAGCAAATGAGAATCCTTTGTAAGTTAGTCTCACCTGTAGCTAATGGATAGAAAAGATGTCAACATTTCAAGGGGTTTATTTTGGTTATTGTTCTAAAATATAATTTGTTCATGTCTTAAATACTAAAAACAAGAAGAAAGTTCAAGTTAATATATCCTGCCACTGACGTTATGCTTTTTTAATAATTAGCAAGTGAAAATATTTTGATAAAAATACTTGAGGATAAATCTGCCACTTAGGAAATGACAGTAAAATAAAGGCAAAGAAATAAACTCCTCTCCTTTGTGTTGTGGTTTTCAAAATGTGTTTTCAGTCTCTTTAAAGAGAAACCTATTCTTCAGCTGGTATTGTTATACTTTCTAAAGGTCAAGATTAGTGTAATATTAATTTATTTTCCACTTTAATTAAAGTAATTATTTATGATCTTTGAGGAAATTTGACATCAGATTTAATTTGTCTTCTCATATCTCTTGTCATGATGGCACTTGGCTGGCTTTGGCTATCTCTTGTCAGAAATATTTTCATATCACTATTAGGTAACCTATCTACTATTTTAAAAAATCAAAATTTGAGGGGCTTACCTGCTCACGTCATGTTCCAGCAGCTGAAGAGGGATGCTCCCTGTAATGATACAGGCTCCTTTACCTCTAGTGCCTCTAAAAAAAAAAAAAGAAGAAGAAGAATGAAGAGAAAAGATATTCTTTGCCATGGAGTCTTTTCTGATTCACAAGGACCCTACAGAACAGAGTAGAACTGCCCCATAGGTTATCCAAGCTGTGACTGATAGATTCAACCTGCCAAGTTTTTGGTAATCAGCCAAGCTCTTAACCACCAACTATCAGGACTGTTGGGTTAAATCCTACCAAGAGCTTATTTTAATATGGCTCTGGAACTGAAAAACAAACAAACAAAAAACCATTGCCATCTATTCCAACTCATACCAACCCTCTAAGACAAAGGAGAACTGCCCTGTAGGGTTTTCAGGGAGTGCCCCATTTTAACTGCCTATGTCTTGGTTAGCAGCTGGAGCTATAAACCACTTCACCACCAGTGTTTCCATGGAAACCCTGGCAGCATGGTGATTAAGGGGTACCACTCATAACCAAAAGGTTGGCCATTTGAATCTACCAGGTGCTCCTTGGATACTTAGTGGGGTAAGTTCTAGTCTTCCTGTAAGGTCACTGTGAGTCAGAAACGACCAGAATGCAACAGGTTTAGCTTTTTGATCTACCTATACATTTATTCACTTTTTTAAAGGATATCAAGAACAAACAAGAAAACATATTGTTAGAAATCTCATGTGTTCTGTAACACATATGATAGGCTTTTTTTTTTTTTTTTCAATGTGACCTGCCCTTTAGGATTGCTGATCACACCCTAGTGCTTTGGATTCCTCACCTGTTTTGTTTGCTTGGACCAGTGGATAATAGACTGGAGAAAATGATGAGTAACTCACCAGAAATTTTTTTAAGGTTGCAGAAAGTGTACATCACTTATACTAACATTCCATCAGTTGAAACTCAGTCACATATATACACTTAAACAAAAGAGAAGCTGGTTAAACTGGATGTTCAAGAGTAAAAATAAATGATTTGCTTTAATAACTAGACAGTCTCTGTTGTATTTGACATGTGACATTAAAAGGTGCCCATTTGTAGTACATAATTAATACAACATTTTGAAAGAGACTATTTTTTTGGAATGCATGCTTTATGGCTGACTCTGTTCAGATGAAGGCAAATCAGAGACTTCTGTATTTATGGCTTCCTTCCCTCTCTAGTCATCCTGGTAACAGTCCCTCTTCATCCATTTACTGTGAGGAATATGTGACCAGTCTCTGATCGATAAATTGGTGTGTCACTTTGCCAGCTATCTTTAACCTACTTCACAGTACTTAGCTTACAACTTTCTCCAAGTTTCTCTCTGTTTACAAGCAATAAAGTAGAGGGCCACTTACCATCTCATAATTTAATCAACCTATTCACTGTTAATATCCATGAACTTCCCTTAAATTATGTTATTTCACCTGCTGGGACTTCATAATTCCTTCTCCTTTTCCAGCTCTTCTCTGTCAAGAGTGGGGCCAGCCGTCGAGAGTGGGGAGAATACCTTGTTTTTCAATAACAAAACTATTAGGTCCAGTTGGATTATAGTGAAACTACATTTGTTACTAAAATTTGCATTGATCTAACTTGTCATGATCAGATGAGATGTTTTTCCAAGAGCTTTTACTATAAGACATATTTGAAGAGTGAAATAAATCTCAGCCTGCCTAGTTTTTGTAAGAAAAATCCACTTCTATAGATTGTCTGCTGTAAAAATGAGTTTCTTTTAAATTTTAACATAAATGTGATAGCCTTTCAGACCAGGGATAGCGGAGGAAGGAACAATTATGCATCACCTATTTTAGATAAACAAGAATGCAAAAATTTATTTATTAGGTTTATTATATCCTCTTGTGCCCAAATGCTATTAAGACCTAAGCAAATTGGGTACTAATCATTTCTAAGGATTTCATTATGACTTGAATCTGTTATCAATTTTTTTAATTCTTCATATAGCTATTCTCTAGCACAAAAATGTGTCTGTTTATTTTACTATTTTAGCTATAAGTTCCAGTAAAATCTTAATATATTTAAAACAACTTCTTATTTAAACTTGCAATAGTAATTCAAAAAGATAATTGATTAGTTTGGCATCAAATAACTGAGGATAAGAAATTAACATTTTAAATACTGATAGAATTATATACCTTTTGCTTCCAAGAGTACTCATACTTCATGTTTTATCACAGGATTTAATTCACTAAATAAATTGGTAACACAAATAAGCAAGTCAATACAACAAATGAAGGTATAACATGATTGGAAAAAAGTGAAGAAACATCTTTAACGGCTTGGAGGATGAGAAGAGATTAAATGAAGAATGTGTAAAGGTGTGAGTGACACAACTGGTGTCCCCTAAATCAGTAGTAACTGTGGTCATCAAACATTTTCAATCAAGGGAGTAATATTTTTTGATCTACATTTTTGCGAAAAGACTCAAGTCTAAAGACCGGAGAAGTGGCACCTACAGTTGTTTACATGAAATATGGAACAATTTCAACAAATGGCTCCCTAGCTTGATCACTGAATAAATAGAAGAAATGAAGAACTGAAGAAAGAAAAGGATGCCTTCAAGGTTTTCACCTTGGATTACTGGGAAAATGAAGGTGCTCTGACCTGAAACTAGAAAATGAGGAAGATAATGGGCTTTAAGAAATGAGATATTCAGGGAGAAGTAGTTATGTTTGAGGGTAAATATCCACTAGAAATTAAAGAATCCCTGGTGGCTTAGCAGTTAAGGGCTCAGATGCTAATCAAAAGATTGACAGTTGGAACCCACCAGCTGCTCCTCAGAAACACATGAAACAATTCTATTCTGTTCTACTGAGTCGTGAAGAGTTGGAATTAGCTCAATGACATTGGTTTAAGAGCTTAGACAATTCAAAAAATGGGTTCAGATAAATATCAGAATAAAGGCAATGATAATAATAGCAACTATTTATGGAACAAAGGAGCCTTGGCTGTACACGGTACCTTCCCTCAATGCTGGGCTGCTTAGTGACCGAAAGATTAGATGTTCAACCCTATCAGCTACTCCATAGGAGAAAGATGCAGCAGCCTGCTACTGTTACAGATTTATAGTCTTGAAAACCCTAAGTGGGAATTTTACTCCACCCTACAGGGTCACAGTCAGTTGAAATGCACATGAAACATATGTTCCAGTTCTGTGCAGAATGTTTAAAATGCATCTTTGTACTAAGCCTTCATTAACCTTATGAAATAGGTATTGGCATTCTTTAGATGAACGTTGGCAAAGTTAGCATAATAAGTGCCACTTAGTTATTTCTAGACATGGAATCTAAAATCTATATTTGTATAACTGCAAAGCCTGCATGCTCTTAACCCCCAAGCTCTGTTGCCTTTTATGAAGACAGTATAAATTTTGAATAAGGCAAAAATCAGAGAGATAATGAGCAAATGTTTGGAGATAAAAGATAAAAGAACATAAGATCTAAAGAGCTGTGTGGGGAAGGGGAATAGCCATGTAAAAGAAGCCACAACAGAGAATGAACTAGAAACAAAACTCTTGTAAGAATCTCATGAAATTTAAGGTATGGGAAGGGCTTATGTGAGGCCCAGAGAAAGCAGGTCTTTCTATTATAAATTTTTCTGTTTACTATTACCCTAGCCAGCGTCTCTAAAATGTGTTAGTAGGAATGTGAGATGTGTGTGCATGAGTGTGTCGGTGTATGTTAAGTGTGATCAGAGGATCATTTTCAACGCCAATTCTATCAGGCCCATTTGAATTACAGTGAAACAGTTTTTGCCACTAAAATTTGCAGTTGTACCTAAAAGCTAGTGGCATAGTAGTTAAGAGCTATGACTTCTAACCAAAAGGCCAGCAGTTCAAATCTGCCAGGTGCTCCTTGGAAACTCTATCAGGCAGTTCTACCCTGTCCTATAGAGTCGCCATGAGTTGGAATTGACTCAAAGGAAATGAGTTAATGCGCACCTAGAAGTAAACAGACCAGATGTTTTCCCACAATCTTTTAATATGAGCTATATCTGAAGAGTAAAACAAATTTGGACTTGCATACTATGTTAAACATAACAATAATGAACTTTCAGAGAAAAAAGTGTGCTGAGGTTAATAGCAAAAATTTCTTGAGCCCAAGTTAAAGAAGTTAAATGGCAGAGCAAAAACAAACGAAATACAACTTTCTTATTCCATGTCTCCTTTTACTACTAAAATTTAAATCATTTACTTGTTGCAAGTTTTATTAGTCAATTTTATTTTTTATTTTAGTTTTGTAACACTTATGGTTAAATTTTCTGTGACTTAACATCTCTACTTCAAAGCATACCCAACTCTAAATTTGTACTGTTGAGTGTTCTATTATTTTAAATGTGAAAGCACTCCTTTAGACAGCCACTGTCTATTTCCAAATGATCTTGGTTTCCCTTTGATCTGTTCACTCCCAGTAAGGCAGATTCTGTGGGAGTCCTAAAAAGAATCTGGCTTTGTCCTTACAGGCCAATTAGCTCAAGCTTTGATCACAGCAAAGGAGAAACACTAAAGAGCAGTCTTCTCCTCCTGGAAGCTTCCCTCTGAAGACCTGTAAGAAATGCTTTCATTGCTTCCTTATTTTTCTTCAAGAATTAAGTAATCCCTAGGGGACAGAATGTTAGATCTCCAAGTTACTAACATTAGCAATCTTTTATAAGCCACCAAGAAAATTTTTCAATAAATAAAATGCAGAGCCACAACCACTAGCAGAAGATAGCCCGTAACTCAGCCGTGAAAACCACTGAAGATCAGTCTAATGCATTCCTTCTATTTATTCTTTAAAACCTGAAGTCATGACAGTTTCGGGGGGGGGAAGAGGGGACTTCTTGACTTTTCAATTGCTTCCTGTTTGTTGTTACATGAAATATTATATTTCGGTCTTCCAAATCATGTCTAACAACATACAGCTGATGGTTGCATAATACACCACTTGGGAATTTAGGCAACGTCTATCAAAAAGACATCTTATTGTCCAGAGTGTGCAGGTGACTTAGGAAGCATTTCATTTTTCACAGACACTCATTCGTCATGTCTTCTTCACTGCAGTTTGCAGATAACTTTTTGAAGTCAATCATATTATAAGAATCTAACCTATATTTTAAATCCTTTGAAGGCAGGGCTCTAAGAATTTTGAGATTTCCCTCAAATTTTCACCAATCAAAACAAGGCAAGAATTTGCCTGAGATGCTCAGAGTGACAACAAGAAAGCAAAAGAAATTACCCTGTCAACTCCCTGTGTGGCTTCCTGTTACAACAGAGACACTCTGCCTCGATTGGGAATAGAAGCACGATGAAGCACTCCCTAATGGGAGAATGATGCAGGCAGACAGATACAAGCACAGCTGGAAGAAACTTATGGCTGCATCAACTGCATCATAACCAAAGGCTCATAACTTTTTGTGGCTGAACACCTATGGAGAAATATTATTCAGACAAAATATTTTTAAAAGGGATTATATTTCTTTATTATTAGCAGCTCTTTCTGGGAATTAGATCTGCTGTGAGTAAAATAATTGAAAGACAGACTACTCAAGTATCAATTCCACTCAAATACATGTTTTTTTTTTTAGTGTGACTATCTTCATTTCACCTGCTGTTTCTACACAGTAAACCATAGATTCTACTCCTTTGATCTCAGTTTTTAGTATTTAGCATCTGAGACACCAAAAGAACAAGCAACTCAAAAAATTACAATGCAAATATCACTACTTCAAGCAGCAAAACTGGTAATTCTATTTATATAGGACCTAAATCATTGAGAAGAAGTTTGATGAAATTTACAGGATGCTATTAGTGTGGGGGTTAGGGGAAACCCTATGAGGGTATATTTCCATTTTTTTAATGAAGCAGGATGTATACTTTAAAGTCAAAAATTCAAACCATTATATAAATGTGATCCATGAACCTAGAGAAGAAGAATTGTGTGGTTGGGATTTGCCTGCTCTGTTCAAGGCTACTGTTCTAATTTTTCAGAGTGTTTTTGTTCTACTTGATTTATTTTACCAAAGAAAACTGTATACTTTTCAAAGATTTGTGAACTTTAAAAATCACAACATTCAATACACAAACAAGAAAAACAAGGGCTAGCCATACCCCACCCTGCCCTGGTCTTATGGAACAACCTAAGGTAGGCATGGACAGCACAAAAACAAAGACTGGAAAAACATCAACATTAGTCATCCTGCTGCAGGTCAGTATTTTGTAAATTTATGGCTTTTGGAAGTAGACTTAAATACTACCTATGCATTTAAAAATCTAATATTTAAAATAGTGTTTATCACTCATATGATATACTACCACTTGTCTTTTAGTTTGTTCTGCTGTGTTAGCTTGTGTGTTGCTGTGATGCCAGAAGCTAGGACACTGGTGTCTGAAATACCAGGGTCACTCATGGTGGGCAGGTTCCATGGAGCATCCAGACTAATACACGTTAGGAGGAAAGGCCTGAAAATTAACATATGTAAACACTATGGATCACAACAGAGCATTGTCTGACATAGTGCTGGAAGGTGGCTCACTAGCTTGGAAGGTACTCCAAATACACAGCAGCCTCAACAGTGGAATTAAGTATAGAAAGCATCTTGAATATGTTGCAAGAATGGGCAAAATTTTCTTCTCATGTTCATTGGGTCATCATGAGCTGGGACTGACTTGATGGCAACTTACAAGAACAACAATATGGTAAAACTGTGTAGAAATGCTGAGTTGAACTTGCAACTGGTCAGAATCCTAGCTGAAGCTGAAATCTAAAACCATAGGGCAAGAAGCCAGCTTACTGCCAAGGAAGGGCTCTAGTTAATTGCTGGTGGTGGGAGAGCTGTCCTTGGAAATTACTGTTAGATTTTTTTCCCAAATAAGGAAAATCTACATCTAAATTAACAACCCAGGGATATATGTTAACTTGCAGAAATCAGCAAGAACTCATTACATCCAACCAACCACAGAGAACGGGAATTGGAAGTCTTTTGTGCTGATGAAAAACTAAAGAGAAAGTAGGTAAATTCTCTCTAAGAGGATGCTCAGCATCAGTAAAAGCAAACGAAGCTTAAAAATTTCTCCAAGATTGTTAGGAGGATAAGACATGTATGGAGTAGACAGGAAGAGTGTGCTGTCACTGGGCAGGGAGAGAAGCGGGAGCTGCGTATAGGTGGGCATGCAAATTTATACGAGAATGTACATTTACATTCAGTCATCATCATCATCATCATCATCATCATAAAAGCAAACAGGAAAATAAAAATAAACAGGACAAAGCAGGTTGATTAAAAACAAAACAAAACAAAAAATCTCCAGGAAACTTCTCTGTGTTCACAAACTTGGAGAAACACTAGTACAAGGGAAAACTAAACTGCAAAAGAGAACAGACCAAATATCACATCAATCTGTAACCAGTTTCACAATCTTTCTTCCTTGCCTCCAACACTAGAGAATTTTGTATCCCAGAGGCAGGCCATAGCTGCACTCTTCCTTTATTCTTCTAAATTCACCAACTTGAAGATCAGATTTGACACACTGGACACTCAAGACTCAATTCCAGACAAGTAATGGAATGACATCAAGGACTTCATACGTGGAAGAAGCAAAATATCATTAAAAAGACAGGAAAGAAAAAAAAAAAAAAGACTAAAAGGGATGTCAGAAGAGACTCTGGAACTTGGGCTGAACGTATAGAAGATAAAGTGAAAGGAAGTAATAATCAAACAAAAAGCTAAACCAAATATTTTAAAGAGTCGCTAGAGAAG
The DNA here is from genome assembly GCA_028571685.1 of Heterohyrax brucei. Classification (NCBI taxonomy): domain Eukaryota; kingdom Metazoa; phylum Chordata; class Mammalia; order Hyracoidea; family Procaviidae; genus Heterohyrax; species Heterohyrax brucei. The sequence continues at coordinate 98,366,381 of CM053148.1, forward strand.
ACAACCTGAAGTATTATAATGAAATGTGGAAAGGCCAGGAGTTAGAAAAGTGAGAGGGAAGAATACACTCAGTATTTCTCAAGCTGAAAGAACTGACAAAAAATATCCAAGCCTCAAGCTGCATTATTGAAGAATTCTATGGACAAAGATACAATGATGTAGGAGGATCAAAAGAATATGAATATACAGTGTCACTGTACCAAAAAGAACTGGTTAATGTACAACTGTTTCAGGAGGTAGCATGTAATCAAGAACCGATAGTACTGAAGTAAGAAATCCAAGCTGCACTGGAGGCATTGTTGAAAAATAAGATTCCATGAGTTCACAGAATACAAAGTAAGATGTTTCAACAACCAGATAGTATGCTGGAACAGCTCATTCATTGGTGCCAAGAAATTTAAAGGGCAGCTACATTGCCAACTAACTGGAAAGATCCCCATACATGCCTAACCTAAAGAAAAGTGATCCAGCAAAATGTAAAAATGATCGAATAATTTTGTTAACATTGCAGGCAAGAAAAATTATGTTGAAAAAAATTCAAAAATGTTGAAACAGTGCATCAACAGGTAATGACCAACATTCGAGCCAGGTTCCGAAGAGCATGTATAATGAGAAACATACTGATGGGTCTTGACTGAAGGCAGAGAACACCAGAAGGACGTTTACTAGTGTTTTATTGACTATGCAAAGGCATTTCACTGTGTGGATCGTAACAAATTACGGATAACATTTTGAAGAATGGAAATTCCAGATCATTTAATTGTGGTTATGAGGAACTTGTATAGCAACCAAGAGGCAGGTGACTGAACAGAACAAAGAAATGTTGTGAGGTCTAAAATCAGGAAATGTGTCTATCAAGATTGTATCCTTTTACCATACTTATGTGTTCAGTATGCGTGCCAGAAAATACTCATAGAAGCTGGTCTCCATGAAGAACACAGCGTAAGGACTGAAGGCTCATGAACAACCTACCATCATATGGAGACGAAACAACTCTGTTTACTGAAAGCAAAGAGGACTTGAAGAACTTAGTGATAACGATCAGAAAGCACTGGCTTCAGTACAGATTACACCCCATCCTAAAGAAAACAAAAATCCCCACAGCAGGACTCATAAGCAAAACACGATAAACAGAGAAAAGATTGAAGCTGTCAAAGATTTGTTATTTGGATTCATAGACTACATCCACAGAAGCAGCAGTCAAGAAATCAAACAACATATCACACTGGGCAAATCTGCTTCCAAAGACCTTTGTAAACTGTTAAGAAGGCAAAGATGTCACTTCAAGAATGAAGGTATACCTAACTCAATCCATTGTGTTTTCACTTGCCCAATATTCATGCCATCACTGAGCAATTAATAAGGAAGACCAAAGAAGAACTGATACCTTTGAATTGTGGTATTGGTTAAGAATATTGAATATGCTATGGAATGCCAGAAGAATGAATAAGTCGCTCTTGAAAAGAAGTACAGCCAGAATACTCCCTAGAAACAAGAATGGTGAGAATCTATCCTTTGGGCATGTTGGAAGTCCCTGGAGAAGAATGGCATGCTTGATGATCTTAGAGGACCAGTGAAAAAGATAAATACCTCAATGGGATGGACTGACACAGTGGCTGCAACAATGGGCCCAGATCGCAACAATTGTGAGGATGGCACAGAGACAGGCAGGGTTTCATCACTTGTATGCAACAGCTAGTAACCGACAGAGCCTTCCTACGAGTCAGAACCAATTTAACAGTACTGACCAACAAATAGCAACACCTCACCACAAACTTTTATGAAAAAATGGATAATAAGGACTTTGAAGAAGTTATGAGATAGGCCATATCTTATTTATTGAAAGTGTACACAAGTAATGGAATTTTGTAAAATGCCATCAGATGGCAGAAAAGAATATTTGATATACTGCAGTTAAAAGCAAATTGTATAGGTGATTTATGGTTACCCCAAGCATCTGAAATTCTTCAATTAACAAAGTATACATGATATCTTTCTCCTAATTCTCGGTTCAGAATTGACTCAATGGCAGTGGAATTTTTGGTTTGGGACTGGTTGTATTAATGTTTTTACTATCTAATGACTGTACTATTTGTAGAAGGCAGAAAAAGTGTTAGTCTCTAACACTTGCAATCAAATAAACCCATGCAATATATTTTAAGACATTTCCTTCAGAGTAGGTTGAGATATGCTAATATTAATAAGAAATAATTTATAATGAAAATACACAACAAAACAAAATAAGAAAGGTACCAAAATGATAGTAACATTTACAATTTAGTGGTAGAATTATTAGTCGTTCTTCTTTATATGTTTTCTCCCTCCAAATTTTGCAATAAGAAAAACAAACCAAAAGAAAAAAAAAACACTGCCATCAAAAGTGTCTTATAAATGTTAGGCACTCTGTCAAGCATTTGCATATATCTACTTAACTCCTTACAATTCCAAGAAACAAGAAACACATTATTAACCTCACTTTACAGGTGATGAATATGAAAATACAATAGACAAGTTTACTAGATTAATTATATTTATCTATTTATATAAAATCTGAGGGGTTTCTATGGTATTTCTGAAAATCATACAGCTATTAACTGAGAGAAACTGAATCTAAACCCACACAATCTTACCATAGAAAGATGAGCTTGAGGTGCCAAATTTTATTGAGCTGGAAAATATATTTTCTTAGGTTTGTTTCCCTAGAGAATCAAAACCAGTAAGCACACATACCTACACGTACACGCACACATAGGAAGAGAAAGACTTAGCTAGAGGAAATGGTTTCTACAGTTGTGAAAGATGGCAAGTGCCAAAGTCTGTAGACCAGGTGCCAGCTGGAAGCTTCTTCAGACTCACATGGTTGCAGGGACCTACGGAGCCAGAATCCTCAGGTCAAACAACAGGCTGCTGCCTCCCAGAGCTGTGGAAGCTGGTGAAACCCAAAGTTGGCAGGTCAGATGGCAGACTAATGGTTCACAGGGCTGCAGAGGTGGCGAATCCCAAACTTGGCAGATCAGATAACTCACTACCAGCTCAGGTCCCAAGAATTGGAAGCCAAAAGCCAGAAACAAGATCCAGAATAAGCAAGTGAGCTTCAAGTCAACATCCATGTAGCTATTGGGTACAGCCACACCTCTGGGAATCTCCGCTTACATCTAGTTGACTGATGACATCAAAACACAACATGGAGTGGATGACATCATATCAAAAAATGGAAGATAAGTACATTGTACTGAGAAATCACAGCCTAGTCGATTTGACTTAAGAGGACAGACAATTAGGCCCATGAACTTAGTTGTTCTAAGTGCTACGTACCTTATTGCTGAGTATCACTGCAGTGACCTTTGAAGTACTCCCCTGGGAAGCTATGCACCAATGCTAGCCCCTAAAGTAATTGTCGGACCTACAGTAACTACCACATGTGTCCAAAATTAAAGTTTATTTTACTTGAAAGCTAAGAATTTAACCTGCTAGTTTCATAAATACTAGGAGAAAATACAATACCCCTAGATCAGAAACTTGGTTCTCTGATTTCCACAGTATGAGGTGAAGAGTTTCCAGTGACAGCTACACTGTAGATTGCATTAGAAGGTGGAAATCTTGCATTTATCCTGGGCTATTGGCATGTTTAACCACTTCTCCAAAGAAAAAGCTACTTCTGGTTTTTAAGGCTGTTCATTATATACGCATCTTTAGAAGTTAGTCTGCAACAAATAGCAGAAGTGACTCTGGTCATTAGATCTGCAGAAACATGAAAGAAATGTCTCTCTATACAGGTTTATAAGGTCACTATCAGTGGTGATGTTGTGAAAACATTACATGATACACTGCCAATAGCATTGGATTAGTTTCTTCCTGGGATTTTTGGCCAATCAGAAAATACATACATGGCAAAAGATAATTGATTTTCTGTATGGTATATTTATATGGGCTCATTTATATCTGCCTTCCACAATACATACGTCCCCAGACACGATACTCTTTTATCTTTTCAACCACAGAACACATCCCATCCTCATTCAGGAGACCCCAGCCTTTGTTTTTTGAATTATGTCTCCAACTGTAACTGAAAGTTACTCGGACTGAGAAAGACTAGTCTTTTTCCGTTGAAAGAATATATGATACATCAGAAGAAACTCTGATTATCATCACTTTCAGATAAGTCTCTTTTAGTCGGCTTGTAAAAGAACTCTAGGAGAGGAGCAAGCACATATAGTTGTATCTTGGAAATATGAATGAAGTTGTTATTTTGTTATGAATCCTTAGTCACAGCCATTTATGATTCCGGAGGCTGTGCAGTTTACTTAAGCACGTATAGATGAACCTTCCTGAAATCCTCGCCATGTAAGAAAGATAGACGTGATGTGGTCTCTTTTATATATGTAACAAACGAACGTGCAGAGAGTTCGTATAATCGTCCTAATGTCACAGGTTGCTGAAGCGCAGCGATAGGATTCAACCCTATTTTACGTGAGTTAAAAAAGAAAGTAATACTAAAAACCCGAATAGTCATAGCAGACTGGTTTCCTAGAGCTGCCGTAGCGAAGGCCCACCGAGTAGGTGGGTTAAAAGAATAGAAGCCTATTGTCTGACAGTTCTGGTGGCTCACGGTTTAAATTTAGGGAGTCTGAGTGTTCTCTCAGAAGTTTCTAAGGGAAGATCCTTTCTTTCCCCTGGCTTCTGACGGCATCAGGCATAAATCCATTCTCCCCTGGTTGTGTTTCCTGTATCTCACTTGCCTTCTCTGAGGACATCACTCAGGCTGGGTTAGAGGTCATCCTAGTCTGCTATGTTCTCAGTAGAGCTTAGCTGGTATCTTTTGGGGGAGATATAATTCAAACCATTATGCCTAGCAGAAATCCTGAATTTTGACTTTTTACGGTTTTGTTAAATAATGATTGCCTACATATAAACCCTATGCTCATGACCTTGGCCAAAGAGAACTGGCAAAGAGATTTTTTCCCCCTTATTGTTCAATCAAGTTTGGGGGATTAATAAAGCAGATTCAAGGAATGTAAGAGATAGAGGAAGCAGCAGACTTTCAAGACTTTGAGACCATAGTTCCCAAATCTGGTTAAACATCAGAAATATCCAAGAAACTCTAGAAATAAATTTACTGGGCCAGTCCTTTAGATATTTTTGTTCACTATATTTAGAATGAAGCTTAATTTGAACACCCTAGGCATTCTGATAGTTAGAAGGCACCTTTCCTCAAGAGACACATGCAGTGATTATCTCCATTGTCTACCTCTTGGCATGTAAACTGTACCAGTTTCTCCAACCTTATGTTTTCGCACTATTTTCCAATTTGTCCTTAGAATTAACATATGTATCACCTCGCATGCATATCAGTGTATGTATTTTCTATACTCTCATGTTATAAGAAGAGTGTGTACCCAAATCCCACATTTAACTACTAATAACTTTGTGACTTTGAATAAGTTCCTTAACTCATAAGACTTTCCGTTGCTTCATTTGTAAAAGGTTTTCTTTTTCTTTTCTTTTCTTTTTTTTACTTGATATGAAGGTTTACAGAGCAGGCAAGTTTCTCACGAACACACGTATTGTTTTATGACACTGCTTGCTAACCTCATGGCATACCAACTCCTCTTCTGGTTTCCCTGTTATCAGCTTTCTGGTCTTCTGCAGCTGCCAAACTGAAGCAAGTTTGTTGTGCCTGTCACTGTAGCCGAATACTCAGAGACAGCATGGGGTGGCAGGAACATTTTTATTTGCAGATATGCCAGCAGTCTGGTGGATAGCAAGCCAAAAACCGTCCCCTTTGAGTTACGTTTCCAGTGGTTTTTATAGTCAGAATTCAAGAGGGTAGGTGTTTGACACAGAACAATCTCAAGATTTCATTACATCGTAAGGTTTCATTACATCTTATCAAACAGTGTGAATTACCCAAAAGTTCATTGTCTCTGTCTGAGGTTTTAATCAATTTTACTTCCTCAGAGATAGGGAGAGGAATGCAGACCTGCTAATTGAGGCAGATAACAGAATGCACCTTAACAACCTAGGTGACTTTTGTTGGATTCTCACATTTACCCCCCCACCCCCACCTTCTTGAATCCTTGCCCCTGGGCTGGTGTGCCCATTTAGTCTCTGTTTCAATCATTCAGTGATGCTTTAACAGAAATACCACAAGCGGATGGCTTTAAAAAAAGAAAAGTTTTATTTGTCACAGTCCAAGAAATTAAAAGTCCAAACTTAGGGTGTCAGCTCCAGGGTAAGGTTTTCTTTGCTAACACTGCAGAGAAATCCTTGTCATCCATTTGCTCCTGGACCGGAGCTTTTAAGGCACCGGTACCCTGATCTCTGTGCGCTCAGCTCCCTGCACTACTTTTTAGTGGTACAGGATCTCAATCTCTCTAGTAGATTCTTTCTCTTATATCTCAGATGACTACCCCGAGGCACAAAACAATTTCACACATTAAACCTTGCTCTGTGAACACAAAAACACACATCGACCTTCATTATCATCATAGAGGCGGGAAATCCAACATGAAAGAACATCAAACCACCCGACGAATTATGTCCTAGCCAAACTGCTACAGATTTGGGGGGGAGCGTAATTAAATCCATAGCAGTCTCATTTTGTTTTATGGACCTGTCTCATCTACCAGTGAAGGGTGCACCTCAGGAGTGGCTTTAGTACTGAGCTCTTAGGGTGTCCGGGGTGGGGGCCATGCTCTTGGGGTTTCTTCGGTTTCTGCCAGACCAGTAAATCTGGCCGTTTTCTTTCCTTTTTTCATTTTTGTGAGTTAGAATTTTGTACTACATTTTTCTCCAGCTGTGCCCAAGATCATCTGCTATAACCCCCGTCAGAGCAATCAGTGGTGGTGATAGGACACCATCTAGCTGTGCTGGACTCAGTCTGATAGAGGCCATGATCGGTGTGGTCCATTAGGCTAACCTTCCCTGTATGTTCTCAGTTTTGTCCTGGATTGTTTTTGTAAGGTGACATAGATAAGGTTCCAACTCACAGGGACTTCATACGACAGAGTAAAATGCAGCTCAGTATTGTGATACTTAAAACCATCTTATGTTTTGATGTGAAGTTCAAAAAGAAAGAAAAAACAATGCCATTAAGTTGATTCCGGCTCAACAGCCCTACAGGACAGAGAAAAACTGTCCTACAGGGTTTCCCAGGCTGTGATATTTAAAGAAACAGGCTGCCACATCTTTTTCTTGCAATGAGACTGGTGGATTCAAATCTCCAACCTTTGGTTAGCAGCCAAACACTTCACCACTGTACCGACACGGCTCAAACAATTTGAACAAAGTGCTTAAAACGTAGGTAATGTTCAATACATTTTCTTAATAATTGTATCATATTTTGTCTGTGTCATACTAGAACACTGTAATACTAATAAAACACAGTGTTAAAAGAATGTGTGTGTGTGCTTTTTTCCTTTTTTTTAAACATCAAAAAATTTCATTGCCCACAGTTTCACTGAACTTATGTGTATATGCTGTGTCTGCCAGCCCAGTCAATGGAATAGGCTAACTTCATTCTTCAAGTTGTGAAACAGTAGCCTTACAAATATATACTAATATCTTAAACTGTACCTACAGTCTTTTCAGCTTCTGCAGAATTAAATGTATGTTTGGGTTTATATTTTGAGAACAAACTATCCCCTTAAACTTTTGCACAGTGGCTAAGAACTTCATTACCAACCAAAAGCTCACCAGCTCAAATTCACCAGTCAGTCCTTGGAAACCCTATGGGGCAATTAAACTCTTGTCCTATAGGGTTATTATGAGTGGTGAGAATCAACTCAATGGCAATGGGCTTCATTTCACGTTTTTTCTTAGACAATTAAAGTGGCTGTAGTTGGATAGAGGCAGGTCGGGCGCGCATTCCCACATTCCTGCCGAAGTTACATTTTCCCCTCCTTTCTTCCTGACTTCAAACTGCGGTGCTGTAGTGGATAAGAGCTAGGGATACCAATCAGAATGGTGGCGGTTCAGTACCACCAGAAGCTCCATAAAAACTGTATGGGGCAGTTCTGCTTTGTCCTGTGGGGTCATTATGAATCAGAGTTGACTCAGAGGGAATGGATTTAGTTTTGGAGGTTTCTCCTCCTTGCTTGCTCTCAGTTTGGTGAGTTCTTTGAGTTTTCTGACTCGACGGCACTTGGCTTGGCTGGCTTGAGTTTTCTGAAAGGTAGACTCTCAAGTACGCGTTAGGTCAAATTTTTGGTAAAATAATTTGAAAACTTTTTCCTAGATCTGCAATAATTCTGTAAAGCTGCATTTAAAATAATATCGCTTCATATTTAAAATATGAAAATGAATCAAAATTGCTCTGTTGGTAGAATATTGATGACTGTCACCTTACTAATATAACTTTTCTTTTTTTTAAAAGAGAAGGCTGCTGAAAACATGTGTCTTTTGTGTTCATGAGTGATTGATGAAGCAGCCTTTTTCTACAATATACTGTGAATTGCAGAAACAGCAACTTTGGTTCTTTATGAGACTGAGTTTTACTACTGAGCTCCCCATAAATAACAAGTTATAAATAAATTGTGTCTCACCAATGCTTCAACCCAATTCCAGGCTGCTTACTAATTGGCCTGCCACAGATGGCCACAACCAAATAACTAACAATTAGATTACCCCATTGTTGCAAATTGACTCTGTAAATAGCAAGCACGTGTGGCTTTTGACAAGAGGTTACAGAAGAAAGGTGTAGAACAACTTGTTAAAAATTAATTTCCCTAATTCAAAGTCCCGTCATTTCCTATCTGGAAATTCAACTCCAGCTTAACAGTCAATGTCAGCACTGTGGTTGTTTGTTGAACTTCAAGGAGCATTCGTGGATTTACACAAATGTACAAAAATACAAAGTCAGGTAAAATACAAAATAAAATGGAAGTTTACAATGAAAGATTAATTTGGATCCGTTTCACGCAGGTGTTACAGGCAGGACCATCCTGAGGTGATCTTTCTAATAATCTCAGGAATTAAATTCCCTTGAAGAGAATTAAAAAAAAAAAAAAAAAAAAACACTATTGTTCAGTCAATTCTGACTCCCAGTGACCCTATAGGAAAGGGTAGAACTGCCCCATAGCATTTCTGAGTCGCATTTTCGAGGAGCTCCTGGTGGATTCAAACTACTGACATTTTGGTTAGCAGGCAAACTGTCAACCACTGACCCACTGGGATTTCCTTCAAGAGAAGAAGGGGAGAATATTCTTGTGCCGCGTTTTGTGCTATGATCTGTTTTGCAGAGCTATAAGGACAGTATTAAGGCTGAGTTAGTTAATATATTTCTAGGAAAGAAGGAGAAATTTGAAAGAACTAAAGCAACAATACTGGTATGTTAACATCCCATTTTTCTCATCTGTGTGTTAGAGAAGCAATCTCATTGTTGTTGTGAGTTGCCAAGTCCTCTGCAGTTCAAGGATAACTTACGCTAACAGAACAAAACCTTGCCTGACTCTGTACCATTTTCATGACCTTTGATACGCTGGGATCCGTTGTGTGCCTATTTTGTTAATCTATCTCACTGAAGTTTTCCCTTACATTCGCCTTTACCAAGCATGGTGCCCTTTTCTAGGTAATGGTCTTTCCTGATGATGTTTCCAAAGCAAGCAAGACAAATATTTCACCATCCAGGCTTCTGAGAAGCATTACACTCTTATGGCTTGCAAGTGTTAAAGGATATTTGGAATAAATAGGTAGAAGGAAGATTTCTTGGGTTTACATGAGTCAGGCAACACTTGCAGAATATAAAGAACTGCATTCTACATCTGGACACATCTTGCCCAATTACCTAATACTTGTCATACTTTTGGACCCATAAACTGTGAAGTGTTTTTCACCTTAGTGACAATTAAGGCGTAGCGGTGCATCAGCAGAAAACAAAGAAGGCTACCTCTTCCTTTTTATTTGCAGAAAATATATTTCTCACAGAGGGCAAATCTTTGAGTCACTACGTCCTTTTTTCAACCTGTTCCAGGAGAATGCCGTATTATGTTTATTTGGTGGGTCCAGGAGGTTTATGAGAGACTGCATTTTTTTCCAATTTAGAGGATTCTGAATGCACTCCTAATTAACACCTTAATTCTTCCTTTGAGGCGAGACAGAGAATTTCTTTGCATAACAACGTCTGGGGCATTTGCAAATCTCAGCTTGCTTCCCATTTTCAGGGATTGCAGTTCTTAAGACCAGAAATGCATGTGGCAGCACATTTATTGCAGTCAGAGACAAGGAACAGTTAAACTAAAAATGATCTCTGATTGAGAGTAACATTAGATGTCTGACATCTGTTTCTCTAGTTGTTTTAAAACTCAGCATAGACGAAGCATTTGAAATCATAATGAATCACATACTCCCGATTCAAGGCATATGATTATCAAAAAATTCAGTTGCTTCATTTTACAAAATAACTAATTTTTAAATAGACAACCATTAAAGCATTTAGCAAAAAACTGAACAGTTCATATATGTTAAGATATGCTTTTAAATGTTTTGAATTTCAGCTGTTTCTTTTCCTGTTCTCTGTAAGAATGTGCCAAAATTCTGGAATTGTTAATATACATACTCGCATAACCTTTTCTTTTCTAAAAGAGAGCATCTCTGGGACATTTTCATGAGATTTGAAAGCATAACTACCTACTCACTTTGCTGAAGTAAATCTTTACCAAAATAAATCTGTTTTGATGGTGTGTTTTTGATTGATTTGAACTTCATTGTGTTTTTATAAATTGTTATGAAAATTCTAATAGTGAAGATAGTCATTACTATTTATGATTGCTGAGAACGTTGCTTATTATGCCTGTGCAATAATTTATTACTGCTTTGTTTGTGGGATGTTAGATATAAAACCAGTGATATATTAGACCCTAATTTCCATTCTAATATCAAGTAAAAACATCATCTAAAGGTGAAGAGTTTTTGGTGACAACGATCACTGTCACATATTCTAGGCAAGTGATATTTTTAGAGAGGTTTTGAGAAATGTAGCGAAAAGTTGTGAAGGAAAACCATGTCCTTCATGTAGGAGAAACTGCTGAGTGTAACTAAGAGAATGGAGACCATTTAGTGGGGATGTCTGATAAAATATGTGGTACCAGCCACTGTCTTTTCATGAGAATTTTATGCTAATTGCTAAACCATGGTGTGTCTGAATTTATTTATTTTAAAAATAAGTTTTATACATCCAACTTTTCTCTTTAACAAGGCAGTTAAAACCATCTCAGTCGTTTGGTTACATGTTTGGTAGGGCTACTAGTTTGTTGTGTATCTGTGTGTATAAACATGAGAGAGAGAAGGGAGTGTTTGGTGGTATTCACTGCTCCTTGCCTATGGATGGGACTTAGTTTCTAAGCAATTCATCATACTTTGTGGTGCTAAAATTATAACTGCTAACAATTTTTAAGTTTTGACAAAGTAGCAGATGATATACTAGGTACTTTGTATTCATCATCCATAGATAATAAAATAAAACCTATTGCTGTCAAGTTCACTCTAATTCATAGTGACCCTATGGGATATAGTAGAACTGTCCCACAGGGCTTCAAAGGCAATAACCTTTGCAGAAGCATACCCATATTTCTGCTGGATCGCCTAGTGGGCAAACTGCTAACCTTTTGATTATAAGCTAGGCTCTTAACTACTGCACTACCAGGGCTCATATATAATAATATGTAATATTGTAAAAGGAAACGTACAAATTATACAAACGGGTATTTACTGAAACATACAGGAGATAAAGTACAGCACCATGAAATATTTGAATTGCCCCAAAGATAGCAGGAAATAAGAAAAGGAAGAGCAAAGAATACAGAATACATTTAAAAACTAAAATAAAATGATAGACGTAAAACCATATCAATAATTGCATGTAATGCAAGTAGAATAAACATATCACTTAAGAGACAAATGTCTCATTGCACAAACTGTCCTAGGGTTACAAACGTCTGACTTACACACGCTCCGATATTAACTAAACCCTGTAAAGCCTTTTATAGTAAAAACTCAAGGTGCACACAGTGGTTCATAAAAACAAGTGAGAGCACTTTTGTTCATATATGACTATCATATATAAAGAAAACTGAATGAAATCTACCAAAAAAACAAAAAACAAAAAATAGGCATGCACACACATATACACACAACTATGATTAGTATGAGAGAATTTACTAAGGTTGCAAGATACAAGATCAATAAACAGAATTTTATTGTGTAAATTGTAATAGATACATGTTAGAAAATAAAATTATTAAAAATACAAATGTAAATACATTAAAGACATCAAGTAAAATTGTAAACAAATTACGTCTAAATTGTTTTTTAAAAAATATGTTTAAATTGTTCTCACCCACAAAAGAACAATTACAGCCCCTCAAATGTTTATAGCATTTGCCAAATATCCTTTATAGTTTATTTTCTTGTTTTTGTGAACAGTTGACATCAACTACAATACAATGACTATTTGCTTATCTGCAGGTGGCTCCACTACGTCCTCCAAATGGCATAATCCAATTGCCCATCTCACCCACAAAGCAATTACATAAAAACACTCTTCTTCACTCTACTCATATACGTCTGCAACATCCATCTAACAGTCTCCTCATTTGCGTGGCTTTAGCTCTGAAGATTTTGTTCTTTTATGCCCATTACAAAAAGACACCAAACATCTAGACTGCTTTATTTCCTCCCTGATCTCACCATCCTCCCAAGTACTAAACAGTGTCTGCAGTTGTCAGAATTCTTGTCTGTTATCTGTCTCATCCAAGCAAACTACTGCCATTGGGTCAACTCATAGTGACCTTGCAGACAGATATGACGTGATCTATAGAGTTTCCAAAGAGCACCTGGCAGATTTGAACTGCTGACCTTTTGGTTAGCAGTCATAGCACTTAAAACTCTACACCACCAGGGTTTCCAACCTGTCTCCTCCAGTGAGTAGTTTCTGCAGTCACAGTTCTCTTAAAAAAGAAAAATAAAAGAACCGGTAACACGTATACTTGTATCAATGTTTTTGTTGTTCTCTGCCATTGAGACAGCTCTCGCTCTTAGTGACCAAAAGAATAATTGTTGCCCAGTTCAGTCTTGGAAACCCTGGTGGCTTAGTGGGTTAAGTTCTACATCTGTTAACCAAAAGTTCTGCAGTTCAAATCTGCCAGGCACTCCTTAGAAACCCTATGGAGCAATTCTGTTCTGACATCTAGGGTTGCTGTGAGTCAAACCAACTCGAAAGCAGTATGTTTTTTTTTATTGGTTTTGGACTCTGTCTTAAAATTGCCAGCATATTTACTTCAACTGTTGTGGCTATCATGTCAGTCTATCTTACTAAAGGTCTCTTTTGTCTTCCCTGGCCCCCTACTTCAGCAAATACAGTATCTTGCTCTAGCAATTAACTCCCCTGATGATGTACCCAAATCAAGCAAGCCAGACAATGCACTGTTGTGATCCATAAGGTTTTCTTTGGCTAATTTTCACAAATAGATCATCAGCCCTTTCTTCCCAGTATGTCTCAGACTGGAGGCTCTGCTGAAAACTGTTGATGGGGGATGACCCTGTGAGCGTTATACATACTGGTGACATAGTTTACAGCATCATAGCAACGTTCAAGCCATCACCAGATAACAAACTGGCAAGTAGGTAGTTGTTCAGGATTATTGTTCAAAAGCTAGAAGGAATGCATGTAGTCACTGTACTGCAAATATTTCATTGAGTTCAACCATTTCAGGGGGCAGCTTATGATCAAGAACTGATTGTACGGAAGGAAGAAATCAAAGTTGCACTGAAGGCATTGGGGAAAAGCAAGGCTGCAGGAATTGATAGAATATCAACTGAGATATTTTAACAAAGGGATGCAACACAGGAAACAGTCATTTGTGCTGAGAAATTTGGAAGACAATCTGGTCAACCGGTTGGAAGAAATTGATATTTATGCCTATTCCAAAGAAAGGTGATCCAAAAGAATTCTTAAGTAGTCTAAGAATATCTTTCACATTACACACAAGTTAAATTTTTTCTGCAGATAATTCAAGAACAGTTGCAGCAGTAAACCAACAAGAAACTGCCAGAAAATCAAGCTGGATTCAGAAGAGAATGTGGAACCAGGGATATCATTGTTGATGTCAGGTGGATGTTGGCTGAAAACAGAAAATGCCAGAAGGATGTTTATCTATGTTTTATAGACTATGCAAAGGAATTTGACTGTATGGATCATAACAAATTATGGATAATGTTGTAAAGAATGAGAATTCCAGAACAATTAATTGTGCTCATGAGGAAACTTTACATAAATCATGGAGCAGTAGTTTGAACAGACCAAGAGGCTATTGTGTTGTTTAAAATCAGGAAAGGAAGAATTCAGGGTTACAGTCTTTCACTATGCTTCGTCTGTATGTTGAGCAAATAATCTGAGAAAATGGACTATATGAAGGACATTACGCCAGGGCCAGAGGAAGACTCTTTAACAACCTGCTTTGTGCAGATGACGCAACCTTACTTGCTGAAAGTAAAGAGGACATTAAACACTTATTGATCAAAACCAAAGACTGCAGCTTTCAGGATAGGTTATACCTCAGTGTAAAGAAAACAGAAATCTCACAACTGGACCAGTAAGCAGCAACATGATCAAGAGAGAAAAGACTGAAGTTGTTCAAGGGTTTCATTTTCTTTGGATTCACAATTAATGCCCGTGGAAGCAGCAGTCAAGAAATCAAAGGAACGTATCGGAATATATCCTGCAGAATCAAGGCCATTCACAACAACTGATACATGCACACGAACGTTCATTGCAGCACAGTCCACGATAGCAAAAAGTTGGAATCAACCCAGATGCCCAACAACGGAAGAATGGATGGGTAAACTTTGGTGTATGTACTCAACGGAGTACTATGCATTGATAAAGAACAACGATGATAGCAGGAAACATCTCTCAATTTGGTCTCAACTGGAGGACATTATGTTGAGTGACACTAGTCAATGACAGAAGGACAATTATTATACGAGACCCCTACGATAATAATTTAAAAGCATACTCGTATATAACAGAAAAGACTCTTTGGCGGCTACAAGGGTGGGGAGGGTGGCAGGGTGGGAGGGTGAGGGGCGAGGGTTTACATTAGATAGTTGTTAGAAATTTGGTAGGGTGAAATTGGTGACAATACACATTAGTAAGAAGATCAGTATTAATGGGACTTCTACACAACTTGTGTACTCCTCCTATCTTAACCCAATATTGTAAGCACAGAGTATGTACACTTTCATTTTGTATTAGGAAGAAAAAAGAAATCAAAGGACATATTGCATTGGTCAAATCTACTGTAAAGGACCTCTTAAAAATGTTAAAAAGCACAGACATCATTTTGAGGATTAAAATATATGTGATTCAAGTCATGGAATTTTTAGTCTCCTCACATGTACATGAAACCTGGACAATAAATAAGAAAGAAACAATGCTTTTGAATTAAGGTGTCAGAGAAAAATATTGTATATACCATGATTTGCCAGAAGAGCAAACAAATCTGTCCTAGAAGAAGTATACTTCCAGAATCCTCCTTAGAAGCAAGTGTGGTGAAACTTTATCTCTCATTCTTTGGACAGGTAATCAGGAAGTACCAGTCCCTGCTTAGTAAGGACAAGAGTCATCAAAAAAGAGAAAGACTCTGCCAGTCCCTGCTTAGTGAAGACTAGAGTCATCAGAAAAGAGGAAGACCTTCAGTGATGTGCATGAACCTGCCAAATGGGCTCAAATATAGCAATGATTGTGAGGATGAGACAGGACCAGGCTGTGTTTCCTTCTGTTTTATAAAGGGTCCCTATGAGTTGGAACCTACTCTACAATCCCTATTAACAACAATCAGACTCTCTAACTACACTCTAAGCTTCTAGATGGTGAGAATAATTTCACACTTATCTTTGTCTATAGAAGTTAAGCAATGTATACATACTAAAGTGCCTCATTATAAATAGAACACATTATTATAATTGTAAACTTCTGCTTAAGTAGTAATTTATATGACTTTCCTTTAGGTCCAAATTATGATTTTCTGAAAAGAAACAGCATAGAAGTCTAAAATAAGTAACGACATGTGTACTTTCTAACTCATATTCTCATAAACATGGAAGTATTTAGGTTGAAACAATAGGTGTTAGTTTTTGCAGTTTACTTAAAATGAAAATTGATGCTGCTTGCAAAATGAATGAGTCCTTTTAGCTAAAAAGGATGCTTTGAAATTGAAAGAAACTTTCGTCAGAGATGTAATAAGCAATGAGTTTCATTTTCAGCAAGGAGATTTCTTCATATGAATTGTGAGTACCTATTACATTGTTTTGTGTTAGAAATTTTGTATTATTCTAGTCCTATAATTGGAAACACGAGAAAGTGCTGAAAGCCTATTATGGTTGTTTGTTCCTAGTATAAAATGAAACATAAAAATGTAAACCCTCAAATGAAGCTTTTCACTGTTTTTGTGACAGTTCCTCTTGTTAGGGATGACAGAAACAAGTTCCAAACCTGCTGGTGGTATAATCCAAGCCGGCTGTACACATGTTTCTCAGGCTTTGCATCTTTTACTCCTGAACAAAGTTTCTAACTTAA
Source organism: Heterohyrax brucei (assembly GCA_028571685.1). Lineage (NCBI taxonomy): Eukaryota > Metazoa > Chordata > Mammalia > Hyracoidea > Procaviidae > Heterohyrax > Heterohyrax brucei. Next base: position 98,382,954 of record CM053148.1, read on the forward strand.
GAACAGTGTTTTCCCTACTATTTACTCCTTTATGATGTTGCTTGTTACTTTTTATCTTTGTGTTAGTATTCATATGTTTTCTTTAATTTTTCTCTTTGGCCTTTGTTTTCTTCCTTTATTTCCCAGGATGGCTTTCTAGTATTTTTAGAGCTTGCACTTTCTGAAAAGATTACCTTTGCTTTGACAAAAGAGTCTACTAATAATACATGCCTTCTCATTGCTCATCTGACTTTATTCATAAAATTTTTAAAAGCCTAAAATGATTTTTAAGAGAATGACATGGAAAATAATATTCATAACATTTTCTTCTAAATATAGGTAAATCCTAGCAGACAGAGCCGTTTTCTATCCCTCTTCAGTTAAGTTTATTAGTAACAGCGGCCATATACCGAGCATATAATCTATGTCAGGCACTGCTTCAAGCATTTTATGATTATTCCCTTAGTCAAGTTTTATAATAGCCCTCTGAGGCAAGTGTTACTATTATCTCCATCAAAAATGAGGAGACAGTCACTGAGACTTTGGACAGGCAAGAACTGACTGACTGAAATTAAACTAAGTTTTGAATGATTCCAAAACCACTGTCCTCAACGTCTTTCTTAATATGTTATGTATGAGAGACTTTTCTACATAGTTCCTTGGCCCTTGTCTGTAAAATGTCTTCAACATACTGAGGACAGTAGATTGGTATATTCATGCTAATAAATCCCAAAAACTCTTATTTTTTTTACAAGAAAATAGAGAAGCTGGTGTGTGATACAGGAAAGGATTCCTATCTAAACTTATGGTTTCATATATAGTATAAAGTTGGCTAGAAACTCTGGTGGTATAGTGGTTAAGTACTATGTCTGCTAACCAAAAGATTGACAGTTCAAATCCACTAGACACCCCTTGGAAAATCCACGGGGCAGCTCTTCTCTGTACTACAGGGTTAGTACGAGTTGACTAGGAATTGACTAGGTGGCAGTAGGTTTGGTTTGAGTTTATAAAGGTGGCCTAGAAATATGATATGTACGTTAAGCTCATCTTCTAATTACAGGCAAGAACAAAGCATACTGATTATAAATCGATCGATTGACTGTGAATTGGCTGGGAGGTTTACTGCAGTTAATCCTTACCCATGGCCAACATACTTCTGTATGAAGTTGCATGGGTGAAGTCATGATCATTGGAATGTGTGTTGTAAGGATTTGCATGTTCTGCCACTCACAGAGGAAATGATGTGCTTTTTGATGAGAAGCCGATTTACGATATATTTGAAGTTGACTCAACTGAATGACTGGCTAGAATTTGTGTCCCCCTCCCTTCTTCAGGCTAAACATTGCTGTTAGCTGCCACGGGGTTGGGTCCTGAGCCAATGTTTAGCCCCTGTGCAGTCATGTCCTATCCACATGATGTGTTTTATATCAAACTGTTCTAATCCTGTAGGGTTTTCACTGGCTGACCAAGTCTTTCTTCCTCAGGCTAAAGACTGTACCAGATACAGAAACCATAAAGGAACTTTTTTTTCATTAAAGCTTTTAGAAGTGTATTCTAGTATCTATCTGGAAATCAAGGCTATTATTGAACTTTTGAATTTGTGTTTCTTTAGGTTCTGATTCATAATCCTTGAAATAATGTAATCCAGTGGTTATGTTTTGTTTCTTCCATTTCAATCATTACCCTGGTAGTAATTTTATATACAACTCAACTGGGTAGGTCCCCTGTCACATCTCCCAAAATTCTTCTTCCCATTTAATCTGCAGAGGGCTGGATCCTACTCGACAGCACTGGGCTGGGCTGCTTTCTTAATTCACTCAACATGTTTTTATTGTCCCAGTCATTGTTCTGTATACATTAGTCTTCTTGTCTTTCTTATCACCCAAACATAGGGCATCGTACTTCCATTTGGAAGCTGCTTTTTGGAAGTGTGACATTCCGATAACAATTACACTGAACAATACCCTTGACTTTGAGCTGGCATGTGTTTAGGGAAACTGTAAACTGGCTCATGGTCATCAAATTACATAAGTGGTAAAACAGGTAGTACTCAGTAATATATAATAATAATGTTTCCCCTGTTGTCTCATGTGTCAGTTTACATGTGTGTATACACACACACGCACACACATACACATACATACACACAATCAGAATCATCAGCTCCATTAAGTTGATGATTCTACTCCATAGCCTTATTTTGAACCTCTGACGTCATGGTTTCATGAAATTCATCATAAGAGAGACTACCAGGAAATTATGGATGAGTTAGCTATATCGTTCACTACTAATAGAGAAGTGTACAAAAACTACAGTGGTTAACACTTTTTAACCCAGTGAGTTTTGTCTCCTTCTAAAAGATAGTATAATCACATTGTCATCATGTTCTTAAGTAGAACTGAAGATGAAAACAGAGATTGGTAGCTCTAATGTTGCATCTTGCTGTGGATATGAGTATGTTCCATGTCATGGATCGAATTGTATCCCGCCAAAAATACGTGTAGCCATGTGGCTGGGCCATGATTCCCAGTATCTTGCGACTGCCCTCCATTTTGTGGTTTTCCTATGCTGTGTGTTAAAGGATTAGGGTGGGACTGTAAATCCCTTTACAAGATCACCTCCCTGGTGCACTGTAAACGGAGTTTCCCTGGAGCATGGCTTGCCCCATCCTTAACCCTTTCAGCCTGCAAGAGATTAAAGGGCAGAGAAGCAGGCACAGAACTGGGAACCTCGCACCATCAAGAAATCTGCACGGGAGAAGAGCGCATCCTTCAGACCTGAGGTTCCTGTTACAAGATGCTCCCTGGACAAAGATTGATGCAATACCGGACTTTCCTCCAGAGCTGACAAGAGGGAAAGCCTTCCCCTGGAGCGGACACCCTGAATATGGACTTGCAGCCTACCAAACTATATAAGAATAAACCTTCCTTTGTTAAAGCCATCCACTCCGTGGTATTTCTGTTAGAGCAGCTCTAGTTGACCAAAACACTCCACTTATAATTCCTAGGGCTTGGAATCTAGGTAACCGTGATAGATTATATTCTCTATATTTTCCCTCTCTTATACTTTGGTATGCTATGGTGTACACACTTATAAAAAGCACTAGCCTGTACATCTGAAGAAGCCTTTTTGACATAGGGTGGTGAAGAGGTTGGCTGGTAGCCTAAAGGTCTGCAGTTCAAATCCTCCAGCTACTCTTTGGAAACCCAATGGGGCAGCTCTACTCTGTCCTATAAGGTCACCACGAGTCATAATACACTCAATGGCAATGTGTTTGAGTACATCTAAAAGAAAATTGATTAGTCTCAAAGATGAAAATATTTGCTTAATATGACTCCTTTGGGAGTAAGCATTAATCAAAGGCTTGCAATGATCCGTAATTAGTTCATTAAGTGATTGTAGGTATGCTGGTGAATTATTCTGAAATGACTGAGAGTTCTTGAAATATGTTAGCCTTTATCATATTTGACATATTTTCTCTTGATATTTTACTTAAATTACATAATTGAAGACATTGTTTTCTATCTGGACTGTAATCCTTACCTTGCAACTTCTGCTTCAAACTTTGTATAAAGCTCAGATAGAGTAACTTTTCTGACGATATAAATCAAATCAAAGCTTTCCTCAGGTTAAAACTCTCCAATAGCTGCTGTAACTCTTAACCGCTGTGCCATCAGGACTCCGATAGTTTCACATCACTCTAAAATAAAATTTAAACTTTGATTCTTGCCTGCAATTCCTGTATCAATCCTATCAATGTTTCCCTCACACTCTGTGTTCCAGCCACACCAGCTTTCTTTATGCTTAAAGCTTTGTTCTTCCAGATGGCTTTGCATCTATCCACTGCCTAATAGGAAATCCTGGTGGTGTAGTGGTTCAATGCTGTATCTGCTAACCAAAAGGCTAGCAGTTCACGTCTACCAGAAGCTCCTTGTAAACCCTATGGAACAGTTCTACTCTGTCCTGTAGGGTTGCTATAAGTTGGAATTGACTTGACAGCAGTGAGGTTTTTTTTTTTGGTTTTCTTCCTAGAATGGAAACTCTGTGCAGTGCAAATGGTTAATATTCTCTGTTCTTAACCAAAAAGCGAGAGGTTTGACTCCATCCAGAGGCAATTTGGAGGAATAGTCTGAAGCTGTACTTCCAAAACTTCAGCTATTGAAAACTCTGTGAAGCATAGTTCTGTTCAGACATACGTGAGATCACAGTGAGTCTGAGTTGACTCTGTGGCTATAAGTTACCGCCTAGGTTGCCTTATGATTCCTGTTTCTTATTTCAGTGGTATCTTTTCCATAGGCATACCTTCTCTAACTCTTCAATATAAAATATGGTCCAGTTCAACCAGCAACTCGCAGTGTTTTTCTATTCATAGTTGATTTATAGCTTTCATTGCTTTATGAAATTTTTTCATTGACATCTTTGTTTATATTAATCAGATGTAAGCTTCGTGAAAGCAGGCACTTCTTATTGAAAGCTCTTTTCACAAAACTTAGAATAATGTTGTTCAGATAATAAATAGGTACTCAATGTAAATTGCTAGAAAGGTTTTAAGAAGGGACCTCTCTCCACCTCTCTGACTTGTAGGACAATGATTCACAAGGCTTTTAAAAAATTCTATGCCACCCTTTTTATTAGTGTTTTTTTTTTTTTACAGTTAGAAATTTTATTACTAGTGAACATCTGAAGTTTTGTACATAAGCTAGAAACTGTCACTCATTTCATCAGAGAATTTGGGGGAAATGTAGAAATAATCAATGTTCTTAGGCCTGCACAGTATTTCTTAAAGAATTTCTAAACTTCTGTAAGTTTCTGACCTTAATAATACTTTTCCCCTTTTCACAGTGTCTTTTTAAAGAAATAGCAACAGAGAGGTGGGCCAAGATGGCAGACTAGTCATGCCAAGCCAAGCCAAGCGCCAAGTTGGATCTGATTCATGGTGACACTAGAGGCCAGAGTAGAACTGCCCACTAGAGTATTCAAGGAGCTCCTGGTGGATTTGAACTGCCAACCTTTTGGTTAGCAGTGGTAGCACTTAACCCACTACACCAGCAGACTAGTCATATGTCTCCTTAATTCTGTCTGAGAAGGGCTAGAAATATAATTGAATGAAGCAATGTGAACATTCTATCTAACCATTGAAAGAAGCAGACCACCATAGCTTCAGAAAACTCCCAAAATAATCAAAAAAACTTTCCAGAAGAAGAACCTTCCAGTAGTCATCAGAGGCAGAATACAAAAGAATTATTGAATGCAGGACACAGCATCCAGAGTTCTGTTCAGTTAGCGAAGTCACAAAGCTCAATCAAAGCTAAAGTATTAAAATTAAGGAAACAGAGATCTTAACATGTAAACTATGACACTGTCACTCTGTAGAGAAGAATCTATTACGGTGTTTATAGCCCTTTCAGATGGAGAGGAAGTTAAGGAGATATACAAAAGTTAAAGATTGGTTTAAACCTAGAACATTAAGGGAGAACAAAGGGGTAGCTGCAAAGAAGTAGCATCATTTGCAATTCTAACAGGGAGTATAACCTACTGAGTAAATTGCAATTCATTTGCATTACTTCTGATTCTGGAGAAGTTCTACTTTTTCTTTAGCAGAAATTTGCTTGACTTTATCTTCCTCCTTCACATCTACTGTTCCGCTGTCTGGCTGTGTACTACTCTGATTATCATTAGCAAGCTGAGTGGCTTTGCAATAAGAAATCACAATCTGTTCAGTTTTTCTGGAACTAAAGCAAATCACTGTGTCTCAGGTGGACAGAGGAGTGAGCGTGAAGTTTGCTTTTGGAGGATATTCTTACTACTTGGACTGGTACTGTAAAATAAGTGTATATTGCATCTTTAATGGGGACTACAAGAAGTCACCTTATCCATTTATTTGTAGGTTTCTTCTGGGTTTGGCTTGATAGAATATATAAGTCCTACACAGGTAGTTGGGTCCTCTGTACAGCAGTACAGAAATTAAAAAAAAAAAAAGAAATAAAGTCCTCTATTTTTTGAACTTTTAATATGGCAACAACTGTGTTTTGAAATTCTGCAGGAGATATGAGGTAAGCTAATTGAGATTCAATTAGTACGTCACATGCTTTTTGCTATGCAGGAGCTAACAGGCGGTCTGTCTGTTAGAAATTACTCATAGCTGGGTGAGAGCTAGATGAATAGTAATTTAGACCTTGAAAGACACACAAGTCTATAAATGGAAGTAAAAGTGAGGCTAATGGAAGATCACCCAAGAACTTTTCAGAATTCCCTAATGAGAAAATTTAATTTTCATATTTGACATTAGGGCTTATAATAATGACAAGACCTCAATATTGAGTACAATTAGATCCATAAAATGTATTACAAATATCTTGAAAACTACCTATTAAATTGAAATTTCAAGCAGGATATGTCTCATTGCCCTGTAATGGTTTGTTGCATGAGAAATTCTGAATTTACTTTTCTTTGTCATTAACAACGAATGTAATTCTATATAATTATGCATAACAATCAAAGTGCTCTTATCAAACCCCCAAACAAAACGCCACTCTTCTGTTCAAAACACTAAGAAAGTTCCCTAGCTTCCTCTGGAACGAAGCCCAAGATGCTTACCATAGATTTCTAGGTACCCAGTGGGCCTCCACTCCATCCCCGCTCTCACCTCATCACCCTCCACTCTTTCCATTTGCACAGCTGTCTAAGTCACTGTGACTTTGTTTATCTGTTTCAAGACCATAGCATGTAGTTCACTTCTTGGGACCTCTGTACTTTCTGTTCCCTTAGCCAGAATGCAGCTATTCATGTGGCTCCCTTCTGTATACTTTGCTCTGCTTTTCTCAACGATCAGTGAGATGATACCTGATTATACTACCTAAAAAAGAAGCAGCCTTCTTCCAAGACTCATCACCTCTGTAATCCTTATCCTGCTCAATGATTTTTGTTATTGCTTACGAAAACACCTGCTGCCATTGAGTTGATTTCCACTCATAACCACCCTGTCTTTTGTTTATTTATTTTTATTCTGTATTCCACTAGACTAGAAGCTCCCTGAGGCCAAGCACTTTTTAGTTTATTCATGTCTATATTTGCTGATACATGTTGTTGTTGTTAGCTCCAGCTGAGCAGGCACTGACTCGCGGCCACCTCATACACAGCCCCACTCCTGTGTCACACCCATGATGGTGACAGAGGTGACTGCTGTGATCCACAGGGTTTTGTTTTGTGAGTTTCCACGGTAGAGCGCCAGGCCTTTCTTCCTAGTCCAGTCTTTCTTAGTCTGGAAGCTGTGCTGCAGCCTGTTCTGCATCACAGCACCACGCAAATTTTCCCTGACAGGCAGTGGTGGCTGTACATGAAATGCGTTGGTTGACAGTAAACCTAGGTCTCTTGCATAGAAGGTGAGACTTCTACCACTGTCCCGCCACTGCCTCTTGATACATATTTAAGAAAAAACATTGCTGTCAAGTTGATTCCAACTCACACCAACCAACAGGACAGAGTAGAACTGCTCTATACAGTTTCCAAGGAGTGCCTGGCAGATTCAAACTGCCAACCTTTTGGTTAGCAGATGTAGCACTTGACCACTACACCACCTGGGTTTCTGGCTACATATTAGGCACTCAGTAAGTATCTGCCCAGTGAATGAAAGATTTATGAAGGATGGTGAGTCTTTGTGAGTTTTCCTCATCAGCTAATGGTATTTTCACTAAAAAAAGAGAATAGGGTAACAATTTTTATATGTATGATTAGAGGTTAGTATTTGTGTTACAGTAAAGCTATTATTAAAATTACTTGGGTAATATTAAGTTTTGGAGAAATGTCCTTTTGTCTATTTTAATAGATACTCCCAGCTAATCATACACTTTAAAAAGCATCCTAATTATGATGTCTAACATAAAAAATGGCATTTGTTCAAATAGTACTTAACATTAATTTCTGATAAAGCAGAGAAATGATCATTAATATGAAAACAATCTTAAGTCACTTTATTATTTTTCAGCATTCTTTATTGCAGTCCAGGGAATGGAAATTGCAATCAAAAGTGTGCTTTATTTCAGGTTACTCAAAAATAAAATAATACAATCACGAAAACTATAAAAATTTAAGCAGAAACAGATATGGATGGCAATTTTATTTAAGTCTCACTTCTTTAAGCTAGATTTCCTAAGCTGGTTATGACAAAATAATTCTCTGATCTTAGAAGATGACTGCATAGATACTGTTTGCTTGAAATTTATTATTTCTCACACGAAATAGTTTACCAATAATTCACTGAACCAAATTCCAAACCAACTGCCATTCATTTTAACTCATACCGACTCCATAGAACACAATAGAACTGTCTCATACAGTTTCCAGGAAGCAGTTGGTGGATTCAGACTGTCTGCCTTTCAGTTGGCAGCCCGTTGCTTAACTACGGCACCACTAGGGCTCCACGTAGTTAAAATTCCTAAGTTCAGAGTACTGTATGTATATAACACATGAATACATGTGAATTATACATTATACATATATATGTGAACCAAGAGATTTATAAACTTTTATTTCCACTAATGTGTGTAAATTTGCACCCTCAGCAGGGAATAGGGGCAATTTGAAGACAATAGCCAAAGCCAAGCATAGGATATATATATATATACACATATATATATGTATTTTTTTTTACTGTTTTCCCCTAAAAGAATTCATTCAAGCATCAATATTGGCTTGGCATCAATATAAGTCTTAACACATTGTGGGGTATTAGAGATAATACTGAATCAATGGGGAAATTTTCATTTACTGCATCAGTACTTCCTGTGGTTTGTGCCTGAATTTACCACAGTGAAAACATTCACGTTCAACATTATTTAAGCCATAAAACAATTGGCTATTAGAATCTGCTGGAAACCACACAAAATGAAAGAAAATGGACTGACTACATGGATCTTTCATATCATTTACAGTGTTCAAGTGGCTCTAATTTCCACGTGGAAAGAAAACCTAAATGACCTACCTTGGATATTAAAGCTCTTACCTGGAATTTTTTTTGTTTGTTTTGGTCCTGAAATGATTATTGTATGAAGAAGCAGTTATTTGGAAGCTGAAACTGGGTTTCACTATAATTTTGTACTACATTAAACTATTAACCTTTCTCACTAATCCACTTAGTGCATGAATTATAAAAAATAGATAATATGTACCCATACCTAGTGAATTTATTCATTACTCTTTCTAAATGAAAACGATTTAACCGTGTCAAAAGCGGATTTTTTAAACAGCGTTGATAGTCTTGTCATAATTCTGTTTCTTTTAGTTTCACAGATACAGGGTAAAGGGAAGATTTTTAACAGTTATTCTAAAGTGACCATCAATCATTACTAAATAAAGCTAAATCGAATCCAGATTCTACTGTATTTTGCCCCTGGGTGGCATTTTAGTAAGGAGATCAGACACATAATTGCTAAGAAAATAATTGCAGGGTCAGCTGGATATGCTTTTTGTAGCTACTTATAACATATTAAGTTAGTTTGTCTGAGTCATGTGTGAAAAAGTGAAGTAGAATAGCTAGTACTTTTTAAAATATACATGCTCCAGTGATTGACTGCTGCATAACAGCCTATCCCTAAACTTGGCAAATTAAAACAAGTATAATTTTATTATATTGTATGATTTAGGGATCAGAATTTTACTGGGGCATTCTTCTATGCCTTGTGTTACTGGCCATGGTCAATAGTTTTTTTCAGAACATCTTCAGCATACAACAAGAATTTTAATTAATACTAAAACTTTCTTGAAGGCAATTCTTGCTATTCACATTTATTATTTATTTGCTATGTATTTTTTATTATGTGAAAATGTTCTCCCTCCGTGGCCTGAGTCTTTGTTTCATCACTTTCCTTCCCCTTCCCTAATGCATTGTCAAAACTCTTTTCTACAGTTCAACCAAAATGTAAACCAAACCAGATATCACAAAGTAAGACCTGGAAATTCACCTCCTGGGTCTATTTCCAAAAAGAATTGAAAATAGATTCTCAAAGAAATACTTCTAACCAATGACCACAGCCAAATACCTAAACTAGCAAAAAGGGGGAAACAACCTGATGTGAACCAATACATAAATGGATAAACAAATCCTAGTGTACCCATACATAAAATATTATGCAGCCCTAATAGGAATACAGAGCTCTGGGGGCCAGTGGTTAAGAGCTCAGCTGCTAACCAAAAGGCTGAAAGTCTGAATACACCAGTCACTCCTGGAAATCCTATTAGACAGTTATATTCTGTCCTATAAGATTGCAATGAGTAGGCATTTTCTAGCCTGAAGTGGGTTTAAATAACAGTCAAGTACTGATAAATGCCTTAGCATGGATGAAATTAGAAAACATTACACTAAGTAAAAGAAGGCAGACATAAAATGACATGCATTTTTTTTATTCCATTTACACGAAATATGAAGATAAGGTTAAACCACAGAGATAGATAGCAGATAGCAGATTGCTGGTTGTTAGGGGTTGGTGGTGCAGCTCTAACTAAAAGTTAGGCAACTGAAACCCACTACTGCTATGTGGAAGAAAGATGTGTCAAGGTGGTTTCCATAGAAAATCAGGGCTGTGGAAACCCTTTCTGGCAATATCAGCATTCATCAGGACAGTCAAGTTATAAAACTGATTTGTCTCTATCCAACCCATCCAACCTATCATACCTACCCAACCCTGCAGCTATATGTATCTCTTACTTAACCTATGGAGCAGTTCTACTCTGTCCTGTAGAGTTATTATGTGGTAGAATCCACCCGAGGACAATGGGAATGAGTATGGACTGGTGGAAGAGGGCAATGAAGCGTTACTGCTTAATGACAACGGATGGGGTTTTATTTGGGGATGATGTAAAGGTTTTGGAACTAGGCGAATAGAATCACTGCACAACACTGGGAGCCTTCTACATGTCACTCAGTTGTTTACTTTAAGATGGTTAATATTATGTTATGTGAATTTCCCCTCAAAAAATGAAATGGAAAAACTTTAAAGATAAGACTAAAATAGTCCTCCTTTGTCCTCTCATCACTGTCTCAGCATGTCTAATTTTTCCGTTCTTTTTTGCCAACAGTTTTCTCCCATGGTTACCGCAGTGGCCCTGTCCCCACTGCTGCTCCTCCATCCTTTGCAATATGGCTTCTTTGTGATGTTTTCAGAATGTTTTCCACTCTTTTCATCAGTGGCCTTCTGATTGCAAACACAATAAACTCTGCTCTTGTGTTAAGGAACTTCTCTGCTGCCTCTGACACCGCTGATCTCACTATTCCAATACTAGTCAGTACCCTTCAGAGTCGTCACCATCTCCTGGTTCTCCTCTGTCTTCTACCGAGGCTTCTCTGGCCTAGTCTAGCTTGTAGATGCTCATTTTCCTCACTTGCTCTGACTGTTGTCTACTACTTCTGTCCTGCTGTCACTCCCCAGGTGATTTACTCTTTGCTCACACTTGCGAAGGGGTGTCTGTGTGAGTGTGTTTGTGTGTGTACACATGCTGGGTTGATCAGATACTTCTTACTCTACAGAAGTGAGACATGGGCATGTAACCTCCAGAGAGTTCACAGAATAATCCACTAAAGAGCAAAAAGATATTCCAGAATTTCTATGTATCTTATCAGAAAAGGTACAAAAGAATTTTTCTTGTATTCAATACACAGATGAGAATTGGCGTTCGCCTTTCATCAGAATTTCATAAAGTCTAATTCACATGACTCCACCAAATCTAGGGTATTCAGAAGAAGACGCTTTCCAACATGGGAGGTTTAAAGTTGACATTCCACTTGTTTAATCTCTTTTTTGTTTATTACAGTTTATCAGTATCTCCTTATGTAGATTAATCAGAATCTTAAATAAATCTAGCAAAGAGACCTGTGGCTTAAAAAATAATTATAAGAAACCACAAAATGAAGACATATCTATAAGAACAATAAGAGAACACTGAAGTTAGCACTTTTAGTCCTGCCATTAGTTCTTCATTGGCCACAATACAAAATAAAAATAATTATAAGCCTGAGTCAAATTGTTCAAACAATTGTACCAAAGGCATTTTTTCCTAAGGTAGTAATAAAGGCTTTAATAGAACAATTTAATTGATTTTTTTATCCTGGTCTGTGTTTAGTATATGTAACTGTATCTATATATTTTTAAGAATCAGTTTAGCTATTCAGGAGAAAAAAAAAAAAAAAAACTCTAGTAACTATTCTAGCCAGGGACTAAGCCCGATGCTGACTCATGAGTCTCCTCCTTCCCCAAACCAAATAAAAAAGCCAAACCCATTGCCATGCAATTGATTCTGACTCATGATAGAGATCCATCCTATAGGACAGAGTAGAACTGCCCCACAGGTTTCCAGTGAGTGCCTGGTAGATTTGAGCTGCTGACCTTTTGGTTAGCAGCCATTATTCTTGACCATCACCCCTCTAATGTTTCTGCTACCTCCTAAATTGGTTGAGAGGATGAGCATCCTCACAAAGACCTACATAAACTTTTCTTGGTATGCTTACTTGTTATAATAAATAATGCATATATAGAAAGGATCTGACTCCCCAGTGAGTTCTGTGGCACTTAATCAGCTCTATGCTCCATGTTCTGCATCATTCCTGATGCAGAATGTGGGCACATAGTGAACGGTTAATCCAAGATGTGAGTGTCTATGTATGTATGTATGTGTATGTGTGTAAATTCTTTAAAGGATGTAAGTTAACACTGGTTTACGGTTTAATTTAAGCACAAGGATTAGAAATGCAAGAAGAACTTTATGCTTTAAGATAAAGATGATCTATCTTTAACCTTTTTGTGTATCATATGTTTCTTTCAGAATATTCTGTGCACACAAAAATATGTAGATTACTGGAAAATTTAAAGGCTATTTGCAATCTGTTACATACATAATTATATCTGTGTCTTTGCACATATTGTATTGACTGCACATTTGCTGATGTGAGAAAAAGCAAAACAAGAAACTTAGAAATTAGCTGTATATCAAATGTTTGTTACAATCTTTGCACATTGAATAAGATGTATTTTTCAAATTTTTTTTTTTGGGGGGGCTGTGATTTTTTCCAGATTTATGTACAATATCACTCCAAAACATAGGTTCATGTGTCCGGTGATTATTTGACCATATTAACTTGTGTTTACCTCTAGAACCTAGAATAGTTACTAAATTATTTAAACACATTACTTTTGGCGTCCTAAACCATGTGTTCTGTGAAAACTAGAAATAGAGAACCTGGAGGAAAACACTCTCAGCCCGGAAGGTTCCCATGCCACTCACTTTTGATTAGCCAAAGTGAGTCACATGACAACACCCAACAGCAAAGGAGCTGGGAAATGTAGTCTACCATGTGCCTAAGAGAAGAAAACTAGACATGGGTGAATACTTAGAATAGTGAGCTCTAAGTCTCTAATGGAAACCCTGGTGGTACAGTGGTTAAATGATACAGTGGCTACCCAGACAGCTGACAGTCATGTCCATCAGGCATTCCTTGGTTACCCTATGGGGCAGTTCTACTCTGTTTATAGGATCTCTATGAGCCAGAATCAACTCCGTGGCAGTGGATTTGGTTTTCTTTGGTTATGTTTCTATGTGATTTTTTAAAGCAATACAATGTCTTATCAGCCCATAGAAATCTATTTCATGTTTATGCTGAAAAGTACTGGGGTAGTTTTTAGTTAACTCACTATTTTCATCAAGTCATATATTTTATATCATCAAAAGTTGTATCTGCATTTCTCTTCATTGTGTCCTTATTATCTAGCCCTCGCGTGTGTTAAGTGCTTAGTGTTTGTTGAATTAACGATGTAATTTCCTTTAATCATAAATAATCAGGCTACATCCAGCCAGAGTAGGTGCCAGTTAGTATATAAAAAGTAGTTGTACAAGTAGTTTGGATACTTATGAACTTACATGATCCATGAATAGGCAGCATAAAGGTCACAGTCTGGAGCCCTCATTTTTCCAGAAATACATTACCATGAGGGAGTGACTGGCTGAGGTATATGCCTGTTTCATACTGACGTTGTAGACTGAATTATGTCCCTCAAAAAATGTGCGTATCAGTTTGGCTGGGCCATGATTCCCAGTACTGTGTGATTTTCGATCCTGACTATAAGATGTTAATGAGGGCGGATGGGCTATAGTTTTATTGATGAGGCAGGGCTCAATCTGTAAGACTGTATCGTACCTTGAGGCAATCTTTAGGGATATAAAGGAAAGGGAAACAAGCAGAGAGTTGAGGATCTCAGACCACCAGGAAAGAAACAGTGCCAAGAGCAAAGTGCATCCTTTGGATTTACAATCCTGTGCCTCAGAAGTCCAAGGGAAGATGGACAACAAGGACCTTCCTCCAGAGCCAACAGGGACAGCCTTCCCCTGGAGCTGATGCTCTGAATTTGGACATTTAGCCTCCTTTTTCTGTGAGAAGGGAGATTCCTCTTTGTTAAAGCCATCTACTTGTGGTATCTCTGTTATAGCAGCGCTGGATGACTAAGACAACAGATACAAAAAAGCTACAGAAATTCTGGCATTCAGATTTATCTTCTTTGGCAGATGTCTGCCACCAGTGTTGAAAAATACTTGTAAGTAATCTGAGATAAAAATAAAATAAAATAAAATAAAAAAATTAGTGTAAAATTTCACAGTGCTCACTATAGTTAGAATAGATTTGGAAGGCTTAAGCTTTATGTTTGGTGTAGTTTTTATATGCTAATATATCTGAAGTCTCAAGCATGCAAATTATATTTTAATCATAGGAACACAGTGCTTCTCCTAAGTCACATCCACCTGTATAAAACACATCTTCTATGCTGATTATCTGTGATAATTCTAATATGTGACACAGGAATTGCATTATTATATAAACAAGCGGATCAGAGTCCCATATCTATAGATGGCAATCACTGAATTCATTTTAATAGGGCTGTGGGACTGAGATTAATTCTTGTTCACGGTTGTTGTTACTGCTTGAAGCTAAAGGTGGCACCACTTAGTAACACTAAAAAGGGGAACAGAGGAGATTTTGTTTCTCTGGCACTCACTCAATACAACTCCTTGAGATGACTTGGTGTAGATAATGCCCTCCCGTAACACCCACATCTTCTGAGGCTCCCCAGAGTCATATCAAACACTGGGAACCACCAGTCAGGGAGGTGAAAATCTGAGGCTGTCCTTCAACAGAGTTGCTTTGGAGTGAAGATTCGGAGAGGCAGAGGAATGCACTCTGATTTCATGTGTGGGTATCGCTGAGAGTTCACTTTCTCCACTAGGGAGAGCTGCTACTAATTTTCTTTCTAAATCAGTAAGACATAAGAATATCTAGGCAAGGGAAATCGTTTTATCTCTTGAGATCCGGACAGTCTAAATCCAACTGGAATAAAGAATTCAACTAGCATGGCTTTGATTTTTCATTTTGAAATACTAGACACCTTAATTATTGTTTTGAGAAGATTAGGCTTTTACCCTGCTTAAATGTAAAGCAATTTCCTTTTTTTTTTCCTACTCAAGAAGGGTAGTATATGCTCTGATTACCTTTCATTCTGTTCTAAACATTTTAGTAATTAGAAAAGAGGTAGCACCAGTTCATCACAGTACATTTAAACAGAATGTGAGTTTGGCTATTTTGACATTAGACTAGGACCTACATAAGAGTACATTCATGCATACATATGCAAAATTAGTTTAGATGGACACTTCTTAAACTGAACATTTGGAAGGTCCGTAGCACCTTGTGCTTGTCGCTGTCATAGAAGTTATTATATTGTGTTAGAATACTTGTTTACTTGAATATCTATCACGATGGTGAGCACTTGAAGTCAGAGACTACGACTCGCTCCCTTCTGTAAATCCAGTTTTTAGCAAATGGCTAGCATGATATAGGTGCTCAGTAAATATTTTTTGAATGTGTGACTAAAGAATGCATCACCAGTTTTTTAGTGTTTAATAAACAATAATGAGATTTAGTACTTGAAACAATAGCCAATTATTATTGTTTATGAGTCTGTTGATCATCTGGACATTTCTATTTATATAGCCAGATCTTAACTGATTTTGACCAGACTCCTTTGCAGTCCTATGGTCATCTGATGGTCTTGGCTGGGACTGTGATTTCTAAAATAGCGTTATTCACACATCTGGTGTTTTATTTACCATTAACATGGATAATGTGAGTGATTATGTCACAAGTCTCTTACCATTTAACAACTTACATACAGCTTGTTCACATGAAAGCAGATAGTATCTGCTCTGTGGAATTTATAATTAATGTTACTCAAATAATTTGAACTTTGTCTTTGGTTCTGCAGAGATAACTTCTAAAACTTTAGAATTTCTCCAGTGTTGAATTCTAGAACCATTTCAGATTACCCCTCAGTGTTTTTGCTAATAAGATGACTCTTGAGTTGGAGCTGGTCAGGTGAGACAGACCCCTCATGTGATATCAGACTGACCTCAGGGTAGATTTCTGGAGGTTGAGTTCAGCCTCCAATCAATCATGCCCACGTAATGAACCACCACCCCCCAACTCCACTCCCACCACCCCCACCCTGCCCAAAGCTCTAGACACTGAATTTCCATGAACTTTCTGGTGGGCAAAAGACATCAGTGTTCTAGAAGGTGACACATTCCTTCTGTACAGAGAAGCTACCCGTGGGGGAACCTCCCAGACCTGACCTTATACTCACATGTCTCTTTGTGCTGGTCCTGATTTGTGTCGCTTTTACTGTAACTGTAATCACAATTATAATGCTTCCCTGAGTTCTTTGAGCTATTCTAGAAGATTACTGAACCTGAAGGACTAGCGAGAGTCAGCACATCAGAAGTGGGGGTGTCACAAGGACCCCGATGTTTGTAGCTGGTGTCTGAAGTCTGGGGCTACCTTAGCGGTCTGGAGGACCTGTGAATTCTGAACTAGCTCTGATGGTTCATGCCAGGCGAAGGAGCGGCACATTTTCCATTTGTGTCAGTACAGAGGTGAACAGAGTGGAACTGACTTGACCCGATCAAGGATTCAAGAGCTTAATAAAAATTACAAGTCTTTCTGAGGCCTATACTCAGAATCACAATTCCATTTTTGACTCTTTTTTGGGGGGTGAGGGCAGGGTCCAAGCAAGTCACAAGCAAACCTACAACAGGTATGAGACAAAAATTCCATGTTTTGGTGAGAGGAGTTACAAATTATCAGGACTGTCTTTAACATTCAGCACAAATAATAAAATATCCAGAGTGTGACAAGGAAGCTAGCTAGCTACTGTGACATGATAAAATCTGAAAGTGTCCCCCTATGACACCAGCAGCGTAATTAACTTCTTTATGTTTTGCCTGCCTGGCACCTCAGTCCCCTTCAAAAACCACTTCTATGCTAGTTTGGTTAGCTTTATTCCCTATAAAGCATTTTTCACTCCGTTATCACAGCTGTACAACCCCTTAGCCTCTTTCTACCTGGAAAGGCTAGATAGAACTGAAAATCTAAGCAGAGGGAAAAAAAAAATTCTGCTTATAGAAGGCTGTCTAAAGAATAACCAGAAATTTCTGTGTTCAGGACCAGTCTGAATTTATAGCTTATTTTAGTTTTATTTTATGTCTTGATTCTACTGAGCCTTAAGAAGAACATACATCAGATAATAATAGCTCCTTTCTGAAGTGGGTTCAACAAAGAAAAACTGTGAGCATTCTTTACCCTCCTTTTAATAGTGTGACTGACTCGATGGCACTTGGCTTATCATAAGCTTTTTTTTTTTTTTTTAAAGCAGATGGTTTAGAACGTTAGGTATTCTAAAAACCCCTCAGGAGTTCAAAGCTACATTTGTTGGAACCACTGACATTGGTGAGGTTTGTAGAGAAATAATGGGTATGTCATTTAAATAAACACTAAGCACTGTGTGAGAGAAAATGAAATATTAAGTTACGTGGTTTTCAGAGTCTGGTCTTAGGAAAAGTGTAAGACTGAAATTTCTTCTTGGCAATGCATAACTTATTTATTTTAAACTTTTCATCCTACTTTGCCTCAGAAGATTGTCTTTCTTTACTAGAGTCCTCCCAGATAATGCTTGCATAGTTTCTATAGGAATGTTCAAATACAGCTATACCTTAATACCAGGAAGAGGACATTTAAGAATGGCAAGCAGATGAGGGTGGCAGCCTTCAAATTACAACGTGGAGGTCACAAACTGCTCTTAAATTATCTTGAGTACTTCCATGCATGTCATTGTATATTCTTCCAATAAACAGTCCTTGAGCACTTTCTATGTATCAATCATGAGACAAATACACAGAAGAATAAGGTACATCATTATCCTTAAGAATTACCCTACCAAGAAAAAAAAGGCCTGCAGGTAAGCTGATGATAAGTTATAAAGCAAGATTAGTGTAAGGTGTGCTCGTACCCTACAGGGAATGTAACTAAATATTACGTACAGAGCTAGAGGTGAAACCATAGGGGAAATGGTGCAGGAGATGGATCAACGCCCAGGTCTACTCACTATGCACAAATCAAGGCAATTTTAGGCAGTGTGTACAGCACAATCCAAAACACAAAAATGGGAAGTAACTTAGTCTGTTTGAGAAATTAAGACAATTCAAGTTTCCAAAGCAGGAGTTATATTATAGTTGATAAGGTGATAATATTTTTTAGATAAAATACAGCTGAATCAGAGTTACTAGTGTTCCAATTATTATTCGACACGCAAACATTGTTACTGAGTATATCACACACTCCTCTACCCCAAAACTATATTTGGATGCTTCGTCTCCTGTACTATCTTATATACCTGTATTCTAGTGATTTCCATATTGAAACTTACTCTTTTCTTCATATCTATATATTTAATTGACTATAATCCTGAGATTATAGTCTTATCATTTTTCTATCTCCTCTATCTGGAAGATTCCCTGATGCATAGTGTATGATGTCAGTATGTGTTGAATGCTTTTCTTTCTTCATAAATTACTTAACTTCTTCTCAATCTTAGTCTTCAACTAGTTACCACTCCTTAAGCCTATTTTATCTTCCCAAGCTATTACTAATTCCCACCAATAGCCTTGGAGTGAGCATTTGCTTATGTCTAGATTAGTGCATCAGCTACAGTAAGCCCAATAAAAACACTGAGCCCTTATAAATGTACGGAAGAGCCCAAAGATTCTAACACATTGTCATTTGTACCAGGATTTATTCACTTACAGAGTGCCACTTGAGTGAGGATACTGTATATTTCAGCTAAGTTATCCATCTGAATGAACTTTTACATTCTTCACAATTCTTTTTTTATTATTATTATAACTGAGTGAAAATGTACATTCCCATGTAAATTTACATGCCCACCTATGTGCAGCTTCCACTGCTCTCCCTGTCCGGTGACAGCACACTATTCCTCTCTGCTCCAAACATGTCTCATCCTCCCAACAGTCTCCTTTCCCCTCCTCTCCACCCACTCTCCTTCCTCCAGCCAGAGGTCAGCAGGATGATATTGGAGCTCACTAAGTTGAGTCTCACTGGCAACATGAGAATAAAAAGGGGTGCACCCTGAGATCTCCACTAAAAGATCTCAATTGATGGTCCAGTGGTTTCAGGGTTCCCCTGGGAGCATGGCCCCTGGCCCTGATGCTGCCCTTGCCCATGAATCATAATGAAGGTCCACTCTTTGGACACAAACGGATTGGACTTGACGATGCAGAGCGACCATATATTGGATACACTTTATGGTTCCATGCATCTTCACAATTCTTTTATCATGCACATGTCTCTTTAATCAGCCAAACAGAGTGGTACACAGTCTTGCTATCCAGCTTCCCAGTCTTTAGAGAACTAGAGAAATCTGAGAATCATTGATGTTTCTTTATATAGTAACAATGTGTCATGTATGTTTAAGAAAGTCAATTCAATAAAAATCTACATGCAGGAGATTTCTTGTGCCCGGTGTCAGAAAATTAATATCTATGGAGTTATATGCAAGCTATTAGGGAAAGAAATATTTCATAAAATGACTCACAAATGATCTTCTTGCTACCTGTTTTATTAAACTAATAAATAGGATCCATAATGTTGGCACCGAACAAGGTTCTATCACTGTGCTCTACTATTAATGAAATAGCTGCATGAGTGATTTAAGGCATATTTAGATGTCATGCTTCAGGCATTGTTGTTTTTTATTGACAACTGTGATTGTATGATGGTTGTTTTTTTCAGAAGTTATTGCTTTCTGAGCAAGAGAACTGCACACAGGAAAAAAAGTACCAGGGTTCTGAAACTGTGAAATTGCTCCTGAATATTACCTGGGGAAAATTGATATGATCTGAAAGAGTTGTTATATTGTAGGCTTCCCCTCAATCATTCTTTTTACTGTTGCTAATCTCCTGGACTCCTTGCTTCCAGCTCTCTTGGAAGTTATTTTTATTCTCTCCCTTTACACATCCACAAACGCACTCCCTCTGTGAGAAAAACTGAGGACCAAAGTTCATATCTATTTACTCTTTTCTTGTCTAACACATGCATAACAGAGTGTTACACTAAAATTATCAAGCAAACTGCTTTCATTTTTTTCTGCTATGAGGAAAACAAACTCTATCTTGTATATATGTATTTTTTTCCCCTGATGGACATACACTGCTGTTATGACTCCAAAAGCCATTGATAAGACAACACTAGTAGTAACATTTTTTCAATATATTACATTATCACCAGCATCAGTTTGCTACGATGTCACTCAGTGGCATGTAATTTGGTCCCTGAGCACTAATGCGTTTCCAGAAGTACATCTGTGACTGAGAGGTTCACCTTAAAGTCACCCTCTTGTCACTCCCTTTTTGTCAGTGCCTCTTCATTGGAAATATATGTGGAGAAAAGTCACAGATGGTGGCACCTTGTAGCATAGAGTGAGATGCCTTCTAGGCATAAAATAAAAATATTAGCAATGCAGTTAAGAAATTTTTAACTTCCATTTTTGTGAATCAGTGAAATACTATGCAGAGAAACTTGAAAAAGAGATGGGGTAAGGAAAGGTTACCAGTTGCAAGTTCTGTGAACTCTCCTAGATTCATATTTCAAAGGACATAAGTAACTTAGCATCAACTGTGATAGCAGATCAACAAGTAAGTTGGTTTCTTAGGGCCATTGATTTCAAATTCTGTAGGTAAACCAATGTCATAATAACATTACCAGAGGCTTCTTGATGTATTGATTTATCTAAAACATGTTGATGTTAGAAGATGTGCAATGTTATCATTAAAATAGAAGGTCAAAAATTATCCATTCATCCATTGAAGGGTAGGTAAGATATGGTACTAGCTTTCAAAGATGTCAGACTTTGTAGAATACACAAAAATACAATGACATGGGAAAGTAGTATGTGCAGTTGGACACGTTTGTAGAATATACTTTAGAATTGCAAGAAAAAAATAAACATCACCATCAAATTGATTCTAACTCCTAGTGACCCTATAGAACAGAGTAGAGTTCCCCATAGAATTTCCAAAGATTGTCTGGTGGATTTCAAGTGTCAACCTTTTGGTTAGCAGATGCAGCACTTACTCACTAAGCTACCAGGGTATCTAATCGCATGGAAGGAAGCCACAGATTTGATAGATGTGTATCAAGAAACTCACAGACGTATTCAATCTTCAGCTGAGTATCAAAGAATGAGTGCTATTGTGTGAAACCATTGTTTGGCGTGCTTAATAAACTTACACTAATTTGCTGAAGCAATAAACAAACACACTGTAGCAAATGTGGCTAAAAATAAAAACTAGAAAATAACATTCTTTGTATACAAAGCTAGGATTTTCTACGATATTTTATGGACGTTAGTAGGGAGTAATTCTATGGCTTGAATCAGAGCCATGGGAGATCAGAATGGATGTAATGAGCAAAATGAATTGAAGACTGGAAGAAAGGTGCTGGGAACAGAAACAGGAGGGACTAAACACGGTGATCAACAAGAATAAATGAAGATACTGTTTTGATAGTGCACAAAAAAGGGGAGGTGGCTTGAAGAAGGAGAGAATCACATGGGAATACTAAAAAAGAGTAACAGGTGCTATAAGTCACATTACATGTATGCTACTGTAAATTTGGATTTGTAAGGAAGAAACAGCTCAGTGTCCACTTACTGAAAGTCTTCATGCTGAAACATTATGTATTTAAACGATATGTCATTATATATCTGAAATCTACGTTTTTAACCACCTGAAGAAATGGCATTAACATATTTTTCATTCGGAAAAAGCCCTTTTATGTTGTAAAGTCAATCAACCAATTGTTTTTCGAAAAGAGCAATGGATTCTGAGCTTTTACATTTGTCCTAATTGCACTTGAATCCATTCTGTTTCATTGTTGTTGTTGACGAACTCCAGGGTTTTCTTGCAGCATTTCTAACACATTCACTAAAATGATGCCATAAAACACAAATCAACCAGTTTACAATAACCTCTTATTAGGCACAACTTAGTAGACTGTTAACTCAGTTGTTAGGTGATGTTGAATCAGTTTGGACTCATAGCAATACCATGTACAGGAGAACTAAACGCGGCCTGGTCTTGCGTCATGCCCACAAATCATTGTTTATGTTTGAGCCCATCACTGCAGCTGCTGGGTCTGTCCATCTTGCTGAGGGTCTTCTTCTTTGTCACAGACCCTCTACCAAGCGTGATGCACCTTCTCGAGGGATTGATCCCTCCTCACATGTACAAAGCATGTACGACATAGTCTCATCATCCTTGCTTCCAAGATGCACTTTGATTGTACTTGTTCCGGGACAGACCTGTTCATTCTTCTGGCTGTCTACAGTATATTCAATAGTCTTCTCCAGCACCACAGTTCAAAGGCATCAATTCTTCTTTTGTTTTCCTTACTCATTGTCCAGCTATTGCGTGCATATGATGAGACTGAGAATACCACGACATTGGTCAGGTGGATGGTCTTCACAGTGACACCTTTGCTTTTCAGTACTTTAAAGGGACTTTTGCAGAAGATCTTTCCAATGCATTTTTTGCTTTCCTGACTGCTGCTTCCACGGGTATTGATTGTGGATCCAAGGGAAATGAAATCCTTGACAACCACAATGTTTTCTCTGTTTACCATAGTGCTGCTTATTGGTCCAGTTGCAAGGATTTCTGAAGATTCTGATATCTATTTTAAGGCACAATACGCAAAACATGTCATTATTTAGAAGCAGTTACTTCTGAACACAAATTTGTGGAAAAAAAAATCTTAAATGTTTGCAAAGATGGTGTTGGAGATTATTTTGCATCATTTTTTATTAAAGATGGATGAAGCAGTGCTTCTAGCGATTTAGATTAATAGACGTTAGGGACATAAATAACACTTTACCTCTGTTTTCTTCAGCAAATACTTGAAAAGTTCATCTGCATGAATATTGTTTCATGAGCATTTCTGTTGTATGTTTTTCACCAGGCTTTTTACATTGAAGTTGCATTTACTTTTTGTTTCAACTCTTAATAATTTTTATTTTTATAATAAAATGATTTCATTTGGTTCTTCTGGCCACCCATTCACATGGGTCTTTCTGTCTTTTGAGTTCTCTTTCCCCATGTCATTTTGGTCCTTGATGATCATCTGCTCTGGCTGAGATGGGATCATTTGGTGTACCTCAGATGGCAGCTTGCTAGCTTTTAAGATCCCAGACACCATTCACCAACAAGGCATGGAGAAGACTCTCTTAGCAATACTCTAGTTATGCCAGTTGGCCTTGATACCCCCTGAGAGCAGAGCCTCTGGACCCCTGCCTCTACTACTCTGTCCTCGCAATATTGGGTTAAGATTGGAAGAGTATTCAGGTTATGTTGAAGCTCAGTTAAACTGATCTTCTTTCTAACGTGTGTTGTCACAGATTTCACCCAACCAAATTTCTATTAACTATCTAATCTGTAACCAGCCTTCTCATTCCCTGTCTCCACTCCCTTGCAGCTGTCAAAGAGTCTTTTCTTCTGTACATGAGTCTGTTTTTAAGTCCCTATAGTAGGGGTCTCATACAACATTTGTCCTTGTGCCACTGACTGATTTCACTCAGTGTAATGTCTTCCAACTGAAACCAAGCTATAAGATCTTCCTAAAATGGTCATTGTTCTTTATCATTGCACAGTGATCCATGGAGTTTATATGTTATAGTTTATTTATCTGTTCATCAGTTGTTGGGCATCTGGATTGGTTCTATCTTTTTGCTATTGTGGACTGTGTTGCAATAAGCATTCATTTGCATGTATCTGTGTGTGTGGCTGTCCTTGTTCTGTAGGATATATTCCACGTTGTGGGATTACTGAGTCAAATGGTATATCTATTTCCAGCTTTTCAAGGAAGTGCCAGATGGTGCCCGGCCACCATCAGTGACTGCCTTGGTGGGGCTTACAAAGTTGAGTCCCAGTGGCACATGAGAATAAAAAGGGGTACACCCTGAGAACTCCACTAAAAGACCACAACTAATGGTCCAAAGACCTGGGGGTTCCCCTAGTAGCATGGATCCTAAACCTGATGCTGCCCCTGTCCATAAGTCATTACTGAGGTCATCTCCTCAGACAGGAATAAGTTGGACTCAGCAACACAGAGTGATTTTATTGAGTCTGCACTTCATGGTTGTATGTATCTATAGGATGTCATCCTACTGACCTCTTACTAGAGGTGAGTGGAGAGGGTGGAGAAGAGGGGACAGGAGACTGTTAAGAGTATATGACATGTATAGAACAGAAAGGAGGAACGTGCTGTCACTGGGTGAGGAGAACAGTAGGAGCTGCACATATGTGGGCATGCAAATTTAAACTGGATTGTACACTTTCACTCAATTACAATAAAGAAATAGAAATATAAAATAAATAAATGATTTCAGTTACCCTGATCAACATTACTTCAAATGTTTTGGTTTTATAATTTTTGGTTTAAAAACAATGATTGCTGTTAAGTTTTTGTCTCATGTTTATTCAGCTTTACTTGCTGTTTACTTTTCCTTCATGTGACACTGTATTTTTGTTTCTATGCTGTGTAAAGTATTTCTACCATGTCTCTTGTATTATTGTTGGTATCATGGGGGGTTGGGGATGAGTTGATGGGTTAAATGCATGCCCTTTACCTTAACCTAAACCCAAACCCACTGCTATCAAGTTGATTCCAACCTCTAGGGGCCCCTCAGGGTTTCTAAGACTATAAATCTACCAGAGCCTACTGTTCCATCTTTCTCTCTCAGAGCCACTAGTGGTTTTGAAAGGCCAATCTTTCAGCTAGCAGTGGAGTGCTTCAACCACTACACAACCAGGACTCCTTATACCAAAACCAAACCAAACCCAGTGCCATCAGATTCTGACTCTTAGTGACCCTATAGAACATAGTAGAATTGTTCCACAGAGTTTCCAGTGAGCGCCTGGCCATTCAAACTGCAGACCTTTTCGTTTGCAGATGTAGCATTTAACCGCTGTGCCATCAGGATTGTTAGCCAATGCATTTTTGGTAATTTTTTGGAACTCAAGAGTTAAGTTGCTGAGTGCACTAAAGTCTAACCCCTAGAAGTTATTTAACTTTAATTCCAGAGCTGTAGTGTCTTTTAATACCAACTATCTATTCATTTGTCTACAGAGAGAGAAAGATTTCGCACATCTTTAGGTATTCATCTAGTCTAGAAGTATTTACTGAACATCTTGTATATAACAAAGTACTTGCAAAGTGTTTTGTTTTGTTTTTGTTTAAAAAAGACACATAGCTATGATGTAATGCTCACTTTCTGCTCTCCAAAAGCTTAAGTACGTAGTGATGAAAGTAAGATACATTCACAAAGTGCCTCAATAGAAGTTAGAAAATAAGAAACATTATGAAAGTTATACATGTCAAGTAGTCCATATCCTAGTTGTTTGAAATAAAGGTAGATTCATTTTGACACTTAGAATATCAGGAAAACATTTATTTATCCAAACAGTAGTATTGATATCCTACCATCTTCGTTTTTCGGTGCTACTGTGACACACATTCCACAAGTAGGTGACTTGAAAGTACAGAAATTTACATTCTCATTACTTCGGAGGCTGGAAGTCCACCTCTGAGTCTTGTTCCTTGTAGGCAGTCCTGGACGTTCCTCGGTTTCTTACTTTATAGCTTGTCTTTGTTACAATAGTGTCACTGTACCAGAAATACCACAAGTGGATGGCTTTCAGAAAAAGAAATTATTCTTTCACAATCCAATGTTTCAAAGATGTGATTTGGGGTGGCCAAAGGGTAGGATGTCATAGATTGAATTGTGTCCCCCCAAAAATATCTGTAGTAATTGAATTAGGCCAGAATTCCTTGTATTCTGTGATTGCCTTCCATTTTGAGATTTTTCTGATGCTGTAAATCCTAATCTCTGCTTGTGGCTCATAGATGGGATGATTCTGTTAAAAGAGGATTAGGGTGGGACTGTCACACTCTTGCTGAGGGAGTTTCCCTGGAGCGTGGCTCGCATCATTCTTTATCCTTTCATCCTAAAGGAGATAGAAAGAGAGAGAAGCAAGCAGAGAACTGGCAACCTTATACCATCAAGAAAGCAGCACCAGGAGAAGAGTGCATCCTTCAGACCCGAGGTTCCTGTTCCACAATGCTCCCCAAACAAAGACTGATGCAACACAAGGACCTTCCTCCAGAGCTGACAGAGGCAAAGCCCTTCCCCTGAAGCAGACATTCTGAATGTGGACTTGCAGTGTGCTGCACTTTGTAAGAATAAACTTTCCTTTGTTAAAGCCATCTACTCGTGGCATTTCTGTTAGAGTAGTATCAGATGACTAAAACACACGTCCTCCACAAGTGGGTGACTTGAAAGTACAGAAATGTAATTTCTTACTATTTTCGAGGCTAGAAGTCCATATATGAGTCTTGGAAGAAAGTCCCTGTCATCAGTTGTCCCCTGGGCTGGGAAACACTCTGTGCAAGGACCGTGGGTCCAAAGGATGTACTCTGCTTCTGGTTCTGCTTTCTCGGTGGTAGGAGATCCTCCTATCTCTGCTTATCTCTCTCTTTTGTATCTCAAGAGAGACTGACTCAAGATACAAACTAATCTTCTATATTCAGTCCTGTTTCTTTAACATAATTACCTCTAATCCTGCCTCATTAACATAACAGAGGTAGGATTTATAATACATAGAAAAATCACATCAGATAACAAAATGGATAATCACACAATACTGGAAATTATGGCCTATCCAAGTTCACAGACATTTTTAAGGGGATACAATTCAATCTATAACATTGGCAAACCACACACGGCTTGTGTCTTCCTCCTGTGTCTGTGTATCTTCATGTCTAATCTGCTCATTTAATAACTTAGAAGTGATTATTATATTCAGAACTCATCCGATTCTGATATGATCTAGTTAACATAACAGAGAAAAGCCTAATGTCTATACCCCAAAAGATTATATCTATAGGTATACATGTCAGGGTTTCAAGCCATATTTTGAGGGGACACAACTAATTCATAACATTTGTGATTCATCAGGTGTGATTCTAAGCAGGAGAACTACCATGACTAAAAAAGCAGACAAGTCCTGGCTCTCCAGAAAATGGGCATATAGATATGGAAGAACTAATATAGAGAAGTACATAAATAGCATAATTCAGAATGTTTGAAGTGACATGAAGAGAAGTGAAGCGAATATTAACAGTGACAGAGTGAATGATAATGAGGGATGCTCTAATTTGTTTGGATGACAAAGGCCTCTTTGAGGAGATGCCATCTAAGTTAAGATGTGGCATATGAAGAGTTGTTCACATGGAGATTTGGGCCAGAAATGCTCTAGGCAGACAGATCATCTAGTGAGAAAGAATTTTAACGTCAAACAGTAGTTGAACATGGGCGATGGCAGTAGAAGATAACTTCTATAAGTCAGGTAGTAGTCATAATTTTAGATGAGGTCAAGGTGTTTGTATTTTATTCTAATGACATTAAGCACCCATTGGAAGTTTCCAACCAGCCAAGTGAAATAAGATCCATGGAAATGTTGGCTACCGAATGGACACTGTGAAAGGCAAATTGATTCGTCAGGTCGTGAGAAATGATGAGTTGGGGAAAAGCCAACTTTAGAAAGAAGGGTGAATATAAAGGGAATGTAGCCTACTTATTGAATGTTTTGATGCCCTTAATCCTAGCCATTTCTCATATATTAAATCACTTCATTCTTTTAACAGCAAAGTAGATGATTTTATTATTCTTACTTTTCAGGTGGAAAAATTAAGACATAGACAGATTGAATGATTTTCCTTAGGTACCACTGTAAGTAAGTGGCAAAGCTGGAATTGAAACTCAAGTTTAATGTCAAGCTACAGAGGCTATCCTCAAGCACAGAGCTCTGCTGTGTCTCTATTGTCAAGTCAATGCTGACTCCCAGCAGTCCTACAGGACAGACTAGAACTCACCATAGGCTTTCCAAGGCTGAAATCTTAATGAAGTAGACTGTCACATCTTTCTTCTTTGGAGCAGCTGACAGGTTCAAATCACCAACATTTTTGGCTAGCAGCTGAGTACTTAATCACTGTACCACCGGGTGTCCTTGTGTCTCTAGCCTAGACATAGCTAAATGGTTAGAGATTTTATTAACTTAATGATCTTATGTGATTGTTGCAGCTATTAAATAAGCAAAGAACAGGGGGATTATCTCCATTGGATGTGACAGGAAGGGACAGTGAAGGAGGTAGGAAGAGGCCAAGGAGAGTAGGGTGTGACGTACAACAGAGGAAAGGGGACTTTTCAGAAAGGCTGTTAAATTTAACCGCGTTGCATTGCCCAGAAAAGTCTAACAAATCGGATATGGAGCTTCTTGGTGGCATTTGAGTGTGTCTGCAGCTTGTCCTAAGGGTTTAGATATCATGGGGGTAGTGAGGGAATACAGGGAACTCTGAGTACAATTCAGACTGCAAACAATGGAAGAGAAAAGAATGTAGGAAATCTTGTTTTCAGGATCAGCATGTATTAGCATAATTCTAAGTTAACAATCAAGTGAATAAAAGTTTGCATTTGTAAGTGATGAAAATTGAGTAATACCACGTGAGATGAGAAATGGCACAGTAAGGCAAACTAGAAAAAGGTTAGCTTCGCAAAAAAAATATTTTTCCTACAAGACTAGGAAAAATAAAGCAGATGGGAAAATGAGCAAGTATTCTACAGATTCAGTTCACATAGAACACACAGGTCTTTTACCTCCAAGACACTCTGCAGTGCAAGTTGGACCACGTAGAGTTGTTCATCGCTGGCCTGGCCTGAGCCATCTTCACAGTCCTTGCTGTTCGAGCCCATAGTTGCAGTTTCTGTGTCTACCCATCTTTTTGAGGGTCTTCTTCTTTCTTGCGACTCTCTGCTTTACCAAGGGTGATGTCCTTCCCCAGGAACAGGTCAGTCCCTCCTGACAACCAAGTAGAGGAGATGAGATCTCACCATCCTCACTTCTGAAAAGCATTCTAGCTGTATTTCTTCCAAGATTTGTTGATTCTTCTGGCAGTTCATCAAATAGTCAATATTCTTTGCCAACATTCTTTGCCAACATCATGATTCAAAGGTTTCCTTCCCATAGTCTTGCATATTCATTGTCCAGTTTTCACATGCATATGAGACTATGGGTAGGGTTGGATGCACCTTAGTTCTCAAAGTGACATCTTGGCTTTTCAACACTTTGGAAAGTTCTTCGCATCCCTGGTGGTGTAGTGGTTAAGTGCCATATCTGCTAACCTATAGGTCCATAGTTTGAATCTTGGAAAATCTATAGGGAAGTTCTACTCTGTCTGTAGGGTCGCTATGAGTCAGAATCGACTCGACATCACTGAGTTCTGTTTGTTTGTTTCTCAATGCAATAGGTCATTTGATTTCTTGACTGCCGCTTCCAAGGGCATTGATTGTGGATGCAAGTCATATGATGTCATTGCTAGCTTCAACCTTTTCTCTGTTTATTCAACCCACTTGTTATCAAATGGTACAAGCACCAAATAATGAATATAATCTGTAATGACTACTGTGGAAAATAATTTAAACCTCCAAATGACATACAGCTATCAAAACAGATTAATGCCCGTATGTGAAATCAGTGTATACTGCTGCTCTTAGTACTCAGAAGCATTTGAAGTTTCGGTCATCTCACTCTCATTGTTCAGCAATTTAATTCAGTATGAAAGAACTTTTCCCCTATGAATGGTACTTACATTACCTGTCAACATTCTTTTTCAAAGAAACTGCACAAACGGGGATTTTTTCCTTTTACTGTGTGATGAAAGTGGGAAAAACCCAAATTATCTGGCGTGTAGGTTGTGCAGCAACTACCGACAGCTAGGATGGGCCTATGTTAATAATAAGGGGCTCCTATGGGAAAACACTGCTTCCTGTACTCAGTGAGGGTAAAGCTCTGACACTAGGCCACAAACAAAAATAAGCGACCTGAAAAGCAGGCTATTTTACTTTATGAACTGGATGTAAGGTTTCACCAGAGACTCAGGGTTTTCTAAGTGTCAGAGAAATTTCTGTTCGGGATATTCCCGGTGGGATGGAGTGGCTGAGAAGCTCAGACTTCACAATGGCAGTGTCTGCGGCAGAATTGTCAGATGTCAGAGCATGTGACAAGATGGGCCAGACAGCAGTGTGGAGTCACATCCCTGGTAAGGCTGAGGGAGAGAATAGATTATTGGTCTACAGTGC
The DNA here is from genome assembly GCA_028571685.1 of Heterohyrax brucei. Taxonomy (NCBI): domain Eukaryota; kingdom Metazoa; phylum Chordata; class Mammalia; order Hyracoidea; family Procaviidae; genus Heterohyrax; species Heterohyrax brucei. Next base: position 98,413,565 of record CM053148.1, read on the forward strand.
ACAGATTATAAATAAATCTCCCATGTTAATCAGGGACACATAAATGCTTTCTCTGACAAGTGCACAATCATTTCGGTTGGGGTAAAAGAATTGCTCTGGGTCATTTTTTTTTCACAAGTAGTTTTCTTGTAATTGTTACTAAAACTGTCCTTGGGTACAGATTATACATAGGGAAATGTTAATATATTACTTGACTTGGCGTTCTATTACGCTGCTTATTCTCCATAAATGCTTCAGTCTCAGCTTTATAGACAAGAGCAGGAAAATTGTCTTACTGGGTGTAGGTTGCTGTTCAGTCATCGAGACCATCTGAGCTAAACTTTTGGATCTCTGCTTTTGTCACAAGATGCTTTCAGAGAAGAAATGCAGAAAAATAAATAAGTTTGAAGTGCAAGCCCTTGGCTTCAAAGCAAGATGCCTTTTAATCAGTAAAAACTGAAAGACAAATGCTGGTGTTGGTGTGCTTGTGTGTGTGTGCGAGCGTGCGTGTGTGTATGTGTATGTATTATTAATATGTATGCATGTGTGAATATGTCTGCCTTTGTGTCTACATGGGAGGGCAGTGTTCATGTGTGTGAATATGCATGTGCACACGTATTCAGCTCCCTTCTAGCCCAGACCTCCTGTGCATCATTTGACCTGCAGAATGTCTTTTTAGTTACGTTTCAGTTACTTGCTAATATTTAAAGATTAAAAGATTCCATGTAAAAACAACATTCATCAATCTTGGAGGGGACAAAAAAGAGTCTGTACACCACACAACCTGGACCTGCATGCAAGCTGGAGACAACTGTGGAACTCTCTCCTTTGACACAGTCAGTTACTGTATCTTCCTGGCCCTGGAGACAGAAAGCTCTGGCTTCTGCTTTTCTTTTCCAGAAACAGGCTGATTGGCACGGAAAGCCCTTCAACTAGTGGGATGGGTGGTCATATATAAAGACAGGATTGGCATAAACATCATTATTAAGCTCAAGCACCCTTCAAAAGCTCTTGGATTCCCTCACATTCCACTCTCTGTATTATTCCTCTTCTTCTTGCCTTCAAAATGTTGTTGTCAGTCAGCTTACTCTTGCTTGCATGAGATTTCCATCCAAATGTTTGGATCAATTTCTTTGACTGGAAAGAGTAGCAAAGAAAAAACTAACTTATGAAATTTATCTTATTCAAATGCATTGAAAAGTCTCTCAAGTCTGCAATGTGACTGCTCATTTCCCTTTATCTCTGGGTGTGTATCTCCTCAACAGAAAGATATATCAGGCAACTAAGCACAAGCCACTATCAAGTAAGTGTTTGAAAAGTTGTCTGGAGACTGCACAATCTGATTTAGCCAACTCTGATGACGTCCTGAAACGAACTTTTCTCCTCCTTGCTTTTGGATTCTAAATTAATATATCTTGAAACTTAAGAAAATACACTGATTGTCTAAGTTGAAAGATATCATAAGCTGAATTATAATGCTTAAATATACATTCATTATACATTGTAAAATGTTATATTTACTTTAATGTATGTTATCTTCATAGGTATGTAATGGTTTTCAGGTATTTATTTAGACTAGTTTTATCTATACTAAGAAGAATATAGACTACTGTAATACACCTGCACTTTCTTTGTAATGTTTTATTCCTCCATTCTTTCATTTATTTCTTCCTTCTTTCCTTCCTTTAGCAAATATTTAGTGTAAACCTATTGCATGTCAGATATTATTTAGAGATACAAGAAAAGCAAAGTTGTCTGTGTGCTCTCAGAGAGGTTATGTCCCTCTTCACATAGACCTTTTTCTTTCAAAACTGATCTTTTTGAAATTGTTATAAAGACTTTTGAGGTTGCACAACATGCATTTCCGTCTTCAGCATCTGACTAATTTCCTCAGTGTCAGTCCTATAGTGACAGATGTTAATGTCACCTTTCAAACATAGTTGAGTCAAAAGAACCATTTGTAGCAAATGCTTGGACTGCAATATCAAAAAGGAGAATCTAAAAATACCAGTGATTTGAAATATGTTTGTGTTGATTTCATTAATCCAGAATTGGATGCTAGGTGGTAAGACAGAGGCTGTTAACAGAACAGGTAGGAGGGTCACCTTTGCTGACTACATAGGGTTAAGAGCATGTTTTCCAAGGGAGAGAACATTTAAGTTAATTGTTGAAGGTTCAATATTAGTAATCACAATTGATAGTTACATGAAACTTGTTTTCAGTGGAATTCATGAAATTAAGGGCTTTTCTATGTTTTATTAGTTTCAGTATCTCCAGAACCAAATATTGTGCACAGTGCGCACAGACACTCAAAAGCTATTTGGTGAACAGCTGTGCCAGATACTGTGCTAATGAATTATCACAGATTTTCCAACCTCCTAAAACAATCTGAGAGAGTTATCATCATAATTTTTTTTCCATTTCACAAATGATGAAACTAGAAATTGAAGAAATTAAGCAATTTGTTTTGAAGATATGAAGCTTTTAATGGGTAATTCTAGATTCTGCCATAACCAAAACCAAACCTACTGCCATCAAGTCGATTCTAAAGTACAGCAACCCTATAGGGCAGAGTAGAACTGCCCCATAGAAATCTCAAGCAACACCTGACAGATTTGAACCGCTGACCTTTTGGTTAGCAGACATAGCACCAGGGTTTCCTGACACAGGTGAGGGAAAAAGAGTTTGGAGAATGACCTCGAAGTGTGATGTCTGTTTTGGGCAAAAGGACAAAGTCCTAAAAAATAAAGTTGTAAAGGTTCTTGCATTTCATTAAACCAGGTGTGGATTCCCTCAGTATGGCAACGGAAAGTCATATAAAAAGTTAGAAACAAAACAATTTGACAAAATGTTAAAACCTACTTTTTAGAAGGATCAATGCAAGACTTGATTAATATTCCCCAGAGTAGTTGAAAGTTGTAAGCAGTAAAGCCAATTGGAGGTTTCTTACAGTAAATACATTGTAGATAATGCAAACTATTTTCTCTTGTAAGCTTTCTTTTTTAATACTTTCCTGGGTCATCACCCTATGACTTGGACCTCTGTATTTCTCGTCAAACTTGAAATGCAATTTTAACTTTTAGAAGTGAAAAGATTGACACAAGGGAAGGGAAAAGGGTAAAATTGTATAAAGTCAGTGACTATGCAAATTTTTGTCCCAAATTTTATCTGCATTTATTTTTCACCCTCTTCAGCAAAATCCCTTCCTCCTACCCTGGTCTGTTTTCTAGATAAACTGAACTAACTGCAAATTACAAGAGACTCCTTTGTTAGATCAAACAAGAAACATTACTTGCTTCAAGTCAATTCCAACTCACAGAAACACCCAAGAATTTCGGAGTACTCTGCGCATTGAGTTTTCACTGGCTTTGCCATAGCAGAACCAATCTTTAGATTAGGACTTTTTTAAAGAGAATTAATGTTACTGAATAGCTCTGTTTTGGGCATATCTACCCATTGTTTGCATGTGTTTGTCCACTTACCCATCTATCCATCCATTCATTCAATAAATAATACTTATCGTGTACCAGGATCATCATCAGCTGGAATCAACTAGACAGCAACTGGCAGTATTTTATAGATACAATAAATGTTAAATAACACAATAGATTATCGAACACCTTTCCGTAAATAGTGTGTTTGCCTTAGTGGACTTTTTAATTCAAAACTATAACTATTCTTTGATTTCTTTAGTTTTTGAATAACAGTGAAATTGAAGAAAGCAGGCAGAAATCTAAATGACATGTGTGTGTGTATGTATATCTATATATGTATGCTTTTTTTTTTCCAAAAATTATACATGGAAAATGTTCTGCCCTGTAGTTAGGAAACACATTTAAAAACATGAGGACTTTCACTTTCATCTTGCTTAAATTTCATTCAGCATCGGTAGCTTATAAATTGATTTTGGGTGTGTAGGGCAGTGTGTGATATGCACAGTAAACTGATATTGAAATATGAGCAATAAAAAGTTATTGACTGTGGTATTAGCTGATATTTCAAACTAAGAACCTCCACAAGTAATACCTTTAGGGGATTTTCAAGAAATGTAGTGGAGAAATTATCTCCTGAAAGACAGTAATACATATTTTAAAGAAAAAAAATTTCTACGTGACAGCGAGAATACAGAATATTTTAAGAAAATGGCTGAGCTTTTGACTAGTGTCAAGATGGAACTCTGAATTAGGCTCTTCTCTACAAGTTTTTGAATAGAAATCATTTGCTGGCTATGAACAGGATATTTGAAAACAATAGACAGATAGTATCTCAGACTATGATTTCTTGTTGAGATTCATTTTCTCCAAATATATTACTGTATGTGCACTGTTCATCCTGTGCACTCTGTACTTATAAATCTTAAGTTCGTAGCGTTATAGATAAAAAGGAATCCATAAAATGCTTCGCCTCTATATCTTTTTAATAAAAGGCATACATTATCTTCATAAGACAAGTTTGTTTTCAGATCTGGTGGTTTGCATGACACATACAAATACCAGTCATGGCGGAGCGTCTCATGAAGGAACTCGGCAATTCATCTTCCCAGTTTCCTTTGTTATATATATCTATGTTAAAATAAAGTTTCATACACTACATCTAAGCAGTGAGCCCTAGCCTTTCAATTTATTTTACTTGAACACAGATCTGGAGTTGGGAAAAGTTATTTCTATGTTTCAGTTGTATCTTACCCTGGGAAACAATAGCTTATTGTCTATTTGTAGTTTGTTGTTTCCAGTGTTCTATTCTGAATGCAAATTAAGGTCATTCTTCATTTATACCAAATGTCTCTTATAAAATTGTCAAAATTCTTCTACCAAATCGCCACTGGTTATGGGCTTAAAATAATAATTAGTTTGAAATAAAGACTATTTGAAAGATGATATTCATATTTATTTAGACAATGTCCAAATAAGTTATGACAGTTTCATTTCAGTTGAAAACATTCAAGTACATCCCAGCAACCCACCCATTCCCTCCAAAAATTGTTGCTTTAAAAAAAGAAAACCAAACCCACCACCATAGTGTTGATTGCAACTCATAGCAACCCTACAGGACAAAGTAGAACTGCTCCGTGTTTTCCAAGGAGCTCCTAAAGGGTTTGAACTGCTAGGCTTTTGGCTAGCAGCTGTAGCACTGAACCATGGTCTCCATTTGTTGTTTTAGAAACATTTAAATCCACAAACATTATCATCACAACACTCATATTATCACAATATTAATAGACACATACTTTATAAAATATTTATACATGTATGCAAACTGTTCTGCGTATATTTATGTGAATGGTTTGAAACTGATTTATTTAAAATTTTGTGTCTCAATGATTAAGTAAAAGAAGTAACAAGATATATGCAGAAGAGGTAATTTTCATCTCTTAAAAGAAGTTAATTCTAACTATAATTTTAACCTACCACCCTAGACAAAGCATCTAAGATAGAGCACTATAATATTTAGTTGTTGTTGAACGTGTTAGCCCAAGTCAATTAAGTAACTAAAGCCTATGAACCTAAAGTCTTATTTGCAGCCAACCTCATTCCTTTTTACCTGTTGTCTCTTTCTGGACTTCTACTTTTCTGGAATTCTTTTACCAAATTCCTGAGCAAGATCATTCTTTCCTCTTCTCTAGTTGTTATCATCTCCTTTTGAGGGAAATCTTGTGTTGATCCTCCTTTTTTCTAACCTCTTCCACATTGTCCTAAAAACATGAATTCTGACGTGCTATGGTTCCTCCGTGTTCATCAGGTGTGACGTTGTATGCCCATATACTAAAGCGAATCACACAACAGAAGCAAAGTGGTCCACCTGGTAAACAATGCAAGATAACTGTAGTTATCTTTTAACGTATGTAAACCATGAAGACAAAAACAGTTGCAAAATGAAAATATTCATTAAATTCAGTTACGCAATTCATATAAAGTCTTCGGCGCAGTACCTAGTGAATAGCAAACATTCAATTCATATTAGTTATAAGGTAATAAATACTATACATATTAAATATTACTAATTTTTTATAGGTTGACTTGATTGTGGAGTCTTGTTTCTCATGCAGAAATTTTCTTTTCAGTGATTAAGTATGATAGCGTACATCTGTCCATAAATTTCTATTCACAGCAGTTGGCAATCCCAGTTTTAATAATGGCTGCCTATTTTGTTTTACTGAAAATGATTTTGAGACTAAGTCTGGGTATGAGAGATTAGTAACATCTGCACTGCACAAAGCGAATATGCATTCGAGATATTTAATATGCTTTTACTATAGGTAGGTGGCACAAACAGTGTTTTAAACATTGGGCTACTAAACAAAAGTTGGGTAGTTCAAGGCCAACCAGAAGCAAATCAGAACAAAGAGCTGGCAGTCTACTTCTGAATGATCACAGCCATTGAAAACTCTACTGAGCACAGTTATACTAGAACATCCATGGATTCACCAAGAGTTAGAATTGGCTCAGTGGCAAAGGATTTACTTTTTGCTTTTTTTTGCTTTGCTTTACTTTTTAATAAAAGATGCTTATTTACAATAGTGATAATAATGTTTTTCTTGTCTGCAACCGATTGATTTACTTATCAATTTTTATTCCAACTGAAAATTCCCTAGCACTTTTCTTCATGCTACATTCTCTTTAACAGAGAGATGGAAGCTTTTGTTGAAAGAAGGATAATACCCAAAATATTGAAGTAAGTGTTTTCTTAAAAACTAAAGCCAAAAGTACAATGCTACAAAGAGGATTTATACTTAACTTAGATAGCTCAGGAAAACAAACTCCAAGTTTGCTTCTCCATCATTAAATAATCTTTAAACACTGTAAATAAATAAGCAAAAAGGTATGTCTGAGTACTCTTTTGATGGGATAATTTTAATAAATATTTTCTTAACAGTACTATTAAAACTTATTTTTAGATGGCAGTGTACTTATTTAATAATATTTCCTTTTCTGTATATGTATTTATACATAATTATGAATACTCCCTTGGCATTAATAATGCAAATCTTAATTACAAGTTGGAAAATTGATGTATCCTTTTGGCTACATTATGACAATGACTTTCTAGGAAGTAGGATTATTTGAAGAGTGGTCTCGTGAGTATCCTGAGTTATGCTTTAATTGTTTTCAGTTTTTCTGTAGCCCTGCACTGTGGTTCAGAATTTAGTCTGTGTTCATGAACAGCAAGAAGTGAACTTGAAAGACTCATGAATTATACAGTTCAGATACCTGTATATATTGTTTGGGTTTAGAAGAGATGCTGCAGACGTTAATCACAGCAGAAATAAATTTCTGTTAACCTAAATTGATACGCATATTGCTTCTTTACTTCTCTATTTTAAAAATGAAATTCATGCTTGAGTACATATTAGATTGATTTTTAAGACATCTGATAAAACACTAACTTTCTTTGTTGTGCAGTTTATCACAAAAAGATTCCTTACCCTTTCAGAAATTGAGTTGTTTCTAAAAAACAAAACTATGTTCAGTGAAGGAGCAATTGCTGGTTTTCTCTTACCATTAAACAATAAGGAACAACATTCATTTTACAGTTTACAGAAAAGAGATATGTTTCAAGTAGCAGAATATTTCATTAAAATTTATAATAACCAGCCACACATTAAATCTAAAGAGTTGTGTTTTCCATGTAGATTAAGATATAAATCATCTCAAATAAATTGCATTTTGATGCTCTTCATACAACTTGGTCTTGTTTGAAGAAGTCAGTAGCTTAGGGCTACCCAACTTTTCGCCTGGTTACTTTGAGAAAACTAAAGTTGTTTTGGCTGGGCTGATTTTGATTGAAAAACAGAGACTGCTTAAATAGCATTTTAAGGACATGAATTTGTCTATTATGAAGTTCCTCTGATCTGAAAATTTAAATGTGGCATCTATCAGATATCAGTCAGGTGGCTGCTATTGTTCTATCCTAGTGGTAAAATACAGTGTTTCCCAAATCTTGTGTTTTGCTATGTCTACAAACCACTAGGGAGCTTGTTAAAAATATGGATGTCCAGGCTCCATTCCAGAGCTGCTGACTCAAATCTCCAGGTACAGGACCTGGGGACCTTTACTTGTAGTGGTCCAAGTGGGTTTGAAGTTGTTTTGGATCTACTGAAACACAGTGCGTTCCTCATTCAAAGAATGGTAGAAATTAAGGGTTATCCTTGGGAAAGATTTTAAAATATTTTGTTGCAAGTTTGTAGGAATTTTTGAAAACTGTGGAATAAATAGCACCCATAGGTCCTTGTGAAGACCTTTGCATGATTTTTTTTTTTTTCTTATAGTTTCATAGCTTCTTTCTCATTCTGACCTTTGGTCTCCTCCTATTTGACCTTCTCTCTGTTTATCAGAAATAAAACAGTGTAAAGTAAAATAGGTACATCTTGTCTTGAGTGACATTAGAAAGGTTGTTGGGAAAGGAACAGTGGTTCTTGGTCTGGAATGAAAGTAACACAGGGGAGAATTACAGTGAAACCATAAGGGCTGCTGGAATAAATACGATGAAGTTTGGTGAGCCAGTTCAGGATGCACACATTTACCTGTCCTTGACACTCACATCAGTTTCTCAGTGCTGATCATGTTCTGTTGTTGTTGTTACCTAGTAATGTGGTGCCATATTTTATGTGCATTTGTTATGCAACAGAAAAGCACCAAACTGGGGTGATATACCTGGATTTGCCAATAAGTACACAGGTAGGTGAGGAATACGTATGGGAAGGACAATAGGAAGTTAACTCTATTACAGGGATCATCGTGGTTCAGTGGTAGAACTCAAGCCTTCCTGTCAATGAACGCTTATGTATTGCTCTGATGGTGAACAGGTTTTGGTGGCACTTACAAATTTAGTTGGACTAGGAAGAAGGGACCGGGGATTTACTTCTAAAAATCAGCTCATGAAAACTCTATGAATTACAATGGGGCAGTTTGCAAGAGATCAAGGGCATGGTGTGAGACTAGGCAGTATTTCGTTCCGTTTCACGTGGAATCTTCCTGAGTTGAGGACCCACTTGACTGCAGCTAAGAGCAATGACAATTTCAATTTAATATGACTTAGATTATTAGTCTAGCTAAGCCTGTATTAGAATGGGTACGCACGATGAAAGTAGAGTCATTCAAAGGTAAATGAAAATAGGAGTCAAATGTGAGGGATTCATTGATGATTGAGTAAGTAACATGTACACAGGCAGAGAGGAAGAGAAAGTAAGTGAAAGGAATCACAGGCGCAAACCGATAGCCCGAATATGCTGTGGGCTGGCTAGAGAAGCAAGTGGAAGTTGGTACATGTCAGATAGTAACATTACACAATACTAGGTGCTAAGATAATTATGATGGTGCAGTGGTTAGGTGCTGCAGTTGTTAACCAGAAGCTCAGCAGTTCAAATCTCTCAGGCGCTCCTTGCAAACTCTGTGCGGTAGCTGTACTCTGCCCTATAGCGTAACTACGAGTTGACACCGACTCCATGGTAGTGGGTTTAACATAATTACGGCTTGCGTGAATTTCGTACTGTAAAAATTGCCTCTAAAATTCAGTAAATTACTCACAAACCAACCCATTGCCGTGGAATCAAGTCCAACTCCTAGTGACCCTATACTCACAAAGAATACTCTGAATAATTTTTTAACAGATAGCTCGGTAGACTATTTCCTTTGTATATGTGATATACACGTTAATATACACTGGTCATAGTTTTAGTGCTGCTGTAACACAAATACCACAAGTGGGTGGTTTTAAATAATGTAAATTTATTTTCTCATACTTCTGGGAACTGGAAGAGGCCACATCAAGATCTCTGTCCGTTCCTTCCTTGTTGGTAGCCCTTGGTTCTTGTTGGTGATCATCATGTGGGATCTGTCTTCCCCAGTATATGCCCGCTGCTGTGGCTACTCTGCTCTTTTTATAAATCAGAAGTAATTAGGCCTAGGACATTCAGAGCCTGGACTTGGCCTCATTACCATAAAAAAGAAAACCCCATTTTCCGATAGCATTACACCTACATGTAGATGCGTTAGGGTACAACTCATATGGGGGGTTGGCAGGGGGCACACGTCAATCCATAACATCTTGTATAGTTAAGCCCAGAGGTAAAACATAGTTTTATAACATTTAAGTTGCATTGCAGAAAGATGAAAGAGAAATGAAAAAAATTAGTCAATACAGCTTACACTATAGATATTCACTATATTCACTATAGATAAAGTTACAGTTGACTATGTTGAAGTTATAACATTTGTCTTGAGTAGTAAACAAGATAGTAAGTAGAGAAAGAAAAGGAGTTAACATAACTCCAAGACAATGCTTTGAAGCAGGACCCATTTCAAGAGAACGTCATTCTCTATTTTACACTTAAAACCTACTGCCACTGAGTTGATTCCAACCTATAGTGACCCTATAGGACAGAGTAGAGTTGCGTCATAGAGCTTCCAAGGAGCACCTCGTGGACTTGAACAGCCAACCTGTTGGTTAGGAGTCAAGGCACTTAACCACTATGCCACCGGGGTTTCCTATTTTACACGTGAAACTACTAAATTTAAGTGGCTTGCCTAACTGATGCAGTTGGGGTTTTTACTAAGGGCTCTAAGGATCCTAAAGCCTTGCTGTGGTATGATACCGTATTCCTTCTTTAGTGTCAAGAAGAGATTCAATATGATGAACTTTTTAACTTGAAGACCCTGGAGATTGCTGAGTAGATTAATTACTTAATGAAAATGATTTTTAAAAAGAGACTGAAAAAGCAGGCAAGAAGAGATAAAATACCATCTTACCATAAAAATAATAAGTAGGAGGAAATATGAGGCTTTTCCAAGGAATAATTGATAAATGTACTATCAAATGAGTCTAGCCCTAATTCCTAACTCTTTGTAAATATCTCCATTTATGATAGTTTTCTTGGAGGACATTTGTGTAATTAGCACACAACAGTGAAATAATAACAAAAACATCTTATAAAAACCAGGCTCATACTTTCATAATGGTATAAATGGTATATAAGAGACAGTGTTTGAACTTGCTAGAAAGAAATCCAGCTTTCTGACCTTGCTGTGTCAATGGGCATTCTTATTTTAGTGTTCTTTCTTTTCCCTAATTTATCAGTGAACAACATAAGACATTGAAATTAGGTCAACCATAATAAAATCTCAAATGACCATTGTAGAGAACGTGGTCCTCAAAAACACCACCATAACACTGTCAATAGTAGCAAACCTTGAGCAGGAATGAATCTATTCTAAAGATGATCTTTTTTCATAAGCATGACCTAGATGAATGGTATTAGGACTGAAGTAGTGTCCCTTTATAGAATAAAGGATATACTTAGTCTCTGAAGCACTGTAGAAATTTTAAAGCCCTAGGAATTTGAAAACAAACCTTCGTGATCATGTTTCTGCTTATCTGGTAACCGTGGCACTTTAACAATTAATAAATAGTTTGCACTGGAAAGACATGCGGTAATATTTAAAATTCTATATAAAATTGTGTGGAAGTATTATTCCAGGAGCTGTAAACACTTATTGAACTGGAGAGATAAGGCCAGGTTTCAATAACTGGCTTTGTTTCTGCGACTGAGAAGGCGAAATTAATATTTGTAGATTCTCTCCTTCCTCAGTGATGAGATACCAGTGCACCAAAGTGTCCCACCCCAAACGGGCAAAACATCTACATCACAAAATGATTGCATGAGTAGAGCAAATTATAAAATTTCTGATTACTGTTTTCACCTTAGCTAATTACAGAGCATTAACATTTGTGAGTTTGGGAAACATTCTGTTATTGATATGGACACTGACACACCATTGTTTCACAGAAAGAGACTGTGTCGGGGAATTGCATTGCCATTGACTTGTGGGAACAAGTATGTCCTTATATGCAAGACTTTGTGTGAGAATCCAAATGTAAGTACTGTAATAAGATAGTGAGAGAACACATCATTAGAAATTTCATACCTCTCTTTCTGTGTGTGTGCCTTGATGATACATCTATAAAACATTTCTGTTAAATATTTACCATTTGACAAATCAAATTTATTAGGCTTGTTTGTATATACCATTATTGGTAGGGAATTGATAGTAGTTTAGTTTATTACGAGTTTCCTTAATGAACCCCAATTATGAAATTACATGGAATGAGTCTACCAGGAGATTCCAACCCCTGTCATTTTGCAACCTGTGCTCTAGGGTTTATCCATTATAAAGACAAAACATGCATTTAATAGGCATACATGTTAGATGCATTGCTGTCAAATAGATTCCAACTCATAGTGACACTATAGGACAGAGTATAAGTGCCCCATGGAATTTTCAAGGCTATAAGTCTTTCCAGAAGCAAACTGCCACATCTTTCTTCCGTGAAGAAGCTGATCTGTTCAAGCTGTGGACCTTTTAGTTAGCAGCTGAGCACTTAACCACTGTACTACCAGGGCTGTTTGTATGTGGTGCACGCCAGCATTTTTCATTCTCCTCTTGCTGGACACACGGCAGGTTATATATCCTCATGTAGAGAGCATCTGACCTTGTGAGAAAGAAATCCAGCTTTCTGACCGTGCTCTATCAATGGATATACTTATTTTAGTGTTCTTTATTTTCCCTAATTTATCCATTAACAGCATAAGAGACTGAAATTAGGTCTGCAATGGTAAAATTTCAAATGCTCATTGTAGAGCCTGGTCCTTAAAAGTGTCACCATAGCACAGTCAGTACTAGCAAACTTTGATCAAGAATCCGTTCTAAAGGTGGTGTTCTTTGGTAAGTATGACCTGAATGAACAGTTCTTAGGACTGCAGCAGTGACTCTTTTTAAAAATAAATTTAGTCAAGAACATGAAGTTTCCTCTGGTCAATAAACTGTGAGCATAAAATTTGTCTGTCCTCTCCACCACTGCCACACTGACCCAGGTAGCACGTGCTGGTATCAGGCGTATCGCACAGCCATCCCAGGTGACTTGGATGGTCTCCAGACTCCCAGCTGAGGGCAAGAGCAGGACATAAACATTTCTGTTTGAAGTTGCAGACATTTGGAAGGTATCTGTTATGGCTGTTAGTTTATATCAGCCCAAAGAATACATTGCGTGACCTCTGGTGACCATTTCAGTTTGAAGATGTAGACACCAAGCACTTAGAAGGCAAAGAAGGTCTTTATCATGGTTATCTTCACCCTTGTACTACCTAACGCATCCTGGACTAGGATGGAAGTCCCTGCGTGATGCCAATGGTTAAGTATTTGACTACCAGGCGAAAAGCCGGTGGTTCAAAACCTCCCTGAGCTACTTCAGAAGACAGGTTTCCAAAGGGTCACAGCCTTGAGAACCCTACCTAGCAGTTCCCTTCTGTACACGGGATTCCTCGGAGTCAGGATCCACTCAGCAGAAACTAGCAACAACAAAATTATGGTAATGAAATACTTGAGTGATCATTTATAATGCTCAGTATAGATGAACAACCTCTTAAAAGGAGATTTTTAAAATGTTATCAGATTGGTAAAAGGCAAAGTAAGGATAACTATTAACAACATTAACAAAACATTAAACTAAGCAAAAAACCCATTGCTCTCCAGTTGATTCTAACTCATAGCGACTCTATAGAACAGAATTGAACTGCTCCATAGGGTTTCCAAGGCTGTAAATCTTTGTGGAAGTTGGTGCCGCATCTTTCTCCAGCAGAGTCCTTAGCGTGTTTGAATTCTGAATTTCTCCGTTAACAGTCTAGCTCTTTAACAGCTGTACTACCAGGATACAGTACAAAAGATGAACTTTATGGAGAAGTTCCAAGTATCAGCTGCTGTTCTACATGCCTGTCATACAGTAACATATTTAATTCTCGAAATAAACTGTTTTACACATAAGGAAATAAACCACATTTTAACCTGGGAATGCAAAAACAAAACAAAAAGGTTTTCAGAAAACTGTTTAAAATCCCTAAGAAACTAAATAAAACATTGGAAACATTCACCAGTTCCTAGGGTATTGGGACAAGCCGATGAAATCTTTTGGAAGTTGTGTTATACATCGAAAAAACAAAGGCCAAGCCCATTGCCACTGAGTTAATTCCAACTCACAGCAGTGCTATGGTATGGAGTAGAACTGCCCTATAGCATTTCCCAGAAGCAGCCAGTGAATTTGAACAGCTGACCTTTTGGTTAGCAGCTGAGCTCTTAACCAATACACCACCAAGGTTTCCACCCATTTCTGTGAGTCAGTTCCAACTTGGACTGACTCACAGCAACCCTGTAAGACCAAGAAAAAATACCCAATGGAGTTGCCAAAGAGCGTCTGGTAGATTTGAACTGTCGGCCTTCTGGTTGCCGCTGTAGCCCTTAACCACTACAACACCAGGGTTTCCACAGGGATAGTTAAATAGCTGTCTTAGTTCACCAGGACTCTTATAGCAACATACCACAAAGTGGGAAGCTTTAAAGACCACCGATTTATTTTCTCACAGCTCTGGGGGCTGGCAGCCCAGATTCAAGACACTGAGAGGACCATGCTTCCTCTGTGTTGGTCTGAAGAAAGTTTCTAGTCTCCATCTTTTGGCAGCTCCAGGCATGTTTTGGCAGTCCTTGGCTTTTACAGATGTCTTCATGTGGCATCTGTCTTCCTTCTACACAACTTTGTCTAGGTGTCTGTTCTCACCTTATATAAAATGTCATTCAGAAAGGATTAGAAAGAGGGCCATCCTAGTTTGGTGTGACTTAACTAGTAAAATATGAAAGAATGACACCCTTTCTCGAACAATTCACAGTCACAGGCAACAAATCCAAACTTCAGTCTGTCTTCCTACTGTAACACAATTCAATCTGTAGCAATAACTGAATTCATTTTATCTGAAGATGTAAAGGGATTTTCAGAAGTGTTTAGAACTTCTGGAAAGCAGTCACATAATTTGATAGCCATGTGGGATTGACTTCTGAGTTTTTTGAGGTTAGCGATAAGAAGACCCTCATGCTTGAATAAACAATACTTTTGGTGTTCTTGACAGACTTAAAGTCAAATGACTTATTTCAGACCTAACATGACCCTTACTATATGCTGAGAACAATTTAAATTTGTGTATTTTTTTAACTCATGATTTTCTTTTTCTATTTATCCAGGTTTTCCTAGAATTGTCGTGTGCATATTTATGTAAATTCTAACTTGGCCTTGCATTTAGCTATGTTTCCAGTAAGAGATGAAATCAGTTTTCAATCTCATGTCCCCAGTGGTGATGCTGAGCTTCCATATGTTAATTTACACTATTAACCTGGCAGTTGAGTGGGAGGTGATACTTGAAGGAGTTTCTATAATTGTAGGCTCATGTGTCACAGCTCTCTTCACCTCCTGTTAAAATCACAGACCTTGTTACCTACCTCCTTATTAGGCCATTCTGTTAGTTTGCTATTGCTGCCGTACAAATTACAACAAACTTAGAGGCTTTATAAGTCACATTTTTGTAGGCCAGAAGCTTAGTATCCATCTCAAGAGACTAAAATCAAGGCGTCAGGAGCCTGTGTTCCTTTCTGGAGGTTCAGAGGAAGAACTCATTTCCTGCTCATTCTGGCTGTGGGGAAAATTTCAGTTCTCAAGGTTGTAGGGTCAGGTCCCTGTTTCCTTGCTGGCTGCAAACCGAGTCATCCCCTGTTTCTAGAGGCTGCCATATTCTTTGGCTCTTGTGCTTCCTCTGTCTCCAAAGCCAGCAATCAGGGATCAGGTCCTTCATACTTTGGATTTCTTTGACTCATTCTTTTCCTTTTTGTGACCTATGAGGTTAGGTTAGATCCACCTGGATAATTTCTCTACCTACAGTGCTTTTAGCCTTAATCACATCTGCTAAATCCTTTTTGCTACGTAAGGTAACATATTCACAGCTTCTGGCAGAAGCATTCTTTGGGGGCTTTAGTTTGCCTCTCACAACCAAAGAGTGTCCATTCTATGTAAGTGTTTGACTTGGTGATTATTTCAGAGAGATAAAGTGTCTCAAGAGATTATTCAACAGTGTTTTTAGAGAATGCATTTTTTTTTCCGTTTATTGTGTTGCTGATTAAGTGATTTGCTTACATTCTTTTCTGTACAGAATGAAATTGGATAATATTGGGGAGTCTTCTTGCTTTTTCATATTGAAATGGGAGGGAAGCCTTAGGTATTCCAAATTTTAAAAAGGAAAGTTAAAATAGACAGCAGAGATTTAATTCTCTTTGTAAAACTGAATTGTCTTTTCTATAGTCTTAGAAATTCCTGGCCCTAGCAAGAAGTCACTGATAGGGACTATGGAAATAATGTCTTCACAGTTTTTCAGAGATTTTTAGAAACATAAAAACAGAGAAAGGAGCCAGTAGAAGACTCAGGTGCCAGGCAGGGCCTCTAGGTGAAGACAGTCCGGATTCTGGCTCCTGACGCATATCTTCAAAGGACCCCTGAGGACCTTGCCCACAAGGATACCCCTCTTCACTCCTAATCAAAATCAATCACATTGTTTCCCTGACACTGACACCAATACCTATCTTGACATGTTGCATGCAACCCCCACTCCCTTTAAATACTTTGACCTTGCCTGACAAAATTTGAGCAGGATCTGATGGAGAGAAGCCACCCTGCTTCCTGTGTCTGCTGGGCATAGTAATAAACTTCCTTTTGATCACTCTCCCTGAAACCTGTCTCAGAGATTGGCTATTTGGGGGAGGTAACAAGAACCTGGAGTTTTGTCTGGTGATAATATGTTATAGCAAACTCAACATGTTACAAATATTTGCTATTTAGAAATTTAACAATCTTTGTCATTATTATTATACAATCTTTTTGTTGTTGTTGTTGAACTGTTGACAAGAAGAGGCTTTCATCTTTCTTCACTGCCACATTCTGATCAACAGAAGGCTGGCTGGCCCTGTGCGGCCTTCATACTGAGACTGACCCAGACAAGGATCTCTGAAAAACTATTCCCAAATGACATGCTTGGCAGCTGATGTTTCCCATCACAATTTTCACTCCTTTGCATGGGTGATTTAGCTGCAGGCCAACCACTTGAATCTGAGATGTGGTTCAAAGGCCCCAATAGCTATCAGAAACATCTGTAGAGTGTTTTGGAAAATACCCACCTCTAGATCATATTCATTGGAAACCCTGGTGGCATAGCGGCTAAGTGCTACTTCTGCTAATCTAAAGGTCGGCAGTTCAAATCTGCCAAACACTCATTGGAAACTCTATGGAACAGTTTTACTCTGTTCTCTAGAGTTGCTGTGAGTCGAATCAACTCAAAGGCAGTGGGTTAGATACAATAATTGTCACATGATTGCAGTATTTAGTGAAGAGTTCGCAGGTAGGGGATGGCTGCAATGTCCACTAATGTTTGACTGTGCTGACTTCCCTTTTCATTTGGAATGCATACTCTGAATATTAATTCCTATTTGTTCTTTGAAATATATATTCTATGCTGTAGTTTTAAAACATGTTTTGAGATCTTTGAGATTACTCTTATAAGATAAATTGACACTTCAAAAGAATAACTATAAGGGGTGATCTGAATATATTAGTAAATTGGATTGACAAGATCTAGGAGTCAAGAGACTTACATTTAAATTCGTACTCAGCTGTTATGTGATAGAATTAGTTTATTTGAGCTCTCTCAGCCTCAGGTAAATGAGTTTTGGACAGATGTTTAAACACCCACTTGTTGGCTAAGAAATCTTTGCTACACAAGAAGGATAAGATACAGTACATTCCTTGAAGAGCCTTGTTTAATGGTTGGAGAAGTCACACTAATATAAACTGATTGATTACAAAAAAAATAAAAAGAGAAAGTGACAGTATACAGTCAACTGGAGATTATGAGTCTGTCACTGTGGTTTAAATTTATAGCATGGAGGAATAATTGAAAAGTTGGAGTATACATTAGAAGTCTTGAATGCTACCTTGAAAAGAGTGTAGAGTCTGAATAATTAAGAAGAAAGCAGTTATGTAGAAGAATTACAAGAATAAAAAAGTATAGGGAAACGTGTGGAAAGGACAAATTATCATCACGTGCTCTTGAAATAGTAATTCCACTAACTTAAACTGAAATAATGGACAATTAGGAAGTTCGAATTACTTAGATGAACTGCATATTTCAAAACTGAGATGCTTAGATTGAGTCAGTTAGGTAATGGGGGAAAACTTTAGTTCTGTACAGTTTGCAAGGAGCAACATAAAGCTAGAGTCTTAGGCATACTTCACATTTTCCATTCTGAGTAGACCAAAAGAGACTTGAAGTTCATTTAGAGACAGATATAAGGATAAAAGCCTGATATTTTGGGAGAGTGGCTATCACAGAACTTAATGAATACATTGAAGAGATGAAGTGAGGGACAGAACTGAAGATGGCTTTAAGATTTCTAATCTAAAAAAGGAAGTTAATTGGAAAAGTTAAAAGACAATACAGAAGTCGAAGGGTTTGGTTCTGACTATGTGAAGTTTAATGTGATAACTGGATATTCAGTGTGTCTTCACTGAAGAAGAACGGAATACTGACACATGCTAGAAGGTGCAATATTAATCGGCATAGAATTAAACTGGTAACACTTGGCAGTCGTCAAGGAGTTTTCCCTTTGACAGGAAGAGCATAGAGACTATCAGGTACAGATAACAGCAAATGCCAAGAGTTGAAAAGAATGCAAGTGTAAAGATACTTTAGACCTAGTGGTTAAAAAAAGGCTCTTTTCCTGATTGATATTTAGCTTAGATCTGAAGAATGATAAAGATTGAGCCTTAGGAATGTTCTATGCAGGTGTTACTTAACGCTTAAAGACTTAATATGACAACAAGCCTTACTTGTTCTAGGAGGGGCAAGGTCGGTGTAGCTGAAAGGTAGTGTTTGGCAGTGAAGTTAGAGAGAAAGGCTGAGGCCAATAATTGTGTATTGTATGACTAAGTGTATCAGTCACTCCAGACACACGCATTTGGAATTACTGAAGAACTGTTTAGTTAAATCCCTTTGTTTTACAGTTGAAAAACCTGAAGCTCAATTATCTAAGGGACGTGTACAGTTTACACAGTAGTAACCGATTTGGTCTGCTAACCAAAAAGTCAGCAGTTCGAATCTGACAGGCACTCCTTGGAAACTCTATGGAGCAGTTCTGCTCTGTCCTATAGGGTCACTAGGAGTCAGAATGGACTCCATGACAGTGGGTTTAGTTTTTGGTTTATGTTCACTGATTGGAAGTGCCAATAATCAGTTCATTGTTCCTTCTATTATCCAGCAAAGATCCTCTAACCCGTTTTACTTCTTTACTCACAAACAGCAGATATGCATGGCTGAATCAAGGTGCCTGTAATGATCATTAAGAATATCAGTTGTGAAAGTCAGGGAAGTATGGACTTCTTGGCTCTTATTCTCTTGCTCATCTTTTTCTATTTCCTTTTCTTCTTTTTGCACTCCCTTAATGTCAAAATCAACCTTGAAGAGAAAAGAACTCAGAGGTAGCTTATGGGAAGGGAGGTTGGGGGTTTGGGCAAATCACTTTCCATTGCTTTGCCAGGTGGTACATATGGGCAAATTATATCTGGAAACTAATCATGCCTTTTGAAAAGGATTTGCTAGTATGTTTCTGAAATATGTTGTGGGCTCTTGGCATCCTTTACATAATAATTGTATCTTATCCTTTTCTCCGTCCTTTTTCAGATTTTCTTCCCATTTTCTGCCTTTTAAAATTGGTATAAGTTAAAAAAAAATGCTAGTATCCAGTAATAAATATTTCAGACATTTCTAAAGTTATATAATCTAAGTAGTGAAAGTTATATTTTTATCAGATATTTCCAAAACTTGATATTATTGATTTTATTCATATTCCCTTTAGTCTTTTACATCAGAAAACTTATTCAGTCTCTCCAGCTCACCGCATACATTTTCCCTTATTTTGAAATTTAACACAATATAAATTATAATGTATGTAAAGATTTACTGAATTGATAGAGTCAATATTTGCTTTCTTTTTTAAGTAAAATAGTGAGATTTTCTAGACAAACACAATCAAGTATCTTTTGAAAACTTTTGATGTTGTACAACCCTCTCTATGACGATAATTAATTTTTGTGTTATATCTTTTTCCAAATTCAATTTGTACCAATATTTGCAAACATTGATAAGAAAGAGACTCTTTTGGCTATTTGTTGCAACAAGTATGGACAGGTCTGATTATCACTGCCTTATACTTCATTATTTTCCCAAAGAAAATGATCTTAATGGAAGTGATTTGAAAAAGAAAAGGAAATGAAGAAAAGGATGCTTTTGTAGACTTCTTTAAGGTCATCCAGCTTCCTTCCTCTCTGTCAGTTTAGGACACTAAATCTTAAAGCAAAGTGACTTGCTCAAGGTCACACATTAATAAGAAACACTGTTATCAACATTTCGACTCCTAACCCAAAGCTACTTTGTCAATACTACTCCTTGTTATCTTTCTTGTTTCTATTGTGTCCTGTTGAGTTTGGTTCCAACTTCTAACAACCCTGTAAGACAGAGTGGAACTGCCCTGTATGAGTTGCAGGTGGATTTGAACTGCTGACCTTTTGACTCTCAGACAAGTTCTTAGCTGCTACATCACCAGGGTTCCAATAATATTAGTAGTAGTAATAATAATTCAATTCAGTAAATTTGGTTTATGTCCCATAAATAATTTATGTAAAAATACAGAACTTACATGTCTTCTCTTTTTTGTGGACCCATGACAATTTATTAGACATTTTTATAAAAATTCCATTCATTAATAAATCTGCATTTTTGTAGTAAAACACAAGTTCCTTAAAAAGCAGTCAGTGTGCTTAAAATATATATCTGCTTAAAATCTTCCAGCTGATTTCCATCTCACTTAGACAACACCCAAATTTTACCTTGGTCTGTAGAACCATCCATCACCTGGCCAGGTACTTCTTAGCTCTTTCCATTCACCTTGAATCACTTTTCTCTTCTCACCAGGTCCCAACCATGCTGTGTCGCTGGTCTCGGACATATAGATTCTTTGCTTGCAGTAATTCGTTTAGCACTGGTCATTCCTTCTTCCGGGGCCACTTTCTTCCTAAGAGCATTATTAAACTGGCCAACTTATTATTGATACTCAGGTCTAAGTTTATATTTTGCCTAGTGAAATCATCCCCCATACCTTATCTAAGCTAGCTTACTGGTCACTCTCTGACAACAACCTGTGTGGTTTCTCTGTACGGTAATTTCAACAGTTTAACTTTTCCGGTTCATTCACAGGAAATCTTGGTGGCATAGTGGTGAAGTGCTGCAGCTGCTAACCAAAAGGTCAGCAGTTCGAATCTGACAGGGGCTCCCTGGAAACTCTATGGAGGAGTTGTACTCTGTCACATAGGGTCATCATGAGTTGAAATTGACTCCACAACAGTGGGTTTGGTTTGTTTTTTGGAGGCTTTTTTACATATGGTGGAAGTTTTTCTTTCCTTTTAAAATATAGCACCTTTCATAAAGGAAATGAATAGAAGGACCTTTGGCTGTTGTCTTTTTCATTATACCCACAAAGCCCAGATAAGTGCCTGATACATAATAAATCGAAACCTCACTGCCTTGGAGTTGATTCCCACTCATAACCACTCACAGGACAGAGTAGAACTGCCCCTAGAAGATTTTCAAGGCTGTAAATCTCATGGAAACAGATGGCCACATCGCTCTCCTTTTAGCTGCCGCGGGGTGCTGCAGCGTCTGTGCCCCCAGGACTCTACACAGAAGCCTTCAGTAAATTGCACTGAGCTGAATTAAATAGCGGGTATGGGATAATGGTGAAAGACAAGGTCATGTACACATAATTAAAAGACTCATTGTTACTGTAGCTGGTTCGAGGCCCTGTCTAATGAGTTCTGAGTGATAGCAAAAGAAGTTAGAAACACTGCCCGGTCATAAGCAGTTGTTGCAGCCACTGTGTCAGTCCATGTCCTTGAAGGTCTGCCTTTTTTTACTTCCCTTTGACTTTACCAAGAACGATGTCTTTCTCCAGGGACATCCTCTTGGTAATGTTCCAAAGTACACCATCTTTGCTTACAAGGAGAATTTTTGTCTCTACTTCTTCCAAGTCAGATTTTTCATTCATCTGATGAGTCCACAGTATATTCAGTACTCTTCACCGAAAACACTGTAACTAAAAGCTATCAATCCTTCTCTGATCTTCCGTGTACATTTTCCAGCTGCTGCACACATAAGATGATTGAAAACATCATGGCTTAGGTCGTGGGCATTATAGTCCTCATAGTGACATATTTGCATTATAAGTCTTTAGAGAGGTCTTTTGCAGGACACCTGCAATGAGTCATTTGATTTTGTGCTACTTCCATGCACATTCATTGTGGATCCACACAAAATAAGTCCTTGGGAACTTCAACTTTTCTGCGTTTATCATGATTTTGCTTATTGGTTCAGTGGTGAGGATTTTTGTTTTATGTTGAGGTCAATTCCATACTGAAGACTGTAGTCACTGATCTTCATCGGTAAACGTCTCCTGAAATGGTTGAACATTTCCCAAATTCATGCTTCAAGTTCTCTTTGCTTTCAGAAAGCAAGGTTGTGTCATCTACATATCACAGGTTGTTAATGAGTCGTCTGCAATCCTGATGCTACATTCTTGTTCATATAGGCCAACTTCTCAGACTATTTGCTCAGTGTATACATTGACTAAGTGTGATGAATGTATACAAGCCTGACACATACCTGTCCTGACTTTAAACCAACCGTTCAGTAGCCCCTTGTTCTGTTTGAATGACTGCTTCTTGGTCTACATGCAGGTTCTGCATGACCATAATTAAGTGTTCTAGGATTCCCATTCTTTGAAATGTTATCCATAATTTGTTATGATCCGCATGATCAAAGGTGTCTGCATAGTCAATAACACAGATAAACATGTTTCTGTATTCTTTGCTTTCCGTCATGATCCATCTGATATTAGTAATGGTGCTATCACTTGTTCCAAGTCATCTTTTGAATTCAGCTTGAATTTCTGGTAGCTTCCTGCCTTTGAGTGATTTTCAGCCTAATTTTACTTGTGTTTGATGTTAATGATATCATTCAACAATGTCTGCATTTTGTTGGATCATCTTTCATTGGAATGTGCACCAATATGGATCTTTTCCGTTTGGTTGGCTACGTGTCTTACTTAGCTCCATATCTTTTTGCACAGATGAGTGACTGTTTCCGTCTTTGTGTCCATGCACTGAAACATCTTAACTGGTATTCCTTCAAGTCCTGGAGCCATGTTTTTCACCATTTCTTTCAGTGCAGCTTGAACTTCTTCCTGCAGTACTGTTAGTTCTTGGTCATATGCTACCTCCTGAAACGGTTGAACATCGACCAGTTCTTTTTGATACAGTGATTCCATGCACACCTTCCATCTTTTTGCTTTCTGCATTATTTGATATTTTTTTGCACAGAATTCTTCAACACTGCAACTCGTAGCTAGAATGCAATGTCATTCCTCTTCAGTTTGTCATTCCCATTTGCTGATGCCTAGGACATGAATGTATATGCCTTTCATTTTTTACAATTTCCAGTTTTCCTGGATTCATACTTTATATACTCCGTATTCTGATTAGTAATGGATGTTTGCATCTATTTCTCCTTAGTTTATGTCATGCTGCATTAGCAGACGAAGATTCTAAAGTTTGACTCCATCTATGTCATTAAGATTGACACTACTTTAAAAAAGCATCTCTTTCCTCATTGTATTTTCCGACTCGACGGCACTTGGCTTGGCTCCAACATGAGGGATTCTGTTTCTGGCACTATAGCGTACAAAGTTCTGCTACTGTACATAAGGTTGTCACTGGCTGATTTTTTCAGAAACAGACTGCCTGGTCCTTCTTAAAAGTCTGTCTTAGTCTGAAGCCTCCACCGGAACCTAAACCCCAAAGGTGATCATGCTGGTCTTTGAAATACTGCTGGCAACACTTCTAGTATCAGCAACACACAAGCAATCACAGTAGGAGAAACTGACAGACATGTGCTAGAACTAAAAGACGTATTTTACTATTCTTGCAAGCCTTCTTGGATCCGAATCAACGGCACTTGGCTTGGCTGGCTGCAAGCCTTCTGACAGAGCCATGGAGGGCAATAGGAAAAGTATCGATGGCTTGGAAGCTGTTTGAACCTCTGCTGAGAATATGCATTTCTCACAAGTTCCCAGGCAATGCTACTGCTGCTCATTGGGAACCAGTTCTGAGAACCAGTAGTAGAGCAATAGTTCGCAAGAGTACTGTGCATGAGAATCACCCGAGGATCTTGTTAAAGTAGGGATTATGATTCAGTGTATCTGTGGTGGAAATTCACATTCTCAAGTGTGGTTCAAAACAGAATGAACTAGTTAAAAGCCCTATCAGCATGAAGAAAACCAAGGGATGGTGACATCATTCTAAGAAAGTAATGTACCAAACTGTGAACAATTGGTCATAATCTTTGTGCTCAGGCATTATATGTTATTTTTTATTTTCATTGCATATCTGGACACATATATGAGTCTATTACATTTTCTAATTGTTTTAAAAAGGAACATACGTTGCTAGTTTTTGATGATCAGCAGAAACCCTTTCTAAAAATTAATCATGAATTTGAATGAATAAGATGATGGAATAGACATTCATTCCTAGTTTTAAAGATATTATAGAAGAAGTAGCATACTATCAAGATTCTCTACCTTAGTGTTAGACTGGGGACATCATACTCAGAGGGATCAACGTTTTGCTTAATTAAGACATTGATACCAATCTCACTTGATAAGTTTTGTACTAGGAACAGAAGAAACTGAGAAATGTGGGCCGAGCTGGCACAGGTACAAACACAGAGGCCAGTCTGGGTTTTTGCCATTAGTTTTACGGGCAAAATTCTATTTTATCTGTACACACCAGTTGCCTCCTGTTTTTGCTCCAAATACAATTAGCTTCCAAAATATTCAACTCGCTGAAACCCTATGAAATGCCCTGTGGTTTTCTTATTCAAGGGTAGTGTATACATTTTTAATCACTTTAATTTAGCATAATATTAACTTTGTAAAAATAATCTTTTTTAACAAAGTTTGAAACAAAGCACATTTAAACAAATTTGTGTATTTCAGTAAGAGGTAGACAGGGCGTAACTGAAGAAACATATTCCAACATACATCATTGTGCTAACATATTAGGTAGATGTATTTTCAGCTGTAAGGTTACCATTGATTAATTGGAGGAAAAGCTATGATAAAACAGCATGATAGTGAGAGATAGGTAAGACATTCAAGAAAAATATAGATAAAAAGATTTTTAAAAAATCATTACTGATATCTATCTTCACCTTTTTTTTTAGTTGATTGAGTGAAAGTTTACAATATGATTCAAATTTGCGTGCCTGCCCATCTGCAGCTCCCTCTGCTCACCAGCACACTCCTCCTTTCCATTCCATACCTGTCATATCCTCTTAACAGTCTCCTGTCACCTCCTTTCCACCCTCTCCTCTCCCCTCTAGTAAGAGGCCAGTAGAATGACATCCTATAGAAGCACAGAACCATAAAGTGCACACATGATTATTATATCTGTCTTCATCTTGATGTAAGTTAGGTGGTTGTAGAATATTTTTAGCTTTGTTAGTGTTTGAAAATGTACAAATATTGACTATTTGGGGGAACATTTTGCTAAGTTCCTGCTCACCTCCTAAGCCTCTAGCTAGTCATGTACTTATCAGTTTTGAGTAGTGCTTGGGAGATTTCAAGGATTTAACTGTAAATTCTAATCAACTTTGACCAGTTTCCCTTTGAGTTGATTCTCATTGATGGAAGCCCCATGTATGTCAGAGCACAACTGTGCTCCGTAGAGTTTTCAGTGGCTAATGTTTCAGAAGCTGATAGCCCATCATTTCTTCCTAAGTGCTTCTAGAAGAACTCCAACCAACATCTTCTTGGTTAGCAATTGAGCACATTAACCAGGGACTCCTAGAATCCATTAAGATGTAGAAGATTCTGGATCAAATCTTGCAGTCCTTGTGTTTGTTGAATGAAGATCATAGTCAAATAAGTTTAGGAAACAGCATGACACAGTTAAAAGTTTTAATTTTTATTGTAGATTGTTAGAACCTTTTGATAAACACAAAACCAAGCACATAATGGGAGTCCCTTAGTGCTAAAAAATGATTAACTCACTTGAATGCAAACTGAAAGGCTGGCAGTTCAAGAAGACCCACAGGCAATTCGAGAGAAAGAGCTCGTGATCTACTTCAGCCATGAAAAGGCTATGGAGTACCATTCTGTGACTCAGTGGGTCACCATGAGTTTGAACTGACTTGAGGGCAGCTGTTGTTGTTTCAAGCATATCATGAAAAACATAGAACATCTAAAGACTGGTGGAGCATTATATACATTTGGAAATATCAAGTTACATGTACGGAGATAATGACCAGATCCAATGGAAAGATTATATCAGACATTGGCAATAGGTAATTCCAGAGACATTTTTCCCCTTGGTTTCTATATCTCCAGAAACTCTGGTGGCATAGTAGTTAAGTGCTTTGGCTGCTACACTGAAGGTCAGCAGTTCAAATCCACCAGGTGCTGTTTGGAAACACTATGAGGCAGTTCTACTTGGTCCTATTAGATTGCTATGAGTTGCAATAAACTCCACGGCAGTGAGTTTGGTTTTTCTGGTTTTTCCCTATTTCCAAGCAGCATGTATTTAGAAAAAGCACCTTGGATGAACGCACCCAAGAGACCACTTTTTCCTAAAAATGGCCATAACCAGTATCTTTGTGGTCAAGTAGCATACTGTTTTTTATATTTAAAACAGTAGTTCGAAGAGATACTTCTCAAACTCTTCTCTATTCATCTATCAAAACAAAACTCCCTCCCCATGACTTCTCACCTCATAGAAGACACTTATAACCAGTATACTTTACTGAAGAGGAACAGATGTAGTGCTTTGGAGCATGGTCTCAGCAACAGGCAGCTTTTAATCTTAGTAGTTAACAATCTTAGACAAATCACAAAACCTTTTAGAACTTCTGTGTTCCCATTTTTAAAAACAAGGTAATAAGACTACATCATAGGGTCAGTGTAAGGATTACTGAGTTAATGACACTCAGAAGCTAAAAGCAGAGTGCTGCAATAAGCGTAAGAACAGAATAATTATTTTTATTCAAGCACTTAAATAAAGACGTGTCATACGGTGTAGATCTATTTCTGCCAAAAGTGTTACTTCCTCAAGCCTGTTTTCATTGCAATCCATTTAAAAATTATTCATTTCATATCAGATTCTGGGATGAGTCTGTTGTGTTGTTTACTCCAGGGGCAGTAAGCTGGACAAAAGAGAAAATTTTTGTTTTTACGTATATATTTGTCATTGTTCAGACAAAATCATTATCTCAGTGTTGTTTGTTGTTTTTTTTTTGCTCTGTTCCTACTAGAAAGGTACTGGCAAAAACAAAATACTCCAGTATTCTTTACTTCTGGTGTCTGAAATTCAGTGAAGCCCTGAGGGTTTGGCATCTTATGCTTGCCAGTGCAGTCTCTGTGATTGTTTAGATGGTGTAGTCAGCCGTTTATCAGGTCTTTGCACTAGTCTGTACCGGACACAGGAGATAGCAGACAGCCGAGAACTGTATGTCCTCTGCAGGCTAAAGAATCAACACTAAACAGTAGAGATTGACTATTAAATGTGTCTTTTTATGACCTCATGGGTGAAATAGACAAACTCACATATCTAGATTTTTGGAATGGGCTATTCAGTGGTAGAAAATTGCACATACATGGGTTTGCGTGTAGACGACAGTTTGCCATATCTGATTTACATTATAAGCTCAGGTCCTGTTTTTCTAGCTTGAGGCTACTAATAGTACTTCCTCATTGTCCGTTTTTTTCCTCTGTTGTTTTTCTATTCAAGAATTTCTTGGTTCATTTTATTAATAATATAAGCTTGTGCACCCAATTGTATAAAAAGAAAAGAGTGCTTCCGGTTTATTATTGAACAAAAGATTTTTTGTTTTGTTTTAATATATTTTATTGTCATTTAAGAACAATTTTACAATCTGTATCATTTTGCCACAGAACACCCAGCACTTTCTCCGCTGTTCTAATTTAGCTGCCCACCCTCACCACTATCCTCATCCCCAACAGCTTGCTTTCCCTTTTGTCTGGAACTTCCCAGGAATCTAATGCTGAGGTCTGCCCCCCCACCCCCGTTATTGTATCATCCCAGTTGCAACAAAGAGCCCCTTTCACCATCCCGTGTACATGTTCAAGGTTGGATCATCACCAGCCTCACTCTATGTTTGAACAAAAGGTTTTATTTACCTGTAAGATTATTTGGGAGCTCTGCTGGTACAGGAGCTTGGCTGCTAACCATGAAGGTCAGACGTTCAAATCCACCAACCACTCTTCGGAAATCCTATGGGACAGTTCAACTCCATTCTGTAGGTTCCCTGTGGATCTGAATTGACTCAGTGGCAATAACTTAAGATTCTTGTAAGTCATCAGATGAGCTATAGTAACACTACAGTGCTTCTCTTCGGCCTTATAAGATCCATTTTCTTTTTGCTCTGCTATTGTTTTAAATTTTTTCATTCATTAGTTCAACACAGAATGAAAGTGTAAACGATTCACTCTTGTGTTTATTTTTTTTATTTGACCAATTATCTGTTGATCATATTGTATCTGATTTTTATTTGCCAAACAATACACGGTATTTTATTTTAATCCTACATAAGTTTTCTTCCTTTTGGGGGTTGAGCCATTTGACTTTATGTTCTCTCTTTTAGTAATAGAATTGTCTTCAGTGAAGTCAATACACTTTTTGGATCATCAAAATATGAAAATGCCATACATAGTGAATGGAATTACTTTAATAGGTCCACAGAAAGAAAGCTATTTTGAAGCAAAACTCAAGGGCTATAATGGAGAACTGAATGAATTTAATGTAGTTTGCACACTGGTCTCAATTAAAATCTATTGACTGGGCATATTGACTTAATTTTTGTCTCAGTTATGGAAATCTTTATATTTAGTGCTATGAAAAGTCTCATGCTATGTGCTTAAGGCATGGCAGTTTCCCCCAAATTTTTCACATTTTCTTCTTCTTCTTTGTGTTTTGTTTTAATTTTCATTTAATTTAAAATAAAAATTTCATCCCAACATCTCAAAGCTCAAAATAAATTACCCTCATATCATTCCTAACGTTGGCTCCAACTGAACCCTTTCTCTTTGATTTATGTCTTCTATTTAATTTTGAATCCAAACTTCACTCTTATGTTTATATCTATATTATGCCATGATCCGATTCTATTCTCTTTTTCATTTTTGAAATACATACTTAAAATCTCCACTGACACTACGTATTTGACACTTCATATCTGAAACTCTCTTATTATTACTGAGATTTCCCTAGGCTAAATTATTATTGAGGAACCCTGACAGCACGGGGTTAAGTGCTGGGCTGCTGACTGAGAAGTCAGTGATGCCAAGAGGCCTGCTGCTCTGCAAGGGAAGGGTGATGGCACAGTCTGCTTCCTTAAAGATTTACAGCCTTGAAAACCCTAAAGGGCAGTTCTACTCTGTCCTAGAATTCTGTGAGTTAGAATCAACATGATAGCAACGAGTTTTTATCATTATTATATCAGCAAAGCAAAAATTATACTTACCAAAGATGAGACCAGGACTCATTTAGTTCCTTTCTTTTTTTCTCTTTTCTCAAACAAATATAAACCCAGAATAACAAACCCATTCCCACTGAGTCGATTCCGACTCACAGCGACCTTACAGGAGACAGTAGAACAGCCCTCACAGAGTTTCCAAGGAGCTCCTTGTGGATTTGAACTGCCTACTTTTTGTTTAGCAGAGGTAGCATTTAACAATCACACCACCAGGGTCTCCCATACAAATGTAAGCGGTGTAAAACCAGTCTGCTATATTATTGTTGGGGTTGTTTTTAATTTATTTTGGTGGCTAGATTAGTCCCTAAAAGAATGATAGTGCTGGCAAATTCGAGAATACGTGTGTCTTTGAAGCAGGGCTTTGAACTGGTTCCTCTGACTTGAACCCCTGCCAGAATTTCCATTTCCGGCACAGATATATTGAATCAGAATCTATAGTTTAATCAGATCCACAGGTGATTCTTATGTATAATAAATTTTGAAAACAACTGCTCTAGGAGTGATTCTCAGTT
Organism: Heterohyrax brucei; assembly: GCA_028571685.1. Lineage (NCBI taxonomy): Eukaryota > Metazoa > Chordata > Mammalia > Hyracoidea > Procaviidae > Heterohyrax > Heterohyrax brucei. Next base: position 98,443,628 of record CM053148.1, read on the forward strand.
GGTCTCCAACCAGCAGTATTAAAACCCACCGCCTATGGAGTCGGGTAAAAAGCTACTGTAACCAGTCTCCTGGGAACTTGTTAGAAGTGGGAATCTGCGGCAGGGGTTGGAACCGGAATGAACTTGTTCGGAAACCTGCGGTAACAATGCGCACACATTAGCTTCAGAAGTACATAGTCCTTGTCACTCTGTAACTGCTCATTGTTATTAGATGAAACATGCAACTTTGTATTTCAGGGACACTATATTAAAAATGGAATAAACTCTGCTCATAGAATTTTAGCCTCATTTGGAGAGGGGAGGCTGAATCCATGCTCATGGCTCAAAATTTAGAGTAAACGTAGTGAATCTTCGTTTTAAAAGAAGACAAGTTCCATCTTAGAATGTATTTTCCAGGCCAGACAATTTAGTGTTTTAAAACAAATGAAGATTAGATTATCAAGAATGAGCAGTATCTGGCAACATGCCATTCCGTTATCTTGAGTCATTCATTTGAATGGCAAAGTCCAATAAGGCTAACTAAATTCATTGCTTTTGAGTCAATTCTGATTCATAGCAACCCTGTAGGACAGGGTAGAACTGTCCCACAGAGTTTCCAAGGAGCAACTGGCATACTCGAACTGCCGACTTGTGGGTCAGCAGATGTAGCTCTTAACCAGTAGTTATGCTACCAGAGTTTCAAATGACCATATACAAACCTGGCTGACTTTAAGCCCCAAAAGAGCCAAAATTGTAAATAGCTAATGCTTAGAAGTATTATAGACCAAATGACCAGATGGAACCTTGAAATGTGGTTTAATTCAACAAATGTCTATCATGGCCAAGCAGCACGCTGAGTACAGTGTGATGCTTCTTGCCTGAGAGCTCAGTCAACCGTTGGAGTGCATGTGTCAGCAGAAAATAAATGTAGCATATGCAATAATGGAAAGCATATAAAATAAACAGCAGAAATAATAACATTCTAGTTGCTAATTTTTTTTCTATTATGTAATTTACAGAAGAAGACATCCTCCAGCTTTTCCTTTCCATATTATCTGATTTTAAGGAAGTTTTTAATCTTTCCTAAATGTATTTCAAACATTTTTTCCTTGTCTTTTTCTGCCATCCTACTGTAGGAAACATGCCTGTCTATTGGGAAAACACATTTTTCAGTGCATCAGATTATGCACCCCCAAACCTTCCTTCAACATTAACTACTTCTTAAATGATCACAGTTACTGGGGATACTTCTGATCCCCATTTGGGTAATATAAATAGTGGTGGGCAGAGATTTATGGGAAGAAAGAAGAAAGCATAAGACCAAACTGTTTCATTCTGTTATTTCCCTAGACAGCAGTATTAGTAAATGCAACATTATATATATATATATATATATATATATATATATATGCAGAGAAAAAGCGTGTCCACATGTCCTATAAATGTGATAGAAAGCTTATTGTGGCCACAGCTTTTAGGACTTTTACATCCAGTGGTAATGCGTCATCCTCAGCCTTTCTTTTCTCCACAGGTATGTTTATTCTATGGCAATATTTGCCAGAATATACCTACCTTGGTATTTTCTGTCCCTATGCTTATAAATGGAAACCCTGATGTCAAGTGCTACATCTGCTAACCAAAAGGCTAGCAGTTCAAATCCACCAAGCACTCCTTGGAAACACTATTGAGCAGCTCTACTCTGCTCTATAAGGGTCAGTGTGAGTCAGACTTAACTCAAGGGTACTGGGTTTGGTTTTTCTTTGTTAATAAATGAAAATTTTATGTCTAACATAGACACTATAATAAAAATAACATACATGCTGCCTATTCTCAAACAGCATATAGCAGAAAATTCTTTGCGGTTGAGGTTTAGATACTTGGGACTCTATCTGCTAGCCTAGGTCTTCTAGAAGAGGTTGGCTTGTAACAAAAAGTCCAGTTGTTTGCATCTACCAGTGGCTCCTTGGAAACCTTACAGGGCACTTCTACTTTGTTCTGTGGAGTTACTATGAGTTGGAATCAACTTGAAGGCAATGGGTTTGGTTTCTTAGCTATGGGAAAAACCTACTGTAAGGGTGGAGACTAAGCACGTAAGCTTGGCACAGTGTTACTGTCTTAATGTGAAAGAAGATAGGTAATACTGAGTATAGACAAGGCCTGCTAGCTGGGTTTGTTCCTGGTCAGAGCTTTCTGCCATCGTGGCTGCTGTGGGTTTGGGGGAAAGATGAGAGGATTGTGTTGGATTACACATTACTCCACTATAATCTCATGATAATTTAAAATCCCCTCTGCAAAGACACTGTTTGTCATATAAATGACAAATTCAAGTAAGATTGCACTCAAAGTGAGGGTTAGGATTGCGATCAACCCATAACAGCATGTATGTGTTAATACGACCCAATTCACATATAACCTGTGGGTGCTGCTTGGTGACACAGGAGTTACGCAACAACCATTGCGCTTCTAACCTTATCTGAAAATTAATGATAATGTTTAATATGGACTTTGTAGCCAAAGCCAAGTGCCGTCGAGTTGGATCTGAGTAATCTCTATCAAATTGTGGATCCAAAATGCAAATCTTATCAGACCTTAGTCAGAACTGAGGAAAGACATAGGACTTGCAGCTGGTTTCAAACCAATACCCTCTCATGCATGCATACACATCATTGCTGACTTTAAAATAGTAGCACAACATTGTTAATTGATGTGAAGTCAACCAACAAAATTCATTTTACTTTTCCTTACAAATACACATAGGTCTGAAAGATTACATAAACTAAGATGACTAACCTTCTGTAAGTATGCCACTGTCATTAGAATTTGGCTACATTTGAAAAAAACTAAAAATCAGGCAATAAAGAGTTACACAATTTTAATAAGTACCAACCACTGCCTGAATTTATCTTCAAGCATCACAATTGAAACTGGAACTTTTGAGATCACTTTAAATTAAATTGATTAATAATACATCATGTTAAAATCAATTTTTCACGGTTTGGGAGCTAATGTTCTCAATTATTTAGCAATGCAAAGTGTAAGAACTCACATACAAACAGCACGAAGGAGCTAATTTGTGACCTTTTTCTCAAAACAAGATGATAAATGGCCTATATTTCTGTCATACTAAAACAGTGTGTTCTGTTCTACTGAAACTGTTTTTTTTCCTCCTACTTCAAAAACTTTTGCTCTCTGTGAAACCCTATTAAGACATGCACTCTCATTAAAAAAAAAAAAAAGTTATAAAATTAAAAAGTCTGCCCTGAATGCATGTACCATTCTGTAAAACTGGATTAGGATGTCCACTGTGGTATAAAAAAAGAAAAAGAAAAATTAAATATAAGATTAAAAAGTCAGCCATGAATATATATACCAGGACAATGTGCAAATTGATTAGCAACTTCTTTAGGGGGCTTTGGAGTTCAATTCAGGTTATACATCTTTTGGATTATCTTTCCACAGTCGTTTCAGTCCTACTATCACTCCATTTTAAATGGAAATTAAAGTTTTAAGTATTAAGTGGCTTTGAAAGGATTATGTACTTCTGGGTTTTCCCTTGCACATTGAATCTACATTCCATGAACTTCTACTGGGAATAAATGTTTGCATTCCAAATCCAAAACCAACCCTAGTGCCATCGAGTTGATTGTGACTCATACTGACCCCATGTGACAGACTAGAAGGACCCTGCAGAGTTGCCAAGGAGTGCCTGGCAGATTTGAACTGCTGACCCGATTAGCAGCTGTAGCATTTAACCACCATGTCACCAGGGTTTTGGAAACATTAAAAATAAAACAGTATGTCATTTACATGCTAAATATTATATTCTGTATAATTAAAGTCTACTTTTAAAAGTTTAAGTAGTTAAGACACCAAATTAGTAAAACTGTTTCTGGAAGATAATTTTGGAATGCTCATTTTTACAAATATAGTATTCAGGGACAGACATGCAAGGATTTTGATAACGGGGGAAAATCAGCTTCTGATAAATTGTCTTCCTTCAACTCAAAGATTTTAATGCAGTAATGAGTGGAAGAGATTGACCACTGACTGGTATAAAAACCTTATATAGGGTTAGATCAAGTGATTTGACATCTTCTCAAGTTCAAGGCATCTAAAGACACCACTGGTAAATCTCTCTATCATCAGTACCTGCCTTACCTTTATCTTTATGAACTTACTCTCTTGCGTCTCTTTTCTTTGATGGGAATTAGTTTTTTGTGTTAGATGATGAAGTTTGGGACACCATTATATAATTTTATAAACAGTGATATAAAGTGTTTAATTATTTAGTGATTAAAAGTTACCGTATCACTGAAAGAGAAGTTACCCGAAGACACCGGAACTGGCATTACGTTATGAGCTTGTAGTTAACAGATTTCTTGGTAAGTTAGAAGCTTTCTTGCTGTCCTGGCTATTAAGTTATTATGATAAGCTGTAATAGGATCATCATAAACACTGAATATTTTCTAGATGAGTAGTGGTCTTTTATGTAATCATTGTAGGTGGTAGAATTAGAGGGAGAAAGTACTTGTTGATGAGCATAGATATAAGCATGACAGTTACATAAAGTCTTCAGGAAGTGCCTTAACGTTCATTAAAAAAAAAGTGTTGGTTAGGATGTGGAGAGATTAGAAACCTTATTTATTGCTGGTAGACCTATAAAATGGTACAACAACTATGAAAACCAGTATGGCATTGTCTCAAAAAAACTAGAAATAGAACCACCCTTGGTGTGATCCATCATTCCCACTCTGAGAAATATACGCTAGAGACCTAATGATGAGTCTGTAAGATACATAGCATAGATTGAACTGGAGGGCATAATGCTAAATGAAACAAATCAAGCATATAAGGGCAAATATTGTATGATACTTCTTTTACAAGAAGACAAGAGTAAATGAGATTGTTGGGAGGATAAGACATGTATGGAGCAGAGAGGAAGAGTGTGCTGTCACCGGTCAGGGAGAGCAGTGGGAGCTGCACATAGGTGGGCATGCAATTTGTATGGGAATGTACATTTTCATTCAATCGCAATAAAAAAAGAAGAAAAAGAAGACAAAAGTAGATAAACATGGATAAAACAATGTTCACTGGTGGTTACCAGGAAGAGGTGGTGAGGAACTTAATACAATAGAGAAGAGTGACTTTTAGTGATGGGAGAAGTGGCCCAAATGTGAATGTAGTGAGGACAGCACAACCAGAGAAATAATATGAGTGAGTATAGGGAAATGGGAGTTCGAGTAGGTACAGGTGTTCACATGGGTGAGAATGTACAAAAGTATCCATGCCCACCCACTGCCATCAAATTGGATGCAATTTATAGCAACCACAGAGGTCAGCGGTAGGTATACATAAATAGAAATATGTGGATGCAGGCACATATATAGTCATTGAACACACAAATATAGATACTCCTCAGAAATAAACACTTTCCAGTATCTTTTTTGTTAGTCTCTTTTTGTTTTGTTTTTTTTACTTAAAGGTTTACAGCCATAGTCTTGTGGGACAACTCTGTCAGTGGGAATGTAACGTAGTTCACAAAAATCATGAACTGCATCCCAACACAGGGAGGAGCAGCTAGGTCTTAAAAGCTTGCAAGTGGCATCTAAGACATAACTACACGTCTCAACTCTACAGGAGCAAAAGAGTAAGAAGGTAACTGAAGGCACAGAAATGAAACAAGTCTACAAGAGCCACCACCTCATCTACCCTGAGACCAGAAGAACTAGATGACACAGGGTTACCATCACTGACCGTCCTGAGGAGGGCTGCAATATTTAGACCCATATAGCTTAGGAGAAAAACAAAAAGAACTCAAATTCTTATAGACACACACACATATAAAAGAAGTATCATGTAATATTCTGGAATAACATGTATGCATGTGTATATATGTATATGTGTATTGTATATATATACACAAGTATATGCACATATACAGATATACATACACATATAATATACGTATATACTTATGTACATATATACATATGTCATGGATTGAACTGTGTCCCCTAAAAAACATGTGTAGCCATGTGGCTGGGCCATGATTCCAAGTAGCTTGTGATTGTCCTCCGTTTTGTGATTTTCCTATGCTGTATGTTAAAGGATTAGGGTAAATCCCTTTACAGTGTCACCTCCCTGCTCCACTGTAAAGGAAGTTTCCCTGGAGTATGGCTTGCTCCACCCTTAATCCTGTCATCCTATGAGAGATAAAAGGACAGAGAAGGAGGCAGAGAATTGGGAACCTCCTACCATCAAGAAAGCAGCACCGGAAGCAGAGTGAGTCCTTCAGACTTGAGGGTCCTGCGCCAAGATGCTCCCTGGACAAAGACTGATGCAACACCAGACTTTCCTCCAGAGCTGACAAGGGGGAAATCCTTCCCCTGAAGTGCACATCCTGAATTTGGACTTGTAGCCTACTGGACTGTGTAAGAATAAACCTTCCTTTGTTAAAGTCATCCACTCTGTGGCATTTCTGTTAGAGCAGCCCTAGCTGGCTAAAACAACATACATACACACACACACACACACACACACACACATTACTCCAGACAAACTAGAACAGTAGAGAACAGAGGACACCATGAGACTATCACTTGGAGACATTCTTTAAATCTAGAAGTGTGTCGACCACCTAAGATCACCTTTTAGGGGAATACCAGAGCAGCACACAAAATAGAGATACTACCTGAATTACTAGTCCACTACTTACAAATCTATACAAGATCAGAAGGTCACCGATTAGTCAGAAGCAAGGATGAGAAGGATTTGGGATAACTGGAGCACTAGGAAGGGAGCAAAGTGAACACAATTAAAGAAAATGTTGACCTAAGGTTGTAAACTACTGTCACGAACAATTCACGTGGAAATTGTCAAATGGGAACCTATTTGCTATGTAAACTTTCACCAAAAACTCAATATTCTTTAAAAAAAAAACAAGTGTCTTAGATATTGTTTAACCGAATCCATCTATTATGCATATAAGACAAATAATCCGAGATGCGAAACTGTATGAGGAAGAACGTCAGTAACAACCTGTGTTGTGCAAATAACTCAACCATGCTTGCTGAAAGTGAAGAGAACTTGAAACAGTGATTAATCAAAGGCTGAAGCCTACAATAGAAATTATATTTCAACATAAAGAAAATAGAAACCCTTACAACTGGACCAATAAGCAGCATCGTGATAAATGGAGAAAGGATTGAAGTTGTCAAGGATTTCATTCTGCTTGGAGCCACAATCAACACCCATGAAAGTAGCAGTCAGGAAATCAAATGATGCCTTGTGTTGGGAAAATCTGCTGCAAAACACCTCTTAAAAGTGTTGAATAATGAAGAAATCATCTTGAAGATTAAGGTGCAGTTGATCTACTGTTTTCAATTGTATCACGTGCATGAAAAAGTTGGATACTGAATAAGGAAGAACAAAGAAGAACTGATGCCTTTAAATTGTGGTGTTATAGAAGATTATGGAATGCATCATGGACCACCAGAAGAACAAAGAGATATATCTCCTGGAAGAAGAAGTACAACCAGAGTGCCCATTAGAAGAAAGGAGGAAGAGTCTACGACTTACATACTTTGGATATGTTGTCAGGAGGGATCAGTAGCTGGAGAAAGAAATCCTGCTTCATGAAATAGAGGGTCGGAGAAAAAGAGAAAGACCCTCAAGGACATGGATTGACAGAGGCTGCAACAATGAGCTCACACTACCAATGATTACAGGTGTGGTGCAGGACTGGACAGTATTTCCTTGTGTTGTACGTGGAACAATATATGTCAGAATCGATTCAACAGTTCCTAACGGCAACAACATGACTTAGAATAGCTTAGGTGTCTTGCTTCTGGCCTTATAACCAAAACCAATTTCATTGCCTTAGAGTTGATGCTGACTCATAGCTACCCTACAGAACAGAGTAGAACTTTCCGATAGGGTTTCAAAGGAGCAGCTGGTAGATTAGAACTGCCAGCCTGTTGGCCAGCTGCTATAGCTCTTAAATGTTATGCCACCAGGATTTCCCTCTTGCCATACAGATGGTTGAAAATCCATGTGTAGCCAAGTAAATTTAGTGGTCCTTCTACAGTGTGCGTTCCAGGAGCTCCTGTTGCAATTCTTTTGCTCCTTTAATGTGTAAGAGAACAAAGAATGGGAAAACAAAAAGAACAAAAATGAGATTTAACGAGAATGTACACTGCTTGCTGCAGAGGTATAGGTGGGATAAACACCAGATTCCAGTACTGATATTCTCTCTTCTTCATAGGAAATTTAACAATTGATTTAAAAAAGAAGAGATATTTATTCAAATTACTGGAGGAAGGAAGGTAGTTACAGTACAGACAGTCCTGAGTGATGAGAGTGCTGTACCAATCACACAGGAAAAGACAGGCCACCATAGATTACCTAGGCAGAAGACAAAATCAAAATTCACTTTGGACTCTCTGCAAGCCCCAGCAAAAAAAACAAACCAAACCCACTGCCATTAAGTCAATTTTAACTCACAGTGACCCTAGAAAACAGTGTGAACTGCTCCATAGAGTTTCCAAGGAGCTCCTGGTGGAATCAAACTGTCAATGTTTTGGTTAGCAGACATAGCACTTAACCTCTATGCTACCAGGGCTCCTGAAAGTTCAGATTATTAAATTCGGAAAGATAACTCAGTGAAAAAGAATTTTAACCACCTCCTAAGCAGGAGAAATCTGGACAACGGAAAAGGAAGACAGAAGAAGCCTGATAGACTGTGGAATTCCAAAGAACAAAAAGTCTGTCTTAGAAGAAATACAACCAGAATATTCCTTAGACAAGAGGATGGAGACCTGACAGGACATTGTTTTGAACACAGCATCAGGAATGGGCAACTTCTGGGAAAAGATAGTATGTTTGGTAAAGTAGAAGATCAGTGACAAAGAGAAACTCTACAAGATGGAATGACGAAATAGTCACATAACGGATTCTCACAAATTAATAATCATGAAGATGGAGCAGGACCAGGCAATGCTTTGTTCTGTTACACATAATGTTACTGTAAGTGGAGCAGACAGCAACAGCAAAGGGAGTTTTTACAGTTTGGCTAGATCATAGATATTATCCTAAATAAATAATAATAATAAAAATAAAAACCTCTTTTGAGGATGAGTTTTGTACCACGTTCTATAATAAAACTACTTGCAAGCCACAGTTGAGTTCTGTAAAAATGATGGATAAGCTCAAATCAAAATGTAATCACGTGTACTACTGCAGTACTGTTTGGTCAAAAATATACCCAAAGATATTTAAAATCAATTATACAACGGATTTATCTAGTCGACCAGTGAAAGAAAAATGCATGAACTAGAATGAATTTAATGACTCCTCATGTACAGTACAACTCTGTGCAATGCAATTCTTTCTTTGTTTATGAGATTTAAGAATGTGATCAAAACACCCATACTACTACGTTTAAAATATGCTCTCACAAACATATAGATATAGATACAGTAGGAAAGCTAGTGTATCATTTTTCCTTTATGTCATCACCCAAGCCCATGTATTTTGTTTTCTAGATTTTACTGACAGCAGGCTAGATGGGAATAGTAAAACAGAAGAAATGAGAATGAAAACAGAAAAATGACCATAAAATGGCAATATACATGCCGAGAAATATATCATGCCACCATGTGCTGGTTATTTATGTTTCGTCTGAGTTTAATTCACAGAAATGAATGATACTCTGCCAAAATAATGTTTTAGAAAAATCATGGAGATCTGAAAACCTGCATGGTGAGCCTTATCAGGAGGAGGATTTGGCTTGATTAACTCTCTTGGTATGCACGAGAACGGCAACATGATGCCTACGGACAGCTACCAATTCTATGCTGTTTTATACATTTAAAGTAGTTGTTTTTTTATGTTAATACAAACACAGTGGAATTAGATTGCCAACGGTTTTCCGTTTAACCTGGCCTGCAGTGAAAACAGGTGAAGGTGATTTGTTTTATTACTTGAACTACTTTTTATTCAGGGCAATCAAGATCTTCTAAATGAGTTACATGTGTGTCACTTTTTTGCTCCACAAAGAAAACTAATAACTAGATCACACTGTGTTACGTTAGATGAGGATACATTTTATTTTTTCTGTCAATTAAAGAAAATGTTGTACATTGTGCTTTTCCCCTTAAAGTAGAAAACGTGATGTTCTTAGGGTCCAATGCATCAAGGCAATTTAGCCTCATATTTTATTAATGGTAATGGGAGTCACGTAGCTAAATCCCAGCAAATTGACTCAATAGCAGTTTCTACTGTTATACGATTATGTTCATAATGGGATGTTCGTTTGATATTAACTGTAGAGCAACAAATTTCAATGGGTTTTTGTTTTAGTAATAGTGCCCCATCAGAAGGTGGAAAGGTCTTTTGTATTTGGAATCAGACAACATCCAATTCAGTGGTTAACTTCCTCTCTACAGTCTGAGCTGTAATGTCAATGGACCAGATACAGTTTCTGTGATCATATTTCAAGCAATAAAACAAACACTTAAAATACTGCATCTCTGAAGTTTTCATTATTTCAGTTTAGAAGAAATTACCGTACATATCTATACCATGCTGTTCATTTAGTATTAGGTCTTTTCAAGTTATCTTTGTAATAGTATTATTATGCTATCAATAATGCAATTTTGGGTTGGAAAAATACTAAATAGACAATTCATATATGGTGACTTGGACACCCTGTGGTGTAGTGGGTTAAGTGTTACAACTGCTAACCGAAAGGTCAGCAGTTTAAATCTGCCAGGCACTCCTTGGAAACTCTAAGGCGCAATTCTACCTGATCTCTAGAGTTGCTGTGAGTCAGACCTGACCTAATGGCCCTGGGTTTTCGGTTTTTGTTTTTCTGTATGCTAACTTTGGTGAAGGGTAGGATGGCACGCAATATTGAGGAAGCCAAGAAGGCGAGATCACAGAAGCTCCATAAATACAACCAAACTCCCTGAGAAACAGACTGCCGGGCCGAAGGCTCTGGGTACCACAGTCTCACGGAACATCTAGGTCAACTGGCATAGTTTATATATAATAGTTTATCATGCATAACATACAGTAATAGCTTGTATATGATAGTTACATATGATGCATATAGTACATAGAAAAACAAACTGAGTGCTGTCAAGTTGTTGCCAACTCATAGTGACTTTATAGGACAGAGCCCAGCAGCCCTATTGAGCTTTCAAGGAGCACCTGGTAGATTTGAACTGCCAGCCTTTTGGTTAGCTAACATGCACTTAACCACTATGCAACAAGGGATACATATAATAGTTTATATATAATAACGTATTTACAAAAAAATGCTTTAGGTTCTACTTTGGTGAGTAGTACCTGGGGTATTAAAAGTTTGTAAGTGGTCCTCCAAGCTGCTCCACTGGTCTCATCCTGTCGGAAACAAGGGAGGATGAAGAAAACCAAAGACACAGAGGAGACGAGTCAAAAGGACTAATGGACCACAGGTACCATACCCTCGGCCAGACTGAATTCCGAACAACACAAGGGTGCCCTGCTACCACCACTAGCTGCTCTGCCAGGGATCAAAACAGAGAATCCTAGACAGAGCTGGAAAGAAATGTAGAATAAAATTCCAACTCACCAAAAAAAGAAAGAAAGAAAGAAAGACTAGACTTACTGGTCTGACAAAGAGTGGAGAAACCCTAGAGCGTGGCTGGCAGACGCTTTTTTAACTCAGTAATGAAGTCACTCCTGAGGTTTGCCCTTTTGCCAAAGATTGGACAGGCCAGTAAAGCAAAGACTAAATGGGCACCACAGAAAAGGAGCAAGGACAAGAGGGCAGGAAGGACAGGAAAACTGATAATGGGGAACCCAAGACAGGGAGAGTGTTCACACATTGCGGGGTTGGCAACCAACGTCACAGAACGGCATGTGTTTTCCAATTACTCAGTGGGGGACTAGTTTGTTCCATAAGCTTTGATCTAAAATACAATTGTAACTAAAGAATATTCTTAAAAAAACGTAATTATGTAATCAAAATTGCTTTTGGTTTAGCATGTGCTGGTTAGAAAATGCACAGGGCTGATATTCAGGAAGCTGATGTGTTTGAACAGTGTCAGCCCTCATAGACTTGTGTCTGTAAAACTAATCTTAGAAATAAAAATGAAGCCTAATTTATAGGTTTTGCTCTTGGAGTAAAAAATTAGTTTTGAATTTAAGACATAAAAGAATTGGCACCAATTTAAGCACACATACACACACGGGAAACGCTGGTGGCATAGCAGTCAAGTGCTACAGCTGCTGATCATGAGTTCTGGCAGCTGAAATCCACCAGGTGGTCACTGGGAACACTGGGGAGCCCTTCTAGTCTGTCTGTAGGGTCGCCATGCATCAGAACTGGCTTGACGGCAATGGGCTTGGGTTGGTTACACACACATATTTCATATAATCTTTTTGTTGTTGCTATCTATCTTGACTTATTGATCTCAGTATTTTGTATCAATTGACCATGAAGAGTTGCCATGAAGAGTTACTGCAACCAATAGCATTTTTCTATGAAATTCCAACTTCTTTCCTAATTAACTTTAATAGAACAGAATTTTACATTTTCTCAAAGAGCAGTTTAGTAAATCTAACAGAAAAAAAAAAACCTGCTTTCTGTTTTAAATGACAAAATGAGAATTGCATCAGCTCAGAAAACTGTCAGCTCATAATATTCCGTGTACTGAAATAGAGAAAGGCTGTCACCAACAAGAAAAGGATCACCCGTACATGTAAGAAATAAGGAACTGGCAAAAAATAGTTCATGCTGGACACCTGGGGAGATGAAGAAGTCCATGCTGATAGTGAATAGCTCTTAGCAGCCGCAAAGCAATGAGATTATTTGGAAACATAACTAGTTTCACATCAAAGTTACACTGTTGAATTTCTTCCAAATGAGAAGGTAAACGTTGAACTTAATAAAATATAATTACAAAAAAAAATTCATAGTTTTTTATCTGTTCCATACTTTGACATTTATTTATACCCTGACTGTTAACAAGAAGTGAAAATTCCCTGTTGTGGATTCAACAGTCAGCAGTCTCCAGCTGGAGAAAACCAAGCCTAAACAAACCTGTTGCCCTCAGAACAATTCTGACTCAAAAATAACCCTACAGAGTAGAACTGCTCCAATAAAGTATCCAAGGCTGTTATCTTTACAGAAGCAGACCGTCTCATCTTTCTCTCACAGGGCAGCTGGGGGATTGCGTCGACTTTCAAATCCACCAGGTGCTCCTTGCACACTCTATAGGGAAGTTCTACTCTGACCTCTAGGGTCACTATGAGTCAGACCCAACTTGATGGTGGTGGTTCCTTTTGGTTAGTCATCTGGCACTTAACCATTGGACAGTCAGCATTCTCTGGTAATTCATGTGCTCATACAGTTGCAATTTCTAGAATAACAGAAGTTTCAACATGTCTACTGAGTAAATGAGCTATGCTTTTTTATTACATTTTAAGTACTTTTTTTTTTTTCTCCAGTTAAATATGTTTTTTGACTGTTTCTTTTACTATGAACCAGCATAATGAGAAGCAGAACGAGGCTAAGAAGGTGTAGAGGGAATCCTTCTGGTGAACGGCTGGTGAATGTGTGTCATTCATTGCACCTGGAATTAATATTAATAAGATTTGCTTGTTTCTGTTTTTAAACAAGCAGTGGTTTTCAGTACCGGTTGTATCATATAATCACCTATAGAGTTGCTTTGTAAAAATACAGATACCTGTGTCCTGTCCCCGTCCTACCAGCTAAGAATTTTGTTGGGAAGGAGTATGGGTAGTAGGCGCATCTCTGTCATTTAAAAGCTCCACCAGTAATCTTAATATTCACAACTGAGAGTCCTACAGACAATGTGACATTCTTGGAAAAGGGTATAAAATAACAGGATGTGGGAGAGGTAGATGTTCATACGCAGTGAATTAAAAAATAAGAAAATCTGGCATGATCATCAAAACAAATATATTTTGAGTTTAGTAATGTGTCTATGAGTTGGACCCAACTCGACAGCAGTGGGTTTGGGTTTTTTGGGGGGGCTTCCCATGTTCACATCTTGTTTCCTGAAACGTACCTGTTGACTGCCCCCAAACTGAAGGAAGTTTGCTTAAATGTCTGTTAACATAACAATCTAGTATCTTAAACAACCAAAAAACAAACTCACTGCTGTTGAGCAGACTGACTCAAAGAAATCCTATAGAATAGGGTAGAAATGTCACATAGAGTTTTCAAGAAATGTCTGGTAGATTTGAACTGCTGACCTTTTGGTTAGCAGCCATAGCAATTAACTATTACGTCACAGGTTCCCAATATCCACAAAAGTGGGATATAAATGAAAGCAACATGTATTAAAGAGCATAACCATTTTATAGATGTTCTTTTCATTTTCCTCGGTGGCTCCAGCTGCCCATCTTGCATCTCACACAATTTCACAGTAGCTGCCTGTTCTCGACAAGTGTTGCATGTCTTGGCTACAGTCTCTTTTATCACAAGGGACAACCTTTCATAAGGTTGTCACTGAAGTCTGCCCTTGGATACCAAAATTTAAGCTCTGATTTTTAAACTAAAATTTAGCTTGAGTGGATGGCTAAAAGGGAACATGAATAAATTCACTCTACATGTACAGGTGGACCTGAGGTGGATACAGATCACTAGAGTTCCTTATTAGATGGTGAATTGACTTCTCAAAGATTAAAAGTACTAGAAATTTTGAACTGAATTAACCTCTCAGGTCACTGGGGTATCATTTAGCAAATTGCATTGTGTCTCCATAAATGGGATTGAGGCTATTACAGTGTTGTTTCATCTAACTTAGGAAATAAATTTACTTATGTGCATTAGTGTGGGCATCAGAAACATGCTTAAAATCCTTAATAGCAGAGTGATAATGTAGCTGATGTGGAAAATAATTTTTGAAGTGTTTTGATATCGAAAAATCCTTTTAAAAATAAAATAAGAATGAATAGGAAATTAGGAAACAGACGAGACAACGCTGTTGTTTTAACTGTGTACCATAGATTTGACTCTGACTCATAACAACTGATGGTCAAGTTAATTATGAATCTGGTTTTGAAGACGAGGAGACATGGTTGGTAAATGTAAGAGTTCAAGTTAGCAAAGCAGGTGACGTTTCTTTGTGATCTGAAGACACCAGCAAACTTACCATTTTTACTGAAGGTCCAAGATAAAAATGGTAGAAGAAGCAAATTGGATCCCTGTGGGATGTGGGACAAGATAAAGTCTTGCCCATATGTGAATTATATTCATCCTCATAAGCTGAGCCATCATTCCCATTGTAACAGAAAGACAGTGAGAACACATGGTGGCCAGTGAAGGTCAGTTTGCAGACTGGCTACGAAATCAAATCCCCTGCTGTCAAGTTGGGTCCAACTCATAGAGACCCTGTAGGACAGAGTAGAACCGCCCTATAGACTTTCCAAGGAGTGCCTGCTGGATTTGAACTGCTGACCTTTTGGTTAGCAGCCATAATATTTAACCACTATGTCTCCAGTGTTTCCAGGTTGGCTAGAGTAAGGAAATTTCTGTCTAGTTGCTTCTATTTTTCTCACTGTAAACTTAAAGTGGTGCTTGGCAAGATTGTTTTTGAAAGCAACAAGAGGGAGATGAAATGAAAGGTCTCCTGAGTTAAAATAGCTTCTTTGAAAGGCAGAAGAGAGAAATGATGAGGGAAACACAGCTGCCAACTGTCTGGTTCACCTGGGAGACTCTCATATTATAAGGACACTACCATCCACAGTTTGGTTTTTCCCCAGCAACATTCACTAACCAGAGTGCTGTTTTGACAAAGTCGGATAGCTGCTGTTGCTTGCTGAATGACGGGGGAGGAAGAAAGCTGAGGCTATTTGCATGAGAGCAGCTGAATCTAAGAGGGTCAGAGAAGTAGAGACAAAAGTGCGCTAACCATGAGACAGGAGTAAATGGACGAGACGGATCTGAGAACATGGAAATGGAGAGGAACTGAGTAGGAGAAACTGAAGGATGGAATTTGCTGACCAGAGGATTAATATTTTGTACTCAGAATTTCATAGGCAGAGAATTTCTGAGCAATGACAAGGAATAGTGTGAAGGGGTTGGGGGAGAAGGCCAGTGAAGGTTAAGTTCACTGGGTGTGAAGTCATGGAGTTGATAAAGCTAATGCTCAGGGCGTCATCCATGGGGATTTTGAAGTCTCTTGACATGATGACAAGACCTGGGTTTGGAAACATCATTGTCATTCATGTATCAAGGTGTCCAGTAAAGGAACGGATGTGTCCAAGGAACACGATAATGTACCAGATGGTGTGGACAGATGAGACATACGGCGTTAGCCTCAAAGGTTCTAAAGTTTTTTGCTCAAGTATAAAGTGCCATGGTTTGTAAGGGGCATTGTGCAGTCAAGGGGGAAATCATCTCAACTCCTGTTTCTGAAATGCATGAGGTGACAAATTTGATAGACACTGTGTATTTTTATTTACTAAATCTGATAATGCCTGTCATTTCTGCTAATCTGAAGCTCTATGTGGCAAGAAACATATTATGTTTTCCATCTTAGTGTTTCCAGTCCCCAAAAGTCTTCAGTATGAAGTATTCACTCATAAATTTAAGGTACCTGAATGAATGGACTATGTTTTGTTTTTAAATATCCACTTATCTTCTGTCTTTCCAAAGAGTCTACAAGTTCCTCAAAGGTGGAGACGTCCACTGTGCACAAAGCCATGGTCCACCAACTGTGATATAGCAGACACTCAATAAATGTTGAACAGAACCAAACTTTGGGTTGCTCTTTCCCTCTAAGAGTGCTATAAATGGTGCACCCGTGAGCGGAATCAGCTCAGCAGAAACTAGTTCAGCTTACATAAATTTAAGGTCAGCAAAGACTGGTTGATAGAAATGGTCATATTAATAACTGAATAAAAGTATGTCCTGAAGCATGTTACAATTTTAGGGGATTGAAAAGAAAATGGAAGACTAATTCCCAATTGTAATGCTGGGAAATTATTCCTATAGACTGTTAGCCCACTGAATGGAGAAAGTGTGTATTACCAATGCCATTCACTTAATCAGTAATTCTTTCTCAACACCAATCATTATTCAACAGTAGATTTTGTTGCCCTCCGTGGATTAGTTGTAGTTGTTGTATTGTTGTTCATTAATTGTTATTTATTTATTTTATAAAGCAATGTGATTTTAAAGCTATCTTTTAAAATGAGCAAGGTTGGTATATAGATTTCCTCCAAAAGTCAGTTTCTAGGTAAATTTCTTGTCATGAATATGTAAATAGGTCACATTAAATAACATCTGCCTCTCTTCTCCAGTTTTATAAACAGCAAGCCTAACCATGAATGTGAATTTTTACTTACGTTTTTCAAACATTTCGGGTTTTAAAACATGGTACGCTTTGCTATTGGAAAAGTGGGCCTGCAATATTTGCCTTAAATTTAGAATTTGTAGCTGGCTAAAATGTTGTGGAATCCTTTTTTCCAGTTTATGTTTATGGAATGAAATATAAATCCAAGTGGTATTTCTGCCTCAATGGACTATGCCTACTGAGCAGAAAACATTAAAATATAGAAGACCTTCTAAGGTTATCAAAACTAGACTACCCCATAAGCTAAAGGGGTTTCTAAATATAATCTGGTGTTTTAAAGGGCAGAGTAGCAGGGACAGTGGTCTTTAGATCATGGTTTTGGGGAACACTGAGGACAACTAGCATAACGTTTTTTTCTAAGAAAATTTTCTACATCCCGTATTGGTAGGAATCACTTGGGGTCTTAAAAGCCAGCAAGGTGCTATCTAAGGAGCATCAACTGGTCCCAACCTACCCAGAGAAGATGAGGAAAATATGAGCTCGGGAGACAGACGGGCCCACATGATTGGGAGCGTGCATCAGCAGGAAACTAGGAGAACCAGATGGTGCCCAGCCAGGACCAATGACTGTCCTGCCAGGAAACACAATGCAGCATGAGGAAAAAGGAGGTTCAGACCTAGAACCCCGCTGATAAAGTCCAGAACTGATGGTCTGACAGCCTGAGAGTTCCCCTGAGAACACGGCCCCTGGAGTCACTGCCAGCCCAGAGGTGAGATCAGTACCGAAGCCAGCTCTTCAGATCACAAATGGACTGCGCTGTAAGACTTAGAGTTCTTAAACAGTGTGGCTGTGTCACTTTGTGGATTCCTCTGAAAGAAAAAACAGGGACTGAAAACACCATTATATAGCATATTTTACTACTGTAGATTTGGAAGGGGAAAAAAGAGATTTCAAGAGAAGTTGCTAAGAATTCCAGAGGACAGTTTTGGAGGTCTCTGAGTCATTTAAAAAGAACACTAGTTCTCACCTGTTGGGAATGCTAAAAATACTGTAGACTTTCATAGAGAAAAGAAGAAAGAAATGCTTTTTAGATTCACAATATTGTGAAAAATACTTCAGCCTTTAAAGGGTTGGTTTTTCACTTCTTTCATACTAATATTCTAACAGAGGTACAAAAGGTTAGCAAGGCAGTTTTTCCTTATGTACAGAACAAAGAAATTTTTGTAATATTGCTTATAAATTAAAAGTTTGTATAGTAAACTAGGTTTTTTACTTGACTACTGTTATTAGTGGGCTGAAAACAGAACTGAACAGAACTTTGGGGTAGGGAGAGCTGAGCTAAAAATGACCGTGGTAATGAATAAAGTCGTTATTCACCGAGCTTGTTTTTATGACCTCGCCCTTCTCAGCTGCCTCTGGGGTTCTAGCTATTGACGACTTCACAGCAACTGCTCACCCAGTGCCTTAGTGTCTCTTGTTAATAGATGAGTTTATCCTCGAAGTTCTTATTCAAAGCCATTCCAAACCCTAACACCCTATAGGATCCAGAATATTAAGTTAATATCATTACACCTTTAACAAACATATGTTGAGTTTCTAATGTATGCCTAACATATGTAAGTCTTTGTGGATACAGAAGTAAATAAAGCCTCATCCTACCAGGTCTCACAGTCTCATGAGCATAGAGAGAGAGAGAGAGACAGAGAGAGATGTGTAGGTAGGTAGGCAGGTAGGTAGACAGACAGATATGTAGAGAGATACCAAGATAGACACACAGACAGATAGATAGGTGGACAGATCTATAGACAGAATTTTAATGGCACTACAACAGAATTTATGCTATATCCAAGCTACAGACATAGTGCTTATGGGGGTAGAGATAAAGGAAGGACTACCTCTGCCTGGGAGAAAATTGAAGAGACAAAGAACTACCATTTATATCATACTTAATCTTTATGTTATGAAAATAGAGATAATTCTTCAAAAAAAATCCTAGTATATGATAAGTACTATGTAACTATTGGCTGAGTAAATGTAACTGTTATGGTATGGAGAACACACTCTAAATTTCTTCTTGATTTTCCAGTTTGGTATGATAACAGTAGCATATAACAGGAGGTTACACATCAGGATATAGTTCTAGAAGAACAACTGAGTTTTCATAAGAGCCATGAATATTAAAATCAAACAAAGTAGAATACATTCCATTCCTTCTAGATCTAACTTAAATTTAATGACTTCTTAACTGAACTAAATGCCTCATCCCCATAAATTTACAGGCATAAGTTTTACAGAAACTGCATCTATAACGTGCTTTGATGGTCTATAGGACTGTAGATTGGGAGGACGTGTTTATTTGTCACCCAGAGTTCAGTATTTTATTATTATTATTACTCGGCCATCTGTTAATGTGGCATCTCGCCCACTGGGAATACAGTCAGATTACATAGGACAGAGGTGTTGTCCCCCCGTTCTGATTCTTATTCAAAACTGACCCCAACTCCTCTAGGACATGGTAGGGCCAAGGACAGCAAAGCAATGGTTGGCATAGACTGTTCAGATTCTGGACCAATCTACCCGTGACACTAGGAAAAGGAGCCATTACCTTTCATCCATGCACTGAGAGCACCCAATTAGTGGCAGAGGTGAGGCAATATGAGCTTGTCTCTTCATACTTAATTACAAAAGACTGAACAGGTCTCTGGTTTTCTGGAAGTCTCCAAGTTGGCATTGTGTTATACAGTTATACAAAACCTCAAATACCTTCTATATTCGTTTATTAGAATCCATCCAGGTTTCCATCCAACCTCTGTCAGGTTAGGTCTTCCAATACCACTTCCCTGAAACCATAACAGGATGTTACCTTTGACTCTTGCTTTACCATATCGTTAAGCAGCACAAAGTAGATTGGCCTTCTAGGCTACGTTTTGTGTGAAACACCCATAGCTCTTTAGCACTCAAAACTGAATGTTCTCTTTTAGGGTATCTCACAGATACCTGTGATTTATCTCACGTAAGTAATCTTTGTGTTTTTGTTGTTGCCCTATTTTTTTTGTTTGTTTTTTTTTAAAATAAGTGTCAGAATGCCTGCTTTAGAATTCATAGTCTTTATTTTTTACTGAGATTCGGTGGGGGATTTCTTTTTGATCTTTCCTGTTTCAGGGTAAGTATTGTGATGAGAATACAATACAGCCTAGAAGAAAGCTGAGAGCCACCCCGAATACTTATTTCTTAGGTGCTGTTAGATCTATTTTAACACCCTCTGTATAAATAGATGCTAACCTACTATTTAGAAAATATTAGAGGAGAAAAGGAATTGCTATCCTGTGAGTCAGGTTCTTAGGAAAATATTGTATGATGGTATTGCTTGCTAGCTTTACCTCCACAAATAAATCTTGTCTTTATTTTACTATTATACTTATTTCTGTGCTCTTTTTCAACTATTATTCACTCTAAAATTAAAGGCAGAAATGACTACAAAGTAGATTTGCACTTAAAAAACAAAAAGACTACAATTTTTGTATTTGTTTCCAGTGGTTTCATCAACAGCGTTGTGATTTTCAAGCTAATCATCTTCAGTCTCTCTAACAGTTAACTAGTCTTTCCAAAAACATGCACACGCACATTCATACCCAAAACATTGATATTCCCATCTAAACTTCGTTTCTTGTGTTTCTGAATCATTCTGAAGGTCTACTGACTTTGATACAAGAGGTAATTAATCGTTTCAGAGGGTAGAAGAATTTTGATATTGTCAGACTGAGGCATCTATTATGAACTACCTCTGTATATTCATTCAATTTCTTTTTCAAAATTTACTACAGGCCTGATATGAACTAGGGATCATACACGTAGATAAATAATTGGATGTTGAGTATAGGAACATCAAATTTATATCAACATGTAGCCAGGTTTCGTACTTGGTACTTTTGTACTTAGCCAGCATTGATTAAACACAAGGAAGCATACAAGTGACCTGATGTAGTTATCCAGGTGTTGTGAGACAGTCATGGATATCAGGGCTTCTGACATGTGGCCATGCATAAGTAGATTTCCTTAGAATTCAGAAGTAATTGTCATTCACCTTATTATACATCTAACCACGTATCTTCAACTTTTCACTTTTATTACCCAATATACTCTAAAGATTTACAAAGCGAAATTTTATAGGTTCTATACTCTCATTCACTTCCCAGGAAATTCCACTAGTCATCCCTTTCTTTTTTCTTCTAGTACTAAAATGATAAGGGGCTGTTAAATGAATCACTTGAACCCTGGCTAATGCTCCTGTTCTATTTTGACAGTTTTACAACAGTCAAATTATTTAAATCTATTTAAAAATAGAGATTACAATTATTAGGCTTTTCTTCCCTGGCACCTACCACAGTGCCTAAAACATAGTCAGAATTCAGTAACTGGCAAAGAAATATCAGTCCAGATGGGATATTTTCTGTGTGTTTTGTTGGCAAAATAATAATTAGAAACTCTTAAAAGCTTATGTGTGTGTGTTTTAAACATTATATTGTTTACTTCATAAAATCATTTGGATTTTCATTGTTGGCATAAAAAATTTCTATCTATTTGAACTAATTTTTCTCAAGTAGAAGAAAAGTCATTTACTGACATTTCATCAGATGATTTCATTGTATAATTTTGACAAAAGAGGTTGATATTCCTCAAGTAGTTGTACATGTGGAGGTAATGATGTGTCTTATTTCTAAGAAACTTTAAAATCAGAAATGTTTTAAATATCACTGACTGTCTAGGTAAACTTATGGAAGACTTAATCTACTTGGGGGAAGTAAATGGAGACCTTGCTGGCATAGTGGTTAAGTGCTATG
Source organism: Heterohyrax brucei (assembly GCA_028571685.1). Lineage (NCBI taxonomy): Eukaryota > Metazoa > Chordata > Mammalia > Hyracoidea > Procaviidae > Heterohyrax > Heterohyrax brucei. The sequence goes on from CM053148.1 coordinate 98,465,760, forward strand.
TCTGCTAATCATAAAAGCTGGCAACTCAAACCGGCCAGGTGCTCCTTGGAAACACCTATCGGGTCATTGTCAAGTCTGAATTGACTTGACAGCAGAGGATTTGTTTTTGTTTGTTTGTTTCATACTATTTAAATGTGACTTTTACTTTGGTTTTGTAAAAGCACAACGTATTGAATTTTATATTTTTCAACCATAAAAACAAATATATTCTGCAGGAATTTTCAAAAATAGGTTCCAACCCAAGTGATGATGCATTTCTACAATATTTTTGGAAATTAACATACATAATAGTTTCTTAGTATTTTATAGTGACTAAAAGGTGGTCTTATGATATTAAAAAGACTTTTATGAGTTTAAAGTCATATAAATCACAGATGCAGTGGGACTTTAAATTAATAACCAAGGGACTATACCATGTAGTGTGGTTTTATAAAACACAGGCTATATAGTAAATCTGACAGTCCATATTTATGACTACACTTCGTAAGCAGTATTGTCAGTGGGTTAAGCTTAAAAGGGCAAAATACTGTGATTAAGAATTCCCCAGATAGTCTTAAATATAAACAAGTAGAAACATTAACCTGAGAAAGTGATCCTTTACAAAAGAAGAATTACTTAATTGGAAGGAATATTGTCGAGGCCAAAGGAGTATGTTTTTATATCAAAATGACAAATGCAGAAATAAAAAGGAGAGGGAGTTGTGTACTAGTGAGATGCTAAATAAAAGTTGTGGTGTTTTCTTAGTTGTTTTTAAGTGTGACCACCACGCTGCAAGTGTTCATAAATTCATGTATCAATGGACAGAACTGAAATATATTTTATTCTACATGAAAAACATTATTTTTTCTGTATGTCATAGTATGTTATCATTTGGGTTGCTATGTGAAGTATGGAGTAGGAAAACAAATCAGTAAAAGAAGCTCAGCAATAACTTGTAGACACAAGTGTCAGAGGGTGTTGCTTAGAATCATTAGAATATCACCTACAAGAAAAGGTAATACACTGCGTTGTATTCCAAAATGGTAGTCATGGAAACTGAGTGTCACTCATGCAGTTCTGAATCGTCTTCTACAGTAGTGATCATCATACATAGATTACAAAGACATTTATTCAGATCATACTAGAGGAATAGTGAGGTTTTACAAAAGTAGTATACAAAATCTGCTTAATATTCAAATACATTTGATGATGTTAAGGAAATATGTGGTTAGAAAGCAAGATTTAGATCAATGTTGTAAGTGCAACCTTTAAAAAGTAGATATATGCTTAAGTATGTTCTCTTTGCTCTACAGATTCAAGGATTCAAAGATACTTAAACAAAATGAAGATACTAATACAAAAATATTCAATTATTTTCCAAGAAAAATACCTCTTGAAAGCCAAGTGCCACGCTTTAGCTGTATGTCACCATGTAGCACAAGACTCTAAAACATAAAGTCACAAAGGTTTATTACCTCATACAATATCTGAGAGTCAGTATGTTTGAGTCCCTTAAGTTCATGATTCTGGTTCAAGGGTTCTAGTGAGTTTTCAGGCAAGATGTTAGCCAGAACTCTAGTCACCTGAAGGCTTTGCTGGGGCTGGAGAGCCTTTTTCTAAGATGCGTCACTTACATGGTTATGGGTACAGACTTCAGTTCTTTACTGGATATTGATAAGACACCATGTGAACCTCACATGTCTGAAGGCTTCCATAGAGTGAGGACTCATGAAAATGAGACAGAAGCCACAGTGCTTTCTAAGACCAAGCAATGATTTACCATCCAGTCTTCCTATATTCTGGAACTCCAATGCCGTAGTAGTTGGGCTGCTAACAAAAGGGATGGCAGTTAGAACCCACCAGTTGCTCCTTGGAAATCCTTTGGGGCAGTTTTAATGTGTCCTATGGGAACACTGTAAGTTAAAATCAACTCAGTGGCAATAGGTTTGATTTGGTTTGCTCTATTCCATTGGACACACAGGCCAAACCTTGATATAGTTTGGAAGAGACTTACATAAGGGCACAAATATCAAGAAAGAAGACTCATTGGAATCTAGCTTTGAGATTGTCAACCACAGTGAAGGAATAAGGAAGGGAGGACAAAAGGAACCAAGCACAAGAAGATACAGAGAGGGAGAGAATAAAGAGACAGAAAGACACTGCCAGAGTCTGTGAAATCATTTCTTAGAATTCTGAAAATTACCACTTAGAAATGCTCCACCATCTAAAAATAAAATTTAATTATTTTGTTTGCCAACAATATTGATGTTTTTCAGCAATTAGTCAAATGGCTGCAACCTACTAGATTTCTCATACTGAGCAATTAATTGGTCAGAAAGTTTTATTTTTTAATTGTAACCTGTAGAATAAAAATGTCTTCTTAAAGGGAAAGTAACATTACATGGTGTTTGTAACTTTAAATACTAACACTAAATGACAGCATTACATTAGGGCTTATAGAATTGGCAAATAGAAAGGCAAGACGCCCAGTTACATTTGAATTTCAGAGAAACACAAATTAATATTTAGTATAAGTAAACCCCATGCAATAAACAATTGTTTATCTGAAATTTAAATTCTACCTCATTGAAGTTAAAAGTTTAAGAGTCTACTTGAAATAGCTCTTAAGGTACATGGTAGAAAAAAATAATGAAATTATAAGTGGTATAAATTCTTTTCTTTCTATTATTTTTTCTACATAAACCTGTATTTCAGATAGAAGAAGGATAAGAGCTGTTATTCATTAAACTGTATACATATACATTCCAGAACTTGTATAAGGGTTGACAATTATATATACATACATATATGCACATGTACTACCATGTGTGCTTATGAGATTATCAAGGTCTGTGTCCCGGAAAACCCATAATTGATAGCTCCCCGTTCTAATCATGCCTTGTAGATTGATTTGAAGTAGTAATCTGACCACTCTAAGACTGCAAATGTCTCTAAGCAGAAGTCATATTTCCTGCTTTAGAATTCATTGTCTTTACTTCTTTTCTCTGAGATTTGATGGTAGATTTCTTCATATGCTTTCTCGGTTCAGGAAAAGAGTTTTTATTAGAATGCAATATAACCTAGAAGAAAAATGAGAGCCATTCCAGGAAACTAAACGTAATGAAATAACCATACAATGTATCTTCCTTCATGAGAGTATCCTCTCTGTATACACATTTAAATTATCTGAGATTAAGTTTTACTTGACCATCCCTTTCTGCTGAGGCCAAATGCAAAATGCTACCCTGGTGGGATAGTGATTAAATGCAACAGCTGCTAACCAAAACATCAGCAGTTGAAATCTACCAGATGTTCCTTGGGGAGTTCTACGCTGTCCTATAGGATTGCTCTGAGCTGGAAATCAACTTGACAGCAATGAGTGGGTGGCCAAGATAAGCAATCGAATCCACATTTTAAATTGCAAGAGAAACTTATTTGGGATCATGTATTGGTCTAGCAAAAGACCATCAAAACACAAATAGATGTGTGAAATACTATCTGTCATAGATTGAAGTGTCCCCCCAAAATTGTTGCATACTTTAGCTATGTCACAAATCCCAGCATTGCATGTTGCCCACCGTTTTGTCATCTGATGTGATTTCCTTAAAACCAAAACCAAATCCAGTGCCACCGAGTAGATTCCAACTCATAGTAACCCTAGAGAACAGAGTAGAACTGTTCCATAGAGTTTCCAAGGAGCATCTGGTGGATTTGAACTGCTGACCTTTTAGTTAGCAAATGTAGCACTTAACCACTACACCATCAGGGTTTCCTATAGGGTGAGCTATAAGTGGGAAGCAACTTGAAGGCAGTGGGTGATTTCCTCATGTGTCCTAAATCTTATGACTATGATGTTAATGAGTTGGATTCACCTCACCGCCATAGAGTCAGGTCCGACTCCTGGCGACCCTAGTGGCTGTTAAATTGATGAGATCTCCAAGATTAGATAGAGTCTTAAAACCTTTTGAGATGTAAAAGTGAGCAGAGAGACATGAGGGCCTCATACCACTAAGAAAGAAATGCCAGAAACAGAGGACATCCTTTTGACCCAAGGTTTCTGTGTGGATAATCTTCTAGATCAGGGAAAGATTGATGACAAGGACTTCCTTCCAGAGCCTAAAGAGAGAGAAAGACTTCCACTGGGGGTGACACACTGAATTTGGACTTCTAGCCTACTAGACTGTGAAAGAATAAACTTCTGCTCATTGAAATCAACCACTTACATTATTTCTGTTACAGCAGCACTGGATGACTAAACCATTGACAAAGTAACACTCAAATATTTGACAGCCATTTATTTTAATGTTAAATTACAAGAAAATGATCCAGTTTTTGCCCAGACTATATAAATCACTGTGTTCTAAAGTTTGGGTTTGACATTTGTATGTAGTATATGTTAATTTGCAGAAGCTTCTGAAACTCATTCCAAAGTCCAGTTTAAGAAAATCTATTTGATATAGGAGCATGTATAGAATGCAGCAGAAATTTAGATCCGAAAGAAAAATATTTTATACAAAAACATTGAATACTCACAATGACACAGGTGGCAGAGGGGGGACAAAAGGCAGTAGAATATTGCTGTTTCAGGAAACGTGATAAGACAGTGGACACAAGCTCTGCAGCTAGTCACCCAAAAAGTCAGTGCTTCCTACACATCAGTGGCTCTCTGAGAATAAAGACCTGGCAATCTGCTCCCGTAAAGGTTATGCCTAAGAAGTCCTGTGAGGCAGTTTTACCTTGCTCTATAGGATCCCTAGGAGTTGAAACTGATTCCATGGCACACAACAGCAACAACATACTAACTTCTAATGAGAGTAAACAACAGCTGGATTTTAAAGACAGGTACAACTTGCGGGGAGGGATCATCAGACTTTCACGTAGTACTAAGAAGTGTGACTGATATTTCAAGGGAAATAAATCAACAAGTGGCATGGAAATTTTTTTTTAAATAATTTCAAACACTGTTCATACTTTAGCCAGTGGTTTCAAAAGTATTCTTGGTACCTTTAATTAAAGTGTCAAGTGTGGATTTTTGAGCACACTAAAAAACATTAGTGTTATTCTGAAATCTGAACAAATAGAAGGTTTTAGAGTTGTTATACATACCACCACTTAAAATTTCCAGAAACGTCTCTGTGTTAAAAAAAGAAGAAGCTTTTACTGTGTTTTTGTTTTTGCTTTTGTCTATGCTCTGTGCCACACAATATACCTTGTGAATAATGAAGAAAAAAAAAGAAAGAGATGATACACTGCTTCTAACATATTGCTTGTTACTGCTGAGTATTTTTCCTTATTATTAACAGTTGTCCAATAAAACCACGATGTCTCTGCTGGTATCTACATCATTATGCTGATTAGCTTTTTGCAAACCTTCAAAGACACTATGCAGTTACATGAGAGAATATGGTAGAGACAACCCAACACTCTAACACATTTAAGTGTGCTCTCAAGAGAGGTGACTCCACTCAATCAAAGAAGACCCACTGGCCAAAGGTTAAACATATACAGTCCCAGGACTGGAATGACAAATTTTGTGTCTAGTAAGAACCTAAAACTTTGTTGGATTTGCAAGATTTTGTGCAAGCCACAGCATTTACAAGACAAGCAATATTCTTTCTTCAGAAGAAATTTATATTCCCTGGCAAATAGTCAGCAGAGGTTTGTTAAGAGAGCCAATTCTCTGAAAGTTGTGTAAATATTGGCTACTGATATTTCATTTAAAATATGTCATCCTCTATTGGGATTCTAGAAGTAAAGGGCTAGAGAGGCATCTCTTATAGACTGAGTACACTGTAATACAGGCCATGTTTAGAAAATTATATGTGAAATATGTGTTTGATAAAAACTGAAAAGTAAAGATGACCCAGAGATAGGCTATCAACTGTTTGTGGTATACCTTTATGTCAAGTAAGCCTGAATAAAAATACAGTCGATCACTTATATTGCAATATTTAACTTCACACATTCATAGATTGGGCAATTTAAACAGATCAGGTACAATTATAGCTAGAAAACATGTCAAAAGTAGAAATTAGTTTGAAAAAGTTAGATACCAGTGATGTCCCTGGGGTAACTGCATTTAATAATCATTTTATAAAACATCCAATGGGGGGGAGGAATATCTTATACCATTAATTTTCAAGTTTAAGACAGAAACATGTTTGACAATTTCTATTGTAATTGTTGACTAACTGATCAACCATGATCTCCATAAATATATTCATTCAGTGAATCAATAAACATTTAAAATGTATCTGAAACTTACAAGATGTAAAAACAAAAGGCTTAAGTCCTCAGTTTAAAAGTTTTTCCTGTGGCACTAGGGTTGCAGGAGAAAAAGAGCAAAGAGAAGCACCAAACCAAAAACTAAACCTGCCGCTATCAACTCATAGCAACCCTATAGAACAGAGTAGAACTGTCCTATAGGGTTTCCAAGGAACAGCTGGTAAATTCAAATTAGGTTGACAGCTGAGTTTTTAATTACGGAACCACTAGGGCTCAAAGAGTTTTTAAAAATTGTAGTTTGAGAGGACCTCTTCAAATCATGCTCTCGGTTTCAGAATTTTGGTTTTTACACTTCTTGGCTATTGAGTTCTGTTGCGTATTGACGCAAACATGGCACCAGGGAAAGAAAGAATTTTTTAGGGTTATGTTTCAAAAGAATAAGCATAAAGAATTTCAAACATGTAACTAGCTGGACTCATCAGTAGAGCTTGTTCATTCATTTGTCCCCTTAGTAACTGACTCATTAAATACATGTTGGGCACTGACTTAATAAACGGGAAAGCACTCTTCAACATACTGGCAACGGTGGGTCAAAAGACACAAGGCTCCCTACTCCCATGGAGTTTAGAGCTAGTGGGGGAGAAAAAAATAGCTGTGCAATCACATTCTGCTAAAGATTGCAAAGAAGAGGTTCAAAGACCTCTGGATCAAGGAGATCAGAGAAAATTTCCCTAAAGAAGTGACACAGATATAAGGCTAGAAGGATTAATGGAAGACAACAAAAAAATCACATAGCTAGATGATATCCAGCTAGGAAGACTACCACGTATAAGGGCATTCTGGTCAGAGGGATCATGAACAAAAGAAAAGGAAAGGAAAGAAAGAATAGAAAAGAAAAAAACAGAAAGAACAAAATAACTGAATTACTTGCGCTTGTTAGAGTATCTCCCACACTGTTTAGCAAAAATTAAGCACATACAAAATACTCCACAATTTTTTCTAAAGGATGAAAGTAAAAGATTAGAAAGTTATGAGTAATTATTCCTGATCTATTTTTTTTAATATTTGCCTGTCAATGAGTAATGGGAGAGTTAGTCAAATTCTGGGCTAAGTGTTAGACTTTCTCTTGCACTTTTCTCAAATTGGTGGGGATGAACTGTTCTTACACCTTCTGTCATGGTTCATTAAATTGGTGGCCGTGAGAAATCTAGATTTCTGTTTTTTCCTATTCCTGTAAATCTAAGCTGGACCTGTGAATTACTTAGACAACTAGAATGTGGTAGAAGCTACAAGAAGCCAGTTCGAGGATTTGGCCTTTAGAAGAAACGGGAACTTCTATGTTCGCATTCTTGGGACTCTTGGGCCACCTTATCAGAAAACTGCCTTTCCTACTAGAAAGACAATGCAAGGGGAGAGATGTCCTGAGATTCTGTGGAAGAGACCTGATCCATCCAAGCACCAGGGAGCAGAGGCCCCTGACATACAATCCAAATCAAGTCCAAGATGAGAATTTGCGTAGCAGTACCTTGTTCAGAAGGAGATACCAGGATGTATGATCCAGAGAATAAAGAAATGAAACAAGGAAGGGAAATGAAAGAAACTCTTACAGCCCTTTACTGGACAGGTTACTACTGAGTATAACTGAGCTACAGTCCCTCTGGGAAATCTAACAGGCAGTAAAGAACAATCTTAAAGTTCCATGGCAAAAATGAATTATGTATCCACCAAATAAATCCTCATACATCATTGATTGCTGCTCCCAGGGGCAATGACTCTCTGGCATTTCCAGCTTGCCCTCAGTAATGGCCAAGAATGTCCCTGCACCAGAAACAGTATCTGCAGGTAGAGTCACAGATGTTCAACATAAGGAGGTTTTGGGCTCTGGGAGTGAGTATTGGAGCTCAAAGCACCTGTCATCACCATAAATGTAAATCTGCAAGTCTGTAGGGATGTTGTTTCACTCCACTGCCCTATTTCTAGCTTAACACCTACCACGTACCACAAGGTATACACTAAAAATATGATGAGATGTTTTTGCTTGCTTGCTTGCTTGTTTATTTATTTAAAAGGCTTTGTGTTGCATACAATGGACTTGGTAAATACACTATATTGGATCTCTGTAAGAAGAAAATGTTAATTCTGTCACAACAAAACCAATCAAGTTACCTTATCTTGCCAGTACTTAAAATTATGTTATGCAACTTATTTTAACAAAATCAGTATTTTTGTTGTTCAAAAATAGGTGTATCTTCGAATTAGTTGGGCAGAGAGAACTTAGAGGAGAGTTTCTAAGTAATTTAGGAAGTTAATTGCACCTTACTTCGTTTGCAAGAGTCATCTGGGGAAGCTGGGGTAACGTATGTCAGCACCTGAGCAATTTGAATGGAAATCTATACATTTAAGAGAAACATTCTTATTCTTCAATGCAGAGCCTTTACAAAGGAACATTTGGTCCAAAGAAGCTTAGACATAAGGAAGAAGACTAAACCTCTCATTCTTGAAAAGTTTGTGTTGAAGTCAGACAGTTAAAATGTAACTCTTGGAAGAACCAGATTGACAACCCAACATTTAATCACTTGAAGAATGAGACTCCGTTCTATAGAGAGCTATTAAGTTCCTTCATCATTATACACAGTATGTCCATATTCATTTCATCAGCTGTTTAAAAATAAAAGAAAAGGAAGGAATGTGAGCTGCACATCCATGAGTGACAGAGCAAGAGAGGCAATTTATATCTGGGTGCAATTCTTCCGTTGACCCTTTTTGCTAGAGGAAGAAATGTGGCCAATTAAATTCTAAGACAATTATCATGTTTATAAAGCAAGAAATGACTTGAAACTTCTTGTTATAGGCTGGATTTCCTGATGTCTTGTCATAACTGCTAGGCTGTTTTCAGAACATACAGCCTTACTTTCCCTCCTAGATTGAATATTTTAGTTACCTTGGGAAATATCTGTAATTAAACCAACGATCATGAATATAAACCTGTTGCCAGCAAGTTGATTCTGATGCGTACACTTCAGGACAGAGCACAACTGCCCAATAGTGTCCAAGGAATGCCTGGTGGATGCTGGCTGCCAACCTTTTTCGGTTAGCAGCTGTAGAACTTAACCATAGGCATCACGGCAGCTCGAATCCACCAAGTGCCCCTTGCTAATTTTACAGAGCAGTTCTACTCTGCCCTATAGAGTGGACACGAGTTGGAATCAGTTTGATGGCAGTGGGTTTGTTTTCTTGTTTTTAATCATAAAAATAAAAGGATCTCTGATGGTGCAGTGGTTAAGAGTTTGGCTGTTAACCAAAATGCTGGCAGTTTGAATCCACCAATCGTTCCTTGGAAATGATATGGGGCAGTTCCATTCTTGGAATTGAGTGGACAGCAACTTTATTTCTTTTTATTTTATTATTTTATTTATTCTTTTTTTTTTTTGCAGTGAAGGGTAAAAGAAGCCCTGTTGGCTTAATATTTACATGACCTACCGCTAACCTGAAGGTTGGGTAATTGAACCCACTACTGGCTCTATGAGAGAAAAGGATGTGGTGCTCTGCTCCTGTACGGATTTCAGTCTAGCAGACCCTATGCGGCAGTTCCACTTTGTCATATAGGGTTGCTATCAGTTGGAATCGACAGATGGCACACAACAACAATTGTGTCATGAAGATGGTGCAGGCAGGGAAGGGCAGTGTTTCATTATGTGTAAGGTTGCCATCAGTTAAAGACGACTAACGACAGCAGCTTCAGTTTAATAAACATGATGTAGTTACAGGGGAAGTTAGAGGGGAAAAGAACAGACGGAGACAGAGATCATAGCATATAGAAATTGATGTCTTCTTAAGGGTATCCCCTCTTTACTTACCTTTTAGTGGGAATGTGTCAAATGAACTGACCATGGACTGTTCTTCCTGTAGGACAGAGATAAAACAAGCAAGGGATCTGTATAATCCACAAACTAAGGAACTGGACTACCAATAATTGAAGAAGTCACAGAGAATGTCTTAGAACTCAATTCAGTTTTTACAAATGAACTGTAAATTTTCCAAGATTGCAGGACCAAAAGACCTATGGCTGAGTATATTGTGTTCATCTTTGTGCCAAAGGCTGCCCCCACTAATTTATAATTGCATCTCATGATTTAGTCAGGATGCTCTCTTCAGTGTGTCCTATAAATCTCTTTTCTTTTCCCTAGTGCAAACTGGGCAGAGTTGAATCTATTTTGTGGCTTGGAGTAGCGTTTTTCTCAGCATATGTGCTTTAGAAACAAAAGCTGCTATCATTATTACTACTGATACCTTTACTAATGCTATTAAAAATTCATCTGAGTTTGTTAGAAAACTACACATAAGAACCACCACGTTGCCATGCCTGCTTCCTATTAAATATGTTCTGTTCTCTAAATACTTCATGGGCAACCATTGAGAACCGATTATTGGGGAGAGGTACAGCACAATTTAGAAGAGAGCTTCAGGCCAGTTTTTCTTACTGGCTGCCTGTATCAGAATCATTTGAAGACCTCTTAAAAATTTAACTTGCCCCAAGGCAGCAATTACTTCAAAGGAATAATGGACTACATGAGCTGTAGACCATAAGACCTGAGATCAGAAACACTGGATGGTGCCCAGCTCCTGTTATGGACCACTGTGATTGTGACCACAACAGAGAGCCCCAGGCAGAAGGGGAGAAAAATTACAGGGGAAAAAAATTCACTAAAAAGACCAGACTTACTGATATCACAGAGACTGAAGGAACCCCCAAGACTATGACCTTAAAATATGTTTCTAATGCTGAAACTGATGCCATTCCTGGAGACTACCTCCCATTCAGACAATAGACAATCCCATAAGACAGATAGTAATACCTGAGAAAAATGTACTCTTTAGAACTGTTAATTATAGGAGACCAAGACAGCAACATTTGCCCAAAAGCAAAGATAAGAAGGCGGGAAGGAGTAGAAGATCAGGACTAAAGAAACAGCACAACCAGGACAGATATGAACATAGTGCTGACGCATTGTGGGGAATGAAATCAACCCCATAAAATACTTTTTGAAAGAGAAACTAATTTGCTGTGGAAACGTCACCTAATACAGAATTTAAAAAAAAAAAAAAAAAAAAAAAACCTATATGAATTAAAAACTAAAAAAAACATTTCTTAAAGGGAACAGTTGGATGTGGGAATGCACTTGACATTTGAAAAGAAAACTGCTGAACAGAATACAACCGATAATGTGGCTACAAAATAGAAAAAAATATTTACGTGTGTGAACTGAGAGGGGAAGAGAACAAAGACTATCCTTTTAATAAAGCAAGAGGCATTTGGGGTGATCATTTTTGCCAATTTTTGTCACAAAAGCGTGCAATAAAAATAACTCACAAGATTAAAAAACAACTTCCCAGGAGCCACACCTGACTAACTCAAGTCAGAATCTCTAAAGAATGATTTTTAGGAATCTTCATTTTAGAAGAATTCTTCCGGTGTTTCTTACTCATTGGAAAGTTTTAAACTTCTATAAACCTTTTTTAAGGTTTCCACATACAGATTTGACCTTAGTTGGTGGAACTTTTAGCACTGTGTTCATATAAAGAGTCACATAGTTTTTATGCATTTTAATATTATTGTACGATTGTTTCATATGCATTTCTCTTCAAGAAGTAAAATCTAAAAACGTGATTACAAGACACAAAGGTAACTTTTAACATTCTATTTCCTCCTTAAGGGTTTATCTTTTCACAGAAATGAGGTCGTAAGAATCCTAACATTCCCTTGACCTTTTTTTACTCGAATATGTAATGAACATTTTCCAGTGTTATTAGATGTTTCTCTATATCATAATTTCTAAATATTTTATGCATTCCATCAAAATTACATGCAGGCCTTTCATCAGTTTCATTGTCAGCCAGTTTGATCATTTCCAGTTCTTTTAGAAATATTTACAATGCTGAATTAACAATCTTATCAGATCCATTTGCTTTAAAACCATAACATATTCTTTACGATTACTTTTTACCACAGCAAGCTTTAGGGAGCTATCCAAAGAAGGCATAGATGTTTTTTTCCAAGCAGCTGGTGGATAAAACAAATGTATTTATGACAAAGTCCAAGTATATTACACCGATTTTACTTTAAAGTTAACTTTCGTGAAGTGTAATTGGCCAGTACAATGCTTATGAACAATTAAGTAGCAAAGTTTCACGTTGTCAAAATGTAATACAAATAGGACATTTTCAACTGGAGATGCTATAGCCATTTTAAATTAAGAGAGAAAGTAAGCATAGACAAATCTTAGCAAAACTAGGAAAGCTATGCCAGACACTCAGAAAGTCAGTAGTACAGACATTCTGCCCCTCCAGCCCCTTAAGGCCTAAAAGATCTTCAAAATCTTCCTCTCTGTTTTGTAAAACACAATTTCCCAAACTGAAAGAATTTTGAAAGGGACTTTGGGGATAAGCCACTTTTCCTGTTTCTCTTGTGCATGGATACACGTGGTAGCAAATCTGAGACAGATGTACAAGTGTATCTGACATCACTAAAGGACTGCCGATTAAATTCGCGCACTCACCCTAGAAAAAGTGCTACATGTCTCATTGCTGAATGTCACTACAGTCACCTTTGACGTACTCCCCTTGGGAAGCTATGCACTAATGCCAGTGCCTAGACCACCTTTCAAAACAATTTTGGAACTCTTCTACCAAACAATTAAGTTTGCACTTTTAATTGTCAGATCCCATGATCTCATTTGTGTTGAGGCAGTAAGTGGGTTTCAGGACTTCAAATATAAAAAGCAAAGAGCAAACCTGTTGCCATTAAGTCGGCTGCAACTCATAGAGATCTTATAAAACCCTGAAATACCTAGCAAATAGTAATAATTGTTAACCAGCAATGACCAGGTCAAGGGCAACACAGTGTGTGTGTGTGTTCATATGTTCCTATGAGAAAGCATATTTGAGATACTGTGTGCAAAGAACAGTCCATCAAAGGCAAAATCACTGCTTTAGTTCTGGTTAAGAGTTTCTTTAATACTCAGACTGCTGATTAATACTAGTTTGCTGTTAGACCAGAAGTTGATAATTTAGCTTGTCTATTCATAATTTAAACTCTATAGGGTAGTTGTCCTCTGTCCTATAGGGTTTACGAGTTGGAATTGACTCAATAGCACTGGGTTTGTTTTTGGTTTATTCGTGATTTAGAAAACCCTGGTTAGGTAGTGTGAAGTGCTACTATTGCTCACCAAGAAGTCAGCCGTTCAGATCCACCAGGTGCTCTTGGGAAGCTCTGTGGGGCCATTCTACTCAGACATATAGGGCCTCTATGAGTTGGAATCAACTGGACAGCATCTAACAATGACAACAATTCAAGATTTAAATAATTATTATTCAACTATGGTTATATAGCAAATCTCTCTGTAATCCTTACGAACTTCTGATTTTAAATCATTTATATTCAACCACTTAAATAATGCATTTGACTCAGACTTAAAATCAGTCCTTGCAAACATTACTACAGAGAGGTACTTAGACTTGCTGGAACCAAGTGAAACTTTCCTTTAGCTGGCTATCATCAGACACTTACTACAACTAGACATAAATTTTCTCTTGTATCATTCACAGTATCTCTGTTACACTTAATCAACTTCCACTTTTCAGATGAGAAATTAAAGTACCTAGGGTTATGCAGGAAGTAGGGAGCCCTGGTTGTACAACAGTCCAGGACTCAGCTGCTAATTAAAAGGTTGGCAATTCAAATGTATCCAATGGCTCCATGGGGAAAGATCTGGTGATCTGCTCCCATTAAACTTACAGTCTAGAAAACTCTCCAGGACGGTTCTACTCAGTGACATGAGTTGCAATACTGACTGGAAAGAACCCAGCAATACACGGGTAATAACTGGTAGAAACACAGAGGAATGCAAGTCAAACCACTCCATTCTTTTCTGTTATCATCGCTTGTTTCCCATGTAAACGGTAGCCATGATGGAATAAGCCAAGCCAAGCATAGGTTCCATAAAAGGAATATATTCTTGCAAAAAAAACAAACAAAACAAATCCATTGTGATCGAATTGATTCTGACTCACAAAGACCCTGTAGACAGAGTAGAACTAACTGCCCCTTAGAGTTTCCTAGGCACGTCTGGTAGGTTTGAACTGCCGATCCTTAGGTTGGTAGCCATAGCATTTAACCGCTAAGCCACCAGGGTTTCCAATTCATACAAAAGCAACTTATAAATCTTAGAGAACAATGGAAATATAAAGTGTTGTTCATGTACATCTTTGAGTGACTTCTATAAATGATACACATGATCAACTGAATTATTTTCATTATAAACTATATTCCAAAATGGAAATTAAAAAAGATTCAAAGTACATGAATCAAACTGCAGTTCTATTTTCCTTTCTTTTTCCAATGGATGTTTTGCACGCCCTACATTGCAGACCACTAGGATATATATTTTAGCTCTTACAGTAACTTTTCAGTCTAGAAATGTTTACTACTCATGAATGAATCTTGACAAATATGTAAATCTGGGGACTAATTCTGTTTGTGTGGGAATTAAGAACTCAACTAGATTTTATTGAATGGATTTGATGGGTTTCCTAGACCTGTTTAATGTTCACGGTTGGTTGACGGTTCTCTAGATACGATTCCCATAGGTGAACTGTATACTTATCAAAAATCTGTTCTGACTGCTTGCCTGAAATAGGGTTTCACTCTTGTGAGTTATGCTGTGATACAATCTTTTATTTTACTTTGGGTCAGTGGAACCAAATTGGGAGTGATGCAAAGAATACTTAGACTGAAAACAGTCTTTAAATACTTATTCAGCATTAATAGGGTTGCCCGTGAAGGAATCACTAGTAAGCATTTCAGAAAGGTTGAGTTTATCGTATGTATTAGAGATTGATGATGTAGTAAATATTCCACCAGCTTACACTGCTGAAAGTACAGAGATAGAAAAATGTTTCTGACCTTGGAATAATGCAGCCATGAACAGCTTTATACTACATTAAGCACCAAAGTGAAGTTGAAGAAGCTGAAAATCAGAAAAGTCGTTTATTAACGTAATATTCACTTTCACAAACATAGTTTCTGTTGTAATGTCAGGTAATAGAAACACCCAGCCTATTAGACTGTTTTAACAAAAAAGTACTCTCTTTTCAGGTATTTTTAGCTCTATGCTTTCATTATTTATTTCCATGTTAGCAGGCACAGGAGACCAGAAAACCAAGAAGAGCAGATATTAGAACAACTGCCAAGAAAGCAAGCAGTCCAAAAAAATGAAGCTTAAATGATTGATTTAAAGAATGTAATTTTTGGCTATCCGTTCTGTTAATGTTATTTTTAAATGCACAGTATTTTGAACTTTAGGTTTTCTAATTAATTCCTAGTCATAAAACACATCCAGTCTTTTAATCATAGAAATTTATTTTACTCCTCACTTCTTATTTGAAATTTTCGGTGACAGATTTTAAATCTGGCAGAAAAATGATGATAAAAACTTGAGCACAGTGGCTTCATGATGACATTTTTTAAACTTCAAAAGATTACCAAACGTTGATGCCCGAGTTTCTTATGTTTAATGTTGAAAGTTATTCTGGCAGTGGGTGTTTGAAACCAGTCTGAAAACTAAACCATCAAATCAGTTTTTAAATACTTACATTTAAAATGCGTCTTTACTCCAGCATTTAAAATAAATATTTAGATAAAGGCATTAAAAAATATATCAGAGCTATTGGAAGTAAAGAGTGAAAAAGAAGAGTGTGCTGTCACAGGGGGAGGAGAGTGGATAGACTTGGTGAGAGGTTATGCTCAGGATTTTATAGAGAAAAATAACTTGAGTTGGAAACTTTCACTTAATCACAATAAAAAAAATCATATCAGCACTTTTATTAGAGATACATTTTCTGAAAGTTGTAAAACACCTGTCATAACATTCCAATTGGATGAGTTTGTGCTGTGATAAAAAAACAACCACAGATTAAAGGTGACTCAATGACAACTCAAGTTTGTTTATTACCAAGTCCATGGGGCCCCAATTGTTTTTCTAGGGAAACTGTCCCCCATGTGGCCACTCGGGCCTTCAGGCTACTTCAGTGGTCTTGTAGCACTGGAGCAATGGAGAGAATCACAAAAAGTCTGCCAGTGCCTTAGACTGAAAGTGACTTACATCACTACCAATAGAGCCCATTGGGCCTAACTAGTTACATGACCTCCTCCAGCTTCAAGAGGACTGAGAAATTGGATCTCCTTATACCCATCCTGATGGTCTAGTGGTTAAGTGCTACATCTGCTAACCAAAAGGTTAGCAGTTCAAATCCCACTCCTTGGAAACTGTGGGACAGTTCTTCTCTGACCTATAAAGTTGCTATAAATCAGAATCAACTCGACAGCAGTGGATTTGCGGTTGGTATACCCACAGGGGTATTAGCAATGTCTACTCACATGTACACACACATTATATTATTAGTTCTTGATTCTGTGGTAAGTTAAACTGGAACTTGTCACGCCTCTCTTGCTAGTCTTTCAGAGATAAATTCACAAGTGTCTCTGTCACTATATACCACTGGTCCACAAGTTGTATTATGCCGAGTGCCATCGCTTCGGATCCGACTCATGTATCATATATATCTATATTGTGTATATATATAGTGTACATATATCATATATATATATTGTGATTAAGGGAAAGTATGCAATCCAAGTCCATTTGCATACCCACCTCTGTACAGTTCTATCTGCTCTCCCTACCCTGTGACAGCACACTCCTCCTTTTCATGCTTTACTACTATTATTTTCCAGTGAACACCTGTCCCCTCCTCTCCACTCACTCCTCTCCACTCTAGAAAGAAACCAGTAGAACAGTCTTTGATAAATGTATAAAACCATAAAGTACACACACAACATGCTTACTCCATGTTGCTGAGTCCAGTCCATGCTTAGTCTGAAGTGTTGACTTCAGTACTGGTTTCAGGTCTAGGGCAGCAGCAAGTCTAGGGACCATGTTCCCAGGGCACCTTCCAGGTTGTTGGAATATCATTTCTGGTCTTGTAGTAGAGTTCTTGATCTGCACACCTCTGTTTCTCATGCTAAATCAGGGACTCGACATTGCATCCCCTGTCAAGGCTGTCTTTGATGGTGGCCAGACACCATCTGACTCTTTTGGTCCCACGCTGATATAGTCTCCAAACAGTATGGGTCCTTTGGTCTCCTGAGCTCGATTTTCCCCGTATCTCTGATGTATTTGATCATCATCTGTTCCAGGTGGATTGTAACCAATTGATGTTCCTCAAATAGCAGCTTGCTTGCTTTTAAGACTCCAAACACCGCTCACCAATAAGGGATGCGGAAGACTCTCTCAGCAAAAGGATAGTTATATCAGCTGACCTCGATATCTCCTGAAAATACAGTTCCCAGGCCCCTGTCCCTGCTACTCTAACTTATGATGTAGTCTATTTATGGTGGCCTGCCCTCTACTGAGCGCTGTCACACACTTCAGCTAACCGAATTCCTTTTAACTGTCTAATCTATGAACAACCCACTAGTTTTCTCCTCACTGTTGTAACCACCAAAGAGCCTTTTTCTCCATGCGTAAGTCCTTTTTTAAGTCCTTGTAGTAGTGGTCTCATACAATGCTTGTCCTTTTGCAGCTGACTGGTTTCACGCAACATCATGTCTTTAAATTCATACCAGGTTATGAGATGCTTCTGAAAATTGTCATTCTTCTTTATCGCTGCATATTGCTCCACTGTGTACTATACCATAGTTTATTTATCCATTTGTCTGTTGATGGGCACCTAGGTTTATTCCTTCTTTCTGCTATTGTGAACTGTCCTGCGATAAACATTCTTGTACATGCATCTGTGTGAGAGCCCTTGTTTCTGTAGGATGCATTCCAAGCAGTGAGATTACTGGGTTGTATCTTCTATTTCTAGGTTTTTAAGAAAGTGCCAAATTGTTTTCCAAAAAGGCTGTACTGTCTTGCATTCTCACCAGCAGTACAGGAGAGTTCCCATCTCTCCACACTCTCTTCAGCATTTGTTGTTTTGTATTTCTTGGATTATGGCCAACCTCATTGGGAGGAGATGATATCTCACTGCAATTTGGATTTGGATTTCTCTAGTAGCTAATTACCGTATTTCTTCATGTGTCTTTTGGCTGCCTGAGTGTCTTCTTTGGTGAGGTGTCTGTCCATCTCTTTACCCACTGTTTAATTGGGTTATTTGTCTCTTTCTTGTTGGTATTTTGAAGTACCTTGTAGATTATGGAAATTATATGTCAATCTGATACATAGTTGCCAAATATTTTTATACTTTTCTGTACATAGTCTTTTTTTTTTTATGACTGAGTGAAAATGTACATTCCCGTATAAATTTACATGCCCACCTATATGCAGCTTCCCCTGCTGTCCCTGCCTGGTGACAGCACACTATTCCTCTCTGCTCCATATATCATCCTGCTGACCTCTGGCTGGAGGAAAGAGAGTGGGTGGAGAGGAGGGAAAGGAGACTGTTGGGAAGATGAGACATATATGTACATAGTCTTTTAACTCTCTTGATAAACTCTTTGGATGAGAATAAGTGTTTGATTTTTAATAGTTTCCATTTATCTATTTTCTCTTCTGTTGTTCATGCATTGTTGGTAAATTATAGTCTGTCTAAGCTGTGTATTAGAACTTCCATTGTTGTCCCTATATTTTTCTTCCATAATCTTTATCATTTTAGGTTTGATATTTAGGTCTTTGATCTGTTTTGAGTTACTTTTTGGGTGAGATGTGAGATATGGGTCTTGTTTCACTTTTTAGCAGATGGATATCCAATTCTGCCAACATTATTTGATAGAGATTGTATTTACCACAGTTTGCAACGTTTTGGCCTTTGTCAAATATCAACTGTTCATGGGAAGATGGTGATATTTCTGGGTTCTCTATTCTGTTCCATTGATTTGTATATCAGTTTTTGTACCAGTACAAGGCTATTTTGACTGCCGTGGCAGTGTAATAAGTTCTAAGGTTGGGTAGTGTGAGACCTCCCACTGTGTTTCTATTCTTCTGTAGTGTCTTACTTATCCAGGATTTCCTCCCTTTCCAAATAAAGTTGGTGATTTGTTTCTCCATCTCATTAAGAAATGACATTGGAATTTGTGTTGGTATTGCATTGTATATATGTAGATCACTTTGTGTAGAATAGACATTTTCACAGTGTTAAGTCTTCCTGTCCATGAGCAAGCTAGTTTTCTCCACTTATGTAATTCTCTTTCAGTTTCTTGCTGTAGGGTCTTGTAATTTTCTCTGTTTAGGTCTCTTACTACTCTAGTTAGATTTATTCCTAGGTATTTTATCTTCTTAGGGGCTATTGTAAGCGGTATTGATTTGGTGGTTTCCTCTTTGATGATCTCTTTGTTGGTATAAAGGAATCCTACTGATTTATTTATGTTTATCTTATATCCTGATACTGTGCTGAACTATACATTACAGAGATTTATTTATGGATTCTTTAGGATTTTCTGTGTAAGCTATCGTATCATCTGCCAATAGAGATACTTTTGCTTTCTTTACTGCTGTGGATGCCCTTTATTTCTTTGTCTTGTCTGATTGTTCTGACCAGAATTTCTAGCACAATGTTGAATACAAGTGGTAACAGTGGGCATCCTTGTCTTGTTCCTGTTCTCAGGTGGAGTTCTTTCAGTCTCTCACCATTCAGGATGACATTAGTGTTAGTTTTACATAGATGTCCCTTATTGCATTTAGGAGTTTTCCCTCTATTCCTATTTTACTGAGAGCTTTTAATATAAATGGGTGTTGGACTTTGTCAAATGCCTTTTCTGCATCAATTGATAGAATCAAGTGATTGTCATCATTTGTGTTATTTATGTGATTGATCATATTAATTATTTTTCTGATGTTAAACCAATCTTGCATCCCTGGTATGAATCTCACTTGGTCATGGTGAATTATTTTTTGAACATGTTATTCAATTCTGTTGGCCAGGATTATGTAGAAGATATTTGCACCTAGGCTCGTGAATGATATTGGTCTGTAATTTTCTTTTTTTGTGGGATCTTTACCTGGCTTTTGTAGCAGGGTTATGCTGGCTTCAAGAATGAATTTGGTAATATTCCATATTTTTCTATGTTGTGGAATAGCTTCAGTAGTATATGAATTAACTCCTCTCTAAAAGTTTGGTAGAAATCTCTGGTGAAGCTGTTTGGACTAGGACTTTTTTAAATTACTTTTTCAATCTCTTCTTTTATGATGGATTTATTAAGTTGTTCTACTTCTTTTTGTGATACTTTTGGCAGGTGATGGGGATCTAGAAATTTGTCCATTTCCTCTAGGTTTTCAAATCTGTTAGAGTACAATTTTTCATAGTATTCTGTTATACTTTTAATTTTGGTTGGGTCTGTCATAACGTCTCCCATCTCATTTCTTATTTGGGTTGTTTCCTCTCCTGTTTTTCTTTTGTGACTTTAGCCAATGGTTTATCAATCTTGTTGATCTTTTCAGAAAAAGAGCTTTTGATTTCATCAATTTTTTCAATTATTCTTCTACTCCATAATTCATTTAGTTCTGCTCTAATCTTTATTAACCGTTTTCTTCTGGTGACTGAGGGATTCCTCTGTTGCTCTCTCTCAACTTGTTCAAGCTGTAGGGTTATTTCTTTGGTTTGAGCTCTTTCTTCATTCTGGATGTGTGTATTTATAGAGATAAACTGACCTCTGAGAACTGCTCTTAATATATTCCATAGATTCTGGTAGAAAACATTTTCATTCACAGTTGATTCCATGAATTTCTTTATTGCATCTTTAATTTCTTTTCTATAACCCATGTATTTTTGAGCAAGGTATTGTTCAGTTTCCACAAGTTTGAATTTCTACCCATGTGTTTTCTTAATGGCTTTATGGCCCAAGAAGACACTTGCCAATAATTCAGTTGTTTGGATTTTGTTAAGACTTACTTTATGGGCTAATGTGTGGTTTATTCTGGAGAATGTTCCATGTGCCTTGGAAAGGAAGGTGTGCTTATCAGTTGTTGAGTAAAAAGTTCTGTATATGTCTGTGAGGTTGAGTTGGCTGATTGTTGCAATAAGATCGTCTGTAGCTTTATTGAGTTTTTTTCTGGATGATCTGTCCTTTACTGACAGTGAAGTGTTGAAGTCTTCTACTGTTATTGTGGAGTGATGTACCTCGTTTTTCAATATATTTAGATGCTCTGATACTGGGTGCATAAATATTTAATACTGTTACATCCGTCTTATGTATTGAACCTTTAAGCAATAAATAGTGATCATCCTTGTCCATGATGGTGGATTTTACTTGAAAATCTTTCTTTTCTAATGTTAATATTGCCACTCCTGCTCTTCTTGGCATGTTGTTATCTTGGTGTATGTTTTTCCATCCTTTAATTTTCAGCTCGTTCATGTCTTTGAATCTAAGGTATGTTTCTTGTAAGTAGCATACCAATGGATCATGTATTTTGATGTCTGCCTCTTTTTGGAGTAGTTGTATTCCATTGTAATTATTGGCAGATATGTACTTAGTGTTATCATTCTGGTGACTTAATTTCTGTGTTCTTGACAATTTCTTTGTTCCACTTAATGTTCTGTTCTGGGTCATTTTTCTTTATAGGTTTTCTCTTCATCTTTTTCAATGCTGGTTTTGTGTCTGTTGAAGCTTCTGTATTGTGTTTCTTGTTTTGATATGTAGTACTGTTAGTTTGCTTTGTGGCTACGCATTTGCTTCCCCCTAACGTTCTAGGTTTAAATCAGATTTTAACTTCTTTATATCTCCTTAACTTCCTCTCCACCTGAAATTGATGTGAGTACTTTCATATGTTACTCTTTATAGTATAATATTGTCATAGTTTACATGCTGAACTCTCTGTTTCTCTAATTTTAATATTTTAGCTTTGACTGAGCTTCAAGACTTCTGAAACTAATTAGGACTCTGAATGCGGTGTCCTGCTTTGAATCCTTGGTACACATCTGGTGTTATTGATTTTCTAATCAAAGAACTTTCTTCAATATTTCTTGTAAATTAGATTTGGTTATAGCAAAGGCTCTAAGCTTCTATTTGTCTGAGAATGCCTTAATTTCATGGTCATATTGAAAGACAATTTTGCAAGATATGTAATTCTTGGTTGGAAGTTTTCTTACTTCAATGCTTTGTACATGTCATCTCATCGCCTTCTAAGAGCCAGCAAAGTTTTGACTGAAAAGTCAGAGGACAGTCTATAAGGCTTCCCTTTGTATGTTAGTTTTCGTTTAAAGTTAGCTGGCTTTAAGTGCCTCTCTTTATGTTTCATTTTGTTACGCTTGATTATAATATGTCTCAGTATCTTTCTTTTGGGGTATCCCTTTTGAGGAGTTCACTGAGCCTCTTGAATAGCTATCTTTTCTGCTTTCATGATTTCAGGGAAGTTTTCTCTCAGCAACTCTTTAACAATTCTGCCTGTATTTTCTGCTATCCCTCCCTGCTCTGTAACTCCAATTACATGCAAATTGTTCCTTTGATAAATTCCCACATGACTCTTAATGCTTCATTTTTCTTAATTCTTTTGCCTGATTTCTCCCCATAAATGCTGATATCAGTTGCCTTACCTTCAATCTTGCTAATTCTGGGTTAGATTCCTTCAATTCTGTTCTTTTGGCTTTCCGTTGAATTGTGTAACTCTGTGATCTTATTGTTGATCCAGAGAGTTTCAGATAGCTGATGGTCTAGTAGTTCACATAGCTTTTATAATTTTTAATTTCATTCTGCTGTGCTTTGTTTAATTTCCGTCCTAAGATCTAGAAGGGTTCTATGCATGATTCTTTTGTATCCTACCTCCAATAGTTTCAGGAAAGCTTTTTCATCTGGGAAGTTTTTTGATTCATTACTTTGGGAGTTTTCCAGAGTCATGGTGGTCTGCCTCTTTAAATGGTTAGGTATTGATTGTTGTCTTCATGCTGTTAGAAATATGTTCAGCTTCTCTAGTGTTGTGCCAGCGGAAGTTATGGCATATTTCTAAGAAGACAGTGAGTGAAGTCACTGCTAGACTTGACAGCTGACCACTGCTGCATTCTTTAGATGCAGCTGTCTTAAGTACAGCTTCTCTGGTGACAGAGACACTGTCCAGACCAGCAGTGATTCTCAGCTTGGTGGCTGGCTCCTGCTGGACCCTCTAGGGTTTCAGGCTCCTCTTCTAGGCTGACAAATATGGCTACTTACTTGTGCCAACTGTCTAGAGACATGCCAGCAGACACTATAGCATGGCTCAGAGAAGGGAGGAGTAAAGGATGTCACCACACTTGGTCACAGGCTACCACTGCATTCTGTAGATGCAATTATCTTGAAAACTGTTTTTCTGCTGAGAGAGGCACTTTCTACCAGCAGCTGGTACCAGGTGACCGCTCAGGAGTGTCAGACCCTTCCTGCTAGCTGTTAAAGATGGTGACCTATTTGTGGAGGATCTCAGGGGCTGTGTCTGCAGATGCTATGATGTAGCTCAAAGACAAGAGGGGTAGGGTGTCTCCACATTTGGCTTCCAGCCACCACTGTGTTCTCTAGATAGGATTGTCTTCAAAACAGTTTTTCTGCTGAAGGAGGCATTGTCCAGGCAGGTGCTGTTGGTCAGCATGGCAGCCAGACCCAGCTGGGCCTTCATTCATGGCTGACTCTGTGTCTCTGCTGACTAAGACAGTGTCCTACATGAGTCAATTCTGCTTTGCAGAATCTACTGTGCAGCTTAGAGAAGAGGGAGGAGAGGGCATGACCCTTGGCCACGAGCTGCTGCTGAATTCTCTAGAAGTAACTGTCTTAAGTGCAGTCTCTTTGCTGTAAAAGACACTGCATACTTAGATGCTTCAGCTCAGCAGGAAGGCCGGCCCCTGCTGCCAGGCTCAGCAGTCCCAGTCCCAGTCTTGCAGTTAACAAAGATTGCATCTGCACCTGTTAGCCTCTCAGCTGCTACACCAGCAGAAGCTGGACTCTTTGTGCTGCCATCTCACCTCCAACAAAGATAGTTTTCCCTTTCCTGTCACCTAGTCTGATCTTACGACACTCTGCCTGATCTTGGGACTCCGATAATGTTTACTCTGCTCCATTCAATTGCTTTTTAGGCCTTAGTTAACAGAGGAAATCAAGGAGATGTGTGGCTAGTCTGCCATCTTGGTTCTGCCCCTCCCTCTCCCCAGTATTTTTAACATTATATAGACCTTACCAGTGTTTCTTTGAAAATGAAGTTTCTTTGAAAAAACAACAACAACAAAAAACTGTGACCTGAAGAAGATATTGATTGCTCCATTCCTAAAAAAACACCCGTTCATAGCTATTCAAACATTAATTTCCCGTAGTATTCTATATTTACCAATTGTGGAAATTATAAAATGTGGAAGATTTCATCAATCATGACCTAAGGAGTTGTCTTTGGATTTATACAAATTTTTGTTGGGTGTAACCAGTAGCTGTTTCTCTGCCAGCAGTGGCTTCAGGTAAGTGGTAAATATTGATGGGATCTTCTACTCTGCAAAGAGTTTATAATCCTATTAAGCACTTTGAAGCCAGGGAAAGACACTTTACAAATCAATAAGTGACTATAATAACCATGTTTGGGCTTCTGGATGTTAGCTTAAGTCTACACTGCTCAGAAGTCAAAATAACCCCTGCCGAGAGAGACACATTTATGACTAAGCCAATTCTTTTTAACAGGTAGTAAGATGTGAGAGACAATAGAGGGAAGATGAGATTGCAAATAGTTAACCAAGTGAAAAGAGTTGCTCTCAGCTGCACAAAGGTTGCTTGTAATATAATCAGCAAAACAAGAGGAAGCTCTGTTTAGTTATCCTTTGAGAAGCCATGTTTAAATTATTACTTGTGTTGATGTAGTTAAAGACCAAAGTTCTTTAGAAGGAAGAAGATGATACTCTGATTGAATTCTGAAGTATCTGAGAGCCCATGTCATAAGAGAAGGTCCCAGACAGAGCTAGAAATCAATGAAGAACAAAATCCTAACTCACAAAAAAAGAACACTGACTGGTCTGATAGAAACTGGAAAAACCCTGCGAGTAGGGCTTCCGGACACTGTTTTAAGTCAGCACTGACATCACTCCCAAGGTTCACCTTTCTGCCAAAGGTTGTGTTGTTGTTGTTAGGTGCCACCAAGTTGGTTCTGACTTACAGCTACCCTATGCACAACAGAATGACACACTGCCTGATCTTGGACCATGTCTACAATTGTTTTTTTTATTCTTAAACCCATGGTTGTGGCCATGGTGTCAATCCATTTCATTGAGGGTCTTTCGCTTTTTGCTGATCTAGCACTCTACCAAGCATGATGTCCTTCTCCAGTGACTGATGCCTCCTGATAACATGTCTGAAGTATGTAAGACCCAGTCTTGCCATCTTTGCTTCCAAAGAACACTCAGTTCTTTTAAAGGCAGTCCGTGGTATATTCAAAATTCCTCTCTAAAGATTAGACAGGACCATAAAACAAAATAAGACTAAAGGAACATATCAGTCGAGGGGCTGGGACAAGAAGGCAGGAGAGAACATGAATGCCTATAATAGGGAACACAGAATCAAGGCAGGAATAATGGAGACACATTATATGACTTGGCAGACAGTGTCACAAAACAAAATGTGTACTAATAGTTCAATGAGAAACTAATTGGCTCTGTAAACCTTCATCTAAAGCACAATTTAAGACAAACAAACAAACAAACCCTGCTGCGTTCAGTTCCATTCCAGTTCAAAGCAACTCTATAAGCTGCTGAATAGAACAATTCCATAAAATTTTCTTAGCTGTAACCTGACTATAAGTTGGGAAACCCTGGTGGGCTAGTGATTAAGTGCTATGGCTACTAACCAAAAGATCAGCAATTCAAATCCACCAGGTACTCCTTGGAAACTCTAAGGTTTAGTAATTCTACTCTGTTCTATAGGGTGACTGAGTTGGAATCAACTCAACGACAATGGGTTTTGTTTTGATTTTTAACCATAGGGTTGGTGGGTTGAACTTAACGGCTCCAGTGGAGAAAATGTGGTGATCTGTTTCGGTTAAGATTACAGCCAAGAAAAACCTTGAGGGCAGTTTTGCTCAGTCACATGGGGTTGCTATGAATTGCAACTGACTAGACAGCACCTGGAAATTCTGGTAGTGTACTAGTTCAGTGCTATGTCTACTAACTAAAAAGTCAGCAGTTCCAACCTGCCAGAAACTCTAAGGGCAGTTCTGTTCTGTCCTATAGGGTTGCTATGAGTTGTAATCGACTCTATAGCAATGTTTTGTTTTGTTTTGTTTTAAATTCACCAGCACAGCGGTATATACAAAGGCAGTTCAGCAGGCCTGCCTTACATAGAGCTACTGGGTGGGTTGGAACTCGTAGACAGTCTTCCAGTTAGTAGCTGAGCACATCATTATTTGTGCCACCCAGGAATTCCAGACAAGCAATTAGGCATCTTTACATTTACTAATACAGAAGGTTAACATCATTATTCTCTAATAAAATAAACTTGAATTTTGTAGCATCTGCTTTAGGAGTCAGGACTTAATGAGATGCCTGTCTGGCAATCAATTAAAGATTGATGACCAAACAGAGCAGAGCCCTATTCTACTCTGAGTGACTATTATATCAAGAGATTGTATAAACTGACCCTACTAATTGGCAGACAAGGAAAAGGAGACCCAGAGAAATAAAGACACATACACACACAAACACACACAAACACACACAGACTTGGAGTTGCAGATCCCTTGAACACATGCGCAGCTGCCTGCTGTTGCCTGTGTCAGGGCCCACTTCTCTGCATTCTTACATAAATGCATCACGTTTCCCACCAAACAATGTTCCTTGTGGTGAGTTAACTAAATAAAATTATAAAGCCTCTAGCACAGTGACTTACACTGGCAAATACCCATTATGTAAATGTTTGGAAGATCGAAAAAGGCTTTTTATTACTCTGATAGAGAGGACCAACATTTTAGCCATTTACACAGGTGTATATACATACTACAGTTGTCGGTGTGTTGTATATGCATAAGTATTTGGACCTAGGACATACTTAGGTGTTAAGTAATTTATGAAAAAAGGGAAAAAAATGACCTTCTAGAAATCATTTTAATGCAACTTCACTGCCAGTTTAAATAAGAACTTAAAAAAATAGTCAGAGAATATCTCTAACATTTATCTTGGACCAAATGTGCTCCCAAGAATATTAGTTATTTCAGTTTGGTAGGATATAAATGATTGCTATGGAAAGAAAAAACTAGTTTTATGGTCAAGAGTGTTAGAGAAACCTGCGTAAAATAAAGCTTAAAAAGTTTTCTTTACTGCATAACTTACTGCAGCCTTTAAGAAGTAAAGTACGTAACGTTTTTCAAGTTTATTTCAATTTCACCACGGAAATCTTTTTATTGTTAAATATCTCATGTCATTGTTCTTTGCTAATACATTAAAAAATAAGGTCTTACACATTTAGTTATGTCTAGCCTTGCCACTTTCCAAAAAGGGAATGAGAATTTATCTGGCCCTGAGCTAGGTGTTGTATAGGTTTTATTTTATTCAGTGCATTTTCATATATACAGCATTAGATAGTGCACAGATTAAACAACTATATTGTTTGTTGTACACTGCTGAGTTGATTCAGATTTATAGAGATCCTATTTAACAGAGTATAATTACCCTCTGGGATTTCCTAGGCTGTAAATCTCTATGGAGCAGATTGCCAGGACTTTATTCCCAATGGAATGGGTGGTAGGTTCAAACCCCTGACCCTTCTTCGGTCAGTAACTGAGTGCTTAATCACTGCACAATCAGGATTCCTTCACATGGACAGCATTAGTCTGTTGCCATTGAGTCAATTCTGACTATATATAGTGAAAACACGAAACAACCACAGGACATTGATACATTTGATTTTCAATCTTTGTCTTGTGTCCGTTGGTTTTTCGTTTGGTGTCATCAAACCCTGGTGGCATAAATGATTACGTACAATGGCCGCTAACCAAATGGTCAGCCATTCAAATCCCAGGTACTCCTTGCAAACACGATGGGCAGTTCTGCTCTGTTGTTATGAGTCAGAAAGAACTCAATAGCCATAGTTTTGTTTTAATTCAGTTAAAGCCATCATTTCCACTCTTCTTCACTTTGACCCTAAATGGGGAAAAAAAAAGAAAGAAAAGAAAAACAACAGTCTGTATTTTGATTTGATTCTCTTTTCAATTCATGAAATCTAATATGTAGTCAGGACCCTGGTGGTGCAGTGGTTAAGACTTTAGGCTGCTGACATAGACTTACCCTCCCCCCCAAAAATCCATAGCCAGTTGACGTGAAGTCAATTCTAACCCATAGCAACCCCACAGGCCAGAGTAGAGCTGCCTCACAGGGTTCCCCAGGGTGCAGTGAACTCTCGACTTTTTTGTTAGCAGCTAAGCTCTGTAGTACCAGAGTCCTAACATGTAGCTTGTAATCAAAAATAGATACATAGATATGTGTGTCTATATATAATTGGAAACCCTGGTGGCATAGTGGTTAAGTACTACATCTGCTAACCAAAAGGTCAGCAGTTCAAATCCATCAGGTGCTCCTTGGAAACTCTATGGAGCAGCTCTACTCTGTCCTACAGGGTCCCTATGAGTCAGAACTGACTTGACAGCAGTGGGCTTATATATAATTATTTCTTATGCATTTGTCTATTAGTTTACTCATTCCAAAACTTAGAAATTAGGCAAAGTTTATTATCTTTCCTCTATAGCAATCATAGTAAACATTATGCATTACTATCATTCTGTAAGATCTAAAATTCCTATACTTCTGTTGAACACTTCTTTTTTTTTTTACTCACACTCATTTCAGAGGGAAAAAAACAAATTAAAACAAAATCATGAGGCAGATGCATGGACAGGAACGATCTAATTCTAATATTATCATGTCCAAGTCAGCTCATAAATTCATTAAGAAAACGAATATTGGTTTTGATTTGCCTGCATGCCCCACTTGGCTGTGATGGTCTACATTATATCAATGCTATTTTGGAGTGATTGCTGACAGAAATATCATTCATTATGCATGTGAACAGTAACATCCCAGAGACATAAATTTTTCAGTTTGATTCTATGAATATACAAAAGGTTGGAATTTCTTTGTACTTGTAATCAGACAATAACTGCCTCATTACCACGTTTAAAGTATGTATCCGTTATAAGTATTGATAGCACACTGATGGTTATGGATGCCTTCTTTTGAAGTTTATTTATCAAAATATGTGTGATTCAGTAAATGAACCAGTACCCAAGAGTAAGCATTATAGTCTGGCCAACTGTAATGTTAGACTTATCTTACTGTTATTTTTGTGATGGATATTGGATCACCCAGTTAGAGACTACCAAACATCCAGTTGAACTGGTGACTTAGTGGTTAAGTGTGCAGCTGCTAACCAAAAAATTGGCAGTTCAAATCCACCAGCTGTCTCTTGGAAACCACATGGGGCAGTTTTACTCCATCCACTAGTGTCCCTATGAGTCAGAATCAGTATGATTGCAGTGGGTGTTTAACTATTCAGTCTGCTTCTGATAAACTCAGTAGAAATTTACCAGTATTCTGTTTTTCTGTTCATGTTTTCCTATTGTTCTAATTACATTGTTAATTGCGGTCCACTGCAGTTGCATATACCTTTAAGTTATAACCATTGTTTTAAAAAGCAGATATCTCAGCCAGACTAAACACCTAATTAACACACTGAGAGAATGATGCATCAAAGATGGAAAAAAGACATATTCAAATATACTTGACTGCTGTAATTCAGAACCATGAAACAACTCTCTTGAGAAAACATTTCTGAAGATAGTGATTAGATTCTGTAGCTGCCAAATTGTGCAAGTCAAGTTAAAAAGTATTTTCATTGCACTCTAAAGGAGGTTGTAGTTTAACTGATTATGACATAATCCTGAACAACATGAATGTTGTTCGATGCCGTTGAGTTGATTTTTGACACAGGGACCCCCTGCGACAGAGTACAATGGCCCCATAGGCTTTTCAAGGCTGTAATATTTAAGGTTGCAGGTTGCCAGAACTCTTTCTGGCAGAACTGTTGGGTGGATTCTGAGCCACTGTACGAGCTGGAACTATCAACCTTTTGGTTAGCAGCTGAGTGTTCACCTTGGTGCCAGCAGGGCCCCTTGAATAACCATCTTAGAACAGGGATGGTGCTCTATAAAGACTTGATTCCAACCCAAATCAAACCAAATTCATTCCTGTCAAGTTGATACCAACTCCTAGCAATCCTCTGGGACAGAGTAGAGCTGTCCCTTAGAGCTTCCAAGGAGCAGCTGGTAGATTTGAACCTCTGACATTTTTATAAGCAGCCAAGCCCTAACCACTGAACCAAAAGTGAAATTTATCTTTTATCGGAGGTCAAGATAGTCCTGTCAGAGGTCAAGACAGTCTTAAAGTTATGTTTAATTCTATTATCTTACACAGATTAGCATGTTTCTTTTTTTGCTCATTCTTTTTTCTGTTTGTTATGTATGGTTATAAGTTCATTACTTTTCAGATATTTAGGTTATGGTATGAAGGAAAAAAATTTTAAATATATATTCCTCAATACAAAAATGTGACTCAGCCTACTTATTCCAGTGTTGTTTAGATATGTTTTAAAAGTCTTTGTCAAACAGCAGAAAGATGCATAGCAAAAAGTGTTTGCTAAAGTGTATCCATCTATCCATCTCTATGCACCTATCCACACAGTTATCACTCAGCTATTTAAAAGCACTGAATTTATTTGTAATCATTTTGAAAACAGTAGTACATTGGCTTACAGGTTTTCATACTGAAGTTGTAGGAACCTTTATAGGCTTTATTGCCATCTAATATTCACCTTATATGGCAATAAATAACAAATTGATATTCACTGCATGTAAAAGATCACTAACGTAGTATCACTTACCTACAAATGATGGATGTTTAAGATCAGCTACAAATGGTCAGCAGCCCTGAAATCCATCCTATGGTTATTAATAAAAAGAAGACCTAATAACAAGTAGGGGAAAGTGCCACCCACTGTGCACCCACTGAGTAGTCTTAAAAAGATTTCTTAAAGGCATGAACTTACAGGCATTTCTAGCCACTATTGTTACCAAAAAGTTACTGTCTGTTTTCTTATCTGTAATATGGCAGTAATATTACCCAGAAAAACCCAGTGCATTGAGTGAATTCCAACTCATAGTGACACTATAAGACAGAGTAAAAGTGCCCCATACAGCTTCCAAAGAATGCCTGCCAATCTGAACTGCTTACCTTTTGGTTAACAGCAATAGCCTTGACCACTACGCTAATACTAATTCCTCTAAAGTGTTTGGCTTGTTGTAACAATTAAAAAACAAAGAAGATATACAAAAATTTCTGCAACCTAAGGTAACTGTATGAATATAAGAATATCATGAGAACAAGGAAAGTTTAGGAAGGGTATTTACAGTGTTTTCTTAGCAAAAGAAAATTGTCCTCTCTTTTCTTTGTTTCAGTCTATATCTATGCTTATTTTGTGTATGAAAGTGTTTTATAAACAACAGAGCATTATAAAGATACATAATACTAAGAGCTTTGAGCTGTTTTGTTAGCAGCTGAGTGCTTAACCACTGTGCCACTAGAAGCCATTTGAAATTTTTCAAAACACCAACAATTTTAGGAGAAATCAAGAGTAGATAAATACAATAAAAAAATACAATATTTGCAAGATATCCATCTTTCTTTCTAAGATAACTACATTTTAACTCAGTTGCACAGTACCCGTCTTCAGCCTTACTCAGCTGGAGTTTTTCCTTTTAATTCCCAATTTGATTGTTGCAGTTCAGAGTAAGTTCATTCAAAATTTTTTTGACATTTTACATTGCATCACAACCCAGGACCCACACACATATGCAAACATTCACACACACACACACACACACACACACACACACACACACACACACACACACATACATCTGTATGTAATTCATATACTGCGTGAAATGACATTTAACCATTACTATGAATGATGCAGAAAACCCTTGAGGCATAGTGGTTAAGTGCTACATCTGTTAACTAAAAGGCAGACAGTTAAGATCCAACAGGCTCTCCCTGAAAATTCTATTGGGCAGCTCTACTCTGACCTATTGGGTCACTATGAGTCAGAATTGACTCAGCAGCATTGGGTTTGGGTTTTCTGCTTTAAGAGTGATGCATTCACTGTTTTTCAATTCAGATTCAAATCTACTAAATTTATTTACTTATGGAAACGTGGTTCACTAACATCAGCCATTTTATTTTAAAAGAAATATAATATAAATGATATACAATAAAAAGGAGAATACTCAAGTGTATCACAGGTAGCAGTTGTAAACAGTGCTTCTTTCATTTGGATGCTATAGGTGAATACTCGTATAGGTAAATACATGCAACAAATGGATGTGTTATATATGTGCATAGCAGTGTAATGTAAATTGTATTTCTTAATTCCAATCACAAGAATATCCTAGAAATTGTTAATTTTTCTTCTGAAGAGGGCCCTTCACTGTCTTTCTATCAGTTACAATAATTCTTCTAGCCCCCCCACTATCCCCATTTTTCTTTTTGACAAATTGAGCATTCGGCAGCTCAGCAAATTTATTAATTTAGGGTTGTGCTATCCAGCTGAAGCATCTGCACGTACAACACAGCCAGTGCACTGGCGCATTCTGCCAATAAGGGCCTCATGTGGTCTCCTAAATCTATGACAGTTGTGAGTGAAGGTAGGGACCTGGGTTTTATGACCCTGGATACAGAATGACTCATTAGTAGTGGAAATGCTGTTAGAAAATAAAGTAGTTGATGGTCAAGGGTATAAACATGACTAAGTAGTTGGTGGTCAAGGGTATAAACATGACTAAGTAGCATGAAGTGAAACATAATCTGGGTTAGATAGTCACCACTCTTGTCCACTTAATTATGCTTATATCCTTTTATGGTATTCTAATCTTGTATGACAACCAGATACCTTCAATTATACCCTGAAAGGAAAGGACAACTCCACTGCTTAAAGATGATGGCCCTTTGCTGTCTCTTAAAAAGAGTAAGTCCCTAGATGGTGCAAATGGTTTCATGCCTTTGGGTGCTAACTGAAAGGTTAGCAGTTCAAGTCCCCCCAGAGGCTGATTTTTCAGAAGCAGATTACCAGACCTTTGGTTAGTCAAAAATGTATGTGACCTTATAAACCAGTATTAAGAGTTATGAATAAAAGTACATTCCACATTTGATTATTTGACATATTAGAGGAGAAACACTGCTATTATTAGAAAATACTGAGTAATAAAAAAAAGTGGTAGACTTGTAGTAACAGGATCTAGGACGAGACACTTAAACCCACCCACCCCTACTCCGTCGTAATTCACTTATGTGGAGTTTTTGATGTATTACTATGGTGCTGGAAGATTAATTTAGAAAAATAGAGAAATTATCCACAAAGTGGATAATCTTCATGTAGGTATCTGAGAGTTGGCTAAAGACGAATGTTTGCCATTTTCATGGTGTCTTTGAGAAAGTAATACTCTTGATAGAACCGGGTTGAAAGACCAACACCTTAACATCATTCTTCTGTGCTATCTTATTTTTCCAATCCATTTCACGGAAAAATGTCCATTGTTATCATGAAACACTGTTTTCACGGCTGGTGCCTCGCTGTGGCACTGCTAACCTTCGGGTGTTTTGGAGACCACGGCCAGATGAAGGGAGACCGAAATCAAGGCATTTTAATTATTCTTGGTGGTTTCAGGTAGATGAAGTGCTTTCCGTTTAACAAGTAGAAGAAAAGAAAAACTGACAAATATATCTACTCACACTTATTTTAACCATACCTTGTCTCTTTTTTCTCTCAGCTCCTCTATACCTAACACTATTAAAACATAGATTTTTTTTAAAAAACTTATATATATATAGTATATAAATATCATATGTTATACATGATACATTATGTATTACATATATGCACATAGAATAATCACTTAAAAATATTTTAGGATGCAGTACACAGGATAATGATACTGACATGAAGACTATTTACCTTGTAACACTGTACGCCTGCATAGTATCAGGCGACTTTGTCTTCAATGGGTAGAAAATTATGTTCTGACAAAGCTTTTCTAATATATTCATTCATTTGTTGTCAGGCCGTAGTACTAATGCCTTGGCTTGGACACTTCCATCATATTCTTTTATAAACCAAATTAATTATTAATTGAAGTCCTGGCAAGACCGACATTAATTTGATTGCAAGCAGTACACGCCGCTTTTAGAATGAAGCATATTATCAGTCAGAAAGTGCAGGCCTTCAGGAAGATTAAATACACTACTCATTTGTTTTACTCAGGAGAAGAATTCTATGCAATGCTGTAATTTTTCTCCATGAAAATGAAGTGTTTTCAAAGTGGAAAAAATAATACGAATGTATATTGTTCATCAAGAAAGCACTTGTTGCTTATAAATATTATCATCTGATAATAAATATTTCAATCATATTGCCTTATGATATTCTTTATATAAGCTTCTGTAAACTACTTTTGGGTGACCCCAACTGCCTGTGAGAAATCTCTCACTAGATATCCTTAAACATGCTCCATTTCTGGAATGCAAGAGTCTGATATGCGGGTCATATTGCTAACACTGAATTTTGTGTATTAAGAACACTGGAAATCCTCTGTTGTAACTAATAGTTACATACACGAGACCTTCTTCACTGCTCCATCAGCCAACAGAATCACTGCTAGACCTGTATCATCACTCACTATCTTGAAATAAAATTTGCTTCAGTATTAACCTTTAGGTATGCATAGAAGTCATTTTGATTCTGCTTAAAAAACAAACACTATGCTAAGATGTCATCATAACATTTTGAAAGACAAACAAAAAAACACAGTTATGAAAAGGCTTCAGAAAAACTAAGAACAATGTAATACCCTGTACAGTTGTATACAGTGTACAAAATCAAACTGAGGAAACACATATTTTATAGTCACCTTTAACAAGGTATAAGTATCCAAACAAGAAGTTATGTTAGATCTCCAAAATCTGTCCAACCATTTGATGAATCAGAAGATTGAATGGTGGACAGAAATTCATAGGAACTTGACTTACCCTTTACTTTGTGAAAATGACTAAATGCTTCCATCATTTTGATTGGTTTCTAGTTATGGTAGGTGACAACTAAATGTGCTTATTATAAAATAATTCATAACTATTATATAATCCTCTACAGAAAGTTTAAAAATAATATAAAATATCACAAGATAGAGATATCCAAGTGTTAAGTTAATATTTGTGAGTTACTCTCTACCACTTAACCAAAACCAAATACCAAACCCGCTGCCGTGGAGTCGACTTTGACGTATAGCAAACTTACAGGACAGCGGAGAACTGCCTGGTAGAGTTTTCAAGGAGTGCACGGTGGATTCGCAGCCCTTATCCACTATACCACTAGGGTTTTCATTCAAAGATATGGCGAATAACAAAATGCAAGTGTTAAGAGCTGTGGCAGGGACAGTTGGTGATCACTGGAGATGCTACATGCCTCCTCTATCTCCAGTCTTCCCATTAGGTGGTGTCAGAAACATGTGATTGGTTCTGACTGAAAGATGGTAATATATGTCACACTGGGTCAGACAAGGTGAGAGCCAGCATGCTTTTTCATTCCCTATTTGCCCTACTGTGGTGACATTGATAGTGTAGTTATAAGACAGAAGGACACTGGACGTGAGTTAGACTTTATATGAACTTTATAAAGCAACAAATTTTAGTATGTTAAGCTATTAAAATTAATTTTTTCCTCACTGTGAATGAACCCAGTAATAGCTTGCTGCATTTAAGAGCTTGTGCAGACTCTATGCTCTTAAGCACTAAAAACCAAAAAAAATCAAACCCACTGCCACTGAGTCAATTCCAACTCACAGCATCATGATACATTCTACTGTAAATAGTCTCTCGAAAACAGATTTTCTTGAAATATTAACCTAATTCAAGGAAGAATATGTTCCTGACATAGTTTTCAGCAGAAAGGAATAGATAGCAGGCATCATTTATTTATTGAGTCCGTAATATGTCATCTCCTATCCTAACACTGGAAACCCTGGTGGCATTCTGGTTAAGAGCTACAGCTGTTAACCAAAAGATCAGCAGTTCCAATCTACTAAGCAGTCCTTGGAAACCCTATGGGGCAGTTCTTCTTTGTCCTGTAGGGCCATTATGAGTCAGAATAGACTCAAAGCAACAGATTATTCTAACATTATTTTTAATTATTCTTTTTAATCCTCCCAAAAGGTCTTTGATACAGAAACAATTATTAGTCTTATTTTACATGTGAGAAAACTGGAAACTCAAAGAGGGTAAGTAATGTGTCCTATGCTATGGTGGACAAGGAGAGGAATCAAATACAGAAATTGAATCTCGAATCAGAACTTTAAACTAAAACATGACATTTGATTCTGGAACAATGAAGCTATACTTTATTTGAATACTTACAGTTAATTAACTTGACTTTCTTCTATTTATTCAGCTGCAAGACTTTACAAACCAACCTTAGAAAGCACACAGCATCATTTTCACGAAAAGATGTTTAGTGTTATTAGGCATTGACCAAAAACCAAACCTGTTGCCACTGAGTCAATTACAACTCATAGTGACACTATAGGATACAGTAGAAATGCCCCATAAGGTTTCAAAGGAGTGGATGGTGGATGCCAGCTGCCAGTCTTTGAGTTAGCAGCTGAGATCCTAACCACTGTACTTCTAGGCCTCCTCATTTGCCAACACCAAAACAAAGAAACAAACCTATTGTTACAGAGTTGATTCCAAATCATAAGATAGACTAGAACTGCACTTGCCATTAGGGAAATGCAAATCAAAGCTACAGTGAGATACCTTTTTAATACCACTGTTACTGGTGTTAGGTGCCTCAAGTCAATTCCAACTCGTAGTGACCCTACAGGACAAAGAACTGCCCCATAGAGTCTCCAAGGTGTGGTTGATGGATATGAACTGCCAAACTCTTGGTTAGCAGCCAAGCTGTAGACTGCTATGCCTGTAGGGCTCCTTCCTACCATTACAATGGATGATTTTTTTTTTAATGGAAAAAAATAAATAAATTTTGGAGTAGATATGAAGTTGATATCTACATCTGTTGTTGGTGGGAATGCAAAATGCTACAGTCATTCTATTATTTTGGTTTGAAGTGAGGCACCATGTCCGTCCAGATTAAAGAGGTAGAGTCTGTAGAAGAAAATGATTACTAGGAGGTATGGCTCTTTTGAGGGCAATCTTTAGAAATCAACTGGCACAACCTCTGAAAACTCATATGACAAGCATCAGGCACACATCACAATCTTGTATGCTTACGTCTTGATCCTGCTCCACTCCCATTCAATGAGGGATACTCTCTGCCAAGTGACTGTTAGTTTCCTGAATGCATTAATCATGTAGATTTATGCCAGCGTGGCATCTGACATGCTCTATCTCCAGGAAATCATATGTTTGTTTTTCATGCTCTATCTCCAGGAAATCGTATGTTTGTTTTTCATTTGCTAGTTTTTTCCTAACTTATACTCATTCTTGCAAATCCATAAAAAGAAACACTCACCTCTATGGAGATCCTCTTCGACTCTGCCACAAACATTTTGTATCCCACTGGCAACCTGTGAATATCTTTACCATAGTAACTATAATCATTTAAAGTTTCCTGAGGGTATGGGCCACTGATGAGATAATTTTTAATGGAAAACTTATAGATGGTAGTAAGCGATAAACTCTTGCCGAGTGACTGGATAAAAGTAAAAACTAAAAGAGCATTCCTTTTACTCAGACTTGTTGCATTATTCAAACTTCTTGTGG
This sequence comes from Heterohyrax brucei, assembly GCA_028571685.1. NCBI lineage: Eukaryota > Metazoa > Chordata > Mammalia > Hyracoidea > Procaviidae > Heterohyrax > Heterohyrax brucei. Next base: position 98,503,818 of record CM053148.1, read on the forward strand.
TAGATTTAATTTTCAGTCTTTTCCATTATGTATCTATGGAGAACTGGTGATGCAGTGTTTACAAGCTCGGCTACTAACCAAAAGGCTGGCCGTTCAAATTCACCAGCTGCTCCTTGGAAACCCTATGCCAAGCCAGCCAAGTGCAGTCGATGGGCTGATTTATTCTATTCTATAGCGTAGCTAGGAGTCAGATATATATATATACATGTATCATATATATGTATATATATACATATATAGGTATATAAAACTTAATTCTAGGAATTCGTTTGTCTCAGAACAGTTTAGCAATAAGTTCTGAACTGTGCATGAAATGTAAGAGAAGATGGGTAACTATCAATAACACAATTCGTTACTTACTAGTGAGGAAGACTGTTTTGCATAATTCTAATGGAGATGTTTGTAATTAAAAGCTATGATTTTTCACATGATTTTGTGAAAGCCCATTGTGATTAGATGGAAATGGCCAGGTCATATTCAAAAATTGCTGAAGCTAATCTATTTTGAATTCACATTATCTGAAAACTCTAATCAAATTTCTAATATTAAGTGCCCCAAAGTAGCAGAGGATTGCTCTGGGATTTGATACTTGGGGGATGGTGTGTGTGCTGCCTCTTTCATGAAACCTCAGCCACTGTTTCCACCATCAATAATGTCACAGAAAAGGTATGTCTCACAGTCATCAAAACTGCTAATAATTATTTAATTTTGACTTTATGGCAGTCAATAAAAAGCTCTGTATCAATATAAACACTTTCAGAGGGCTCTGGCTTTTATCTACATTCAAAAATTTTGAAGAATTTTTAATAATTTCATTTGTAGAGTTGAATAAAGAATTTTAAAACAAATAGTAGTCTGAGAAACAGATGTGCAGATTTACTTTTAAAACCTACTTATAAAAAGGAATGATATTATTATCTTGTCTTCTATACATGTTGTATTAGTAAAGAAAAACCACACCTGTGCAGTTCTCTGACTACCACATTGAATTTAAAAATTGCTTTCAGCTAACATAAGGCAATCATGTTAATAACTGTATTATCAATGAGATTTATGCCTATATCTTTTGATTTCTTTTTTATCTGCTTGAGAGTAAAATTAACTTCAGTGTCTACAGATGACACTCTTTTTCTTCATATAGTACCTTCAAAATGCTTTACTATAATTGGTCTTATATGGGAAAACAAAGAACCTTAAAAGACATCAGATTAAGGTCACAGGTCAGTGTCCAAGCAAAACAGAGCTGGGCTACCCAGTGATTTCTTGTTATTAAGCCAATAGACCAGAGTGATGTTGATAGGCATGAATACTGAGCCAATGCTGTCAGTCTCATGAAAAGCTAAACAGATGAGGTGATCGATGCTGTCAGAGTCTTGAAAATAAAGATTCTGAAAAGACTAAACAAAACACTGAGACAACTATTAGTCATGTTTATGCCTCCGTAAAAGTAGTTTCCATATTACTTAACTTGCAAGCTGGTTTCATGTGGTTTCATAATATGTAGAAACGGAAAAGCAAAGCTGATAAATTTTCAAAAAGAACACAACTTGTTATAAAGGAGCACACGGCAATATTTCACATCCTTCTGGACTGACGCCCACAGGTATTCAAAGCTCATTCTACATCCCAGGTCTTTTCAAGTTGTTGTTTTCTTCTACAAGTAATTCAGATTGTTGTCAGCTCCTTACGTACTATTTCAACCCAACCATCAAGCTCTGATGGAATTTTGCCTCTTCTGAGGCTTTGCCTGAGTGACTCAACTTAACATAAGCATTTATTTTTGAACCGATAAGTTAATGTCCGTTTATTACTGTGTGTTTTGTCATTTAATGAATCCACTTCTACAAGTTTGCATATCTAATTCTTTTTGCTTTCAACAAATGCTTTCTGAATATCTACCTTTTAGATTCTAGTAATAAACAAATAGAATAGAATTTCTACCTTTAAAAGGTATACAATCTAGCAATTTATGCATGCTGAGGGTCAAATTCCCACTGAGTATCAGACTAGAACAACTGTCATTTTCCACAGAGAAATATATTCACGTATGGTTTAGCAGAAAACTTAGAGGATGCGGTCTTAAAGGCCATGAAAGGGATTTCATAGGATGCTATCCAAATAACATTTTGAAATCTGTTTTGAAAAAGTAATAGACTTTGCCAACTAAAGAATTATTGAGTGATTTTCTAGGATAATACAGTATGTCATATAAGCAAAAGAAAGACTTGTGAAAAAAAATGAGGTCTTTAAGAAATAGTAAAATTAACCCCACTGCCATCAAGCAGGTTGGACTCCCAGAAACCCTGCAGGGTAAGGCTGCATAGGTTTTCCAAGGCTGTAAATCTTAACAGAAGCGGACTGCCACATCTTTTCCTCATGGAGCAGCTGGTGGGTTTAAGCCACTGATCTTTTGGTTAGCAGCCTGGTGCTTAACTACTGGACCACCGTGACTCCTTTTGTCTCATTACTGTCCTTAAAATATGATCTTGATAAATATTTGTCCATTCAATTATTCCAAAGGATGTTTCCTGGTTTTATTCTGAGATATTGTCAGGTGCCCTGTCATGGATTGAATTGTGTCCCCCAAAATGTGTGTCGATTTATCAAGGCCATGATTCCCAGTACTGTGTTTTTGTGCATCATTTTATGATCTGATGCAATCAACCTGTGTTTTGGTGGCATAGTGATTAACTGCTACAGCTGCTAACCAAAAAGTCAGCAGTTCAAGTCCACCCGGTACTCCTTAGAAATTCTACGGGGCAGTTCTACTCTGCTCTTTAGGGTTGCTATGTGTCAGAATGAACTCTGTGGCAATGGGTTTTGGTTTCTTATGGTGCTAATGAGACTAATGAGACAGTTATGCTCATGAGGCAGTTCTCAATTTAAGGGATTCGACTCTATTTTGAGTATTTCTCTTCTGAGATGTAAGAGTGGGAATTCAACAGGGAGGAGGGGGATCTCCTACTACTAACAAGGAAGCACCAGGAAAGGAGTACATCCTTTGGAACTGGGGTGCCTGAGCTGAGAAGTTCCAAAACCAGGAGACTGATGACAAGGATCTTCCCCTGAACTAACAGAAAGAAAGCCGTCTCCCTGGAGGTGGCACCCCATATTCAGACTTCTAGCCTCGTGCACTGTGAAATAATGAGCTTCTCTTTGTTCAAGCCATCTCTTTGCGGTATTTCTGTTACACAGCACTAGATAATTAAGGCATGACCTAAAGAAGAAAGAAATCCCAGAGATGTTTTATTACAGCATGAGAGACTCTGCACTCACTAACAACATCACTGCTAGGTCGAGTGTTGTTGTTGGGTGTTGCTGAGCAAGGACAGAATCTGCCCAGCAGGGTCTTCCCGGCTTTAATCTTTATGAAAGCAGATTGCTGGGTCTCTTTCTCAGCAGCTTGGTGCATTGAAACCTCCGACCTTTCAGTTAGCAGCGAAGCACTTAATTGCTGGGTCAAATACTAAACCAAAAAGAAAAGCAAAAAAACAAAAGTTCAGACTACTTGCTGTGGAACAGATAGGTCCCAACCCCTGATCTCTGGTGAGCAGTCAAGACTTTAACTTTTGCATTATTAACTCTTTCTGAGTGGCAAAGCAAAATTCTTCCCTTAAATTTTAGTCTACTGGTTTTACTCTAAACTCTTGCTTTTACTAGGATTAGTTTTATTTGTGTTAGTTCTTCCAAGTCCCTTTAAAAGCTCTTCCTTGATTTCACTCTTGCTCTGTTTTTTCTTAGTCTAAACTGGAGATTTTAGAATGGAAACAACTGCGTGTGATGGAGATGTGCACTGTTCAGCTATCCTTGGGCTGCTTCTTCCTTCTCTTTTTGGATTGACATACATTTGTCTCTGGAAGCTGAAGGGTAAAACACTACATAAACCCACCCACCTTTCCCTCTTACGTGACTCAACACGTCTACTTCAACAGTTCCCCCTTTCTTTATTAAGAAGACGATGGCATTTGGGCATCCCTAGTGGCCTAGGGGTTAACAGCTTGGCTGATAAATAAAAGGGCAAGAGTTTGAAACTACCAGCCCCTTCTTGGAAACCCTGTGAGGCTTCTAGTCTGTCATATATGGTCACTGTGAGTTGGGATCTGCTTGAAGGTAACAAGTCATGGCATTTGTCCTCGCTTGCATTACAGACGATTGACTTTATTTGAAGAAATATCTAGCTATTGCTCTCTTCCTTCACAACCCGACTATCTAACCAAGGGTGTCTGGGATGTACCATGGTCTTTTCTGTCACTACTGGCATGAATTTCCAAACACAGGCAGGTATAATAGGTTTCCTTTCCTTTGGATAGAAAGCTCACAGTAACACTAACCTATCTTAAGATACACTTAAAAATGACCTGAAGGATAAAAGAGCCAAGCTCCCCATGACATATTTTCAAAGTAATTTTTTTCACACTGCCAGGAATGTGTGTTTTTGAGAAAAGAATTTTTTTTTTAATGGTGTTATATAACATGTCAAGAGGTAGCAAAACTCCAGGGGACACCCATCACAGCTGATACAAATGAAGGGTGCCTACAGGCGTTGTGCAGACTGACAGTGCCCACGATGTCACTGAAAGAACACGGACTGTGCAGTCAGGCAGTGCTGGGTACAGGTTCTGATCTCAGAGCACACTGTGCATACCAACGTACCCAGCCTCAGCTCTAAAATGTGCATATTCACATCTACTTGCAGGGAGTGTTTGTGAAAATTAACTGCCATAACAATGCCCAGTGCCTGTTCCCATTATTTGTTGTATTGAAAGTTCCCAACAGACAAGTTTATTTACTGCTGATTTTATGTCACAAACATTAACCAAAGTCTCTGCTTTGAAAACATCCCAGACGAGGGCATTTCAAATCCACCACCTGTTCCTTGAAAACTCTATGGGATCATTTTACTCTGTCCTATATGGTCACTATGAGTTGGAATTGACTCAACAGCAATGAGTTTGGCTTTGGGGGATTACTAAATGAGCAGTTTTTATACATATATATATTTTTTGATATTTCACTAGACCAGAACTTACAAGGTTTTTAAAAAATTATTTTTCTCATTAATCTATAACTTAGTGATGAAAAGAGACATAATTCATTGCAAGTTATTACACGGAAGATGCAATTAAGTCTTTGTGGTTAAATAACACCTGACTGTGTGAGTTGCTTGTAAAATGGTAGCCAATGAATTAAACTTTGGTGGTCACAATGTTGTAAACATAATGAACCTAAAATTTTACCTCAAAATATTTAGATACTTTGTATCTATAGGCCATGACCAAATTAATATTTCTATCATTGAAAAAGATTGGAAGCTTTTATACTTCCAATATCTCTGATAAGTTACTTTTTAGAAATTACCTTAATAAAGTACCTATTTTTTCCTTAATTCTAAAGAAAGTAGGATCCAACCATTGCCATTTTTATTTTAAAATGGGCATCGTTTACCACACAGGTTTATACACATGCCCTTTCTTTTATTCTAATGGAACATTGCTTTCAGTTAAATGGAACATTACTGTTCCTGCTGTTGCTGACTCCTCGCTAGGTGATTTTACTCTCATGATGAATGCCATCCCTTCATTCAAAAGACTTCTCAGCCCTCCCTGAGTTTATTTTCCCAAAAGACAGGTAGTGCTAGTTCTTCCAATCTGTAGCAAATAATCGCTGAGCCATAAACATCTAAGAGTAGATTTACCTGGTTAAATGCACATAATACAGTGATGTTCTAGGATTTTTTTCCTATTGCATATCCAAAACCAAAAACACTGCCACTGAGTCGATTTCAACTCAGAGCGACTCTGTAGGACAGGGTAGAACTCCTCCATAGGGTTTTCAAGGAGCAGCTGGCAGGTTTGAACTGCCAGCCTTTTGGTTAGCAGATGTAGTACTTAACCACTAAGCCAGCAGTGTTCCCTTCCTAATATATAGACTTGTATACATAAAAGTAATAAAAAAGAAAAAAGAAGAAGAAGAAGAATTTTCCCGCTTCGCCTGCTGACACAGAGATCTGTCACTTCACCGTCGTGGTGCCTTCGCAGCGTGGAAATACGACTCCAACTTGCATCATCACGCCTGGCCCTTACCTGCCATGGTGTGTGGGCATCACTTTCACAGCTTAATAAACTCTTTTTTAGGGTCACAAAATTGTGCATCCTTCGAAAGCTGCCACGTGCAAAAACCATGTAGCTTTTTTTAATGGTATTCATGAAGCTGAGTTTTCGTAGATGCTGGGAATTCTATAATATTACAAAATGATTCATAAAATACTGCCATCTGCTCGATCGAGTAACAGTTCATTTTTACTAGTTTTAAAATGACTGTGCTTTTATGTGTTTGGATTTTTGCCTACGTTTCAAGTTCCCTCTGAAATTTCCTTCTGACCTCTCACCGAGGAAATAGGAAAATCGGCACTCCCTATCTCGCTTCGTAAGCTTCGGTGAGAGAACGTACATGGGCTAAACACACCCTGAAATTCTACCACAAAAATCTTCCACACAGTACCTGCCTGGCTGGTTCTGTTTACAATACTTCCAGTTTAGACTGAAGTAACCACTTGTAAAAAGAATTGTCGTAAACGCTAGTGCTAAAAAGAAACTTTTACAGTACAGTATACTGTGCATAGTCAGCAGAAGACAAAAGCTCTCATTACAAGTGAGGGAGAATTTTTGCAAACTGTAATGGGGAGCTTCTGAAAAGAGACTAAAATACAGAAGGAATATAAGCTTCAGAGCTGGAAAGTGTCTAATCCAACTATTTACTAAGTGATGAAAGTAAGTCCCAGTAGAGTTCTTGAGTGACTTTTGCCCAAGCTTTTACCTTTAGGGGTAGACAGCATCTAACTTTTACATCCAGAAATAAAGTATCCTTTTTAAGAATCAGGTTTGAAAGTTGTTTTCCGTAAAGTGGAATTATGAATCAGGGCACACAACTATTCTCATTTGTTTAGATATTGGCTAAGACCATCAGTTGTGTAGGAAAAATAAGCAACTTGTACCCCCAAAACACAAACCCCCTGCCGTCAGGTTGATTCTGAGTTATAATAACCCTATAGACAGAGTATAACTGCCCGATAGATTTTCCAAGGAGAATCTGGTGGTCTTTGTTAAGCAGAATGGAAGCAAAAAATGATGAAATTCAAAGCAATTATTAAAATAAGAGGGAGGAAAACAGGAATGAGAAGTGAAAGAAAAGAAGGCAGAGGAAGAATAGAAGTAGAGAAAGAAGAAAGTTACAGATAGAGTATAGCAAAGCAGCAGCATCAACAGCTCACAGAACTAGACTCATAAATTTTAATTTTTCCAGATTGTACATTATTTAACACAATCACCCAACTCCAATATGCCTTCCATTCTTAAGTCTCTATTTACATTATTACATACCTTTCTTCCTCAGTCTCTTGAGCTAGAATATTCCTCTAAGAACGCATGCTTCACATGTGAAACACATTTTGAAGCTAAGTTCTGCTTATCTCTTCTCGGTGAATGAGCCCCTGGTGTCCTCCACCTCTATTGTCTTTCTTGTTCTCAGTTTCCTCCTGTAACTCCCTGAGGGGAACATGATGGCATAATGACTTGAAACATGAGCTCCCTTTGCTATGTAAGGAATAATAATTGCACCTTATAAAGATATAAATATTCTATTGGAACAGGTCTAATGCAAACAGATTACTTGATAGGTTTACTGATTATCACAAGGATCTTGTAACTTTTCAACTCTTGATCAAGGGGATATTCCAAAACATTATTTAAAACATATTACATGAGTTCTACAAAGTTATTGAATAGTGCACATAACTGAAACTAATTCATTTTGTCCAATACTCTGAAACTAGATGAATTATATGGAGTGTTGATCACATGTGTCCAGTGATAGGACATATGAGGAAGGAAAACACATCTGAACTACCTGACAGCTTACCCTTCCTGTTGTCATGGATTTTGAAATTAATGTTGGCTCAAAGGCATGTTTTCCTTAAGTATAAACAGTCAGATCAAGTCTCAAGCATTAGTATGTATTCATTTAAGTAGATTGCTTTCTTGTTTCCACGTAAATGAAATCAACTGCATCGAATAAAAGGGAATTGTAATTGCAAGCAGAAGAGAAAGGAAGGCAATGAAGAATTGGTGAGCGACAGTTTTGAAAATTAACTTCATTCTGCAAGTATAGGCCCAAGGGAGAGAGAGGCAGGACTATGTATTAGAGCAACAAGAAGGCACTGAGCAACCAGGACACGGGGAGAGGACAATAAGCAGGCCTAGCAGAGTCATCGCTATAGCAGTAGTTTTCTAGTAGTTACTATTCATATATATTGACATTTTATGCAGTTTAACGAAGAAAGTAATGAGTGATGGCAACAGTATGAATGAATTAAAGAAGATGCCAGTGGAGATGACAATGACTGGCCAAATGTGTATTCATATCACTGAGCCCTGGTGTCCCAGTGGTTAAAAACTGCTAACCAAACGGTGGGCACTTCCAATCCTCAGAACAGCTGTTAGATTGGAAGCTGCCCTATGGGGCAGTCTTGTAAGATCATTATGTGTTGGAATCAACTTGGTGGCAATGAGTTTAGTCTGGTTTTGTTTTAAGAGGTATTACAAATGCAAATTCTTGGGCCCCAAGCCACACCAACTCATCTAGAAACACTGAGGTGGGGTCCAGCAACCTAGGCTTTAACAAGCCCTTCAGGGGGTCCTGATGCAAGCTCAAGCTTAGAAACAATGGAAACCAAAAAACCAAACCTACTGCTGTCTAGTCTATTTGGACTCATAGCAACCCTGTAAAACACAGTAGAACTGCTCCATAGAGTTTCAGAACAGAGACTGGTGGATTCAAACTGCCAACATTTTGGTTAGCAGCTGTAGTACTTAACCACTACACCACCAAGGTTTCTGGGAATAATGGAGAAGAGTAATACTCAAGACCTTTTACTCCAGACAGGGTGTGTGACTGGTTTGAGGGTGCAAAGAAATGGAGGATTATGAGGGCATCATTCAAAAGGCCCGAAGATCATTGTATTCGTTTTCCATGGGCTGTTACAATCAAGCACCACCAAGTGGGTGACTTATAAAAAAGGAATGTATTGCCTCAAAGTTCTAGAGGTTAAAAACCTGAACATTCTATATTAGCAGGGTCGCGTCACCTGGCCACTGGCTTCTGGTGGCCCCAGGGATTTCTTAGCCTGCAGTTGGACCTTAGCCCCCTCAACACATGAACTGTTTTCGCTCTAAGTATCTCTTGGTTCCCCTTCTCTTTTTTTCCAAGAGTCCACTCAACTGAATTAGAACCCATTTTAGTCCTTTGAGAAAGCCTGGGACGTAGTAGTTAAACACTATAGATGCTAACCAAAAAAGTCAGCAGTTCAAACCCACTACACACTTGTTGGAAACTGTGGTACAGTCCTATAGGGTCCTATAGGGTCCTATGAGTTGGAATTGCCTCAATAGCTGTGAATTTTGTTTTGTTTTGTTTTGTTTTTCAGTCTGGCATCATGTTGATTTAAGCAATAGCATCTTCAAAGGCCCTATTTCCAAAAGAGATCCCATTCACAGGTACCAGAGGATAGGACTTCAACATATATTACTTTTGGGAGATAATTCAATCTGTGATAAAAATAAAACAAAAAACAAACCTGTTGTAGGCAAGTTAGTTTCAACTCAGGGAAACCCTCTAGGACAGAACAGAACTGCCTCGTTAGACTTCCAAGGAGCAGCTGGTGGATCTGAACTGTCGTTCCTTTGGTTAGCAGTGGGAATTCTTCACTGCTGCAGCACTAGAGTTCCCAGTTCATAATAGACCCCAGGAAAATGAGTCTGTCTTCATCTAGGTAAAATACAGCGTTTCTGCCCTCAACAACTACACTTAAAATGATACTATCACACAACTGCCTTGTTGCCTCCAGTATCCAAGCAAGACAAGGTCAAGGATGGTATTTGTATGAGGACAGTTGGTTGGGGAACTAACTTTTATTGAATCTAGCAAAGCATTCATGAGCTGAGAGCTCCAGTCATTTAAACACAGATGGTGAAAAGCCAGTCATGTCGCCGAAATTGAATCCACATTTGTCCTGCCTGTCACTGTACTGTAGCCAAAAATTTAGAGACAGCTTGGGGGTCAAGGAATAATTTATTGGCAGATTTCCTAGCAACCTAAAGGACAGCGGCCAAAAGCTGTCCTGCCTGGGTTACATTTCTAGTGGTTTTTATAGCCAGAATTCAAAGGGGAAGGGGTTTGTCACAGAACAATAGTCAGAAGTCACAAGATTTCACTACATCTAACAAAAAGTGTGAATTGCCCAAAAGTTTACCAAGGATAAATAAACAGAGCAGACTCAAAGTTTGTCACAGGATAATCAAACAGAGTAAACTATCCAAAAAAATTTTACCTCTCTCTGAGGTCTCAATCAACCCCATATAAATCCTCAGAGATAGGGAGAGGAAGAGACAGGCAAAGGAATGCAGACCTGTTAGTCCAGTTAGTAAGGCAGACAACAGAAAGTAACCCAACAAACCAAGAGACCTTTGTTAGGCCTCTATGTTCAGCATCAATCAGACAAGTATGTTTCTAACATAGCATGGTGCCCAAATTTAAACTGGTTGTATAACTGGATACATATTTAAAGCCGACTAAAAAAGGGAAACCAAAACCACTGCCTTGAGTTGCTTCTGAATCATAGTGACCTTATCAAACAGAGTAGAATGGCCCCAAGGGTTTCCAAGGCTGTAACTTTCTTAAAAAGAAAACTGTCACATTGTTCCGACACGGGGAGTTTCAAACCTGAGACCTTTCAGTTAACAGCTGATCACTGGAAACACTGTGCCACCATACCTCCATTAAGGCCTACAGACTTCAACAAATTTAAGGAGTAGGAAAGGTAGACTCTTTCCACAACAATATTTGTTCGGGAAGTACCAATTCTCAAATAGAAGTTGTCCAGGAAACGCAGGCCCAAACAACCACTTATTTTGAAGTTCAAGTTCCCTGGTGGCTGATTCTAATTAGTAGCCAACGTAGAATCATTGCGTGCAGCTATGCCTTTGTTTCCTGTTACCATTTCAAAGTGAAATAAATGCTTTGCCCCATGGAAAAAATTAAATATTTCCATTTCAGAAGAAGCAGACAAAAATACGATTGATATCACCAATTATAAGAATGTTACAATGACCCTCAAAAGACTTGTTGTTCCATGAATGTTAGTTTATCACAGTTATCCAGAATGGCCATCATGAGTATTTGAGTTAGGTACACTATTTCACAGAAAGAACCTCTGGTGCCTTTTTCTAAGCCCTCATATTCGCAACAAGGCAGAGTTTCAATTTATTATTTGAAAGAAAATTTGTCTTCTACAATTACGCTGTATATCATAATTGCCCACTTTTAATGTAATTTTCTTTTACTGATCACAGTTGTAGATTTTATAAAAGGTCAGATAAATGACTAATTTAATGCCACATATCTTATCTCTAGAGACTGAGGTTAAACAATGTCGCTTTGATTGTCTCCATGGCAAGTCATGTCATGTATTGACGACTCCATCTCATTGTCTAATTTGACCCAATTTTCCATACTGCTTAATAAGCACATTACACTGAATCACTGATCTATTATCCAAGGAATTAGAAAGCTTATGGGTTATTTTTCACTGCACCTGCTTTAATCAGCGTATTGCCTTGGGTATTACGGTCACTTTATCTTTTAATAAAAGAACTGTTAATATCTTCATCTGCAATTTCAAACAATTTGCAAAATTACAGTAGCTGGGTTTTGATGAGGAACTTATCTCAAGCTCTGTTACCTAGAGTGCTGTTTTCAGGAATAATCTCTATTTCCAGCTAATGCTGAATCCTCAAATTAACATTGCCATTAAACAAAACTGTCAGTATTAAAAATGATACATCTTTAGAGAGAAAGATGAAATGGGTGTTCTTTATTTAAAGTTACTTTCATGAGATATCTGAAACTAATATATTGTATTTATATACATATATAAACCATTGCCACTGAGTTGATTCCATCTCATAGTGACCTTATATGATACAGTACAACTGCTCCATACAGTTTACAAGGAGTATTTGGTGTTTGGTAGCCTGAGCTCTTAAATGCTGAGCAATCAGGGCTTCATATATGTAATTTACAAAAACTAAGGCTGATCGATGACACTTGGCTGGCTAAGGCTAATAGGATCTGCAGTTTTTATGGTCCAGCATAGGTTGCATGGAAACCCTGGTAGCATAGTGGGTTAAGTGCTATCTTTGTTACCCAAAAGGTTGACAGTTCAAATCTGCTAGTCACGCCTTGGAAACTCTATGGGGCAGTTCTAATCTGACTTCTAGGGTCACTATGAGTCAGACCTGACTTGATGGCAGTGGATTTGGCTTGGGTTTGGTATAGGTTGCACAGTGGTTAAGTGCTATGACTATCAACCAAAAGGTTGGCAGTTTGAACCCACCAGCTGCTCTTTGGATTCGCTATTGGAAACCCTGGTGGCGTAGAGTGTTAAGTGCTACAGCTGCTAACCACAAGGTTAGCAGCTCAACTCTTCCAAGCGTGCCATGGAAACTGTATGGAGCAGTTCTACTCTGACCCATAGAGTCACTACAAGTTGGAATCAACTTAACAGCAGTGGCTTTTTTTGGCTTTATGGTTAAGAGGAGCCCTGGGGGCACAATGGTTAAGAGCTCAACTGTAGACCCAAGGCCAACAGTTCAAGGTTACCAGCCTCTCCTTGGAAATAAGATACCAGAACCTGATCCCGGAGACATGCAAAGATCTTCACTCAAAATGTTTCTATAATTACTTCCAAGTGTCCTTGGAGTTTGTTTTGAAAAATAGGTGTCATTTCATCTCTGTGCAAATGATATACATTTCCTGCCTTTTGATAAAGGTCTGTTACAGGTAAAGGATAGGTGGCCGAACAAAAGTCAAAATGTCTAGAGCTCAAGCTACATGCAAAACTACGCTTATCAATTGATTCATCGTAGCAATGTCTATACCCTTTCATCAGTCCATGGCATAGATAAGTGGAAAGAACATCAGATTCCATTCATAAGGTTTGGTTTGAATGTCAGTTTTCTCACTCTCCAGCTATGTAATTTGAAATAAGTCATTCTCTCACTCCACTTCCTGCCTGTTAATTGTAAACTTTTGAAAGAATGCCTACCTTCGGAAACCCTGATGGTATAGCGGTTAAGCATTACAGCTGGTAAACAAAAGGTTGGCAGTTCAAATCCACCAGGCATTTGTTGGAAACTCTACAGGACATTTCTATTCTCGCTTATAAGGTGTGCCATGAGTTGGAACTGACTCACTGGCAATGGGTTTGTTTTTTTTGTTTTGTTTTGTTTTGTTTTTTTTCATTATTATCAAGAGAGACTGCAAGGAGACTCAAACGGTTAAATATGTGTGAACTCGCTTTGTGAAAATTACAGTTGTCAATCCTAAATCCACAGAGAAACATCTCAAATAGGTGTAACCAAAAAAATTCATTAAGAATATACACAGTTTGAACTTGACAGCATCAACCTGGAAAGTATCAGAAAGGTCCCTTGGAGGGGACACTGAAAACTGATTATACAGGTCATTTCTTTTCTTTTTTTTATGATACAATGAAAATATGCATTCCCATATAAATTTACATGCCCACCGATACGCAGCTCTCACTGCTTTACCTGCCCAGTGATAGCACACTCTTCTTCTCTGCTCCGTACACGTCTTATCCTCCCAACAATCTCATATTCCCTCCTCTCCACCCACTCCCCTTCCTCCAGTAAGAGGTCAGCAGGAAGACATCCTGTAGATGCATAGGACCATAACGTGCACACATGATATGGTCATTCTGCGTGGCCAAGTCCAATCCACTCCTGTCCAAGAGTTGACCTTCGTTATGATTTATGCACAGGGGCAACAAGATCACTTCCATTTTAATTTCTCACCAGATAAGATTGGAATAGGTGTTGGATTCCAGGTTTCATGGACTATAGAAACAGAGTCACTAATGCCATACATTTTCCAGTCTGACACTGGGGTCCCTGCTCTGTGAAGCCAGCTGCATACAGATAATTCTCCCAAAGAACCCAATGCCAGAGGCAAACAGTCTCCTAAACTGCTCACTAAGCTATTTTTGGATTTGCAGCTGACTTTAGGAAAACAGTTCCTTAAAGGCTCTTTGTTCAAAAAGACATGTAAGAGCAGAAGGCTTGAATGTGTCACCCAAAGGTAGGGTCCCAGCATCTGAAAGCTTGGAGAATTAAAATTGTTTCTCACAGTGCTGAACAAATTGTTGTGGTTTCTTCAGGCTCTGACTCTGTCACCACTGAGACCTTATCGAACAAGCAGGTGAACTGGGGACTGTTTAGGTCTTCTTTTTGGAGAAGTGAATATGCAAACTCTAGGTCCTATGCAGGTAGACCTTCAAGTCCTCTGGTACAGATTAGTTATCTTAACCGGTTGCCTTGACTTGATTCTGACTCATGGCATTCTCATGTTATTAAGATAACCTAAGTCATCTTGGGAAACCCTGGTGGTATAGTAGTTAAGTGCTATGACTGCTAACCAAAAGGTTGGCAGTTTAAATCTACCAGCTGTTCCTTAGAAATTCCGTGGTGGCAGTTCTACTGTGTCCTACGGAGCCATTATGAGGTTGCATCAAGTCGATGGCACTGGGTTTTGTTTGACTTTTTTTAAAATTATCTTGGGTTGATGTTATGTCATGTTCCAGACTAATGAACTGAAGTTACGGTGAGAGATTTTCCTCCTCTATGTATAAAACTGAGTTCCAATTAGTTATAAGTGATGACAGTTGTGAATCGCATTCATGGCTTAGCAGGAACACAGATCCTTTATGTTAGGGAAGTTAGATTTTTAAGGGGTTTTGCACAGAGTCTCTAAGAAATAACTTTCCAAACATGTTTACTCAGAAAATCTCTGGTTATGTGTTAATGAAAAGTCATATATTTTTAAAATGTCTTATGATGACATTTAGCAAGGATCAGTGAGAGTATTCTCAAATATTAGAAAAATCAAAATAACATGTGAGGGCAAATTCTAAAGGATGTTTTACTTTCTCGCTACTAAGCAGTTTTCTGAATCTCAAAATAATAGCTACCATTTATTATTCTTTGAAACAAATGTATGCTGCTTTGTTCTTTCTTGCCATTGAATATTGTATTTGGCAATGATATATTTATCTTCTGAAAATGTTTATGGAATCTGTTTGGCGTATGTCTCATGGACAATTTTTATGTTCAAATTATAATGTCTACACAATATTAATAAAGCTAACTCATTTCATTTCAAAATAAGAGAGGAACCTAAGAAACAGTATGAACTTTAATACGTTAGGAGTTTTTTAGATTTTAATCATTAATTCAAAGAAATGAACATGTGTAAGACTACTGACAGAGAATTGTGCCATTATATAAAACATCAGAGACAATGAAGAATATACATTTTATTCTAAGAAATTATGAAGCATTTCAGGCAAAGAAGCAAAATTATACTGTGAATGCTCATGATAAACATAGTGAAAAACACAAGGTGAAGGGAAACTAACAGGAAACAGAAATCATAAGGATGAGGAGTGATGTACAATGGTGACAGAGGAAAGGTCTATTACCTTTCATGAGTATGAGATCAAGTTCAGAGAGGGGCTGGATACCAGTACGCAGGGTCAGTAATGCTTCCAGGACGTCTAGCTATCTAAGATAGAAATCACAGAGACAGAGACCACTAGCTGCACAGAGGTTAAGAATGCGGCTTTCAACCAAATAAAAGGTCAGCAGTTCTAATCCTCCAGGCAGTCCTTGAAAACCCTTTGAGACAGTTCTATATTGTCCTATAGGGTTGCTATGAGTCTGAACCAATTCATGGAGCCAAATAATGCTTTATGACAATATACCGTTGGAAAAACAGATCTGGAAATTAATAAATCACGACTGAATGAGACTAGAAAAGAAAGGAGCAGAGAATAAGAACCAGGGAGAAAATTCTAGACAGAGGAAAGGACCCTGCACAACTGATGATGAACAAGGAGCAACCAGAGAAGCTACCAGATGAACGAGTGAGGGAAGCATGATTTAATTGTTGTATGTTGCTATTTGTCTTCGAAGGCAAATACTGAGAAATCTTAATCAAATGAAAAGACAGAATTTTGCAACCTTGACAAAAGGAGGGAAAGAGGGAGGAAGCAAAAAGGGATAGATGAAGGGTGGGAGGAAGGAAGGAAGGGAGGGAAGAAAGGAGGGAGGGAGGGTAGTTTTTTATGTTGGAATAAATAAATGAAGGTGGCTGTGTGTGTGTGTGTACGTGTTTGTGTGCACGTGTGGCGTAGAAGAAGCAAAGAACATTATCTAAGAATGAAAGTTCTAGGTACAGTATCTGGGGTTATAAAAGTAGAAAGTAAAACTGTTGAGAACTTTTTTCTCTCAGCACAGAACCTGGCATTCAAAGTTAACCAACTGCTGGAAGAATGGAAAACAAAAACAAACAAACAAACAAACAAAAAACAAGACTCTGGATTTATTTTTCACCGTTACAATTGTGATTATTAATAATATTTCAAACTTTTATTATTTTTTCACCAACTATTCATTGAGTACATGCTATACGCTAGACACATTTTAGGGACTGAAGATTTCGGATAGGGAAGCCAAGGGCTTCCTCTGAAGAAGCCACTCCTCAAGTGGGAAGTCCTAGAGAACAAATGAAACGTGAGACGGCAACAACTACTAGATTGAGAATTAAAATACAGTATGACCAAAGAGTTGACCTGGTGACTACTTTTCCCCGAGTGGTCCAGGCACCTGAAATCTAAACGATAAGATGGAGTTGGCAAACCACAAACCAGTAGTAAAGAGATTCCAATTAGACGTCTTAAAGCAAGAACCAGCCTCATGTATAGAGGGAAAAGAGGCCACTGCGATAAAAGCACAGCAAAGACAGAAATGAACAGAATGAGGAGAGATGAGTGATGTGGACAAGAACCTGATCTCATTAGTCTTCACAAGCCACGGAAAGGAGTGTAGATTTTATTCAAATTGTCCTGAAAAACCAACAAAGGCTTTAAGCAGTGGGTAGTATGCTATGATTGACATTCTTAAGAGATCCTAGTAGTTGTGAGGAGAATAGAATTTCAGAAGTCCAGGTAGGAGGAGTAACACTGTTAGGGAGTGTGAGGTGAGGATGGATTGGGCTGGAGTGACAGAGACGGAGAAAAGTGGACAGATTCAGGATTTGTTTAATGAGAGACTCAGTGGCACCTACTGTTGGCTTAACTGTTGGTGAGAAATGAAGGCTAGATACTGAGTTTTGGCTTAATGATGAGGTGATTTATTAAGAAGCGTATGTAGGAAGGGAGTCTCCAGGTCTGTTTAGCCATAAATATCTGTAGATTGAAATGTTCATTTGGGGAGAGAAGTAGGCAGGTGGACGGACAAGACTAGAATTCCAGGGAGAGTTGATGTGTGTTGCTCTCTGCCTTTAGCCCTCTACTCTGCTCTTCATTTCTCAGTAGCACACTGATCACCATACAAAATAGTACATATTTACATTTATTTTGTTTACTAACAGACGTACACAAAAATATACCTATGCATTCTATAACAGGAGTTTCATAAAGACAATCATTTTTTACATTTTTTTAACTGCTGTGTTCTCAGTGGAAACCCTGGTGGCACAGTGGTGAAATGCCATGGCTGCTAGCCAAAAAGCTGACAGTTCACATCTGCCAGATGCCCCTTGGAAACCTTATGGGACAGTTCTACTTTGTCCTATAGGATTGCTATGAGTTAAAATCGACTCAACAACACTGTTTTGTTTTGTTTTTTAAATGTTCTCAGTAATTAGTACAGTATCTGTTACTTATAGATGCACATTAAATATTAATTGAAAAACTGCTGTTGAGATGGTCTACCTTTCTCTCCAATTGCTTATACACCTTGGGGTCCTTTTATAACACTGAAGTGCACAAAGGGCTTCAGGGTCTATGTTCTCTCCTGCCTTTACCCTGATTTTTTCAGGCCTGGAGCATCTCTGCTGCATCTGTGAAACATCCAGAGATGTAACAGTGCTTCTGATACTTCTGAAACATGCTGATATGTGTAAACATCTTCAACATTGTCTAGATACCATTAGCCATGACACATAATATAGTCACTTAAACTCCAGGGTCCTAACAATATTCAAAATAATGAGGAAAAGCAACCCTCTCTCTGTGGGAAATTCCATTTTCTCAGACTTCATTCCATCCTTTCTACCAATCTTCTCTCTCAGGCCAACAGCTATTATTACTGTCAGTATTTTCATTAAGTAACACATGAGTCAGGGGATGGCAAGAGACAAAAAAAAAAAAAGAAAAAATGGTTAATATCTTTTAAAATATCCTAATGATATATAGAGATTCTTTTTTCTTAAAAAAAAAATGTTATGAGCCACCGTGCTATACTTTATTGCTGCTATTAGGTGCTCTCAAGTAGATGCCAGCTCACCCTACAGGACAGAGCAGAACTTCACCATAGGGTTCCATGGAGTGCAAGGTAGATTTGAACCACTAACCTTTATGATTAATAACAGGGCTGTTAACCACTATACCACTAGGGCTCTGATTACCTCTGAAAACAAGATTTTTATTTAAGTTTTTAAAGACTTAGTCCAGTGATACCAGCAGTCATGGTATCTTATTTCTGATTCACATTGTTAGGTCAGAATCTGCGCCTACCTCATCAAGGTCCTCTAGTTTAAGAACTCACACGGCTGCTGATGTCAGTGCCTCAGTCTGACTGGAGTCTTTATGATAGAAAGATCTGCTCCGTCAAGTTGTTGGCGGAATTTATCCTTAGAGCGGTAGGATAGAAACCTTGATTTTCCAAACGATCCCAACTCAGCCGGAACAGCTGATCATCAAAGCAACAATGACATGAGGCAAGAGAACCCAGAACACAGAAAGACCCACCCAAGTGGGGGACTACATCAACATGTGACCAGAAGAACCAGCTAGTACCCAGTCACCACCAATAACAGCCATGATGGGGCTTACAGTGTTGAGTCCCAGTGGCAACATGAGAAATAAAAGGTGTGTGCCCTGAGAACTCCACTAAAAGACCAAAACTGACGGTCCAAAGGCCTGGGGATTCCTCTGGGAACATGGCCCCGAGACCTAGTGCTGCCCCTGATCCTAAATCATTACTGGGGTCAACTCTTCAAAGAGGAATGGGTTGAACTCAGGGCCGCAGAGTGACCATATCATGTGCACACTTTATGGTTCTATGCATCTATAGGATGTCGTCCTACTGGCCTCTTACTAGAGGAGAGTGGAGAGTGTGGAGAGGAGAAGACAGGAGATCATTAATAGGATTCGACATGTTTAGAATGGAAAGGAGTGTGTTGTCACTGAATGAGAGCAGAAGGAGCTGCAGATAGGTGGGCATGCTAATTTAAACTGGTTTGTACACTTTCACTCAAACACAATAAGAAAAAAACAAAAAGAAATCCTGGTTTTCTTTCTGGCTATCTCCAGAGGGCTACTTTCAACTGCTAGAAGCCCTTTCACAACATAGCAGCTTGCTTTACAAAACCAGCAAGGAAGGAAGGGTTTCTCTAACTGGAGTGTGCTGTTGTTATTAATCCCACTGCTATCGAGTCAATTCCAACTTACAGCAACCTTATAGGACAGAGTAGAAGTGTTGCATAGAGTTTCCAAGGAGCTCCTAGTGGCTCCGCAATGTCAGCCTTTTGGTTACCAGTCACAGCACTTAACCACTAGGCCATTATCAACGGCCACCGAGTCAGGCCTTGACTCATGGCAACCCCCCATGCACAAAGGAAGGCAAAGCTACCCAGCCCCATGCCATGTCTGTGACTTGATCTGCTGCAGATGTGATTTTCCCAAGTAGATTGTCAGGCCTTTCTTCCTAGTTTTGGTCTAGAAGCTTTGCTGAAACCAATTTAGCATCCAAGCAGCACACAGACCTCAATGACAGACAGTGCTGGCTGTATATGAGGTGAATGGGCTGAGAATACAAGCCACTTCTGCACAGTAGGTGAAATGCTATCACTCAACCACTATTGTCTTCTTCAATATGTTTAGATGAGTCTCACATAATGCAAGGTATCACCTTTGTGGTATTGGTATCACCTTTGTGGTATTCTCTTAAAGTCACCAGTCTGTTCTTACTCAGGCAAACAGGACAACACAAAGATGTGAACAACAAGAGGCCAACATCCTTGAGAGGGCCACTTAGGGTATACTGGCTACAATAATGAAAGAGTCTGCATTTGTTTTCTACTGCTGGATGATAAATGACACAAAGTCAAAAGCTTAAAAGCAACACAATTTATTATCTCACTATTTCTGCAGCTCAAGAGCATGGAACTGTGTGGCTGGCTTCTATGCTCAGAAACTTGTGTAACAGATATTAAAGTATCTGCTCAGGCAAGTAACTCATATAAACTTGGGAGTTCTCTTCCAAGCCCATTCAGGATGTTGGCAGAATGTAGAACTGGAGTCCTGTTCTCTTGCTAGTTGTTAGCTGGGGGTCTTTTTCATCTCCTCTGGGCACCCATCATTTCCCACCACATAGCACCCTCTACTACTGGACAGCTGCTCATTCAAGACAATTAGAAGAAACTCACTTCCCTTGAATTTCTGACTTCTTCCTTCTCTGACTTCTAAATTCAGATTGAAGGGGATCGTATGCTTAGCTCATATTTAACCCAGATAATCCCCTCTTCTGTGTAAAATAAAGCAGTCCCTGGATTAATACACCATCACATCTACAGTTCCACCCTCAATCCCTGAATTACTAAAGGTGTGACTAGGTAGTGGAAATATTAGAGGCCATCTTAAAACCCCACCCATCTGAAGATCTATGAGCTTTAGTATTTCATTAGGGTGGAAGACAGAAGAAAATATGTCAAAATTTTGCATCTATAGGATGTCGTCCTATTGGCCTCCTACTAGAGGGGAGTGTAGAGGGTGGAGAAGAGGGGAAAGGAGATTGTCAAGAGGATGTGACATGTATCGAAAAGAAAGGAGTAGTGTGTTGTCACCGGGCAAGGAGAGCAGTGTGGATCATAACATATTCTGGATAACACTAAAAAGAAGACAAATTCCAAAATGCTTAGTTGTGCTCATGGAGGAACCTGTGCACACACCAAGAGCAATCATTCTAACAGAGCAAGGGACTACTGTGTGGTTTAAAGTTAGGAAACGTGTATTCCAGGGTTGTATCCTTTCACCACATCCATGCAATCTGTGTGCTGAGTAAATAATTTGAGAAGCTGGACTACGTGAAGAGACTGCAGCATTTGGATTGGAGGAAGATGCCCTAACAACTTCTGACCTGCAGGTGACAAGACAGATGCATTAAAGGCGAATAGGACTTCATGGACTTACTGCTGAAGATCAAAGACTGCAGCCTTGACTATGGGTTGCACCTCAACATAAAGAAAACAAAAAATCTCACAACTGGATCAGTAAACAACATCATGATCAATAGAGAAAATATTGAAGTTGTCAAAGATTTCATTTTACTTGGATTTGTGCTTAATGCCCATGGAAGCAACAGTGAATAAACCACACGTGTTGAATTAGGGAAATTTTCTGCAAAAGACCTCCTTGAAGATTTAGAAAGTAAAGATGCTATTTTGAGGAGTAAGATGCATCTACCCAAGCAGTGATGTTTTCATTCACCTTAAATGCATGCCAAAACAAGACAATAAATAAGAAAGACAGAAGAATTAACCCTTTAAATTATGGTATTGATGAAGAATATTGAATATACCATGAACTGTCAGAACAAACCACCCTGTCTTGGAAGAAGTTGAGCTAGAACATTCCTTAGAAGTGAGGATGGCTTTGAACTTGTTACTAAGACATACCAGTCCCTGCAGAAGGACATCCCACTTGGTGAAGAAGATGGCCAGTGACTGTCCCCACAGGGAGCTCAATAAAGAGTCCCTGATGGAGCAGTAGAAACATGAGGTGGATAACTTCAACTCCAGTAAAAAAGACCACACTTGATGGTCTGATAGACTGGAGGGTCCTTGAAAGACATGACCCCTAGACTCTCTGTTAGCCTAGAACTGTAACCAACTCCTCAGACAAAGACTGAACTGCTATATAAGACATAAAATGGTACTGGTGATGAGTGTGCATGCTGGCTTAGGTAGATCTAGGAGGCTAACTGGGCAGCTCCTGTCTGAAGGTGAGATGAGAAAGCAGGGGACAGGAGCTGGTTGAATGGATCTGGAAGGAGACAGGGGTGAGGGGAGGAGATGACGGTGCTGTCACACTGTGTGGAGGGTAGCTAGGCTCACATACAAAGTATATATGTTTTTGTATGAGAAACTTACTCAAATTGTAAAATGTCACTTAAAACTCATGAAGGAATAAATTATAAAAAAAAAAAAAGAAGAAGAAAGTCAGTAGAAAAACAAGAATGCCCCCAAGGAGGAGGACTGACTCAGTGCTACCACAACAGGCTCAAGCATAACAACAGTTTTCAATGCAGCACAGGGTCAGTCAGTGTTGGGTTCTATTATACAGGGGGTTGCTAGGAGTCAGAACTGACTCAGCGACACCTTAACAACAACACCACCTTATTATTGAAAGAAATGGAAGACCGGATAATGAAGGAGAAAGAGCATTGGACAACAAAGGGAGAGTTCTACGTTTAGTTCGAATCCTGATGACTGAAGCTAAATGGACTCTGGGTAGAATCTTAGCCTCGCTAGGCTCTGGTTGCTTGCTCATGTATAAAGTTACAAAGTTAAACTGCGTGCATGCTTTCAAATTTTTATCTACTTATAAATTTTATGATTTCAAGTGAAGTAGTTGTGCCCTTGGGCAGAAGTGTAACATTGTTAGGAAAAGCACAATCTCGTGACAAATAACAGCCATTCTTTTAATTTATAACTTTCTTCTCACATGCCAATTTGAATTAAAAATTTCGACTTATTAATGGTTGCTTTTATCAAAAATTTATTAAATTATTGTTTTCCATTTTTACATATATAAATATAGAAATAGGAAACAAATTATAAAAACATTCACAAGAATATACATTTTTTTAACATAAAAACTAACTTTATAAGTACATGTTTATGAAATTTTAATATCTTTAGTAGGCATATTTTTTGCAATTGTTTGTAAATCAGAAGCCAAGAACCATAAAGGCACTTATCTTAATAAACACTTTATCTTGCCAGAACTCAAAATATACACATCAGAATTTGCTTCAAACTGACAGGAGCAAAATGAAACAGTTATGGATTGCTTGCCTTGCTCATCTGTGATTACCCCATGCTATTGCTTAGAGATGTTCTTTTTTCACCCATCAAAGCCACCTTAAAATACAGACTTGTGCTATGTTACAAGCATTTTTTTCTAGCATCACAGACACTTTTTCCTTAAAATGTCACACTTTCCTCTTTTTATGAAAAAATGTGAGTTATCCCTTTTCCCCAAGGCTAAAGGGTGACTCTCCGTCACAAGGTTAAAGAAAATCATGTCCGATGCACTGCTCCTCTGTGAGAATGGATGGCATTTCTCAGTAGGCATTCATGACACCATTGAGTCAGCTGCTGATCAATATTGACCTCTTTTGGCAGCACTAGCTGTTGAATCAATAGACTTCGCCCACGTTAGCCTGATGGGACCCCACAGCGCTGCAGCTGTTAGTTGGAATAACTTGAAGCCAATAGGTTTTGTTGTTTGTTTGTTTGTTTTAATGTGACTGTTGGTTTCCTGATTTTTGTAGGATCTGGGCTGATGGGATCCCAGTGGTTCTAATTTTATAACTTAGCTTTTGTTTCCTGATATTTATAGGGTCTGTTGTTACTAAAGTTTAAAAACATTTACCATTTTACACAAAGAAAAAACATGTACATTTTGCCAAAAAAAAAAAAAAGAATGTGGATCAGAATTCAACAATTATTTTGGAGTGATTACTGTGTATTCAGGGCTGTAAGAATCTACAAAAGAGTCTCTTTCTAACTTAATAGACCAATTGTCACTGAGTATACTGTGACTCACAGAAACTCCATGTGAGTCAGCGAAGGACTATACACTCTGGGATTTTCAATGGATTTTTCATAGATTCCAAGACATTCCTTCAGAGGAGTCTCTGGCTGGACTTGAGCCTTCAACCTTGTTAGCCATTTGTGTCTACTGAGTATCTATCTGTCTTAGAAACCGTGGTGGCATAGTGATTAACTGCTACGTCTGCTAACCAAAAGGCCAACAGTTCAAGTGCACCAGGAGCCCCTTGGAAACTTGATTGGGCAATTCTACTCTGTCCTATAGGGTTGCTGTGAGTCAGAATGAACTGGACAGCAGTTGGTTTGCTGTTGTTTTTAGAATTTCTATTTTGGCTTTCTGAAAGAATGATTAAAAGTTCAGCTCCTAACCAAAAGGTCAACAGCTTGACTCCATCAGCTACCCTTCCAAAATCCTATGGGGCAGTTATACCCTGTCCTATAGTGTCAATGGATATCCTGACGGCATAGAGGTTAATAGCTACTGCTGCTAACCAAAATGTTGGCAGTTCAATCCACCAGACGCTCCTTGGAAAATTTATGGGGCAGTTCTACTCTGCATGCAAGGTTGCTATGAGTTGGAATTGACTCAACAGCAGTGGATTTGGGTTTTTTGGTAAAAGGTCACTATGAGTCAGCACAGATTGAAAGGCAAGGGGTTTGATTAACGTCTGTCTCAAATTTACTCATGAGGGAGGATCCACTTTTTTTGTTATTGTTCGTAAGTTTTTGTGTGAGTCCCCAAATTTGTGAAAGTGCCAAAAGGAGGGCCAGAGATTGAAACTGCAACTGGATTTAAGGAAAGAAAACATTGAAATTGTGATGACATCAGTGGATCCATCTCCTCGGTGTTACACAGCTTATGCTCTGTAGTTTGTATATTTTGATTTAGAATTTTTGAGAGTTTAAGAGCTAGTATATAAAAATGACATAAAAAAGGAAAAAAAGTTGAGAGAGATAACTCACCCAATCGAACTGTGAATATCATGGGAACTAACTCATTTAATCATCAGCAGTTTATCATAATCCAGTTGTATGCTTTATTGGTTAGTATTTACGTACATAGTGGTTTTAACAAGATGTTGATGGTTTCTGCTCTATGGCAGAAAGTCATCACAGTCTGCCTCTGTAAAGATTTACAGCCTCAGAAACCCTATAAGGTGGTTCTACTCTATGCTGTAAGTTTGAACGAATCTGAGCGATGGGGTTTTGGTTTTCATATATATCACTCACATTGGTCTGTGATCTTCCTTACACCAGTCAATGTCCAGTCATCTCCTCATCTCTACCTGCATGCACACACTCACACATTCCACATAGAAACAAATTCAAGTTGGTTAACAATTAAACTCAAGTTGTCTGGTAGAGGACGAGTTATCAAAATAAATAAATAAATAAATCTGAGCAGCTACTGGGGTGTTAGCTGCCTTGGGTTAGAAATATAGAATGGCTTAGATGCATAATTCAGAAATGTGGTAGTTTGCACTGATACTTTTATCACGGTAGATACATTGAATTACAATAAACAGAATGATGTTTTTCATTTTTATTGCCCTTATGTATGTATCATACACATAGCGATCAAGTATTTAAGGCTGTCTATGAATTACAGTAACTAATATGTTTCCTTCTGTATTAAGAATGTGATATTCCAGATTATGATATTCTTATATTCTCCCTTCTTTTCTCTTCATTAGCACTTTAGCCAGATGACAGACTGAAGACTGGGGCTAAAAATAAATACATAAACTAAAATCAGATCCAACAACTGGTATTAGCACTTCAACATATAGGCTCAGTGGGAAGAAGAATGGTTTCAGTTTTTGATTAACGTATGTTTTTAAATTATCTGAGCATTTTATCAAGCTAATTTTAATACTTACAATTGTGAACAAACAAGAGTTAATTGGTTTGATCAAACAGACACTGTGATATAGTAAATATATTAGATAAAAAAATTTGTTTTCATTGTTTGAAACCACGCATGTCCTTTCACAGACTTTACGTGATACATAGGATTAAAATGAATTTTAAGGTCATTCTTTACTTCAGGTCTCCAAGAACCTTACTGCACATAAAGCGGCCATCCGTGAGACTGTCTTAGATGGCTAGACTGTCAAGGACAACAACTCTGACATTTAGTTTCCAAAAGGGCACAAAGAAAGAAAGGAATGAAAAATAATCTTCTCCATTTTATTTTATGTTTCTGACTTTTGCTGTCATATAGTCAAACTACTCAGTGTTTCACTTTTTCTACAGGATTTATATCCACCCTACACAGGACTGAGCCATAAATATTCACACAGACAGTTTTCTCCTTTGAGTAAATAGAAATCCACTGTGATCCAAGTCACTTCTGACTTCTAGCCACCCTACAGGTCAGAGTAGAACTGCCCCGTAGGGTTTCCAAGAAGCAGCTGGTGGATTCAAACTGCTCGCCTTTTGGTTAGCAATCAAATGCTTAACCACTTCCCAACAAGGGCCCCTAGACAGAGGATCACTAGTCAACCAACTTGGGTTTTCTAATCACTTACTTTTTAAAGCCAAAATGAGGAAACCACTCAGCCAAACTCACTGCCGCTGAGTGGATTCCGACTCATAGCGACCCAGTGGGTCAGAGTAGAACTGTCCCATGGAGTTCCAGGGAATGCCTGGTGCAGTTGAACTGCTGTCTTTTTGCTTAGCAGATGAAGCACTTAACCACTCTGCCACCAGGGTTTTTAAAATGAACAAACACAACAAAAAATACATAACTGGTTGAACTTTTTAATATTTCCTGGTAAAACTATAATAATATTTCTAATAATTTAAAAAATTAGTGTATTTTAATTGTAGATTGCTGTTAGTTGCCATCAAGTCAGCAACAATGCATAGTGACCTTATGTATGATGGGAGAAAAAATGGCCCAGTCCTGTGCCATCTTCATGATCTTTGGCGTAATTATACATTAAGTCTAAGATTACAATTTTGTCTTTTTTGTAATTTAATTTTAAAATTCACAGAACTCTGCTATAGTTAATATAGAATTTGTAATAATTACATTGTAAAATATAGTGGTTCATTCATTCAACATAATGTTTGCATTCTTTGGAAGAAGTACTCACATTTAAATACCAAAAGATGGTTAAAGAAAAAAGAAGACTGGTGTGATTCGTGCATGTATCTGCTCAAACGCGTAGTGTCGTGCTTGTCTCAATATTTACATATGGGCAAAGTCTTTTTGACTGCTGCTGTCAACCACAGCACTTCTTCCCCATTCTGTTTTCTTGGACATTTTCAGGTTGTTACGCTCACCCATCAGCACCAGGCTCCCTGACACGCGGCACTTTTGCTTCTGTCCCTCTCTCTCTGAAACAGACCAAAGACATTGATATGTTTTAGCACTTAAATCCAAACTACATAAACTGCATGCACACGTCAAGGAAATATATATACATGTGAGGAAGAGAGAAATGCTCTACGAATTTCTGAAATTAATCCAAATAAAGCTTCTTCGAGGCCAAGCTATCAAACGATCCTTTTAGACTGTCATTCTGGTCTTATTTCTCCAGATCCTATTCCTCCTAGGGAAAGTCATACTGTCTCACTAAAAGTTGAAACATATTGTTTCGTATATTTATCCTTATATTAGTATGTCCACGTCTGTATTCTCTGTTTTTATGCCTTCCATCATGTAATGTTTCTTGCTGACTTTTAATGCTACCCTCTTGCTCTACCTGTATCCCGTTACTAAGCCTCATTCTACCCCTTGCTCATTAAGTTGTTTAAAGCACAACTTCCATTGCTGCCCCTGAGACCCCAGCAAAGTTAAGTTTTGTTCTGTGTGTCTACAAGTCACACGCTGCCCTACTCATGAGGGAATGCATCAATTTTTCCTCAATGTCAAGGCCATCATGGAGAGTTTCTATGATAGAAAATCATAATATTAAATGCCTATCATTTATTTAATGTTTATTTATTGATTCTGCTCTGTAAGTTAAGGAATCCAAAATATAGACCCCTTAACAAAAAATTGAGGGAACTCTGCTTTGAAAAGTGCACCCCCACATGTGTTTGAGGTCAACATTTGTAAATCAAGACAAATGTAATAATAGCCTCTGGAATCTTCTCTTTAGGAATGTCCTTAATTGTTCTTTATTTAATGCTACTTTGTGTTTGTCTTCATCCCTTTTTCAGTCTCCTAGAGTTGAAGACATAAAATGAATGTAATAGCCTTCAGTTGCCCTGGGTGATGTTTTATCGGTTAATTAATACCTGCTTTAAGTGGCTGAAGATATCTGAGTGTGCCTGAGCTGTGTGTTAATGGAGTACTAAAACATGCCCTGTCATGTCTTAATGCCTTAAAGAATTTAACATTCAATAAATGAAACATGATTAAAACTTAAAATGTCTTACCAGTAAAGTACTTACTAACTTAGTCAGATATGATTAAATGATTAATCATTTGCTTACTGACAATCATCAATCTTGCTTCTTTCTGACATTAGGTATTATGTCCTTTCTGGATCACTTAGGTTGGAGACCATTTTCTAGTTCCCTTAGATTGCGTGTTTTCTGTTCTTTCCTTTAAAGCATCATCAAACATATGGGAGAAACATATGGTCAACTGGTTATGTTATAAAAGTCCTTGAAAAAGGAGTGAGCATATTCGCAAAATCGGGTTTTATAGCTGATCTCTTGCATCGCCTGTAATGAGTAACATCAGTGTCATCAGACTGAAATCCAGGGTCAGCCTGAGTTTTATTTCTACATCAAGAATTTAAAACTATGGGTATTTTTTTCTGTGAGTTTCCATAGTTTTACAAGTGTGTTCTATGAAAATACAGTTATCTGGAGAAAACATTCCATTCCCTACTCAACAATATTCATTAGTATTTTGCAGTCAATGCAGTTAACGATCATACTGCAGAGTTTCTGTGGTTAGCAAAGGAGATGCTGAATAATGGAAACCCTTTGAAAAACGGTCTTTGGAGTCTGGATTTCTGTTTAGGACAAGATGTTTTGCATGACCTTGAGCAAATTGTTTTATCTACCAAGCCCCCAGCGTTTCTTATCTATGAAATGGGCTTAATTCCTGATTTAGGCATCTAGTGCTGCTGTAACAAAAACACCACCAGTGGGTTACTTCAATGAGCAGACATTTATTGAGTAACAGACGTTCAGGAAGCTACTGGTCTGAATTCAGACTGCTGGTGAGAGAAGAAGACTGTCAGATCTGGAGGAAGATCTTTGTCTCTTTGGCTTCTGTTTCTTGGTTCCTGGGAGATCTTTGGGTAGCTTGGCACCTATCTTCCTCTATCTCTGCTTCCTTTGCTTGTTTGTTTAATCTTATATATATATACATCTCAGAAGAGACTGAGTTAAGGTATACCCTATGCTAATTCTGATTAACATAATAAAGATAATCCATTTGCAAATGGGATTATAACCATAGATACAGAGGTTAAGATTTGCAACACATCTATGGGGGGAATGAATTCAATTCATAACAATTTCTATATCCAAAATCATTGCAATAGTTAAATAAGTTTATATAGAAAACATATCTGTGATGCTGCCTTATGCCCCACCTACTTGTCCATCCTCATCTGAAAAATTTCAGCCTTCATTCTTTATGTTCCACCTGAAAAAATAATCACGTTTAAAAGAAAAAGATAGATGGTGTCTTGGTCATCTGGTTCTACTCTAGCAGAAATACCACAAGTAGGTGTCTTTAAAAAGAGAAATTTATTTTGTCATAGTTCAGCAGGTTCACAGGCCAAATTCAGAATGTCAGCTCCAGGATGTGGTTTTCTCTGTTGGCCCTGGAGGAAACTCCTTATCCACAGTCTTCCTATGTACCAGAAGCTTCTGAGGCTCAGTGAACACCAGGTCCAAAGGACTCCAGTCTGCTCCTAGTATAGCTTTCCTGGTGGTATGAGGTCCCTAAATCTCTCTGCTAGCTTCTTTACCCCAAGAGATTTCCTCAAGGCACAATATAATAAGCTCATAGGTGGAGTCGTGCCTTGCTAATACAGCTGCTGCCCATCCTCCCTCATAAACATTACAGAGACAGGATTTATAACATATGGGAACTTCACACAGTGCAGGGAATTATGGCCTAGCCAAGTTGCTACACATATCTTAGAGGGATACAAGTCAGTCCATGACAGATAGATTTAAAAAAAAAAAAAAAGCAAGCAACAAAGAAAAATCAGAGTGACTCTAAAATAGTTTTGATTAAAATAATTGATTATTTTTAGACTTTAAGCATGTTTCTAAATTTCATCTAGAATGATGCATGAATGTCTCAGATTCTGTTCTCCGACACGTTATCTCCTCCACCTAACTTGAGCCCCTAGATAAATTGATGCAGTACTACAGGCTTTATACGTCTCTATGTCTTGGTAACTGCCAAATTCAATTCATCTGATCCTATGATTCTTCCATTCATTCATTTGCCTATGTGGCATTTCCATGTGGGTGTCTAATAGGCACTTCATAGTTGAAGTTAACAGATTCTAAGCTGAAATCTTGATACTCCAGAGTCTTTTCCAACTGCTCTTTGACTTGGTAAATTGTACTGACCTTTCTGCTGATTGTTAAGGCCCAGTACCTTAGAATCACCTTTGATTTCTCTATTTCTTTCATATCTCTTACAGAAAACACCAACAAATTTTGCTGTCTACCTTTCAAA
This sequence comes from Heterohyrax brucei, assembly GCA_028571685.1. NCBI lineage: Eukaryota > Metazoa > Chordata > Mammalia > Hyracoidea > Procaviidae > Heterohyrax > Heterohyrax brucei. The sequence continues at coordinate 98,534,524 of CM053148.1, forward strand.
TTCATGAAGAATCTGACCATTTTCCAGCGATTGCACCACTACCCTGGCTTTGCAGTCTCTCATCACGGCATTGCGATAGACTCTTGTCTTGAGTCCCAGCTCCTACTTTTACCTGTCTGTGTTCTATCTTTACTTAATAACCAGAAAGCGTTTTTTAATAGCTAAGTCAGGCCATGCACATTATGGCTCAAGCCTTGACATTTCTCCTAAAATAAACACCAAGTTCCAAACATTAAAAACCAGATAGCCCAGGTCTGTCTTGGAATCTTGTGTTCTGTCTCTCTGACTCACTGTAATCCAGGCACTGTGGACCCCATATGGTTGTTGATGCTGCTGCCTCAGGGTGTTTGCACATGTGCTTTCCTGGGTCTAGGAAGCTCTTCCTTCGGATATTCTCAAAACTCACTCCTTCATAGCCTTCCTGTCTCTGCTTCAACGTCATAACTTTTAAGAAGACTTCTCTGATCACGTTCTTTAAAATAGCATTTTTGTCCCTCTTTATTCCTTGGCATTATGTTCTTCATAGCTCTAGTTACTTCCTACCATCGTGTTTTACATTGCTTTGTTTACTCATTGACTATCTGCTTACCCATTCTCCAAAAAGAAGAAATTTCAAGTTTTGTTCACTCTTGTAATTTCAGCATCTAGAAGAATCTTTGGCACACGGCAATTTTCAAAAACATGTATTAAATATATTTGTCAAAGAATAAATGACTATCCACTGGAATTTAGAAAATTGTAACTTGTAATTATTTGAAATGAACTGTGTCCTAAAACCCACTGTTTTCAAGTTGATTCCTACTCATAGCAACCCTATAGGACAGAGTAGAACTGCTCCATAGAGTTCCCAAGGAGCATCTGGTGGATTCGAACCAGCAAACTTTTGGCTAGCAACTGTGGCACTTAACCACTATGCCACCACAAGTTTCAACTTTGTCCTAGCAGGCATTAAAATGCGTTTGTAACCAAACATATGTCTGCTCCCCTTTTAGTTGCTAGTATTATTATTTTGAAAATAAAATGTGGTCATTCTGTTTCTATGTATGTGTCTATGTGCAGGCCATCTGCTTCTGCTTATCCGGTTCACGTTTTGCCACTCACGATTCTACTACAGGCTTTGCTCTGCTTCTGACAATACCTAGGACTCCGAGACTAATCAAGTCTTTACCAAGATGCTATCGCTGCCACCTTGGCCTTATTGGAGAGCTGATGTCTAGAAGGCCACATATGTCTTTATTGCCATCCCCTCAACTCCCCTCCAACTTAAAGCTCTGTATGGGTGATGCGCTACGACACAGCAAGAAAAACACTTAAGTTTCGATACAAAATATGATTGTTTCTAGAATCCAAGGAAGTGGAGCAGAAGGGACTATACCTTTTATAGTGATTCTTTTATTACATTTCTAGTCCTCTAACTTTTACTCTTCTGTCCCAATATTCAACCTTCTACCTCATCAGAATACATTCCATTCCCTACTCGCGAGGATGTATTCCCTGACCCCCAACAGTGGATTTCTCAACACCTAGGTATTCGTTCCAGACAATCACTGTAGAAAAGGCTCCAGCTGCAGGCTTTGAACATTCTTTTGAGATGTCTTCACTCATTTGAAATGAAATGCCCCTCATTCATTCTCCTTGCTGCACTCTTGTTAAGGGTAACCATTAAACCAGGCACCAAATGATAGGTCAGAATTAACATGTGTGCGTGTGTGTGCATGCGCACGTGCGCACACCCTCACACACACGAAGAAATTGGAATGCGTGGCTATTGGGCATTACCTGTGATTTATCTCTATAGCAAAATTTGGGGTCATTTCAATTTTTCCTTTGCCTTGTTTATATTTTCTGATATTATTATTTACAACGAAAAAAAGAACTTGAAAGGGCAAAAAAAACAACAAAAATATTTAATTTGGGGAAACAAATGTGGAAAACACTGTATGGCTAGGAAAGGGCTCCCGTGAGGAGACGCGCAAGAGTCAGTGCGGAGCTGAGGCAGTGACACAGGCCTGACTCTGCAAAGCAAGGCCGCACCAGGGCCCCTACTTTCCTCTAAAGTGCAAATTCCTCTGCAGTGGGGAGAGCTGGTAGCACGTGTCAGTTACCTCTTCACAAAGGCAGCTGGTTTTGTGTGAACAGTGATGGCTCTAGAAAGTTCTGTGTGTGGTTCAAAAATCTATGAGATAAAAAGATAACTTTTATTAAAGTCAGTTATGAAAGAGAAAGTTGGGAGTTAGAGAGATATCTTTGCACAGTGAATTGCATGGTTCAACATTTTCTGAGATTCTTCACCTCAATTTTCAAACACGAATAAAAATCGTTTAATTTTGAGAATAAAACGACAGCCAGCCAGGGTAGCTTGCGTCAAAGGAAATGCTATTTTTAGGGGCTGTGTGTGATCCCATGACTTGTCCCACCACTAGCAGCTTCCAGGCTGGGTCAGAATTTTTCCAAGTCCCACTGAACACTAGGGAGACATAGAAAACAGTTTGTGTGAGGACTTGTGATCTTATCCTGCAAACTCTCAAAGGCTGGAAAGCAGTGTTTCAACAAAATTGTAGTGCACCTATTTGTAAATCTTTCCCTCTGCTACCATGTATTCGGCTTTTATTATAAATTGGATTTCATCAATTTGAAAGATAAGTTAAATTCGAAAGGGACAAGAGAGCTATTTCCCTTTAAGTTCTTTAAAAATGTTGAGTGGAGGGTATTTAGTTTGGTCCTCAGCAATATATTTGTTGTTACTTTGTCTTCTTAAAGGCAAAATTGAAGAATCGGCTACATGGGATTAGATCCAAATACTCCCCTAATGATAAATTTCAGAATATTATGTTATGCAAACACTCTGCTGCAGAAGGTGAAGGAGAGGATATGAAGAAGGAACACTGGTCTTTATAGCAAGCAGTTGATATATACTGCTAAATTTCTTCTAAGGGTTAATCATTCATTCTTTCTTCCAATCAATGGGTATTATTAAGCGTCTCAAATATGGTCAGTACTCTTTTCAGCCTTCAGGAATCATAAAATCCCCAAATCTATACACTGCGATAATCTTTTCATTTTAAATCAGACTACCTAGCTAGTTATTGACAGAGGGAGAATTTGAGCCAAGCTCTGTCTAGAATTCAGATTCTGTATTTTTTTCCTAATCCTAAACTGCATTCCCTCTAAATAAGTACTTAATTATAAAATTTCCAAAGATATAAGTTAAGTATAAGGCTATGGTTCTCCTAATATTTTATCTTACAGGTCACAGAAAAGTAATATACAAATATGTATAGTAAGAGGTGACAAGAGTTTATGTCTACCATCTGTACCCCTATATGTTAGTCCTTTAGTGCCACAACAGAAATAACACAAGTGGATGGCTTCAATAAAGAGAAACTTATTCTCTCACAGTCCAGTAGGCTACAAGTTTAAATTCATGGCATCACCTCTGGGGGATAGTTTTCTTTCTCTGTTGGCTCTGGAGGAAGGGCTTTGTTATCTATCTTCCTTGGTCCAGGAGCTTCTCTCACAGGAATCTCTAGTCCAAAGGATGCAGTCTGCTCCCAACAGCGCTTTCTTGGTGGTATGCAGTCCCCATGTCTCTCCTGGTTTTTCTCTTTTATATCTCGAAGAAACCAGCTTAACATAATAGCTAATCCTGTAGAACCCATGAGTACACCTGCCACTAAATCCACAGTGATATGATTTACAACACACAGGGAGATAACATAAAATAGTGGACAATCACACAATACTGATGCTCATGGCCTATATAAGCTGACAGATATTTTGGTGGCACACAATTCAATTCATGACACCCTGTTTTTAAAACTATGATTTTATAATGATAGAGATAATTTTTGAGTAATGTATACTTTGCGACTTACTATGTCTTTTATCTTTCATAACTACAAATGGGAAGCTGTTATTTTTGTAGTTTCTAGAAGACAGTAGAAGACAACTTCAATGACTGTGGCGATAGTTTGAAAGTTTTTCTCCAGAATGGCTTGATTTGTCACTATGAACACTTTCAGTACGTGCTTCCATAATCACCAGTCTAATTCAGAATACGTATTAGAACATTGACAATAATAACTAGTTTCTGAAAAGCATACATTGCACAGTGATCATTTAAATGCTCATGACGTCAATTATGTTTTGTCATGATGAAATACGTAATACATCAGGCTTCATTAAGACAATGCAGAGAGATAGCCCAGAATCATGAAGGTGGAAAGAAAGACAATTTTCTTCCTCCTTAATGGCTTTAATTGCTGGATACTATAGAATACAGCTGCTGCTCTCTTCAAAGCTTCATTTCACCATCTGTCTATAAGCTGTCACACCATGTCTGCTATTCGACTGGTATGTCACCCAATCCTGTTCCACCTGAACAAATCGGTGGCAACCAGTGTTGAACGTTCCTTTCCTTGGATTCAAAGTATAAATTTGCACTTCTGCATTATGGATACTGGCAACTTACTGCTTTAAACTTATTTACCATGAAAAGTGTAATGTATGCGATGCCTATATAAATCAGTACCAGCAGTAGTTTATCCAGCTAAAGTTCAGACTGTATGTTTTACTCAGGAATAAAATTTTGAATTTTGCTTGCAAAACTCCAAACATAGAAGTGTTGTAATGATTTTAGTAAGATACCACATCTCATGCACATACAATTATGAAGCAAAATAAATCCTTTATTTCAAAGGTACAGACGACTTGAAGGCATCGACAAGAGAGCGAATTAGGGCACCTACGGAGAAAATGGCAAAAGTCTCCAGTGGAATCGACAAGATATATTGCAATATAGTCTTTCACAGTCCCGTTAATTTTTTTTAGATTTCAAATAATTCACTTACATCTAGTTTTTCCTCTGTTTGCTACTTTCCTCTTTTTTATTCAAATGTATCACAGAAATCATTAATGTAGATAATTAAATTGATGTTCAAATTTACTGTCTTCTTGTGTGCAGTGCATGGTTACCATTCGTCCTGATGTGCAGACTGAACACTCCTTTCACGTTTTGTTCTCTCTCTTCATCTGGTAACCGGCTGTGGACCATGATTTTAATTATAGATAGAATAGTATGTAATGAGAAACAAGCATACTGTAAACATTTTTCTTTTACAACATTCACTGAGCAGTTATGTGCACGTATCAATCACTTTATAATGGAGAAATTTGGTAAGAGAGAAATAATAAATTGTTTAGAAAGTAATGGAAAATGATGCAGAAAGCAATGTCAAGCAAGCATTTTGGGCAGAGTGATCAGACCTATCAGAACAATCCTCTCTCATTTAAAAGTGACAGTTTTGGTATATGAAAATTTGATAGTCATAATTTATCATCCTTCTGATTATTTCCTTCCCTAAACGTTCATCAGTAGGTTTAAAAAACACTGCTCAAACTGTAAAAACAGTCTGGTTAGTGCAGGACTAGCTACAAGCATGTGACTATTGATGATAGTCTTCATCATAGGGCACAGGGAGTAGTATTGTTTCATGTTTCATCATTGACTTTGTAGACGGAAATCCAAGCCACTATTATGTTGTAGTTCACACAAGCTTTTTCTTCTTGGGGCTATTGGGAGACATAAGAAGAAGGAATAAGTAATAACTGAGAAGAAGAGAAAGAAAACTTGGGAACTAGAATCAAATTTGAAGAATGTGATGAAAGAATCATGGGTTATTTTGACAATGTGATCAATGATTGTGACTGCCTTAAACAATCCGCTGTTTAAAAAAATGAATAAACAGACTATGACTGGAGATTTGATCTTCTTGGCCAAGTGAAGCATACATAAAACCGTGCACTCTTTCTTCACATAGGAGCTTCAGCTTCTTTAGTCACACTGATTACCAACAAGTTCTCAGTCCTAGGTATTTTAAGGTTGCCCTTATGGAGGGCTCAGTATTTTTTACCACAGAACATCTGAGGATCTCATTCCAAAATGTTGTTCATACGTCATGCATAAAACAAAGGCAAAAAAGAACGGGAAAAAAAGACCAATATTTTCTGTCACATGAATGCAAATAAAATATCCACATTTTATACTTAAAGATTTGGAGGTGGCCTCTGGGGGTTAAGACACTAAGTCACAGAAACAGGAATTCCATGTTGCAAAGCACTGATGAAGAAACTACGAAACTAGATAGAGCTACTGGCTCATTTGCCTGTGAACACTAGCATTCTTCACCGTCATCGTTGTAACCTCATTAAAACACAGCTCTGCCTTTAGGTCTGTATGGCTCACCTGTCCTTGATGGTCTGCTTGCTAACAAGGCAAGCTATATATTCTTCAGCCTGGCACTCACGGCTTTCAAAATCTGACCTCTCACAAACATTCTCTTCCTACTGTGCTGTGCCCAAGTGGCACCCCTTTTCCAGCTAGGCTGGATTACAAGTCATTCTTCAAGTACATCTTCTACATTCTTGCCTCTGGGACTTAATTTGTGCTGTTTCTTCAGCTCTCTAGAAAGCAAAACTGTATCTCAGTCACTCAAAGCCGACCTCAGATTCATTTTCCCCCGTGAGGTCTTTCCAGCTGGCCTCACTTTTCTATCCTTAGTCCCATCATACATTGTACCTCCATTATGGCATTTAATATGGTATCTTTAATTTACAGCTATTTTATATGTGTCTCTTACCCTTATATTATCAAAATTGGTGTTACAGTATTTTACAAACCACAGGTAAAATATGAGGACCACCAATTAAATTCACAAACTCATCCTAGAAAAAGCATTACATATCTCGTCTCTGAATATCACTACAGTCACCTTTGAGGTACTCCCGTTGAAAGCTATGCACCAAAGCCAGTACCTAGGCTTCCACTGAAAGCAGTTTTGGAGCTGTTTTTCAGAAATGGCCATCAGAGCTGTTGTCATATTAACCTTTGATGTCCTGAATGTCATCAAAATGTCTTCCTTTCAATATTTCCTTCAATATTTCCAGGTAAAGAGAGAAGTCATTAGGGGCCAGATCACATGAGTAGGGAGAGTGTTCCAATAATTTGTTTACTGGCTAAAAACTGTCCCACAGACAACTATACAATTAAGTTCAGGAACTTGCCACCTTGCCAATGTATGCAATGGCCATTCCAGAATGAGTTCCAAAATTGCTTTGAAGGGTGGACTAGGCACTGATGCTGGTGCATAGCTTTCTTAGGGGAGTACTACAAAGGTGATTGTAGTGACCTTCAGCAGTGAGGTATGTAGCACTTAGAATTAAGGTTGTGGACTTAATTGTCAGACCTCGTACACTATCTGAACACAAGCATGAAATGGCATTTATTTTATAGAGGGGTTTACAATGCAAGGCATTCTGCTCTGTTCAAGGAGGTATGATCAATATGAATAAATTAATGAGGAATCGATGTAGACTATGTTGATGCTATAAATACCATGTAAAGATAAAGATTTGGCTGATCTGTTTTAATGCCTTCATAATCTTAGTTTGAACATTGTAATAAAAATTATAATATTAAGGTTTACTTTTTTCTTTAAAAGAAGCAATGAATTTCAAATTTGAGTCTTTGGTGTCAGGAAAATATTAATATCAGTATTAACAAATAATTTTATAATGTAGATTGTTTACTTTGGAAGAAATCTAACTTTTACTGATGAATACATTAACAAAATAATTACAAATCAACATAAATAAGAAATCTCTGTGCACTGCATAAATTAAATAGATTCACGTGTTTTATATCACGGGAGATTTATTTTTATGGAAATAGAATTCTGTTGCAAGTTTCATGAAGCTATTAACTTTATAATTTCTAGAAAACCTAAATACAAATAAGATCAGATTAGATTTGCTATTTTTAAAGATTATCCTAGCCAGATAACCCTTGCTACTTTATATAACTACTGAATATGAATTTATATGAGTTCTTGATCAGAAAAAAGTTTTTCAGTAAGATGTTTATTACTTGTTTTTTGAAGATGCTAATGTTTGAAGAAGAGAAAATGTTAAATGATAATAGTCGTAGAAACTGGATGATAGAGCTCACACTTTCACCGATAATATACCTTTGTTCTTTTGGAAAGAAACCTCCTTTAGATCTTGACCTATAAAGGCAGTGTAGTAGCAATAACAACACCTAACACTTCTAATGGTTGATACTACCAGGCGATAGTCTAAGAATTTTGCATATACTGCCTTATTTATTCCTCACAGAAACCCTATGCAATGATATGATTATTATCCATATTTTACAAAAGAAAAAAAAAGGTGTTATTTATTACCATAGATCGAACTGTGTACCCCAAACATACCTGTCAGTTTGGCTAGGTCATGATTCCCAGTATTGTAGGATTGTTGAACATTTTGTCATCTGATGTGATTTCCCTGTGTGTTGTAAATTGTATCAATGTGATGTAATGAGATACTTAGTGGCAGTTACAGTGACAAGATCTAAATGATTAGATAGTGTCTTAAGCCTACCTCTTTTAAGACATGAAAGAGAGAAGCAAGCAGAGGGACACAGGGACCTAACACCATTAAGAAAGCAGTGTCAGGAGCACAGTGCATCTTTTGGACCTCAGGTTCCAGCACTGAGGTGCTCCTAGACCAGGGGAAGATTGAGGATAAGTAATTTCATCCACAGCCAGCAGAGAAAATCTTTCCCTGGAGCTGGTGCCCTGACTTTGGAATTCTAGCTTCCTGAATTACAAGAGAATAAACTTCTGTTTATTAAAACCATCCACTTGTCATATTTCTTGCTATAGAAGCACTTGGTAACTAAGATATTTATTAATCTGTAAGTAATTTAGCATGGTCAGGATGTGGTGGGGTCCGAGTCTAGTCTGAGGCTAGACTGTCTTCCTCTGACCATTCTCAGAGGAAGGTAAATCTCCATCTGCTCTCCCTGAAAGAAATCTTCAGTTGTAGCTACATATACATTTTAATCAGTAGCACACAGAATGACAGAAGTGATGTACAAAGTGTTGTATAATGGACACTGTCTGAGATGTCTTCTTCTGCACTGATATATACATGTCACACTTACCTAAAGTAAAGGGTGGCATTGAAAACACAAGTCGTGTTATGACATAGCCACAGGAGAGACCCAAAATTCCTACACATTTTAAAATACTGTGTGAACTTTAATTGACCAGAATAAACCACATACACATATGTACATTTTTCTCCTTGTTAGAAATAGTTACTTCTGATTCTTTTAAAACCTTGAACATGCTAAGCAAAAAAATAAAAAATTTTATGTATCTCTAAATGCATTAATGAGGCACTAAATTATAATGGAATGGAACAGGCTTTGGAGTTCGTTAGATCTAGATTCAAATCCAGATCCACTATTAACTACTGGTGTGACCACAGGCAATTTGTATTCTTTAAATGAGATTTCCTTATTTGTAAAGTAAAGGTTGTGTGTCTATCTCGGATCTGTTATTTTTTAAAAAATAAATATATAACACAATTCCTGGAACAATTTGGAGCTACTTAGTAAATTCTATTTTCTCTTTTCCTTTCCTCATCCTTGTGAAAGTACAAATTTAACAGCTTTACTAATGAAAAAAAATCTTCAAAATCATGTTAGAGGAATATCAGCTAGATGAATAAAACATGCATATCTATGCATCAAAAATATTCAGGCCATTATTAATCCATTTATTTCAGTACAAATGTAAAATTCCAGGGTATCCTGGAAGTGATATATACTTTCTTTTTCAACAAGTTGATGAAGCAAATCTGTCTTGCCAGTGCCACTCCAAAACTTGACGTTATCACACCATACAATTTCCTAGACGTTCAATAAAAGCCCAAACATGTCAGTAATTTTTTCTAAAAAGTATTGTGGATCTCACCCTTCTTCGTGGATTCCGTCTCTTACAGAGTTCTGACTTTACTAGTATAGTAAGTATCTTAGTTACCTGGTACTGCTATATAACAGAAACACCACAACTGGATGGCTTCAACAAACAAGTTTATGCTCTCACATTTGAGGAGCCTGGAAGTCCAGCGTACATGGTCCAGGGGCATGGTTTCTCTTTCTGTGAGCTCTGTGAGAATATCCTTGCCATCAATCTTCATCTGGCATAAGAGCTTCTTATTGTAGGGACTCTGGGTTCAAATGATGCATACCACTCCTGGTTCTTCTTGCTTGGTGGTAATGAGCTCCCTCAGTCTCCCTGCTTGCTTCTCCCTTTTATATCTGAAAACAGATTGACTCAAAATATTACCTGAACTTGTACAATGAGTTCTGCCTCATAAACATAAGCCAAAAAACCCATTGCCATCAAGCTGATTCTAACTTATAGCAACTTTATAAGGCATAGTAGGGCTGCCCCCTAGGGCTTACAAGGAGCACCTGGTAGATGCCAACTCTCGCTCTTGTGATTAGCAGGCTTAGCTCTTAACCATAATGCCACCAGCATTCCCACCTGTAATCCTGCCTCATTAACGTCATAAACGTAGGATTTGCAACACATAAGAAAATTACATCAGATGACAAAACAGTGGGCAATCACATAATCCTGGGGATCGTGGCATGTCCAAGCCAAACTGACATGGAATTTTGCAGGGACACAGTGCACACCATAACAGTGACAAACGACCACTTCAGTCACATTAGCTCTGTCACATGGAGGCAAGTGACTCTTTTCCTTAAAATGGTTTTGAAACGCCAATTTTCAGTTTATCTGTTAAGGCCTGTAGTGTAGTGATACAAATGTTCATGTCATGAATTTGTTTTGTTTTGTTTTTACTGTTTCTAATGAGATCAGTATTACAAAGTGAGCTTTGTTATCATTACCTCAAAACTGGCCTTTGAAATAAGAAATAAAGATAGAAATTTTAGTGTTGTTTTGTTTTTGTTTTTTCCCAAAAAGGGGTTTGTGTTGAAATGAGGGTGCCAAAGAATGCCTTCTGTTAGGACTGCTGTCAATCATACCCACTCTGTTTCAAGCGCTGGCAGAGAAATTCTACCTGCCACTCTTGAAGTAAAGCCAGGGAGACAGAGACTTAGAGGTTCAACAGATGCCTGGCCTAGTCTGACAGAACTCCTGGGTGGCAGCTTGACCTACGGTGATAAGTGCTTATGAGACCCATGAACAATATTATGCGTTGAACTGCATGCCTATGTTTTTCACTGGCTTTGACCTGAGGAAACACTGGCGACTAGTGGCTGCTAACCAAACGTTAGACACTTGAAATCTACCAACCAGGCATTCTTCAGAAACCCTATGTTCTACTCTGTACCTCAGGGTCACTATGAGTCAAAATCAGCTCCATGGCAATGGGTTTGGGGTTTGGTGATCTTTCGAAAGTAGACCATTGTGTCTTTTTTCAAGGTGTCTCTGGTTGGACTGGAACCTCTGATCTTTTAGTTAACACCTGAGCATGTTACCCATTTACACAACTCAGGGACTCCCCCGAAGCTGTGTTTTACCTCGTAATATCAAAGTTATTATCATACTATTTAAAATGGGAAGATTAGAGAAATTAAATACAGATCCATTATCTGAATATAAGTTTATATTTTGGGGGATGAATACCTTCATTATTTAACATTACCTTATACAGCTCTTACTGACTTTTTAAAAACTAGAAAATTTTCAAGTGTATTTAAAATATAAGAGAAATGATTGTGGCAAATACCCTTGTACTCCTCATCCAGCTTGAATGACTATCACACTACGATATGACCCTCTATTTCATTTTTACCCCTACACACTTTACATTTCATTTCAGGAAGTATTGAAACAATTCCCACGTAACATGTCATTGTGTCTTCAAAAATTTCAGAAGGTAAGAGCATGTTAAAACATAATCACAGTATCATTAAAACTGCAAAAATATTACCAATGATTGCTTAATGTCATTGTATACTCAGTGTTCAAATTTCCCCAGCCAAGCCAAGCCAAGTGCCGTCCGGATGTCTCAAAAATGCTTTCTTAGAATGTATATGAATTAGTATCTAACCAAGTTTACTCACTGCATTTGGCTGATGATGTCTGTAACTCACTTTTTATTAGTTACCGTTCCTTTTTTTTTTTATTTTTTTAATGTCAAAATATTTGTTGATAAAATTGTGCCATTATCTTGTTTCTCACAGTCTAGGTTTTGTTACTATCATTTCTATGTTACCAGTTAACATTTCTGCATCTCCTGTATTTTCTATAAACAGAAAGCTGCATCTAGAAGTTTGATCGTAATGGGTTAAGGAATCTGTTTTAGACTTACAGGTACTAACTGCAGTTCAGACTCTCCTGTGCTCACATGAACCTCTCCTCGTGTTCTTGATCTTAAGAAATGCATAGGATGTAGTACTAGGCCTGAGAATAAACTGATGAAATTCACACCATAGTGAAGAATTGTCCTTCGATCCACTGACTCCACAGGCAAAGCCCAGTATCTCTGACTCATTAGTGTGTTAAAATATCCTTCGTTATCCCAACCATGATTTATGTGGAAAATATTATTTCTAGAATTAAGAGAAAGGAAGATATCAAGCAAATATATTGTTGAAGAAAGTTTACAATTGATCTTTTCATCAGAAATTTATTTTCTTACATTTCTGTAGGCTAAAAGTCCAAATCAGGGTTTTGGTCATGCCACACCCTTCTGAGTGGGCCTCTCTCCTACTTTCTGGTAACTGTTGGCAATCCTGGTGTATTTTGCTCTTAAAATGCATCTGTCTGCATTGTCCATGACATCTTTCTCTCTATGTGTCTTTCTGTGTCTGTGATTCCCTTTAGGAAACACCACTCAGAAGGGATTAGATTTACAATCCACTCAACTTCTGGTATGATCTCATTAATATAAAAGAAAACTTTTATTTTCGATCAAGTTCACATTCACAGATGTAAGGTTTTGATGGTGGTTGGGTGAGGTGGGGAGAGCACAGTTCAATCCATGCAGCTGTTGTTGAAGCCATTGGCATTACATTTTTCCCCTTATAAGTTTAATTTCTTTTTATGTAACCCCACATATAAATCTTCTGATTGCCGGTTTCCTAGGACATCTTGTCATTGACGTAACTTCTCCTCATCAGACTGGGTTTAGACTCTGTGTTCTCCTTTTCAAAGAGAATATTTTTACCTTTTTTTTTTTTTTTATTTATTCTAAGTAAATCCAGAGGATAGAGGATAGTCAGATGAAAATCTGAATGGACAATTAACCTTTTTTTTTTTTTTTTTATTTAATTTCCTCAGTTGTGTTTGATAGCAACGGGCTGACCAATGACGGTACACATCAGTCCTCAGTTTTAGACACTCATGATGACTCAGAGGTGCAGAAATTCTTTTGGATAATCTTTCCTAAGAAAAAATAGGGGCACACAGGCCAAAATTCAGCTTTTCTCTAGCTTCTCATTTGAGCTTTGTTCATTTCTAACTAATTTTACCCTTGCCCTGCCTCTGTGCTGTTACTTTCTCCCAGACCTTATGTTCAATGATAATAAACACTGTCAGTAGCTAATCTGTGTTCTGTGATATTAACAATCAATGGGAGACATTTGAATCATGGGTTTTCCTTAATATATAGCTAAGTAGAGTTCTTTTTTTTAACTTAATTTTAAATTTGGTTTATTCAGACCTATAGGTTTTCCTAGCAAGTAGCTTTCATAGCTCAGCAACCTTTGCAATTCAAGGACGTTTTCAGACAGAAAAGGGAGAAAAATGACACCTGTCTTAATTTAATTTAATTTTGTTCCCATATTCTTAAGGCTACCTTGAATTTAAGACCTTGGTACACTTGCTATTTTAACCATACATATACTTTCTTTGTTTCCACATTCTCACCAGAAGAGACTGCTCTTGAATACTCTCTTCAAAACAAAATCTGTGTATTGGGAGTTTATTGGTATTTTTATTTCCCACCTGGCTGCAAAATATTATTTAATATTTAAAATGTGGTACAGCTATTAAAACATATCCATCCAAATGTGTATGCACTATTTTTGGTTTTGTTTTTTTTCTCTCTGTAACATGTGCATTTACAAATAAATCCAAAGCTTTTCTTGACACCTTTAATCACAAACAGTTTAAAATATTTATTATACATTTATTCTGTGTCAGACACCATGCTATGTGTTAGGAATACAATGGTGGAGAGACACAGTTTGTCTTTAATAAGGCTGAACCCTACAAAGAGTTAACAGCTGCATAGGTAGCCTACGCTCTGTCAAGCATTCACCCTTTTTTGTTTTACAATGAACACAATTTGTTCCAACTGTCACTTGTAAAAAACGTTTTCAAAGGAACATGTGTGGTTTCTTGATTACTCACTTATGTTCAATTTCCTCTCAGCTTCACTTAGGGGTTTTATGAGTCGGCTCCGACTCGACAGCACTTGGCTTGGCTTTTGGATGGCATGTGGGACTGAGAGCCACAATAAAAGAGGGAAGGGGAAAAGTCAACATACCTAAGACTACTACAAAAATGTCAGATTAGCTAGACTGAGCTTTCACCTTGTTGACCTTGCTTTCTTTGGAGTTTTCCTGCAACACCATTGAAACTAGAACAAGATGACAGAACTCAGATCAGTAATCCCATTCTCAACAATTTAGGTAAAGTGGAATGGATATTTTACATTCTGAACTTGACCTGATGAATATATGCTTCATCGATAGGAAAATGTAACTGGAACTCGATGAGTGACAGAGAGCTGTCAGAAGGCACCGTCTTCACTCTACCAGATGTCTCCAAAGTCCCTCTTGATCCCATTTTATATCCCTGGCCTCATTGACTGTTGCTTCATATCAAGAGTGAATGTACGTTTGTAGAGAAAACAAGCAGCTTTCCTTTCATGACCTTCTCATAGCTTTTGGAAGCTTCAACAAAAGTTGCATTAGGGACTCGAAAGTTTAAAGTGTGACCCAACACACAGTCTCATATTCAGTTGCAGATTTCCTTTCATTATTGAAAAATAAGTAGCAATAAAGTATTATGATGAATTCCAACCTTTTCTCCTGTCTTGGTAGACTGAACTTGCTTCCTGCTCCACTTTAAAATTTAGCAGTGTCCTCTGTGTACTTCCATTCTTTTTTCACGATTTCTTTCAAACCATTTCCAGTGAAATAAATGTTCAGGTAATCATAAAATTATAGAAAACTATCATTAAAAGATCAGAGATGACATGTGATCAACTTATTCATATTATAAATAAATTAAGATCAAATTATGTATAATTTTACAAGTATTGTGACCTAAAAATAATAATCAAAGGAAACAGAAGTGTTGCTACAAGGAGAGTCTCCCAAGCAGAATGATATTCTGGAATGATCTGCAAGTCTCTTTAGGCAAGTAGCTAATAGGGTTTGCACTGTATCTCCAAGTCAAATCCAGGTTTTCTTTCCTTACTTTATAAAAGAATGTTGCCATAAAGGGAGAGAAAAAACAAACCCACTGCCATGAAGTCGGTTCGGACTCATAATGACCCTATAGGGCAGAGTAGAATTGCTTCACAGAGTTTCCAAGGAGCACCGAGCAGACTGGAACTGCCAACCTTTAGGTTAGCAGCCATAGCATTTAAACACTATACCATCACAGTTTCCACAAAGGGATAGTGAAGCTTTTTTTTAATTTTGTTTGTTTGTATTTTACATTGTGGAAGACACTGAGATGAGAAACATGTGATCATATGCTCTCTTTTCAATAAGATTATATGCTTAACTTTTAAAAGCAATATTAGCAAGGTAGTAGATTCAGATACATGAAACTATAAACATGCAGACATGAATCATGTATCTTTCATCAATTTCTCTGTAATTAGATATTCATAAAGTGAGATTAGCAAGTTCAGTGTTCATCTGTGTTGATGGATGAGAATTCAAGTGATTATTAAGTGATTCTTATCTGTGTATGTGTATAAGAACATATAATGCATTTGCTCATTGAACAATTTCACCTCACTCTGACAACAGAGTCCCCTACTTAAAGGGGGGAAAAAGGCTTAGCAATAGCTAAGGGAAAGAAGGAAAAGTAAAGGAATGACAGTTGTTTAAGGGTTTACTACTGGCCAGGCACTGAACCAGTGGCTTTACCCAGTAATCTTAATTAATTGTTACATGACTAGTACATGAATATATCTATTTTTATCTTACAGATGAAAAAAGTTGAGGCCTCAGGGAAGTTAAGTGACTCTTCCTGAGTCACAAGATGACAAGTGGTAGAATATGGATTCCCATCCAAGACCATCTGGTGACAAAGAATAAAAGCTAAAAGTAAAATAGCGCTTACCACTCACATCTGTTTTACATACGTCAACTGACGTTACCATTACAAAACCCAACGTGATAGACAAATGTAATTCCTATTTTATAGATGGGGAAACTGAAGCCAGGAGGAGTTGAAGTAACCAGCAGAAGGGCACACAGTTATTGTGACCCATTCGCAGTACCAGCCCAGGTGGTCTGACTCTACTCTGTAATCAGAATCAGTCACCTACCCAAAGTAGGTACCCTTCCCCTTCATTGTGGTCATCAATTATGAGACAAAAAAGGATCGATAATCACATATCTCTCTAAAATAGAGAACCAAGAGTTAAAGGAAAATGCTTCAATGACTTTATACAAGGCTACATGTATGTTCTACTGCCACTGAAAATAATCTTATATTACTGTCTAAAATGAGAAATAGTTGTAGAAGAAAGATAGTGAAGGACCATGGTCACATTTTGCATATCATTTTAGAAAAAAATAATCGGTGAAGTTACCATTTCTACAAAATTAATGACTGTCATTTAGCAAAATGCTGATGTTTATCTCCAACATTCCAGATAGGTTGTTTTTTTTCCTTGTCTTCTTTATTATTCGTTGAGAGTTCTCCTTTGTTTCTACATTTGGCAAGTGAAAATACTGAGTAAGGTTTACAATAAATTGCAGTTGTTTAAGTACATGTTAATTATAGTGTATAGTATATAGTATATGTTAATTGTAATATATAGCATATACTGTATAATAATAGGCAAGCTTCTGTAACAGAGACCAAAAACAACAGTGGCATGAAGAAACAAGACATTTATTTCTTTTCCATAAAAGAAATTTGGAGGAAAGCAGTCCTCTGCCATGTCTTGTCACTGGGGACCCAGAATCTTTTTACATTTCTGCTTTAAGATGTCCATTTGGGGTTTAATTCATGACTTCTGTGTTGCAGAAATAAGGTAGGAAAAGTAGAAGGCTTACTCTTTCCAGCTGGGTCAAGTCTCTAAGAAGCTTCCTCTGGAAGTTGCAAGCAACATTTTCACTCATATGTTATTGACTAGAAATTAGTCACATGGCAGCACTTAGCTGCAAAGCAAGTTGGGAAATGATCTTTTATCTGAGAGCATGTGAAGGTTCAAAATTTCCAAATTTTCCGTTGGTGAAATAAACAAATATATCCTATATCTACAGTATTAGTCCACATCTAATCTAAACTTTATTAAAACATTAAATGCATAAATGGAGTGCATGTCATTATATTCTCTTTGAATTAAAAAGATACATTTTCTTATATGATGGAAAAGTAACAAAGTTAAATAATTAAACTACTGAATAGTTAATTACAAGTTAAAGTCAGTCTGGCTATAGAGACCAAACATCAATGAGGCTTTACTCTGCTCTCAAAACCTACAATTTGATGACGAGAGCAACAACCAACAAGGGTTCATCCTGCTGCTGTAAAAAACTACAGTTTGATAAAGAAGAGTTTTTATTTGACGTAGAGATTCATCATGTTGCATTGTGTAAAATAAATGTAAGAAGTTACAGAAGTGCAAAGAGGTTTAAAAAAAAAAACCTCTGTGAGTTAGGGGAAGAGGCTGAAAAAGCTTCATAGAGGAGATGACGTTAAATATGGTCTCTAAAGGCTGATTAGGATTTCAGTAGGTAAAAAGCAAGGAAAGAACTACCCAGAAGGAACAGGTTTCCAGAAACCTTGCCACACATCTATTTATGTTCAGCATACAACGATAGTATAATATTTGAAGATGTGGAATAAATATATGGCCAAAAATCCAAGGATCTAGATGAGGGGTTATTAAACTACAATCTGTCATCACCTACTTTTCTAAATAATACTTTACTGTACCATAGCTACATCCATTTATTTGTATATTGTCTACAGCTGTTTTCATATAACAGGGTTATATACTTGCAAAAGAGACAGCATGACTTGTAAAATGAAAAACATTTACTACTGACCCTTCATAGAAAAAAGTAATGTTGACCGTTGATCTAGATAAAAGACGTTTGCAAATGCAGATATTGTGATCTTATGGTTTCAAGAACAAACTAACACGTAGGATGCTAACCTTTTCAAAATTCTTGGATGCAGCTAAGCAAAGCAAAGAGGAGGATTAAAAGTAGATAAACACACCACAGTGAAGGGAGAAGCTTGTTATACGTGCCTGGTATCTCAAAAGAAACAGACACCATGGTAACCATTACTGTTGAGTCATTCAAAGTCATAGTACAGGTTAGAACTGCCCCCATAGCATTTTAAGACAGCACATCTTTATGGCAGTGGACTGTCATATCTTTCTGAAACAGAGTGGTTGGTGGATTTGAACCACTAACCTTTGAATTAGCAGCCCAGTGCTTAACCACTGTATAACCAGGGCAGAAACCGTGGCAGTCTCTATAAAAGTGCCACATGTCCTAGATTTTACTTTTCTCTTTTTTATGTATCAGAGGATTTGCATATGAAGACATTAAAAATCATCAAAATGACAGACACTAAGATTATCTCTTTGCCAGAGAAGCTGGAAAACAGGAACAAAAACAGAGAGAAAGGAAAGTGAATGGCAAAATAGTGTTTCCATTTAAGGCTTTTGTTTTCTTCTTCTTCTTTAAAGTTTCTGATTTACGTTTACAAACCTTTTTTCTGGATCAGTCTGTCCTATAGAACCACTCCAAGGAGTACCTGGTGTATTCGAACTGTCACCATTTTGGTCGGCAGCCGTAGCACTTAATCACTACATTACTAGAGTTTCCACTGGGAGGAAAAGAATGATAAACAGTATCTCCGAACTAAGAAAAGCATCTGCAAAGCATCTGCATGGATGCAAAGCACTGTAGCAACAACTTAAGTAGGCACCCTTTTGCTTATGGAGTGCCGATGGAACAGTTATTAAGAACTTGACAGCTTACCAAAAGGTTAGCAGTTCGAATCTGCCAGTCGTTCCTTGGAAACCCAATGAGGCAGTTCTACTCTGCTCTGTAGGGTCACTAAGAGTCAGAACTGACTCCATATGATTTTTTTTTCTTAAATATTCTCAATACATCACTAACTCCTCTCCATGTTAGATGACCCAGGGATACTGAAAATGACTGCTTTTCTTTCTTTGTGAAACATTTATTGCAATCATTTCTCAATTACCTAAATCCTTGATCACTAGCACATTGGGAGAAGTTAACATAATGATGAGCAGTATGGAACAGCATGATAAACATTTTGGTTGAGAATCAGGATATTTACAACTACTGGTTTTTATAATTAGAAACACTATTGGGCAGATCTGTCTCTTAAGAGCATCGCTATGAGTCGAAGTTGATTTAACAGTAACAAGTTTGCTTTTAGGGGTTATAGCTGGAAACAATCTTAAAAGTCATCTTGTCTAATTTACCATTTTACTCCAGGAGAAACATAGTGTCAGACTGACAATGTGACCTTGATTTTAGTCCAGGCTGCTTCTGCTCTGGGATCATAGAACCTCTGTTTCACCTTGAACCCCGTCATTGCGATGATTAATTCTATGTGTCAATTTGAATAGGCTTTGGTGTCTGGTTTTTCGGTCAAGCACTATTCTAGATGCTGTTATGAACTTGTTACATGTGATCAAAGTCGTGGGTCACAAGTAGAACACATTATCCTCCGCTAGGGAGGGGACATAGCTCTCATCCAAAAACTTGATGACCTTAAGAGTTAAAAGGGAGTTTCCCCAGCGTGTAGCCTGATTTCAGATTATAAATAGACATCTTGCCAAGTATTCTTTATTTTTCCTGTCACCTGACCTACAGAGTTTGAGACCTAACACTGTTATAATCTTCAGCCTGTTCCTTAGTCTACAGATTTTGGACTTATCAGCTTCCTACATTCACATGAGCCAATTCTTTAAAATTAATCAATCTCTCTTTCTCTTGAGGTACTATTATATATTTATAACACACATACACGCAGTATATGTGAATACACGTGCGTGTCTCTAGACGACCCAAAGAGTTAGGCACAAGGCTACTAACTGATGAGTTATCAGTTTGAATACACTCAACAGAACCAAGCTGGAAAGCCAAACTCGTTGCCATCAAACGAGTTCTAACTCAGAACAGCCCTGTAGAGCAGTTTCCAAGGAGCTCCTGGTGCATTCAAACTGCTGAACTTTTGGTTAGCAGCTGTCACTCCTGGCCACTGTGCCACCATGGTTTCCAAAGCAACTTCAGAAGAAAGGTCTGACCATCTGTTTATAACAGGTCACAGCCCCGTGAACTACGGAGTGCTGCACTACTCTGCACGCAGGCTTGTCGTGAGTAGGAGCCTGCTTCATGGCAGCTGAATAGAGACAATGGTTCTGTTTTCCTAGAAAACCGCGACCGATTCATAATGCAAAACTCAACGAATCAAATAATCCAAGAAGTCTTTGCATGTTACAGGTTGCTAATCCCCCCAATTTTTTTTTCTTAAACTAGTAAAGTTTAAGAAAATTCTTTTTTATTTTTAGCTTCAGAGTTTAACACGTAATCTTTTGAATCTGGACTTCTTTACCTCTTGAATAAAGTGTTGTTTTTAGGTTCCCTGGGGTCCATTTGGAAACCTTGGTGGCATTGTGGTGAAGAGCTACAGCTGCTAACGAAAAGGTAGGCAATTTGAATCTACCAGGCAGTCCTTGGAAACCCTATGAGGCAGTTCTACTCTGTGCTATAGGGTCTCAATGAATTGAGATTGACCTGATGGAAATGGGTTTAGTTTTTGAGGGTTTTTTTTGAGGGGCTGGGCAGTCCATTCAGAAGTGACCACATGCTACAGAATAAAACAGTCCCATAGGGTTTTCTTGGCTGTTATCTTTATAGAAACAGAAATTTGTCAGGTTCCAACAGCCAGCCTTTAAATTAGCTGCCAAGCACTCCAACATTTGCAACACTAGGGCTCAGTTTGATAAGCTGAATTTCCCCACTATACTGTAGAAAACATTGAATCCTACTGGTTTTTCTAACAAGGCCACTTAGAGGTACTGTCTGGGCTTCACGTTTCCCCAGAAACTGGATATGAAGAAGCAGTTCCTCAACGCATTCTCCACACGATTATTCTCTGTCTCTTCCAGCCAGTCAGTCAGACTGGGAGCTGCTGTAGCACTCCCTCTGGAGCCTCATAGTGCTTACAAACAAAGGCGTGGTTGCCAACCACGGTAAAACTGGAGAAAACAATGGATTAGCAGGTGGGTGCTGGGGAAAGTAAAGCTTTGGAGATAGGCCTAATCCATTGCTTTTGAGTAGATTCTGACTCCTGGCGCCCCTTATAAGGCAGAGTAGAACTGTCCCCAAGGGTTACCGAGGCCGACAATCTTTAAGGAAACAGACTGCTGTATCTTTCTCCTGACAAGTGGCTAGTAGGTTCCAACCATCACCCTTTGTGTTACAAGCAAACTCGTAACCACTGCAACATGAGGCCTCCTAGAAACAGGCCTATCTGTGTTCACATCTGAAAGCTTTCATTTGTTAGAGCTGTGATCTTGTTTTGGACACCCTGGTGGCATAGTGGTTAAGAGCCACGGCTGCTAACCAAAAAGTCAGCAGTTCAAATCCACCAGGCACTCTTTGGAAACATCATGGGGGCGATTCTGCTCTGTCTGTGTGGTCACTAGGAGACAGAATTGACTCAGTGGCACTGGTTTGCTGTTGTTGTTGCTGTTTCTGGTGATCTTATCTCAGATGAATTGCTCGACAGTCTTCCAGCCTCAACTTCCTCACTGAGAAAATACCACCAACAACACTCATGTCCAAATATCATTTTGAGAATTTTTAAGCAACTGTAGAAAAACACTATGCTTAGCACATAATAAATGCTGGAGAGATAGTAGTCAGATGTGTGTATTTTTTTCTTTTATCGTCTTTGTTTTCATTTCTCTTTCATCTCTTTTGCACAAATGGTTAAGTGTTCTACCACTAACCAAAGGAAACCCTGGTGATGCAGTGGTTAAGTGCTACATCTGCTAACCATGAGGTTGGCAGTCAAATCCACCAGGCACTCCTTGCAAACTCTATGCAGCAGTTCTACTCTATAGGGTCACTATGAGTCAGAATCGATTTGACGGCAATGGGTTTGGTTTTTGGGTACTAATCAAAAGGTGCACAGTTCACACACACTCAGGGGGTTCCCGGGAAGACAGTCCTGAAGATCGGCTTCCAAAAAGGCAATGTCCCCAAAGTCCTGCTCTGCCATGCAATTGCCATCCATGAGCCAGAACTGATTCCATGGAAAGTAACAATATATCACTTTAAACAGTGTTTTCACCAATCAGGTACAACTCAGTTTTTTATTTTTTTATTTATAGACTGGGAAAAGTTATCATGTTTATAAACCACTTGGTTATATGGTTTGCTCTTACTCTGACTCCATCTAGATCCCTGGTGACGCAGCAGCTGGGTGCTCAGCTGCTCACCAAAAGTTCAGCAGTTCGAATCTAATTGCTGCTCCTTGGAAACACTATGTGACATTTCTACTCTGTCCTATAAGGTAGCTATAAGTCAGAACCAACTCAATAACAACGGGTTTGGTTTTCGACTATATCCCCATTTGTGTGTGGCTTTAAAGGTAGTTATTTTGACTGAAGGAATCAATTCTCTCTCTCTCTGTCTCCCCACACGCACTAACTTGATTTGTTTTTGAACAATCTTATTTGATTCATCATCTGAATTGTAAAAATTGACCAGATTTTTCAAAATGCAGACATAGCTCTAAGAATGGCATTTGGCACTGTGGATTATCTGAAAAAAAAAAAGAAAGAAAGAAAGAAAGAAAGATTCTTCTGTCTACATTCAGTATGTCTATAGCCCTTCCCTCACCCCCAACATTTGGCATGTGCCTCGGGAACACACAATCATTTCAGTATTGGCCCAAGTACAACACAGAGTAATTAGCGAAGTAAATCTCTTGTCTCCAACTCATTGCATGTAGTAAGAGCCAAATGGAATTTTTGTTGTAATTACCCAGTGTTTGGGGATTATTCACACGACTGCTTATTGTGACTCTGACTATTTGCTTGTTTGTCTCTCTGTCTGTCTCTGCTTCTCTTCATTTATCCACCTAATGACAATACCAATTGCTTGTAGAATAAATTCCAGGTCTTTTATCATTCTTCTAGCTTTTTGTCTAATTATCTTTCTGTTTCCCCTTCTTCTGTTATCTGAACATTTCTAAATTTTTCTATCTTTTGGTTTTGTTGCTCTTCTTCAAATACCCTCCAAGTAGCTGATCTGTTTCTTTTAGACATAAAAAGACTTACTGCTAGAGAAATCCTGCAGCTGGCCCAAGGTCACGTAGAGAGTTAGTCATATCAGCAATGCCCCATCTGTAGCTACTCTAGCCTCTCTGATCTAGAATTGCTCCTCAACAAGGCTCTGTTGCTGTGGCCTCACACACTCCCAAATCCTCTACACATCAGTGTGACTTCCATGTTCTCACCAGCATCTCTCACTTCTTCCTTTCTTGATGTTTTCTCTAAGTTGTTTTATTTTCTAGAGATTGTGAAAACGTTCCCATTTCAGTAGCCCTCTAATAGAGGGATAAATAACCTTAGTGAGAATTGTTGGCAGTGCTAAACAGAAAATGCTGTAGTTGTCCGTAAAAAGGCTGAAAACGCAAGATGGATGGTGACTATGATGACATTTAGAATGCAGAAATAAAAACAAGCAAATAGGAAGACAAATACAACCAGGACCAAAGTTGTCTGCCCAGAAGGAGCCATCTGAAAAACATTGACTCTAAGTATATGAATGAAAATGCAGAGCAAACTGCTAGTGAATTTTCTCTGGATGTATGAATGCATGTGTGGGTGTATGTGCATGAATCTGTACATATGTGTGTGTAGATATGTGTGTGTGTTTACATATATAAAAAGCCCTTCTGCCATAGTGGAAATCTTGGTGGCATAGTGGTTAAGTACTACATCTACAAACCAAAAAGGTCAGCAGTTCAAATTCACCAGGTGCTCCTTGGAAACTCTATGGAGAAGGTCTACTCTGTCTGTAGGGTCACTATGAGTTAGACTTGACTTGAGGGCAGAGGGTTTGGTTTGGTTTAGCAGCACAGTGTTTAAGCATTCAGCTGCCCACCTAAGGATCAGCAAGTTGAACCCATCAGCCTCTCCTTGGCAGAAAGATGTGGCGGTCTTCTTCTGTAATGATGACCATATTGGGAATCCTACAGAGAAGTTCTGCTCTGTCTTAAAGTGTCACTATGAGACAGATTTGGCTCAACAACAATTAACTTCATTTCTGATTTTATATATATCCCTATGTATCTATACACACACGTATATCTACATATATATACACACCTGTATATATGCACACAGATTCATACACACATACACAGAAAAATACATTTACATATAGATGTCAGTGAAAAATCAATTCTCAGGAATATCTAAAGTGCTTGAAAAATCACGTCCACGTACAAAGTCTTATAGGGTCACTATGTGACTCAGAATCGACTCTATGGCAGTGACTTGGTGTTTTTTTTTTTTTTTTTTTTTTTTTTTAGTTTTATTAGACCAGTTTGAAAAAGACACGCAACAAAAAACTAATTTCCAAAAATCATCATAAGGAATGGTTATGGAATCCTTGGATTTCTGTATAACCCTCTTTGTATTTTATTTTGTTTAACTTGGCAGCAAGAGAGGACAAGAATCGACATCTATTAGAACAAGAGAGTGTGTGAAATATTCCATGTTTAGAAACTAATACTTACGAGTAGTGATATGACTATTGTTCAAAAGAAACACAGATTGAATGTCATGAAAATGACATTAATGCACTAAAAATGCTGTTGCTGGAGTGATGAAGAATATTCCCAGGCTGGTATTTGAAGTACGGCCTATACAGGTCACCCTGAAACTAGATATATCAACAAATTAAAAAGTCTGTTATAGATAATAAATGCTTTAAGGCAAAGATGACATTTTAAAGTACTTATATACTAATGATAACTGTTTGGGTTTAACTGTTTAATGCCTATAATTTATAGATTATAGGACACTTTTCTGTGAAATTAAATGATTTCCATCAACTAGGACTGTCATTTGTTAAAAACCAGTGGACTTCTCTCATACCCGTACCAGTTTACTTGGTTTATGACCCATTAAAATAATGTGTGTATCGCAAATTATAGGCTGCCATCCAACTGCTTTCATTACTTATGAGATACCGTTGGCCTCCGCTTTAAAGTGGCAGCAATTTGAAATGTGCTGGGTTTTTTCAGCACAGAGTTTTCTTGAAAGCCTATGAGCTTCTTATTTCTAGCAAATTAGTAAAATCAGGCCAATCCCTAACTTGCCTTCCACTATGCCAGTTCAAGTCAGCTAGGAAACTGTGTGATTCAGTTCACAGCTGGGAAAGCAGGAAAATTTGAAAGAACTGTGAGGCTGGAAGACAAAGTCAGAAAGATATTTATCCAATAAAAGATTCTGAGGTATAAACAGGACCTCTTGTTTTGTGTATACAATCTGTCTTTCTCAGCTAGACTGTAAACTCCTTAAGGCTAACAAAAATATCCTATTCCATTTTTTCTGTTTTTGTCTTCTTTTATTTATGCCCCCAAATAGCATACAGGAGACATTCAAGAAAGAGGTAAAAGAGGAAAGAGAGAGAGATAAATATAAAAATATGTAAAGTAACCTCTGAAGATAGACTTCCTATATTTTAATAGATGAGAAGGAGTTTTGTGATTATTTTTCAAATGTATTTCTTCTAAATAGTTTATAAAACACATTTTAGAAAAAATGTTTCCTGATAGAGTTTGCAACTGACAATTTAATGAATGAGTTCTTTACAAAGTGGGCTACCTTCGGCTGAGAGGCAAGCCAGTGAGTATTGTTTTAAGAAAGGATGCATTTTCTACACAAGTAATTCATCTTTCTTCCTTTCCCATTTCAGCTGAAAAAAAAAAATTCCTTGATTTCAAAATCCCACGTTTCCGACTCAGGCACAATGTTCGCCCAACAAATGTGGGCAAACGGTGCTGTTCTATTAAGAACGTGCTCAAAAAGGGGTGCTGAAGTTCCCGTATCTCTTCCAGACAGACTGTGATTAGAATTAGCCAGGGTTTTACTTAATCTTTCAGGAGTTCCTGTGTACAGCCTTCATAGCTCTAGTATAATTAACATCGCATCACTCCCATTAGTGTTTTTAAGCTCTTAAATTGTGCCATAACGGTCACAGCCACAGTTTCCACTAAAGGGCAATTGCTATTTATTATGCTCATAAAGTAGACACTTTACCACAAGAAAATATATATATATATGTATATGTAGTCGGGTTCCATTTAGAAAGCATGAAGAGCCAGTACCGTTAGTTATGGCACCCTTGGGCTGAAAGGGCTGTCTCAAATTGATCCTATTCTTACTCCTTCAGTAGGCAATGGGGAAATCTAAAACCAGATGACAAATCATGATTTTTCTTTTCTTTCTTTCTTTCTTTCTTTCTTTTTTTTTTTTAAGCAAAGCCTTGATTAGCAGAGTTTCGTTATAGACACACAAAATGTCAGTGTTTAAAAAAAAAAAAACTACAAGATGATTGACATCAGTCCTCTAATTTTATAGATAAGAGAACTGAGACAGGAGAAGGGTAACTGACAACCTCCAGGTCACAAAAACATCAGTGGAGCCAGGGAGAAAAGTCAGATTCCAAGATTTGCAATTTTCACGGGCGTTTCACTGCAGCCCATTGACTTCATTTACCGTTAGATTTTCTTTTCCTGTCTTCTTAGGAAATTAATGACATTTTTTGAACATATGTAGCTTCATTGAGTAGCAAGGTTTATTGAGACTACCTGGTTTCCAAGTCTGTCGTGTTATTGAGGTATTAAAAATTATTTGTTACACATGTTTGCTGATGATACATGATTTTGTCACTGTTGTGTTTCATTTTGGTTTTCAAGATTCTCTTCTCCGGAGGCCACAGAATTACCCTCAATGCTTTTGGTCCTTTTATTCAAAAGAGAAGAGCTCAAGATCATTTCAGTTTTTTTTTCTGTGAACTATATGTTCATTTGGTTTCTTCCTCTAGCTATAGGTTAATTTTCTTTCCCAATCCAGAGTGGAAGATATATTTTATTCAGTTGAATTGTTGGAACTCCACACAAACCATTTATAGGAGTAAACAATTATCTCTGAAATGAGAACAATTTAGTGCTCTTGCATGATTAATGTCCTACATAAATTCTTTATGACATTGAATTGGCAGATGATGTTATGAATGGATAATATGAAGTTAACAAAATGTGCCACCTTTTGATTAGTTTCTGAGGAGACAGGCCTTGCAATCAGTGATTTTGCAATGGTTATGGGCCTATAAAGCAAATATATTTGTTCCTTGTAAATCAAAATTTAGAAGCCATGATGATATATGTCCTTAGACCAATTGGCCGAAAATGCCTGGGAGAGGATATTGTTTTCTAATTTTTTCTTCTTGATAAATTTCAGCTGCAGGGATGTATGGAACTGGATTTTTCTCTTTTCATGTCATCAGGATGTTGGAAAGCCTAATAGTAAAATTTATAAATTTCCCTCTTGTTACTTTACATACTGTGGGAAAAAAATGCAACATTTTGTGTAATCCTAACAGAAGTCAGATTGATATAAAAATACAGAGACTTAAAAAAGTTTAAGTACCTATTTTCTTAATTAGACCAGAGAATAAATTATAGAATCAACCATAAAAAAAAACAAAACAAGTGAACAACAGCAAAAAAATCAGAGATGCGAAAGATTCTTAGAGATCATTTTACTCGGTATTTATTTGTAGATAAGCCAACTACAGTTGAAAAAGAATAACATTCTATAAACCAAGAAACCAAACCCTTCGCTGTCCTTTGGGTTCCAACTCACAACAGCCCTGCAGGATAGAGTAGGAGTGTTTGGTGGATTTGAACTACTAACCTTTTAATTAGTAGCCATAGTACTTAACTACTACACCACCACTGTTTTTCTTAAGGTGTTATTGTTTACTGAAAACCCTGGTGGTTTAGTGTTTAAGGGCTATGCTGATAACCAAGAGGTCAGCAGTCCAAATCCACCAGGGGCAGTTCTACTCTGTCCTATAAGATCTCTACAAGTAGGAGTTGACTGAGTAGCAACTGGTTTGTTTTTTCTTTATTTTCACAGTTCATTAGTAGTTATATTAAGAGTAATGTCTGGCAGCATTTAAGTCTATTTTGCATCACAGAGTTCCTAGTACATCTTGTCGACTCAAACCAGGTCCTCTGCACATTACTGATTAATTCATTCATTAAGTTAATACAACCTTTTTCAATGCCTGCTGTGTGTTCCAGGCACTGTTCTAGGCATGGGGAGAAAAGGAGTAAATAAATGAGATGAAATGCTGTTCTTCTGGCATTCACATCTGCAGGGTGAAGGGAGAGATTTTATTAAACCTTAAAAAAGCAAAACATAAAGCATACCACATGATAAATTGTAGGTAGAAAATAGAAAGGGGGCTAGGGAGATAGGAAAATGAAATGACCAGGAAGAAATCTACAAAAGCCTGCATCAAAGATTGTGACAGATAGAGAGCAAGGCACACAGCTACACTGGAAGGTAAGATTTTCACAGAACTGGCCAGTGCTCAAGTCCTCAGTGAGGCAGGAGCATGCCTTTGAGGCTTTGGAAATACAGTATTTAGCCGGAAGTCAGGAGGAGGAGAAAAGCTAGAGATAAAATGAGGGAGTGGGCAGTCGAACTTTAAATTCTTGTACCCGACTGAAAGGGTCTTAGTGTTTGTTTTGAAAGAGATACATGATTATTTACTCATTCTCAATTCATTCAACAAATACTTACTGGCTTCATAGTAGATGCTAGGTACTTAACTCCAGTCCCTGGAAATACATTACTAAACTTAAGTCTGGCTTTTTACTTCGAGAATATTGGCATGCCATTGGAAAGTTTTGAGCAGAGGAGTGACTCCTCTGCTATTAGGTGCCCTCAAGTGGCTTCTGACTCACCGAAACCCCACGTAAAATGGAACAAATACTGCCTGGTCCTGCGTCGTTCTCTCCGTCCTTGCTGTGTCTGATGCCATTGTTACAACGACTGTGTCATTCCATCTCATCAGGAATCTTTCTCTTTTTCAATGACCCTCTACTTGGCCAAATGTGATAGCCTTCTTTAGGACTGATGCCTCCTGAGCATATGTCCAGAGTAGGGAGATTAAGTCTCACCATCTTCATTTCTAGGGAGCATTCTGGTTGTATTTCTTCTAAGATAGATTTGTTCTTTTAGCAGCCCATGGTATAGTCAATATTCTTCAACAGCACTATAATTCAGAGGTATCAATTCTTCTCCTATCTACCTTATTTATTGTCCATCTTTCATGTGTATATGACATGACTGAAAAATACCATGGCTTAGGTCAGGCACATCTTAATCATTAAAGTGACATCTTTGGTTTTTTATTAATAAGGTTTTTTTGCAGCAGATTAGTCCAGATTGTTTGATTTCTTGACTGCTACTTCCATGGGCATTGATTGTGGATCCAAGTAAAATGAAATTTTTGATTTTAATCTTTCCTCCGTTTGTCTTAGGCTGTGTTCTCTAGAGCAGCAAAATCAGTAAGGTGTACAAACAAATGTAGAGAGAGATTTACATCAAGGAAACAGCTCACTCAACTATAGAGGTTGGAATGTCCCAAGTCCATGGATCAGGACAGAGGCATTTCCCAAATCATGTAGCTGCAGCAGGGGCTGGTGAACCTAAGACCACCAAGTGAGGGAGCAGACTCTTGCTTGCAGGCTGTGAAGACTTTCAGATCCTAAGATGGATGGGTAAGCTACTAGTTCAAGTCCTAAGAACCAGAAGTCAGACAAGTCAGATTTTGGCAGGAAAGTGATTACAACACTATACCACCACCAAAACATCAAGAATCACAGTGCAACCAAGGTGACACACCAAGTTAACCGTCAGACCATTTATTGTGAGATCGCTTATTGGGCCGGTTGTAAGGATTTTTATTTTATACTGAGGTGCAATCCATACTGAAGGCCATATTGGATTTCATCTTCATCACTAAGAGCTTCAGGTCCTGTTCTTTTTCTCCAGGCAAGATTGTATCACCTGCATATCACAGGTTGTTAGTGAGTTTCCCTCCATTCTGGATGTTGTGTTTTGCTAGCAGTCCAGTATCTTAGCTTATTTGCTTAGAATTCGGATTAGTGAGTCAGTGAGGTTTCCTGTAGTCTGGATGTTGTATTTTTCTAACAGTCTAGTTTCTCCACTTATTTGCTTAGAATTCAGATTAACTGTGGTGAAAGGATACAATCCTGAGGCATATCTTTTCTGATTTTACATATGCAGTATACCCTCGTCTTGTTCAAACAACTGCCTCTTAGACTATGTATAGACTTGGAATGAGGAACTCCTTGGTAACCTTGACAAGATTAGTATTTGTGGTGTAGGAGGGAGTGAAAGCCTGACTGGAGCAGGTTTAGAAGAAGATAGAAGTAAAGGAATTGCAGACAGCTCTTTTGAAAGGAAGCATGACATTACTCTAGTTTCACGTCAGGTTGAGTAAACAAAAGACTTCTCCCCAGCAAAGGCTAAAATAGCCAGTGCTCTTGCCTGCATCTGTGGTTGATTGAGAGACAGTGATGATGCGATCAACATATTAGCTTCCTAAATTTCTCTTTCTAAGAAAAGAATACCCAACCAGGTGTCATTTGCCAAGCTACCTACAAAGCTCACACTGAGAAAGAGTTGCAGGTGTGAGGTATCATTAAATAAAAATGAGATGCTTTTTTGTGTTTCCAAAATAAGTGTGAATTAAGATGGTAATGATATCTTATGAGATAATGTTCATTATTATTATCTCTAGCTAAAATTATGACGTTTTCTATAACTGAAGGCTGCCACTCAAACTCCCATTTATACTAATGGGGGAAAAAAAACGATCTTGATGTTCAAGGTATAAGCAGCCTTCTTGCTTACAGCTTTATTTTCTTTCAGTTAACTCAATTAATCCAAGCTGCCTGCTTCCAATTTTCCTTGACACCGTCTTGGCAGAAGGGGAAATTTACATAGCGTCCTGGTTGTAGGGTAGGGTGAGAGTTCTTACATCTGACAATTAAGTTTGTGAACTCATCCTAGAGAAAGTCTACATACCTCATTGCTGAATGTCACTACAGTCACCTTCAAAGTTCTACCCTTGGGAAGCTATGCACTGATGCCGCCACCTAGTCCACCCTTCAAAGCAACTTTGGAACTCTTTTTCTGGGATGGCCGTCAGAGCTGTCATTGCATTTACCTTGATGTCCTGAATGTCATCAGAATGTCTTTCTTCCAATATTTCCTTTATCTTCAGGTAAAGAAAAAAGTCATTGGCGGTTAGATCAGGTGAGTAGGGAAGGTGTTCTAATACAGATATTTGTTTATTGGCTAAAAACTCCCTCAAAGACAGTGCCGTGTCTGATGCGAGAGCCATGAGTTGGCAAAAAGTTCAGGTTGCTTTTATCTAACTTTTTCATGCAGCCTTTTCAGCACTTTCAAATAGCAAACGTGGTTAACTGTTTGTCCAGTTGGTACAAATTCATAATGAACAATCCCTCTGATATCGAAGCAGGCTAGCAACATCATTTTGACTCTTGATTTGGACTGATGGAAAGTTTTTGGCCATGGAGAACTGGCTGACTTCCACTGTGCACTTTGATGCTTTGTTTCAGGGTTGTATTAGTACATCCATGCTTCATCACCAGTGATAATACAGCCGAAAACATCATCTTGTATCTCCAAAAGGTCTTAGCAAACTTTGACTCTCCTTTGCTTTTGTTCATCAGTGAGCTCCTTCAGGACCTTTTTTGCAGACAGTTTTCTCATGCCAAAATTTTTCTGTTTCTCTGTTGACGTTTACTTGATCTGCTGTGCTTCTCACTGTCAACCAACAATTTTGACATACAATTCAATGAATTTTTGCATTTCTTTTTTTCAGTTCTGCTGGTTGCTGGCCTCCTTGACCTCTCTTAATCAGTGACACTTTCTCTCCGCTCAGAAAAGCTTTTAATCCATTTGTATATTGCCATTTGCTTTATGGCATTGTCCCCCTAAACTTGGACTAACATGTCCCTGATTTCACTGCCACGGCAAGTTAAACAAGAAACTTAGTGCTTGTTTGTTGCTCTAACTCAAACTCCAACGTTCTTGCAAAGGCACACACGGCACACACACACGCACACACAAATGCAATAACAATTATGAATGCTACTCAACAAGATACTGACACACTTCAACAGGAACACAGCTATGAGGCGCTGATATAACAAGGTTATGGAACCTTACTGAGTTGTTTGTACAGTGCTCCTAACATAAGCACAATGTGGCGAGTTTGCAAACATAACTGTCAGACCTATATCACCATATCTTCCAGATAGTCATATCATACTATCATACACTGATGACATACCTGGTCCATGGTCCCTCCTTTGGCCTATAGGGTCTTCTCACTTTGTTGTCTCCTTTAAGGATCCCAAATCAGAACCCTTCTGACCTGATTCCTCCCAATAGCTCCTACCCTGATTCCTTATTATCTAGATTTCTTCCACACTGCATCCAAGCCGCAGAGAATGAGGCCTAAGTTGAGGCTTTAGAGTTTGAAGACCTTCTTTCTATTATTAAGTACCTAGACAGCAACTTAGCCCAAATCTTGTTCCTCTGAATCTTTCTTGCTTCTCCATTTCAGACCAGCAAACTATTGTCTCCTTCCTGTGTGGTGGCAAGTTCATTAAGTTACATACGGTCTTCCCTGTTCTGTGATACACTATACGGTCAATTTGCTTAGAATGTGAAAATCTGAAAATTTGTTTTCCTATCAAGGATTTGCTCTTATACATGGAGGCTATCCTTAACGCAAGACTCACAAAGTGCTGTTTTAAAACATGAAGCTGAACTTGGACTTCTTTTCTTTAGCTCTGAATACCCTGTCCCAAGGAAATGGATGCAAAAACACTGAAGAGTGGAGAGCTTTGGGGAAATGACAATAACTGGGAATAGAATGCATAAAAGATCCTATTTCATAAATTATCATTCTTCTGCATAAATAAATGTAGAGGGCTGACTTATGGAGTTACTGTGTCTCATTCTTCATCTTCATCCTCCTTTGAAGCACTGCTTTCCCTCCCCTAGAGGTGCATCTCTACTGTCCTCACTTTATTTCCTACATGCAGTTAAGTTCATGAACTCATCCTAGAAAAGGTTCTACATGTCTCATTGCCTAATATCGCTATGGTCACCTTCAAACTACTCCCCTTGAGAAGCTATGCACTGATGCTGGCACCTAGTGCACTCTTCAAAGCCATTTTGGAACTCTTTTTCTGGAATGTCCATCAGTGTTGGTGTCATAGGAATTATGACAGTTAGGCTCGTGAACCCATCCTAGAGAAAAGTGCTTTGAAGGGTAGAATAGGCTCTGGCTTTACATAGCTTCCCAAGGACAGATCTTCAAAGGTGACCATAGTGATATTCAGCAACGAGATTAAATGGCACTGTTTTTAGAATAAACTGTTGCAGACTTAATTGGCAAACCGCGTTTACCTTCTGCCTTTTCTTCATGACAGAAGTGATAATTGTAGTTATACTGAAACAACAACAACAAAAAAAACTACTGCTGTCAAGTCAGTTCTGACTCATAGCAATCACATAGGGCAGAGTACAACTGCCTCATTACATTAAGGCAGAATAATTGCTAAAGTATAAAATTTTGCTTCCCAATAAAACTTATTTTTTGTGATAAATACAGTTATAAAATTTAGAAATGCTAGTGAATACAGAATAGTACACTTGTATTTTTTGGCCTAATCCTGGCAGAAGGTAGTAGGTACGTACTTAGAGGTTTTGCTAATTTAAAATGTTAGAAAAATGAGAAAAGAGTATATTGAGAAGGAATGAAATTTCACTCTAAAATGATAAGGATGAGATAGGACAATTAGTGAACTCATCCTAGAAAAAGCGCTACATAACTTCATTGCTGAATATCACTATGGTCACCTTCAATGTATTCCCCTTGGGAAGCTATGCACTGATGCCAGCACATAATCCACCCTTCAAAGCACTTTTTCTAAGATGAGTTCCTGTACTTAATTGTCATACCTCCTATGATGACAGCTCTGATGGACATTCCAGAATAACAGTTCCAACATTGCTTTGAAGGGTAGACTAGGTGCTGATACCAGTGCATAGCTTCCCAAGGCAAATACTTTGAAGGTGACTGTAGTGATATTCAGCTATGCAACACTTTTTCTGAGTTCTTGAACATAATTGTCAGAACTCGTGTGTTACTTGTACATTCATTAATTGAACTACAAGCATACATGTTGATCTTTTGGGAGTCCCAGAAATGATTAACACATTTGGGAGCTAAGCAAAAAGCTGAAGGTTCAAATCCAACCAGAGGAACCTCAGAAACAAAGACCTGGTAATCTACTTTAAAAAAAATCAGACATTTGAAACCTTGAAGAACACAGATCTACTCTGAAATACATGGTGTCTCCGTAAGTTAGAATCAACTTCAGGGCAGCTGGTTTTACTGATACATGAATTTTTTTAGAGAGAGCTTCAGACAACCCATTCTTCACTTTTTCTAGGAATCTGGGGATAAAAGACTAGGATCTAGTTTGAATGTATCTTATTGTAGGATCAGTGCATAGCTTTAGTTGTCACGTGTCTTTATATCAGAAACCCTGGTGGTGTCGTATTTAAGTGCTTTGGCTGCCAAACAAAAGTTTGATAGTTCGAATCTACCAGATGTTCTTTGGAAACTCTGTAGGGCAGTCCTACTCTGTCCTATAGAGTTGCTGTGAGTCAGAACTGACTTGATGGCAATGAGTTTTAGTTTGATCCTTATTATCTAGTTCAAACACAAACTAAGATCTTTAGGAAACCTAAATATTAAAGATACGATGGTTTCCCCGGTATATTTTCAGTGGAAGAAGGTATAAATGGTCAAGCGCCTGACTACTAGCAGAAAGGATGGTAGTTCTAATATACTCAGTGGCATCTCAGAAGACGGGCACAGAGGTGTGTTTCTGAAACGTCCCCCTCTATGGAGAAGCTCTACCTCACCCATACGGGGTCACCATGAATTAGAATCAACTCCTCAGCAACTAACACCAACAACTTTCTACATTACATTATTTTTAAATATGACCAAAAAACTTACATTATGAAAAGGGTAAAACATTTGCTTCATACTTTGCCTGCCCTCCTCAATGTTTCTTATATCATAAGCATGTACCTATTCTATCCTGTTCTATTATCTATGGATAATTCATCAGTGGTCCAAAAAGCAAAGGTTGTCTCAAGTATGTCAGGAAGTGAACTTTCAGTGCTGTTAGCTGGCAAAAATTAAAAAGAGTCCAACCATTTCCTGAATTTTCGAATCTTCAAATAGTTCATAGTCTATCATCACAATGAGTATGAATGCTACCATTCACGAAATGTATATTACTTCCTGGGGCTACATTGATTATTTTACCTCCAGTATGTTATTTCATTCTCTGGAGAATAACCACCTCCCCAAGCAGTTACTATCATATATTTATTCCCTAGGTGGAGAGACGAAGATCTAAGCAGACAAACACTTTGCCCAAGATTCTATATCTATTAATGATCTGAAAAGGAATTCAAGTCCTTCCGCTCTGATAGTACAGACATCTTTCCAAGTATAGAGTATTGTTTCCTACTAAGACGTGGCTTCAGTCAGCCTTACCTAACCTAGCTATGGCTTGTTCTACCTGAGTTGTCTAACGCTACTCCCGTCATACTTTCATCTAAGCCTTTTATCCTTTTCTGTTCTGCGCAACCAGCTTTTCTGCCTCCTTTCTGAATAAAACCAAACAACCACGCCCCATGCCACTGAGTGGATTCCTACTCTTAGCGACACTGTAGGGCACTGTAGAACTGCCCAGGGTTTCCAAGGCTTTACAGAAGCAGACTGCCACATCTTTCTCCCATGGAGCAGACCAGTGACCTTGCAGCTTGTAGCCAAGCACTGAACCCCTGGCCCACCAGGACTCCTTCAATCCTAAGTGTTGAGTTGTTTGTGTTTTGTTGAGAAGTTAAGTGACCACAAAGCACACCACGACCCCTCCAGTTTCGTCTCCTCGGCTGCGCTAGATAGACTGGTCCATTTCTCCGCATGCATTCTTTTGGATGATGCTCAAGCCAGCTGATCAGAACGGCTTGAGGAAGTAAAATAAGCAGTTTGTTTTCCACGTCGTTGTGACTGTGTGTGCCTGAAACTGTCTCTTGGCGCAATCAAAACACCAAGAGTTTAAGAATTGCCGTTATGCTTTTCTGAATCATGTATTAACTTTCTTCCCTCGATAGACAATTTTATCTTCTTTGTCAGTACAGACAGATGTTCCCTACCTCAAATTAGGCAACCTTTCTAGAAACTCAAAGTAATTTCTGAGACATGATTGACATGTGGAAAAGCGATGCATCTCTTTCATTAAAAAGATGCACCTGATAAGAAAGGAGGCCTCTTGACTACAATAACCTAAAGCCCCCAAAACATCTACATAGATGTCATGGATTGAATTGTGCTCCCACTCCCCAAAACATTTGTAGTAATTTAATAATTTGACTTGTCCAGTTTTCCCTGTGCTGTGTAATTGCCCTCCATTCTGTGATTTTCTTATGCTGTAAATCCTAATCTCTATCTGTTGGTTAACAGAGGAGATTATATTAGAGAGGAATTGAGGGGAACTTTAAAACCCCTCCTGAGATCACCTCCCCACTCTTATATAAATAAAATTTCCCTAGAGGGTGGCTTGCTCCAGCTTTTATCCTACAAGAAATAAAAGGCAAAGTCAGCAAGCAGAGAACTGGGAACCTCACACTATCGAGAGAGCGGCACCAGATGACTAATACAACTGATAATCCTGAGGAAGAAAGCAAACAAAAATTGTCCTTTCTAACCACGATGGGGCTCACAAAGTTGAGTCCCAGCGGCAACATGAGAACTCCACCAGAGGACCACAGTTGGTGGTCCGAAGGCCTGGCGATTCCCCTGGGAGCACGACCCCTAGACCTGATGCTGCCCCTAATCATAAATCATTCCTGAGGTCAATTCTTCAAAGGGGAATGGATTGGACTCTGGGACACAGAGTGACCATATCATTTGTACATTTTATAGTTCTATGCATCTATAGGATGTCATCCTACTGGCCTCTTATTAGAAGGGAGTGGAGCAGGTGGAGAGGAGATTGTTAAGAGGATATGACATGTATAGAACAGAAAGGAGGAGTGTGCTGTCACCAGGCAAAGAGAGCAGAAGGAGCTGCAGATAGGCTGGCATGCAGATTGAAACTGGATTGTACACTTTCACTCAATCATAATAATTTTTTTTTAATTAAAAAAAATTGTCCTCCTCCATCTCTATGAACATCATTTTAAGCTTTGACAATTATAGGATCTTTTTTTTTTTGGTTAGGTCCTTGGAATAAAGATAGAGTTGAAGCAATTTTTAAAAATGTAACATGTATTTGAGAAACTAAGACACTATTTTAGAGCAGTTCAGATATGAGTCGAAAGAAAATAATCCATCCTATTCATCTGAAAGATATCCAGCCACTTTCATCTTGTTTTATATTAAATCATGTTTTGAAGAAGTATTCAAAATCTCCTGAAAGAGGATTTCATCAGAGTAGAGTATTAAATAATGAATTGCCATGCTTTTAAATTTATGCACCTCTTTACATAAAGTTGTTTTTTTTCTTTAGAGACATAAATCTCTTTACCCAGCACAGACGCCACAAAATTTAGATATGGGTATAGAGAAATGCCAGCTTGCGGGGATGAGAGGATTAGAGGCCCAATGAGTGCCAGGCGGCACAGACTCCAAGGCACATTTAGCTTCATTTGCTGTTTCTTCTGAGATGATCACTTCCCAACTCACATTATAAGCGGTATCTGGAAGAATATGAACCTTTAAAAACAAGACTTTAGATGGATTCTTCTTTGTTCTTACTAATACTTTTGTTTTGAAGGCCTTTAAAAGATAATAAGGCTAGAAATAAATTGCTGTCCCAGCTTCACGTTAGTGTTTTACTTCATATTTAATAGAATCAAAAAGGAAGGATATTATTCAGGTATAAAAAACTCAAAATAAAATTCACTGCCATCTAGTCAGTTCTGACTCATAGCGACCCTAGAGGACAGAGTAGAATTGCTCCATAGAGCTTCCAGGGAGAGCCTGGCAGATTCAACTTTTTGATTAGCAGATGTAGCACTTAACCACTACACTACCAGGGTTTCCATATTCAGGTATGGGCAGAATTAAACCAAAGTAGCTAAAAGGGAAAGACAAAAATATACATGTACACACCATGTTCATAGCTAAACATACATGTATAAACCCCCAAACCCACTGCCATTGAGTTGATTCCAATTTATAGCAACCCTATAGGACAGAGTAGAACTGCCCCATAGAGTTTCCAAGGAGCACCTGGCAGATTTGAACTGCTGACTTTTTGGTTAACAGATGTAGCACTTAACCACTAAACCACCAGGGTTTCTAGTATATATGTAGAGAAAAGAAAAAAATAAAGCAGCTGTTTGAACTGTGTACAAGCTCAAAGAATGATATTCTATGTATACTCCTTTCTTTGCTTTTCCAGATAGGCAATTCCAACAGTGCCCACAATTATACCTTAGACCTTTTTATACCAAGAAATTTCCCTTCAAGTTTTCCATTCACACTGATTTTTCCTTTTCTGATTTCACACCACCTATCACCTGTACTACTCATGAAGCACATTAATTAAATGCAACTTCAAAGCAGGTATCCGTTATTGCCACATGCCATTGTTTAATTGTTATCTTCTGAGGTAGCACATGTGTAAAACCTATCTCCCCATAGTACTATCAGCATCTTAGTGTGAAAAGCAATCTTTTGCCTTTTAATGTCCGTAATACACGGGGAGGGTGCCAGGTGCTATTAATAATAACAACACACTTTGTACCACCCATGGAGAGGAAGCCACAAACTTCAAGACTAAATAAACCAAGTAGCAGTCTCAAAGAATTTTCCCACACCAAATTATTTCAATTTTGGTAGAGTGAGTTGTATTCTCTGTCCCAGATAAGTCATAAGGTATAAAAATTTAAACACTTAAATCTTTGAAATAACCTAAATTCACCTGAGTTTTTTTCCCCTTTTGTTCCAAGAATCTGAGGTGAAAGAATTCTATTAGAAATAGTCTATGAAAATGTCTAAATATAAAGACAGACCAGTAGGTCAGACAGTAACAGGATTTGCTTATGCTCATCCTTCTTTATTGAGGCTTTTCTACTTTCATATGTCGGAAAGCTTACAGCATTAAAATTTCACCAACAAAAATTTCCTGACGGAGTTTCAGTAATCAGGTCAGTGATCCAGAAAACGGTAAAAGAAGAGAGCTTCACGGGGAGAGACACATTTGGTGTAAGGCATTCAAGCAAATGCCCAGCTGTAATGAAAAGCATCATGAAAAATTGAACCTACCTGAGGAGATCTGTACTCAGGGTTGAGATCCTGCTGGGGAACAGCTCACCTTGTGTTTCAGCCAAGATTTTTAGTATAGACATTTCTCTGTTAAGTTGCACTCTAAGAATACTGCTTAAGCTTGAATGGTGCTTCTTTCTCTAAAAACTCCGTGTCAGTAACACAGAATTAAGCATGCATTTGGAACTAAGAAAAGGGTTTGTGGAAGAACCGGGGCTCATTGGAGATTGTAAAGACCTTGACGAAGGAGGAAAAGGCTGAGTGAAATGGCTTCTGGATGTGGTGACTCTGGGAGATGACAAGAGGGCTTAGTCACCAGAGCCAAGTTGTGTGTTGATAAGGTGCGGAGAATGTATTTGACAGGGAGGGTGAAGCTGGACTGAGGTACAGGAGTTTGGGTTTAACGCCATAGGTAGAAAGGAGTCATTTTGCTTTTCAACGCCTAGACATCCTAGTGGTGTAGTGGTTAAGTGCTGTGTCTGCTAATCAAAACTTCAGCCGATCAAATCCGTCAGGCGCTCTTTGGAACCTCTATGGGGGCAGTTCTACTGCGTCTTATAAGGTCACTACAAGTCAGAATCGACTCAACGGCAGTGGGTTTTTGGCAGTGGGAGCTGTGATATGAGGAGCTCTGGTAGCACAGTGGTTAAAGCACTCAGTTGCTAACTGAGAGGCCAGTGTTTTGAACCCACCCTAGCTGCTCAGTGGGAGACAGATGTGACAGTCTGTTTCTGTGAAGATTAAAGAAAGAAAAAAGTTACTGTTAAGTTCAAATCCATTGCACGGTGAACCTCTCTGCAGGACAGAGTAGAAATGCCCCACAGAGTTTCCAAGGACCTGCTGGTAGACTTGAACTGCTGACTTTTTGGTTAGCAGCCTGAGCTCTTAGTCACTGCATCACCAGGTCTCACCTTTGGAAATCCCATGGGGGCACTTGCAGTCTGTCTCATAAGGTCACTGTGAGTCAGAATTCACTCAGTGGCAGTGGATTTGGTTTCACTTAGTAGCGGTGTAGAGTCCCTGGAGGGTGCAAACAGTTCAGCACTTAACTACTAACCCTTAGGTCGGCAGTTGAACCCACCCAAGGGTGCAAGGGAAGAAAGGCCTGGCGATCTGCTCTGAAAGATTATTACCATGGAAACCAAAAGATCATAGGCTTGCAAACTGCACAGGTGAGTTTTCAAGGCTTAGTCAGAACTGATTTCACAGCCACTTTTTCTATTTTATTTGTTTGTTTGTTTTTCTTTTAGCAATGGTATGATTTAAATGAATTAATCAACTTATGCTTTAGCACTTTGTCCATTTACAGATATTAAACTGTTCTTAAAAAATATATATTAAACTATTTCCATTACAGACCTTCTAAGACACACAGATAAACAAAATCAAGAAAATTAAAAATCCCATAAACTTATACTTCTAATTCTTTAGAATATGTGATTCAAATGCAAAATCTCTTTCCAGAAAAGGTTAAACATTCAGTTGGGGGCTCAGAGAAAGCCTCTCCAGTAAACACTAGCCTCCTGTCACCCTGTTCCTTATTCTGTTTGAATTTTTAAATACTCGCACAGGAAGATCATGGAATCTACCATAATGTACAGAATAGAAGCAAAGTTCCATGTGCTTTCTATGTTCATTTAATAACTATATATTAAATGCCAATCTGATTCCTGGAACCGGGCTTGATGTCAGTCTTAAGATCTGTTCCTTCAGAAAAGACTTACTGAGCAACTACCCATTATTTGTTAAGCCAGACAAATAAGATATTTCTTCAAAGAGATCACAACCTGAAACTCTTTACGTTTAATTTTCCATGTAGGAACTTTGTTAAATGTGTGTGAGTATTTAATACAAAGCCAAGCCAGGCTTTATCTCTCTCAAAGTAGATGAACCAACAGTCCCAGTCTTCTGATTCCTGATTTTATTTCCTGCACCAATTTTAGCATCTACCTAAAACAAACCCTCTGTTGAAATTGTAATGGTAGTTCACTCAGTCATTTCGCTCATCTGTGACAAGTCCCTTTCGACCCTGGGAGCCCAGAGTCAGAGGCAAGTCAGAGTCTGGCTGAGGCATGCTCACAGCCTGCAGATGGTAGAGAGAGAAAGGAGTGACTAAGTGAGCTGTGTGGAGCTTAGAGAGAGTGTAGAGTGTGTAGAAGAGGTCCTGCTTCCTGTTGCTGTTGGTTGTCATTGAGTTAATTCCAATTCATGGTAACTTCACGTGTTGCCTGCCTGGAAGAAGTGACTTCAGACTTCAGCATGAGTAGGAGTTGTTGTTGTTTGGTGCCGTGCAGTTGTTTCCAACTCATAGCATCCTATGTGCAACAGAACAAAACACTACCCAGTCTCGAACCATGCCCACAATTGTTGTTATGCAAATTTTTAATTTTTTTATTGATTACAATAAATGAATAAGATTTCTAACATCTATCAATTCACTCATCTATGATAAACCCTCAGCCCCCACCCACCCGTGTAGTCAAGACATTTTCTTCTATGGATAATTCTCTTAAATCTTTATAACAGGGGTCGACGGCACTTGGCTTTGGTGGCATACAAAATTTGTCCTTTTGACAGTGATTGATTTCACTCAGCATGATCTCTTCCAAATGAGACCATGTTACGAGATGTCTTCTAAAATAATCTCTTTCTTTTAATCATAGCATATTGTTCCATTGAGTATATGTACCATAGTTTGTTCATCCATTTATCTGTTGATGAACATCGGGGTTGATTCCAACTTTTTGCTGTTGTGGACTGTGCTGCAACAAACATTCATGTACATGTGTCTGTTCATGTAACAACCTTTGTTTCTGAAGGATAAATTCTGGGCAGTGGGATTACAGGATCAAATGGTATATCTATCTCCAGCTTTATAAGGAAGTGACAGACTGTTTTCCAAAGAGGTTGTACTATTTTTGCAATCCCACCAGCAGTGTGGGAGAGTTCCAATCCCTCCACAGCCTCTCCAGCATTTGTTGTTTTGTGTTTTGGGGATCATAGTCAACCTTGTTGGGGTGAGATGATATCTCATTGTAGTTTTGATTTGAATTTCTTTAATAGCTAATGATCGTGAGCAA
Source organism: Heterohyrax brucei (assembly GCA_028571685.1). Taxonomy (NCBI): domain Eukaryota; kingdom Metazoa; phylum Chordata; class Mammalia; order Hyracoidea; family Procaviidae; genus Heterohyrax; species Heterohyrax brucei. The sequence goes on from CM053148.1 coordinate 98,577,280, forward strand.
TATCACACGTGTCATTCAACTGCCAGGATACCCTCTTTAGAGAAACATCTGTCCGTCTCCTATGCCCATTGCTTAATTGGATTATTCATCCTTTTCTTGTTGATATTTTGTAATACTGTATAGATTATGGAGATCAGATGTCAGTCTGACATAGAGTTGCCAAATATTTTTTCCCATTCTGTAGGTGGTCTTTTAATTTTTTTGATGAAGTCTTTGGATGAGCAGAAGTGATTGATTCTTAGTAATTCCCGTTTATCTATGTTCTCTTCTGATGAATGTGCTTTGATTTTCAGATTTTGAAGTCTGTCTATATTGTGTATTAAAACTTTCATTGTTGGCCCTATTTTACCTTGGATGAGCTTTATCATTTTAGATTTTATATTTAGGTCTTTTATCTAATTTGAGTTGATTTTTGTATAGGGTGTGAGATACAGGTCTTGTTTCAATTTTTTTCGGATATGGATATCTGATTTTGCGAACACCATCTGTTAAGGAGACTGTTCTTACCCCAGTTTAAAATCTTAGAGCCTTTGTCAAATATCAGCTGTTCACAGGAGGATGGTGGCATCTCTGGGGTCTCTTTTCTGTTCCATTGGTCTATATGTCTCTTTTTGAACCAGTACCAGGCTGTTTTGACAACTGTGGCAGTGTAATAGCTTCTAAAGTCAGGTAGTGACAGGCCTCCCAGTGTGTTCTTCTTCAGTAATGTTTTACTTATCCAGGGCTTCTTCCCTTTCCAAACAAAGTTGATGATTTGTTTCTCCATCTCACTAAAAAAAGGCCCCGGAATTTGTATTGGGATTGCATTATATACATAGATTGCTTTGCACAATATAGACATTTTCACAATGTTAATTCTTCCTATCCATGAGCAGGGCAGATTACTCCATTTATGTAAATCTCTCCCAGTTTCTTGTAGTATGTTCTTATAGTTCTCTTTGTAAAGATCTCTTATTTCTCTAGTTAGATTTATTCCTAAGTATTTTATCTTCTTGGAGGCTATAGTAAATGGAATTGATTTTGTGATTTCTTCTATAATAATCTCACTGTTGATATAAAGGAATCCTACTGATTTACTTATGTTTATGTTATATCCCAATACTTTGCTGAATTTCCCTATTAGTTCCAATAGCTGGCTTATGGATTCCTTTGGATTCTCTGTACAAATAACCATATCATCTGCAAAGAGGGAGAGCTTTACTTCTTCATTGCCAATACGGATGCCCTTTTTTCTTTGTCTTGTCTAATTGCTCTGGCTAGAACTTTTAACTCTATGATTAATAGAAGTGGTGAGAGTGGGCATCCTTGTCTAGTTCCTGTTCTCAAAGGAAATTCTTTCAGTCTTTCATCATTCAGGATGATGAAGATGGTTGGCTTTGCACAGATGCTACTGATTGTGTTGAGGAATTTCTCCTCTATTGTACTTTTTTGAGAGTTTTAAGCATGAATGGGTGTTGAGCTTTGTCAAATGTCTTTTCTGCATCAATTGACAAAATCAGGTGATTGTTATCTTTTGTATTATTAATGTGATTGATTACATTAATTGTTTTTCTGCTGTTGAACCAGCCTTGCATCCCTGGAATGAAACCAACTTGATCATCATGAATGATTTTTTTTTTATATGCTGTTGAGTTCTATGAGCTGGAATTTTGTTGGAGATTTTTGCATCTAGGTTCATGAGTGATACTGATCTGTAATTTTCTTTTTTTGTGGGATCTTTTCCTGGTTTTGACATCAGGGTTATTCTGGCTTCATAAAATGAATTTGAGAGTATTCCATCCATTGTTGTTATGCAAATTTAAGCACCAATCATTAAGAACAAAGATGAAGAAGCTGAAGATTTTTATCAGTTTCTGTAGTGTGCAATTGATCAAACACGCAGTCAGGATACATTGACTGTCACTAGTGATTGGAATGCAAAAGTTTGAAATAAAGAATGATGAGTAGTTAGAAATACTGTGTGAGGAGTTAGGACAGTCCTGAGAGACAGCTAGGGCTAGAAACAAGGGGTTTTCCCAATTTCTTTATATTATTGTGGTGTTGATTTTCTTTTTGTTTGTCACTAATTTCCTACCTTGCTGATTTCTACAACTTTGCCCCAAGTAGTCACAAACGCCGTTGAGCCACTTTGGTAGCATAGTAGCATAGCCTTCCTGAGAGAACTCAGCATGGATTCGAACCAGGGTTTGGAGACTAGACCAGTTTACCTTCTCTCTATTTCTCCTTCTAGCTGCTGCTTCTTCTCTGTCTCTCCTTTCCTTTTATTCCAAAAGTTCTAAAAGGGTTGTCTATACCTACCATTTTACTTCTTCATCTCCTGTTTAGCCCGCTGTCCTACACTATCTGCCTTTGTCCTAACTTATCTATTGATAGCTACTTGCTAAGATCATTAAAGATTTTGACATTTCCAAATGAAGTAACTTTTTCAACTCCCCCTGGCACTGGACTTCTCTGTAATAGTTGGAGCTGTTGACAACTCTGCAACTCATGAAATTCATTTCTTTTCTGGTATCAATTTCTCTTAATTACCCTCCTGCATCTCATTCTCTGTCTTCTTTCATGTTATCTTTCCTTCAGGAACACTAGTGTTTACAAGCTTTTGTGTTTATTTTGAAGAATTTCTCACTTCATATTCTTCTTGGATAATAGCATCCATAAGTTTAACGGCTGGTCGTTCAAAACTTCCAATCTCTAGTTCCAAATTTTCCTATCAGAATTGTATTCTAACTCTGTATTAGGCATAATTATCTAATTGTTCCAGAGCCACCTCCATCTGAATATCTAAAGTTAAACTTATTGTGATTCTTCGCGATACAGCATTTTAAATTTCAACAATTAGTCTTACTAACTATTCAATATAAAAGATCAGAAACCTTTATTCAATTCTTTTCCTCATACCCACATCCAATACAGCAGGGAATTAGATACAGAGTACAGATTCAGATGCAAACATGCTCACTGAGATCTTAGTACTGTATTGCTAGCTCTAAAATCATGACAAATTATTAAACCTTCGTGTCTCACCTGCAAAAATTGTTTTAATAATATGTATGCCTCTCTCATAGGGTTGTTGTTAGAAACATAATAATAAACTCACTGCTGTTGATGCTGACTCATAGTGACACTATAAGACAGAGTAGAACTGTCACAGAGTTTCCAAGAAGCACCTGGAGAATTTGAACTGCCGACCTTTCCATCAACAGCTGTAGCTCTTAAGCATTATACCACCAGCGTTTCTTTTAGAAACAGAGAGTCTAAAAAAAGAGTGAGCATTTACTAGTATTAACTGTTATCATCTTCATTGTTATTTATCACTAAATCCTCTCCACTACATATCATAGGACTATAGACAGTCTAGACCATCCTTTTGTCACTTTATCTGTCATTACTAGGCACTCCTCACAACACTCTCAGATTTCTTCTTCCTGTCAACTGTTTCATCCTTCTCAGTCTACCTTTGGAAAATGTGCAAGAATTATCTGGGAGAGAAATCAAAACGTAAGCTCTCCATTGTGTTCCAGTATTATGCTTGTGAGAGAAAAATGTTCAAGTCCCTTAGCTTTGTATAGAAGATACTTAAAAATCTTGTTCCTGCAGCGCCCTTAACACACATACAGACACTGCCACTTCATAGACTAAATTAACTCATCACTTTGAGAAGGTGCTCAGTTTCTGCAAGCCCAGAAGCAGTAGCAGCCATTCGCCAACAACTTCCACACTTTCCTTCATCCTGGAAATGACGATGCATCCTTCAACATTTAGCCCAAAGCATCAATTCTTAATGAAAGATATTTATAAGGAAATAATATCCATCCCCTTAAAGGCTTCTTTGCTCTATGTTAATCTATCTATGATTAACCTCTTTTTAAAAATCTAAGAAAAATGTATACTTACTTTGAAAGTTGAAGTTAAATAATATTACCATTTATTCTTATAAAAGTAAATGTATTTTGACTGGAGTTTTATAGCATCAAATATACTTAATGAGACTATTTTAAACATTTTTCCTCCAGCTATTTCTTTGTTTGGCTTTTTAAAATTAAAGTGCATTCTTTTTTCTCTGTGTACGGTATATCCTGACTCTTCTACATAGCAAAAACTGACATCATGCAGTTTAAAATAGTTGTGCATAAGAAATGGTAAAGCTTGGGTATTTAAAAAGAACATGGTGCTCACATCAGAAAAACACTGTGACATCTTACACTTCTAAGGAGCATTTTTCCAAGACAGATTTGTTCCTTTTCTCACATTTCATGGTATATACTCAATATTCTTCTCCAATGCCATAATCAGTTCTTCTTCTGTCTTCCTTATTCATAAACACCACGGTTTGGGTCAGGTGCATCTCAGCACTCAAAGCAACATCTTAGCTTTTTTTAACGCATCAAAGAGGTCTCCTGCAGCATATTTGCTCAACACCATCCTTTGATTATTTCTTGGCTGCTTCTCCCATGGCCATTGATTGTAGATCCAAGTAAAAATGAAGCTGATTGATAACTTCAATATTTTCTCTCATTATCATGGTATTGCTTCCTGATCCAGTTGTGAGAATTTTTGTTTTTGTTATTGAATTACTTTGATAACTATTTTGTTAAAGATGATTAAAAGACCACTATTCATATCCCACTGCTGACTCGAGAAATGTCTTTCAGCTCTGGCTCAATTCCCCTGTGCACAATTGTCCAAGTTCTGCTTGCCCGACATTCAGGACAACTGATGCCTATGCATCTTATTCCACACATGGTAGGGTGTCACACCCTAGGCCTAAGCTTATGCGGGCAAGGGAGTCAAACAAGCAATATGTATATCAGTGTTACTCAAGTAAATAATATTGACTGAACTTATCCATCAGCCATTCCTGTTTAGTGTTGCTATTACAGAAGTTTATGGTAGATACAATTTAAATGAATACTTCTGTCTTCCTAGGGCCTCTGGGTTTGCGAAATGACTGGTCAACCTATGCGTAGTTTACATCCTAAACTATACCTAGTTCATTAAGAAGTAGAGTGCAACCTAGGATCTATTTTCATCTAAATAGTATAAACAAAGACTTGACTTGGATTTATGCAGAAAATCTTAGTACTTCATACGTGTTGTCAATTATCCCCTAAAAGATTTAGACAAAAGAATTTTCCATGTTTCCGTCCAAGTCATATACATCCTCATTTGAAAATGTGTACATTTTCTTTAAGGTAAGGCTTAGAAGTAATTACTAGTGAAACTACAAGGATTCTCCTTAAGGCTGAAGAATTACGTGTGCTGTCTTCAATTGTCCTTCTATTAATGAGTCTAACACTGTTAATTTTTTTATATTCTAATTGTGTTCAGTTATAGCCTTGACTTTGACTCTAGTGAAATATATCCCTACAATATACCTTTTTTCCTTTCATAAATTGAAATTCACAACGGAAATCATTTCAATTATCCAAGGTTAGGCTGATACTTCTCCTTGAGGATGTTTCAGATTTTCTAGTGTACCCTGTGATATTTCTTCAAAAAGTGTAGCTTTCTTCTAAATTATTTCCTTTTTCAAAGTAATGACTGTCCCTAACTACTAATATATTAGTGATACCTGTGCATATACTTATTTACTGATTACCCGACTTAAATCCTTTGGATTAAGGCATAATATTCAATTTATTTTAAAAATCTACACTTCTTCATGTTCTGGATGTGATTTAAGTTTTTAAAAAATATGTTACAGAATTTTTTTTGTTATTGTTTTTTCACAAAGTGAACTGAGCCACAATGACCAAGTTCCCATCCATAGCTTTATTGTAAAAGTGGTGAGTAATATGGTACAATAAGTATGCAGAGAGGTTTGATATTAAAATTATTCCTATGTCTCAACTACTCATATTTTCCAAAAAGGAGTTCATCTATGAAGCTACATAAACAACATTAATTTGAAAATACTTCTGTCTTTCTTCAGAAATTGAAAGTTACTGGACATCAATTTGATTCATATAAATTTACCTTAGATTAATTCTAGGAGAGCTGAGTCATTCAAATACCATTTACTTTGAAATATACTGTTTCCTGTACTAGAAAATAATTGTACTATTGGCTGCCATAGAATGAAACTAAAGACTTCATGAATTCATCTGTACGCATTCAATGATTTTTGGCTGTACCCCCTATAGTAGACAGTATAATGGCTACCCAAAAATCCCTAAACCAGATTCTTGAAACCTACCAGTAAGTTAGGCTACATGGCAAGCTTAAGGTTGAAGTTATAATTAAGACTGTTAGTCATCTGATCTTCAGAGTATCCTGGATTATCCAGATGGACCCAACATAATCAGAGATGTCCTTAAAAGGGGAAGTGGGAGGCAGAGGAGAGACAGAGAGATGGCAGGGTAAAGGTCTCTACTCTCTATTGACAGCTTTAACGATGGAGGGATGTGGTCATGAGCCACGGAAATGTTGGTGGCCTCTAGAAGCCGAAAAGGACAGGAATCACATTTTCCTCTTCAACATCCAGAAGAAATGCAGCAATAACGGCACCTTGATATTAGCCCTGGAGGCCCATTTTGGCCATCTGGTTTCTAGAACTCTGAGCTAGTACATTTCTGTTTGTTCAAGTCATAAAGTTAGTGGTGTTTTCAATTACCTCACATTCATTCAAAAAGCCAGATAACGTATAAGAAAGACTGAAGAAGAACCGATGCCTTTGAATTACAATGTTGGCAAAGCATGTTGAATCTGTCATGAACTGCCCAAAGAACAAACAAATCTGTCTTGAAAGAAGTACAGCCAGAAGATTGCTTAGAAGCAGGGACAGAAAGACTTCATCGCACGTTCTCTGGACATTGTTTTAGTCAGCTGGTGATACTCTTTAACAGAAGTACCAGAGTGGGTGGCTTTAATAAAGGAAGATTAGTTCTTACACAGCCTGGTAGGCTACAAGTCCAATTTCAGGATGTCCACTCCAGGGGAATGCTTTTCCTTGTAAGCCCTGGAGGAAAGTCCTTGTATGGCATCAGTCTCTGCTCAGGGACCATCATGGCACAGGAATCTTAGGTCTGAAGGACATGATCTTCTCCTGGTGCTGCTTTCTTGATGGCATGAGGTTCCTGATTCTCTGCCTGCTTCCCTTTCCTTTTATCTCTTGTAGTACAAAAGGGTAAAGGGTGGTACAAGCCATACTCCAAGGAGACTCCCTTTACAGTAGGACAAGGGGGTAACCTTATGAAGAGATTTACAGTCCCACCCTAAACCTCTAACATACAACATAGGAAAATCACAAAATGGAGGATAATCATAAAATATTGGGAGTCATGACCCAGCCACATGGTTACACACATTTTGTGTGGACACGGTTCAATCCATGACACACGTATTACCAGGACAGATTAGTGTTTGGGGAATGACATATACTTGGTAAAGAGTCAGTGAAAAAGAGGAAGACCGTCAATGAGTTAGAATGACCCAATGGCTGCAACGAAGAACTCAAACATAATGAGGGATGTGAGGATGCATGGGACCGGGCAGGGTTTCCCTTTTTGTACATAAGGTACAGAGTCAGGACTAACTTGAGGGTACGTAACAATAACAAAGTTTGTGGTAATTTGTAACACTAGCAATAAAAAACAAAGACATGACCTAGTCTTTCAGCATCAGCATCTTTAGAGCTTCAGAGCAAATTAATTTTACTTTCAGTACAAGACAGTCTAACAATTTGGTTTTACTCTACACACAAAATTTCACATGGCTGTGTTGATAACTTTGGTTTTAGTTCACCTGGATCAAATGCAAAGTGATGCAAGGGTGATGTTTCCACTTTCGAGGGCTAACACTTTGGACCCAGTGGTACTGCACAGTTTGAAAATTCTGAAGAAAAACGTAACTACAAAATTATTCTAGGAAATCTTCACAGTTCAGTGCACAGAGAAATTACTTCAATTTTCTGAAAACACTCTTCCTTTCAAATATGGTTACTAAGGTTTACCTGCATACAATCTTATTTTTTATCTATTTTATTTAAACATTTTAAAGTAAAGATGATACTTAATATTAGAATTTACTTGTAATATAATTAAATAATGTTCTTGCTGTAAAATTAGATGGCTGTATTTGTCATCTAGTGCTGCTATAATAAAATTACCACAAGTGGATGGCTTTAACAAAGAGAAATTTATATCCTCACAACAAAATAGGCTAAAAGTCCAAATTCAAGGTGTCAACTCCAGGAGGAGGCTTTGGCTTTGGCGGAAAGTCTTAAGCATCAATCTTTCCTTGGAACTGCAGCTTCTGAGGTGAGGTAATTCAGACCCAAAGGACATGTGTTTTATGCAGGCACTACTTCTTTCCTGATGGTATATGGTCCCCAGCTCTCTGCTTGCTTCCCTTTCTTTTAAATCCCAAGACATTGCCTAAAGGCACAATACAGTTTTACACTCAGATTCTGGCCCAACCAATGCAACTGCTACCCATTCTTCCTTATTAACCTAATAGAGGCAGGATTTACAACATAGGGAAACATCACACAATACAGAGAATCATGTCCTAGCCAAATTGCTGTACACAGCTTTTTGGGGGACACAATTCAATCTATGACAATGGCAAACATGTTTTTCTTTCAAGTTTAGACTTCTAAATAACCAAACCAAACCCACTGCCATCGAGTTGATTCTGACTCAAGTGACCCTACAGGGCAGAGTAGAACTGCCCCATAGAGTTTCCAATTCAGTTTCGAATCCAGATGGATTTGAACTGCTGACCTTTTGGTTAGCAGATATAGCACTTAACCACTACACCACCAGGGTTTTCAACTACTGAGCCAGCCAAGCCAAGTGCCGTCGAGTCGGCTCATTCAACTACTGAACAAGTTTTAATTTCTGCATTTAAACACTAGCTTCCTTCATTTATCCTGTGATGAAAATGTATGACTTTTCTCACTGTCCCATGTATTTCCATGCGTATGGTATCTCAAATTAAAATACATATACATATAATTTTTTTTAAAGCCATGTATTTATATCAAGTGAGTGCTTTGTGATGAAGTTTGTTAACCTATGTTTCTAACTGTAGAATGTATTTTTTAGATAGACCAAATTCAAACTTAAATGTACAATTTTTGTTGTACCGAATTTTTGTGTTCTTAAATTCCAAAGGACTCTAAACATATCCCTCTACTTGAAAGGGAAATAATCAATAAGGCATCTCATTATCAGTTATACCTCCAATTACCTATACACTATCTTTGATGTAGTGGCTTAACCAATGTATATTTTAAAAAATTGCTAACAGGATCATATTGTCACCCTAATTTTTGATGAGGAGTTTTATTAGAAAATGATGTTATTCATCTGAACTGCCACAACAACAGCATTATCCCTAGGGTACATTTTTTCCAGATCAAGGTTAATTTAAAGTGATTAGCATAAGCGCTACAGATGTTGCTATGGGGATAAGAACTGCACATCTTCCATGATGGACATCATATGATTACTGTTACAGTCCTGGTAAGATTGGATTATTTGTTTTAATGTCATGAGAAATAAGTCACATGGAAGAGATCAGTATCTTTTTAATAGCATTCCATATTCTTATATCAATCACCTTTTCACTTCTTCAGAATGGAATATTTATAAAAATCAAGACTTTATTATCAGTTTGGATGAATTGAACATGATCTGTTTTTATATTTAAAATATTACTTTTAATTGCTACTGGTTCTCCCATCTCCTGGGAGGAAAGAGTAGTTGAAAGGGAAGAGAATATTTATTCACATTTAATTCATTCAACAAACATTCAAAGGGAGCTTGCTATGGCTCTGGCATTTCTCTCTGTGCTGACAACAAAAATGAAATTTTGTAGTCAATATTTGTTCTGGGTGTTTTCCAATTGAATTTGGGCATGCATGGCATCCAGCCTTGTAAATAGAGTTAAATGTGAGACAGGACTGAGAGGCAGAGATTAGGAGTTGGAATAAAGAAGCAGATTGCATCCTGTCCTTGAGAATGAGTGACAAAATGCCACTGAAAAATAGAGATGATAAATGAGCAGTGACAGGTTAAGCAGTAAACAGGGTAAGCACAGGCTTACTTGTGAAATCATGTACGAAAGATTACTAAGAAAATACAAGTCAACACGTGCTTACTTGGCTTACCAGCTAATCTCCCCCTGTAAGGAATCATAAATTTGAGCAGAGGCTTTGATTCTGCAGGAAGAGTGCTGTGGGACCAGGTGAAAGACAGATGCCAGCCATTCCTCAAAGAAGAACTCTTGATGTGATGAAAAAAAATGTAAAATTGTACACTGCAGATGATCTAGTGAGCAAGGTAAGCACTGTGTTTACCTTGCTTATTGGATAATCCACCCCTGCCAAGAAGAACTCCAGATGTCTATCAGTCGCTGGGATAAAGAGTAAACATTTTAAAAGAAGAGACTAAGAAATGAATATTGACATAATTGAGAAATAGCTACGGAAGAAAAATATTTCACCATGTATCATTGTTATTGCTGGGAGCTGGAGGGAGGCTTTTGTGAAAACGGGCTGAGAAAATGAGGACAAAGCAATAAAGCTGAAGAGAAGATTGGATAAGAATTATTTGTTTCTCCACTATGATCGAGATTTGGGTGTCTATGTACACTGAAAAATCAGGGAACAAAGTGAAGCCAGTGACCAAAGAGATATGCCATGGTCATTGTTGTTAGGTACCAGTAGGAAACTCCCAACCCACAGTGACTCCACACACAGTAGAACAATAGAACAAAGCACTACCGGGTCCTCCCTGCACCATCCACATGGAATTGCAGTCCTTGCACTGGCTGGTGCAGTCACTGGGTCGCTCGTCTCACTGACGGCCTTGCTTTCTTACACTGATCCTCCACCCTACTAAGCATGATGACCTTCTCCAGAAACTGCTCTTGAAAACTTCCTGTAACCTGTCCAAAGCAGCAAGACGAAGTCTAGCCAACCTCCCTTCTAAGGGACGTTCTGGCTGTATTTGTTTCAAGATCTATTTGGTTGTTCTTCTAGTGGTACATAGTAGGTCCAGTATTCTTCACCAACACTGTAATTCAAAAGCATGGATTCTTCTTAGGTCCTCCTTATTTATTGTTCGGCTTTCACGTGCATGTGGATTGAAGATACCATGACTTGGGTGAGGTGCACTTTTGTCCTCAAAATGAAATCCTTGCTCTTCAATACCATGAAAAGGTCCTTTGAAGCAAATTTGCCCAACACAATACATCAACTAATTTCTTGACTGTTGCTTCCAGGAGTGTGGATTCTGGATGCAAGTTAAATGAAAATCCCTTGACAACTCCAGTCTTCTTTCATTTATCATAATGTTGCTTACTGGTACAGTTGTGAAGATTTTTGTTTTACGCTGAGGTGCAATCCCTACTGAAGGCTATAATCTTGATCTTCTTCATCCATTAAGTGCTTCAATCCTCTTCACTTTAAGCAAGCAAAGTTGGGTTATCTACATAAGATAGGTTGTTAACGAATCTTCCTCTACCCTGATGCTACATTCTTTTTCATACAGACTAGCTTCTCTGAACGTTTGCTCAGCATGCAGATTGAATAAGTATGGTGAAATGGTATGACACTAATGCAAACTTCTGACTCTAAACCACGCAGTATCCCCTTGTTCTGTTTAAACTGCCTTTTGATCTATGTACAGGTTCCTCACAAGCAAATTAAGTGTTCCAGAATTCTCATTCTTCACGATGTTGTTCATAATTTGTCATGAGTCACACAATCGAATACCTTTGTGTGGTCAACAAAACTCAGGAGACTATCTTTCCGGAATTCCCTGCTTTCAGCCAAGATGCATCAGGCACCTGCAATCACATCCCTTGTTTCACATCTTCTTCTAAATCTGACTTAAATTTCTGGCAGTTCCTGGTTAATGTACTGCTGCAGTCACTTTCTGTTTGATCATCAGCAAAATTATACTTACGTGTGATATTAATTGTTCAGTAATTTTCACATTCCATTGGATTAACTTTCTTTGCAATGGACACAAATATGGATCTCCTCCAGCAGGTTGTCCAGGAGGCCGTCTTCCCAACTTCTTGACATAGACAAGCGAGCACCTCCAGAGCCACATCTCTGCTGAAACATCTCAGCTGGTATTCTGTCAGTTCTTGGAGTATTATTTTTCACCACTCCTTTCAGTGCTGCTTGGACTTCTTTCTTTAGTACAATCTGTTCTTGATCATATTCTACTTTCTGAAATGGTTGAAAGTCAGCTGATTATTTTTGTACAGTGACTGAGTATTCCTCCTGTCTTCATCGGAGGTTCCCTGCATCGTTCAATATTTTTTGCATGGAATCCTTTAATATTGCAAATGAAGCCTTGAATTTTCTCCTTAAGTCTTTACGTTGGAAAAATGTAGAGTGTATTCTTTCCTTTTGGTTTTCCAACTCCGGGCCTTTGCAAGTTTCTGTTCATCTCTTCATCAGTTTTTTTCCTTTTGCTTTAACTACTCTGTGTTCAGGAACAAATGTCAGAGTGTCTTCTGATACCCATTTTGGTCATCTTCCTTCTTTTCTTTCTTCTAGTCAGTCCTAATTTCTAACCACCCTATAGGACAGTGAACAAACAGCCCCATAGAATTTCTGAGGCTGTAGTAGTTATGGAAGTGAACTGCCGCACTTTTCTCCAGCATATCTGGCTGGTGGGTTAAAACTGCTGACCTCTCTGTTACCAGACAGGCAAGCACTTTAACCACTGCACCACCATGTATCCTATTTCCTCTATTTTAACCCAATAAGTGATCATCAATAATGTGCTTAATAAGCATGTCTAAACAAAAGAAAACCACACATCATACCCAGTGCCATCAAGTCAATTTTGCCTCATACAGACCCTATAGCACAGAGTGGAACTGCCTCATAGAGCTTCCAAGGAGCACCTGGTGGCTTTGAACTGCCAACCTTTTAGCTGGCAGATATAGCACTTAACCACTGCACCACCATGTTTCCAATAAGCATGTCTAGTAACAGTCAATTCACTTCCTTCAGAAAGAGCCTATTTTATTTTCAAATCTGTTTAATTCTTAGAAAATTCTTCCTTAACTTTAAAGTGATGTTTTCCTTCTTAAGACTCCTAATAACCCTTGATGCTGTCTGTCTGGCAGTATCCAGATATATTGTCTTTATCTGACCGTTTTCAAATATTTGAAAATTACCCAGCAAGTCCTGCCACCACCTAAAGGTTCTAGATCTATAAATCTAAGCTCCTTTTCTCAGAGTTGGCTCATCCATTCTTTCCTTCTCTCCATAGTTTCAGAATGTTTCTTGCCACCAAGCAGCTGACAATCTAAGTGTTAAATATAAATAACTAACATATGATTGCCATAATAAAATTCTTAAACCCCATGAATTATTTTGACATTGCTGTTGATTGTACTTTAGTTTTATTTTCTTGGCACCTCACAATGTATCTTCACCATAGTAAGTGAACCATGTTTATCATTTGTCAAATATGTCACTGCAGAGTCTCTTCCTACATAGTTAACTTCCTCATGTACTACATGTTTAAGTCATACAGTGTTTCAAGAACTCATTCACTGCATGCTAGAGGAATATCCTTAAATTACAAACGATAATATGTATTTTGTTATGGTGTCTTCTAAATACCTCCAGCTAGCCTACGATGAGAGTTGACAAAGAGCAACTGAAAGCCGGAAGAGTACTAGCTAGAATTCATTTGGGTAACAACATATAACCTCTGAGCCTTACTTTAACATTATCTTACAAATAGAATGATTTCTTCCAGTGACCAGCTTCAGGAACATGACAAAGGACTTTCAGTGGGTGCTCTTTCTCATTCACACAACTAGTTGTCCAACAAATATTGAGTGACTGGTAAGTGCTTCGCCATGAGTCGGATCCGACTCGATGGCACTTGGCTGGCTTGGCTGGTATGTGCTTCATGCCATCCTAGGGATTCAAAGAAGAATAAACCTTTCATAGAGTTAACACTCAGAAACCCTGATGGCGTAGTGGGTTAAATGCTATGTCTGCTAACCGAAAGGTCAGCAGCCTGTAGGGTCACTTTGAGTTGGACCCAACTCGGCGACAGTGGGTTAGGTTTTAGTTTAGAGTTAACAGTCTAGTGAGGAAGGAAAATGCTTAAGGAAGCAATTATAATATGGAATGGTAACTAGCTTACTAGTAAATTCCATTATGAACTGAGGAGGAGTATATGACCCATATCTGAGTGGCCCCCAGAGGATGTACTGTCTCTAAGGAAATCTGACATATAAGACACAGCAGAGACCTCACTAGTGCTGAAAGTAGTCCCTTTTGGCTCCGTTGGGTTAACTCCATTACCAAGAGAGGTGATGCCAGAAGTAGTTCATGACGGATCTTGTAAAACTTGGAAATTTGTTTTAAGATCAATTAAAAAAAAAATTGAATGGAGGGAAAAGTAAGAAGGAAAAAAAAATCTAATTAGACGAAAAAACAAATGGTAACTTTGGTGAAGGGAAAGACAGTACAGAATACTGGGGACATTAGCACAGCATGACCAAGACAAAGCCATAGACGCTTCACAGGTACATCCAAACTTCCTAACAGATGAAGTTACTGGGCTGCAAGCTGGGGACTATGCTCTTGGGGACATCTAACTCAATTAGCATAATACAGTTGATAAAGAAAATGTTCTACAACTTACTGTGATGAGTAGTATCTGGAGTCTTAGAAGTCTGTGAGTGGCAACAAAGAAGAATGAGGAAAACCAAAGGCACAAGGGAAAGATTGGTCTGGAGAAGTTAGGGACTACACCTACTACAGTTCTACCAGACTGAGCCCAGAACAACTAGATGGTGCCCGACTACCACCGCCGACTCTTCTGACAAGAATTACAATAAAGGATACCAGACAGAGTAGTGGAAAAATGTAGATGAAAATTCAGATTCATACACAATAAAGACCAGACTTCGTGGTCTAACAGGGACTGGAAAAATCCCAACAGTGTTGCCCCTAAACACATTTTTAACTCAGTATTGAAGACACTCCTGAGGTTCACTTTTCAGCCAAAAATGAGACAGGTCTATAGGGAAATGATAACACATGTGAGGAAAGTACTTCATAGTTCAATCATGTACACAAGGCTAAACGAGCACATCAGCCCAGAAGCAAATATTGGACGGTCAGGAAGAGACAGGAAAACAAGGACAAATGGATACAGAGAACCTGGGCTGGAGAAGAGGAGAGAGTTGACATATCACAGAGATGCCATTCAATGTCACAAGACACTTTGCTCATTGTTTAATGATAAACTAATTTTTTGTTTAAATTTCCACACAAAGCACAATAAAATAATAAGTTATTGAAGAATGTTAGAGGAATATGATCAGGTGAATAGAAAACACAGCTGTAAAGGTTTTCAAAAAGTTCAGCAATATTTAATGCAAGAGAAAAATGTATTCCGTTTCTCAGGAAGTTGGGAGGTGTCTGTGAAGCTTCTATGACTTTGTCTTGGTCATGTTGTGCTGACTTCCCCAGCACTTAGTTTGAGAAACACCGCAGTAGTTGTCTGAGTAATAGAGTTGCTGAATGGAGGGTCAGCAAGTCTTGGGGTTGAGAGGCAACGAGTTCATTTGGGGAGCCTGGATGTGGAAACATCTGGAACATAGTTATAACTTGAGAAAGATACAGATACAGGTTAACAGCATATAAATATAATGAAAGATAGAAATTGGAAGCAATCTTTCAGGAACTGCAATTAGTGAGAAGAGATTTTTTAAAAAGAAAAAGCAGCATTGAAGAGCAACTGTATTTTATGTATGGGCAAAGAAAGAGATATTTGTTGGGGAACCCAAATGAAGCAGCCAGAAGGGCAGAAGAAAACTTGAGAAAGCAGAATAACGGAAGTTAAAGCCACTGTCATGGAGAGAGCCTACAGTGTCCAGTGCTGCCCAGAGGTTAGTAAGAATTTTAACTTGAATGCTGGATGCAATGAAAGTAAGCTCATTGTGTGCTTAGAGTTTCAGTGGAGTCTAGAAGATATTTCTGAGTAAAGAAGAGATATTACTAATCAGCTGTTTATCTTTGGTTGGGTTTCTTAAAACTTTCAGGTCTTATTTCACTTTGTCTGCGAAATAATAGTCTTGAGACTGTTCATCACTATGGGTTCTTACATATTTAAAATAATCAGAATATATCTGTGACCTTCAGTAAATCAGACTGTAAATTTCTTTCCTTAAGGACTTTGTCCTTCAATGTAAATGTGAAGGTATTTATCACGTTTGTAACAACAGAGTAGGATCAATGGTTGCTTGCATTGTCTTGCCAACCTTTTTGAACACCTTCAAAGTTCTATTTCCTACTCACTTAAGCAATGAGATTTTACAGCAGACTGACAGAAATGAAAATCAAATACAGTGGGACGATTATGCCTTCATTCTCAGTACAAAAACCATGACTACTTTTATCAAAATTGGAAAAAGACGTATCAAGATATCCATAATTTTTTATAAGATTTTTAACTTCCAGAAAAACAAATTGCACAAACAAGCATACTTACATTAGCGGAAAAAGAAACGAGACCAAACCTAGATATCTACTCACAGAGGGAACATGAGTAATACTTTTCTTATTTATAAAATTGTATATGAGAAGCCCCAGTGACAAAATGGTTAAGAGCTGCTACTGCTAACCGCGTTTAGGCAGTTCAAATCTGCTAAGCATATATGTCATGTGTGTGGGTGTGTGTGTGTGCGTGCACACACACACAGCCACACACACACCGCAGTAAATTTCAAGAAGAAAATCATAATGGTCATTTCCAGGAATAGAAATTAATATTTGAATTACAATGTGACTTTTAATTTTCTTTTGGAGAGTGTGTGTATGTGTTTGCGTGGCTTTAACATGATTATGTTTTATTTTTGAGTACTAAAAATCAAAGGAGAAACCACAGTTCTCGGTCTCATAACACACGCCTTCATTTAAGCACTCCGGTAGTCTCACTGCTCCTCACTCCTGTGTCCCACTTTTTTGCCCTACATTGCAATTGTGTGTCCAAGGCAAACAGCGCTGTGTAAACGGTTCATAGACAGCTTTCTTCTTATCTTCCTCTACTCTGCTGTATGCCCCAATTTCGTTGAGCTCCGTCATCCAGTATCCACCAGAAATAAGGCTGACAACTGTGTAGGAAAACTTCTTTTATATACTGAGAGGCTTTGAGTATTTAATTGATTTGATTTTACTTAAAAGTGAGCAGGACCTTGATCTTCTGCGCATCTTGATCTCAAAAGGCACATTGAGAAGTGTCTGGGCTGAAGGGCTTAGCTGCTTCCTTGAGTCACAATGCTACAGTGGGAATCAGGGCAAAATCCCATTACTGAAAAAGGCAAGTGACTGGCACATTCCCAAGGCCTGAGTATTTATGGCATGATGAACTGTGAATCTTGTATTTATGCTTGAACACAACAAGCAGGTGGTTCAGAACTAATTTTGCCATCAGCGAAAAATGAACTATACTTAAAAGTATAGTATTTTTTCCAAAATCTTTACCCAAAAGGAACAGTAAATAAATCAAGGTCAGGATAAGAAAATTCTTTATGAAATAGAGTAAACTTAATTGAAGTGATGAGAGAGTGTCTTGTCTATTCCAGGAGTTGTGTAAACAAATTGTTAGACGGGGAAAAGTAGGATAGGATGGAAAATGCCTCAGACTATTTCTGAGTATTTTATAATAATATACTGAGGGACCATAAGGATTTTCTAAGCAAAAAACATGAAAAAGTTTTATGCAGAGGTGAGAGACACCTCTTGTGCAGCTAACACTCATCTGTCAGTGGTGGCTTGTCTGCTTGCTACGATGCCAAACACATTTCAGCTGAGCTCCCAGACTAAGACTGACTAGGAAGAAAGGCTTGGCTATCTACTTCTGAAAATCAACCAGTGAAAACCTATGAATCTTGATGGTTCAATCCACAGCTGATCACAGGGATGTCATAGAGTGAGCCATCTTTTCCTCATGCAGGAAGTTGCCATGTGTCATGGCCAACAGATGGCAGCTGAGGACAACAACCCAAGAACATGTCAACAAGAAGTAAATAAAAAGACATCTCTCTAATTTGGAGGTTTTTAAGGGCCAGACTTGAGAATACAGAGTATGGATTTTGCTTGATGTTGACTGGAATAAAACTTCAAGTGCTTTGTGGAGGGGTAACTTACAAAAAGATTTAACAGTCCTGAAAGTTGCTCTGTAAACTTTCCATAACTTGAATTAAACAACAACCAAAAGTTCTCAATAGTTGTTTTTTTCTTTGCACCTAAGGTACTAGTAGTCTTCCAAAAGTAATTACAGTATCAGTGTGATAAAGACATCCAGTAACTTGCTAAGAAGTATTTCTCAGTGAGAAGGGTAGCTTCACGCCCTCAGAGAATTCTTGCCTCTGTAGTTAGTAACATATGTCCAAACTATATGTGTTAAAGAAGAAATTCATCTTCCATTTGTTTCCTACCTTGGTCATGAGAAAGGGTAATTGATACTGAAAGAAGGCAAGTCGTTATGTGATTTTGTAAGTCTTAACTCTCTGAAGAGAAAGCGGTTATGTATTTCACAAAGCCAAGTACCCAGAGTTAAATAAATAAATAAGCAAACTAAGAAGAAAAGTTGTCCTGTATAAAAAGCGGATCTCGTTGACAAATTCGAAGAGAAGAAAATCAAGATACATACAAGAGATGTGCAACATAAGATTTAGTGACTGTATCTGTATTGTGACAATTGATACACAAGCATTTTATAAGTATCAGTAAAAAGAATGAGAGAGTGGATGGTGGTTGATTTAGCCTGTGGTTATTTGACTGGGTATTTCAGATTGACTTGATTTTTTGTCAGTTTGCTCATTTCCATTATTGAGTCTGTGTAACTAAAAGAGAGACACATTTTTTTCAAAAGCCTTAGTTACCACAGAAGTAAATGATGCAGATGACAACATCTGTGGCGTTTGTAAGATACTTGTGCATGTTAAAAAACAAACGAACCAAAAACACACACCCTGTGGCATCTAGTTGATTCCAGCTCATAGCGACCCTATGGTGCAGGATAGAACTGCTCTACAGAGTTTCCAAGGAGCGCCTGGAGAACATGAACAGCAACCTTTTGGTTTAGTGGAGTTAGCACTTAACCACTACATCACCAGGGTTTCCTTATGCATGCTACAAATCTATAGTTTAATGGCATGTATACTATTTAAATGTATTACACAAAATGTTTACTTTTATCAAAACAATTCATGAACCAGTACATAAATAAATAATATGAAAGCCTACCCTGCCTCCTCACCCATCCCCAGAGACTTATGACCTCTTGGAAACCAGTTTTTCACATTTTCTAACTTTGCTATTCTCATAGCTATCTCCTGAATTCTAATCAATATAGTTGCTTTTTATGTCTTGACTTATAATTGTTACAATTGTTATACTTTATTTTCTACACTTAGCTCACTTGTAATGTATACCACCTTTCCTTTGCCTCCTGGATTTACCTAGGATTGTTAGTCCTCCTGCTGAATATCTCTATATTTATCGACAGTACATTTAAAATTCTACTTTTCATTTGCTTCATTTTCAGGTGGGTACCTGTAACACCACACTACATAAGACGATGCTGTTAGCATCCTGTTAGTCTCCCTCACAACCTCTTGACTTCCTCTTTCCAGTTTCTCTAGTGCACATTGTGGAAGTTAGCATTTTATAACCTATTGAATAGCAACAATTAAGCAACCCCTATCTGATCTAAAAGTTGGATCTAAAATATTGACATCTAATAAAAAGTCCCTAGAGAGTTACAACTACTTACATATGGCCTCTGCAGAGCAAGTGCTAAGATTGTGTTGCCTTCTTCCTAAGCTCAGCACCCTGATTCCTGCACCATTCAAAGGACCCTAACATAAAGGTGGAATGTGTTCTCTGTCTCATGCAACACCAGTTGTTTAAATCATACCTCATTTGGGTCAGTTCCTGTACAGAACATGATTTTCTCTGAAAAGTCCTGGAACTTTTACTCTATTTATTTTATGAAAAATTAAGCTATTGGTTCATTCGGTTGTAATTAGTACCATTTTTCTTAATTTAAAAGCAAATGTATCTCTTCTTTCCCCTCTAAACTGTGATCTTCCAACTGAACCTATGATGTGGAATCTCTTTAATTCTCTTCTTGGAGTTTGCTGGTTTCTTGTTCTAACTTGAATTGACAGTATTCTAGGCTTAAACACAGTTATCACTTCTTCTGTCGCCTTGAGATTTCTTTTTAAAGACTGCCTGGTTTAGTTTAATCACTTACACTTTCCTAGCCTCCCTCATTTTTTATTTCCAGCTTTATTTTGCTTTAATTATTCTAGTTCTTTTTTAATCCACTGGTTTACTTTGATAAATAGTGATTGAACTTTCAGTTTCAAAATGGTATGCTAATAACTGGGAGATAAACAGTTAAATTTGACAAATTTCTGTCAGAGTTCATAAGAATTTCTATAGAAACATCAAAAAGTGAAGGAATATGTCCTGTTTTGTTGTTTGACATATAACATACTCAAGATAAACTCCAGCTGAGAAGACTTACTCTTTCTGTTGTGATAGTTACATTTTGTGTTAAATGGATCAATGGCAAACTCTTTGGGAAACTGAATTCATAGACCCACGTGAACGAGAAATAAAAATTTTTAATAGCTTCCCAAGGGTGTTACTTCTGTTCTGACATTTCTCAATGATTTCATCATAGTTGAGAAATAAAAGAATATAATTTATTCTGAGAAGCATCGGTGTTCAAGTACTCTTCAAGAGCTTCGAAATGGCTTACATGCAAAGAGATCAACATCACAGGCTGCTTCAGGCCATGGCAGTACCAATTTTGAAATATTTCATCTGGTTGTAATAGCACACTGAACTAGTAGTATAATGATCCCTCTTCTTTAAAAACAATTTCCTACATGTACTGTTGGCCTCATGCCCTCTTTTGAATAACTTTTTATGTAGAAGATAAAAAACTGCACTTGTGATTTTGAATTTATGCTTTGATCCCTTCAAGATCTGTTTTTTAAAACATTGTGTTGGAGAATGGATTGTATCTCTTCCAATCACATTATAGCTGATGCAACCAAGTGTTTTCACCTTAGACAGGCAAGGCCCACAACCTGACATTAAAGCGTATGAAAACACTTTGGAAATATAGAGCCATGTTGGTGAACAGAATAAAAGACCTCTGATTTGGAAAAAATTAGTTTATCTGTTAAGAGCATTCCTGCAAGAATGTCAAAAGTCTGCTTAAACACTTACAGAGATGGATGCCATTCAATGAGCATTAATTATGGTATTGAGCATCTTTCCCCCTGAACTTGGACTACTTGTGAAAGTGTAAATGTAAACATTAAGGTCCCCATCCTTAAAAACCCAACAATTCAGGGTACCAGTCTGTATCTACCTATTTCTAGACACAATACAGAAAAGGGATGATGTCAGTACGCAGGGACTCCCCATGGTCTTACTAGGTTTTGAACCCTTCCCCTTCACACCTACCCCCCATTCCAGCCTCAAAAAAAGCATCAGGGAGAGAAGCAGCAAGAAATGTTATGATGTTTTTGCTTACCACGTACATGTTGCCGTGTCGATAACTGAGCAATAACCATAAATCTGAGACTGTGTCATTTTTGTTTGTTTTCTAACCTACAAATAATTTCAAAGATCATTTTTTAAATCTGTAAGTCATTTGTCTGTAATAATGTTACTTCTTGCTCCTTATAGCCCTTTGGCCAAAAGTCACCAAGAGCAGGAAAAGCAATTTAAACAAAAGTTCTCATGGTGCCTCCTATTCCGGGCCCGCAGATGCAGGTACTAGTGTGTTCACAGTACCTTAGAGCCCCTTCTATAAAGGAATCGAATGCAACAAGTGATAAACTATGGATACGCGACTGTGGATATAGCACAAGTACTTACATTGACCTGACCTTTTTATACTGTTTGGGTACAACTCCAAACCTTTAAATGCCTCATTCTACTTCCAGACACAAACCCTTTCCCACATCCCCTCCAGACTATTCCCAAACCACATTCTGAGTACCGTCTATTTGGCTTTCCATCTCATTGTTATGCGATTGTTACTGGAGACACTCACCCTGCTAGAGTACCTGGTAATGGATTGTGGGGTTGTCCAAGATCTTATTTCTGCATTTTAAATTCCTTTGAAGAAATGCAGAACATTTCAGAGGTTGGCTTGCCTTCTACCCTCTTGACTTTTTCTCCTTGTCTCCAGAAGAACTGGCTGTTCTCTGCAGAATTTATTAATTTGGCTTCCTTTCTTTTCTCCTAGCTGAAACAGACATCTTTCCCCTCTCCTTCTACATCACATTCTCATCAGAATTTGCCATCTAATGAACACTGTTACCCAATGCACACATGCCAATTGATCACAACATATCATTGCGTTTCAATACATAATCTAAGTTACTTTGGACACACCACCACTTCTTTTCAGAAAGTAGCAGAATAGTCCTTATTTTGAACCTGCCAAAAATCTTAAGTCAAGTGTAGATGTGTGCTGACATGATTATCCTTTAACTGTAATCTGAAAAAAAGGTTATCATCAATTTTCTTAATAACATTTATAAACTCACAAAAAGTTGGTATTTCGGCTCTTCATTATTCTGCCCCTTTCTCAGAACATATGGCAGTTGAACACCCTCCCAAAATTTTGGTACTCCCAACTAAAGGAGGTCTCCCCTAGGGTCACCATGAGTCGGATCCGACTCGACGGCACTTGGCTTCGCCTACTTTCATGGGACCAGCAAAGTCAGACAAAGTTAGAGTTTAAGAGTTATAGACTTTCTTTGTTGGGGACACTGTAAGTTTTCAGATGGACTTGGGTAAAAAAATTCAGTTTTGATGTTAACCAGCTGCGTGATCTTGATGGCAACTTATCAGACTTTCCTGAGCCTCAATTTTCTCTTGTGGGTGAAAAGGGTATAATATCTACTTCCTAGCTCATTGTGAGAATTAAACAAGATGTAAATAGCTCATTGCAGCAGGTGGCACATGAAGCAAGCACTCATTGACGGTGTTCCTATTGGTTTTATAGTTACTGCTGTATTATTATTACTATTACCAATGCTGCTACCACCACTGTTAATACTACAACTGCTCTATGTCTGCTTTTAGATAAAATGTCATTGATTCTCAGTAAGCTTAGTCAAAATGTACCCACTTATTCCCACATACGTTGCTGCTTCTAAGGTTTCTTTGAAAATGACTGTAAAAGTACATGCCATTGCAGTCAATTTACTAGCTTATAACCAATATATATATAATTATATTATAATAGAGTATAATTAATATATAAAATTAAAATATTTATATATGTATACAGAACTATTTTTTTTGTATGTGCACCAAACAAACTGGTTGGCTGACTGTACGTCTAATAAGTTATTTGATACAATGAAGGTGTTATTGAACTTGAATATCTCATTTTAGCCAAGTGCCATCGAATTGGATCACAACCTCCTTTATTTCTTAAACCATCTCGTAGTTCACTCCTGTCATGACATGTCTGCATGAAAACTGAAAACATACAAGTTATATAGTATCCATATGGCCATCGTGTCCTATGTTTAACCAGATAATGTGTATTCTTACCATTTTTAGCTTGTCTACCCATTGTAGGAGACTCAGTGGTGAAATGATTAACAGCTCAGGTTATTAATCACAAGATCAACAGTTTGAACCCACCAGCCATTCCCTGGAAATTCTATGGGGCAGTTCTACTCTGTCATATAGGATTGGAATCGACTTGAGAGCACACAAAACAAAATACATTGCTAATGGGTGGCACAACATTAATGGTGGCACTACATTAACCTGAAGTTCAGTAGTTGGAATCCACTCAGCAGCAGCTTGGAAGAAAGATCAGGCAATCTGCTTCGGTAAAGAGAGCAGCCAAGAAAACACCATGGAACTCTCTTGCTCTGTAACCTGGGTTTGCCCTGAGTCAAAATCGACTCAATGTTAGTACATATGTATTTTAATACAAAGAACTAGTTCAATATGAAGGTAAATTAATTCAGTCAACAAGGTTTGAAGGGGGAGTGAAGGGAGAAAACGGTCAAATTTGTTACTTGTCTTAAACCTAAAAACTCACTGCCGTCGAGTCAGTTCATACTCATAGTGATCCTACAGATCAATGTAGAACTGCCGGATGAGAGTTTCCAAGGAGCTCCTGGTGGATGCGAACTGCTGACCTTCTGGTTTGCAGACATAGCACTTAGCCATCACACCACCAGGTTTCCCTTACTTCCCTTAGAAACATGAAATTAGAAAACATCAAAAATGCAGGTATCATTGTCCCTGAAGCTTTGTTACCTCAAGCATAGTATATATATATATATAACTTTTAGGAAATACATCAAAGACCATTTAGCAAACACCCTTACTTTCTGCCTTAGCAGGGTCAATCTGAACTGATAACTCTTTTTAAAAACCCACTGCAATCAAGTCCATTCTGACTCACAGCACCCTGCGGGATAGAGTAGCAGTGCTTCATAAGGTTTTTAGGGAGTGGCTGGTGGATTTGAACTGCTGACCTTTGGGTTTCTCTCCAGTTTCCAAGGTCCTACTTCTTTATAGTCACCACAACAAATAAGTAATCATTAAGTGCCTTTTATATGAAAAGCTAAGAAGTTAAAAAAAATGTGAGATATAATCTAGAAAGAAATCCCTTGGTATCCAGTTGGTTCTAACTCACAGCAACCTGCTGGAACAGAATAGAACTGCCCCATAGAGTTTTGATTAGCAGCTGAGCTTTTAACCCACTGTGTCATCAGGTCAAAAGGCACCTAAAGATAGACAGTGGTAACACCGGTGTGCCCAGCATCTGGCAGACACAAAAGTACTTCAGGTCAGAAGACAAAAGGATTCCGATACAGCTGAAGTAAGGAAAGCATTCAGAAACTAGGCTAGAACATGATTTGCATTCCAAATCTTCTGCCTACTGTTTACCTCTTATTTTTATGATTCTTTGATACAGCTTTTCTTATCCACAGAAAAGAAAGCAAGCAAAAACTTGTCCCCTGTCTTGACACCTGAAGTCTTTCCTCCATACAGTTCATCCACATCCTGTGCTCCTCATTTCCTTCTCTGTAGCTTAGGATGGCACACATTCCTCTTTAGAAAACTTCATCTGGAAGTCTGCTGGCAACTTCAGATCCTATTTCTGGTGAGCTGGCAACATCTGTGCTGTCGTTAGCATCTACTGGAGCGTGAGTCTCTTGAGATTTAACAACATGTTTTATTTATCTCTTGAGCCCAGGAGCCAACTGCTTGTCTGAGACACCTAGTACAGAACAAAGACCACTGAACAACTGACAAATCCTATCATTGTGTACACAGACAGGCCTCGCTTCCAAGCCCAGATCCACTATTTCTTGTCTTTGGCTTGAGTAAGGTACTTAGCTTCTCTGAAGCTTAACTTCTCCTTCTATAAAATGAGCAAAATTTTACCTTCAATGTAGGCTCCTTAGGAAGACTGGAAATAAAAAGTACGACAATAGCTAATGTAATACTTGGCTTATGGCAAATATTCAATAATTGATAAATCCACAGCTGCTGCGTTGACTCTGACTCATACCAACCATAGACAGAGCAGCCACTCTGACTCACAGCCACTCATAGACAGAGTAGAACTGCCCCATAGAGTTTCCAACAACAACTTGGTGGATTTGAATTGATGAACTTTGGTTTCGCAGCTACCACTACACATCAGAGTTTCCCAATAATTGATAGCTATTGGTATTATGGAGGAGACTTAGTGACCCAGTGGTTAAAAGATACAGTGGCTAACCGAAAGGTCAGCTGTTTGAGTCTACCAGTTGCTCCTTGGAAACCCTGTGTAGTAGTTCTATTCTCCTGTCGGGAGACTATGAGTTAGAAGCAACTCAGCAGCAACGGATTTGGATGTTTTGGGGGATGAGGCATATTATAATGAGAATAAATGAATGAATGAATGAATGAATTAATGCACCTCCACGTGTTAGTCACAGATGAAGAATTATTTTGTATCCTTTAAGCTTCCTAGTGGTACACGTATCTCCTAAGACACAACCTTGCTGTCTTGTGTATTCTCGTCTGTGCTCACCACTTGGCCCAGCACTGTACGTCTATGAACAGACCTCCTCTTCAGTTTTATCTGTCCTGTTTCATTCAGCTGCTTTTATTCTATCCCTAGAAAACAGCAACTGGAAAATAAGTCATTTCTTCAGCTTAACAGAGTCTGACTAAGCAGACCTCTTCTGTCCTGTGGACTCCAGCTTTCGCTGTCTGGTGGTTCAGTATATCATACTTGAAATGGTGTTTCTGTACTGTCTGTCTTCACACGCTTTGCTAAGAAAAGCTCTTTGATTAAAATGCCTTCTTCTAATTCTACTTGTATTCTAGCTCTGTGATAACAATACACATTTCCGATGAAAACTTTCTGTTCACCGAGTATGTATTATGAATGGAGGACCTAGCGAGCTCTATGGCTGACAGTCTTATCCACTCTCTGTTTCTTTGTTTCTGCATCTTCTCCTCAGCTATTTGCACATTCCTTTGTTCAGGTTTGAATGGTTTCTTGGGTGGACGAATGTAAGCTAAGAAGAAAAGAAGAACTAGTGCCTGGTGCCTGCAAGTGTGTCTAACCCTCCTTTATCTAAAGGATGTGTTATGAAATTGTACAGAATACTTTGGTAAATCTGGGAAAGCTGCAATGAGTTGGACCAAAACCAACCAAACCCAGTACTTTCCAGTCGATTCTGACTCACAGCAACTCTATAGGACAGAGTAGAACTGCTCCACAGCTTTTCCAAGGAGCGCCTGCCAGTCACACTGCCAACCCTTTGGTTAACAGAGGCAGGTAGCACTTACCCACTATACCACCAGGTTTTCCAGTGAGTCTGAGTCATTAATAAATAGCCTGATTTCTTGATACAGAAAACAAAATGAGTATTTCAGCTCTGTCATCACTCTCCTCATCCTTTCTTCTATCTGTATGAGATTTTCCTTAGTAGTTACAATTAATAGTGATGCTTAATATATTAATGGGTTTTTTGAAGTGTATACAAAAAACAAAACGGATATTTCAGTTTTGTCATCAGATAGTCTCCTCATAACTTCGTTTATGAGTATGAGATTTTCTGCAGCAATTTAAATTAATAGTGATACTGTATTTGTGAAGGCAATAACTGCTAACCTGGAGACCACTGGCCTGCCACATCTTTTCCGTGTTCAGTAAGTCTAAACATCTGTTTGGATCACTGAGTGCTCAGAAACTTTGACGTGCTTCTCTCAGTGTTGCTGTAGAGACCAGGTAAGCTTTTGTCCCCTCGTTCCTTTCAAGAATCACTTGCTGAATGCTAAATTGAATTGCTGATGGATCAGTTTTGATATGGAGAAATAATTAGTTTGAATTCCCAGATCTTTGTTGTTTGCTCCTTATTTGGTAATTGCTTATCTGGTACAGGATTCACTGTCTTATTGATGGTAAGGACATTTGTGATGTCCTTTCATCAATTATCTTAAAACCCGAATTGTTGACTGTGAATCAGTGTCAACAAGTGAACACAGCACATGTACCCCTAAGAGACAGCCTTATCAACCATTCCACATGACAGAATACTTGTAATCATAATAGAACAAATGCTGTATCCACAATATTAGTTACTATATTGTAAGCAATTTTTTAAACCTAAGTGTATCCCAATACTGTTATACATTGAGAATATGTAATCTATGTGATATGCAAGCTGTTCTGTTTTTGAAATTGTTTTTAAAGTTAAATATAATCTAAAAGTATGTTGTCACTCAAACATTATGGTATTGTATATTTTCCAAACTTGCTATTCATTTAAGTAGAACAAAAGCTGTTCTTACTTTATATTGAAAAGTTAATTTAAAAATGCTTTTATGGTGTGCACTTAATGGGTCTATGCATCTATAGGATGTCATCCTACTGACCTTTTACTAGAGGGAAGTGGACAGGGTAGAGAAGTGGGTACAGGGGATTATTAAGAGGATATGACATGTATAGAACTGAAAGGAGTGTGCTGTCACTGGGCAAGGAGAGCAGTAGGAGCTGCACATAGGCGGGGGTGTGAATTTAAACTGGATAATACACTTTCACTCAATCACAATAAATAAAGAAAATATTAAAAAATAAAATAAAATATAAATGTTTTTATGAGCCTAAGAAAAACCCTGTATAACAATAAATGAGAGGCATCTTATTTTACATGTACAGTTGTGCTCCATTTATGCACGTACGATTGTAACAATTTCCTCCCCTCTCTTAGCCTACACTGACCCTGTGGTAACAGGAATAATTTTTGCAAGGAAGAAAATCTCAGGTCCATCCGAAGCACCTCTCCTGACATCCTGATTCAAATAGCATTTATATGGTCCGCATGTCAGTCTAAGACAGCGCCAAGTTAATGGCTCCGATTCTGAACACATATTCATCCTTTCAGGCTCTGTAAGGCCGTGGCCTTTCTGAGTATGCAAAATGGAACCTTCATGACCCAAAACTACTAACTCATCTCCCAAGGACACAGAGGTAGGAAGATACCAGATTTAGGCTTCAGAGTTCACATTTCTTTAGCAGGAGTTGTCATTTCTTACTACAAATTCTATGTAGACCAAATCAACAATAAATTACACAACAGTGAGCGGTGCAGAAAGATGATGACCTCTGCCTTCACAATACAAATACACCTATTTGATGGATCTTTTATTTTTTTTAATTGCTATTTTTAAATAATAAGATACTGGTATCGTATGTATAGTGTTTTCACTTTTACTCAGAGATTTAATATTTGTTTTCCAGTTTCTTATATATTTACTCGGAAACCCTGGTGGCATAGTGGTTAAGTGCTACATCTGCTAACCAAAAGGTCCACAGTTCGAGTCCACCAGACACTCCTTGGAGCTCTCTAGGGCATTCTGTTCTGACTATCAGGTCGCTGTGTGTTGGCGTCTACTTGACAGCAGTGGGTTTGGGTTTTATATTTACTTAAGGGTCACACACACATATAGTAAGCACATGATTTATTGTGTAATTTGAGAGAGTCTCAGGATGAAATGTGAAGAGGAAACTAAAATTTAAGTCAGAACCACGGTTTAAATCACAGCCATCTCAGCAAACTGAGACCTGCACTCACTCTTGCTTACACCCATTGGCCATCTGGAGTCAAACAGTATTAAAAAAAGAAATCGTCAGCCAGTCAATTCCAACTCACTGTGACCCTATTCTGTCCTGAGAAGAACTGCCTCATAATTTCCAGAGGGTACTTGGTGAGTGTGAACTGGCAACCTTTGGGTTATCAATTGCAGAGCTTAACCACAATTACCCAGATAGATAGAGGTGGCTGCACTCTCTACCACCATCCATGCGTTTGCTTCGTTTTGTTGAGCTTCCAGTGCCTGGGAATGGCACAGAGAGAAATTTCATATTGATTTATGATTGATTATTATAAGTTTAACTAATACAGTTTCAATTACTTATGAAAAACGTGCTCTTTCATTTTTACAACATCATAGCTTTAATGAGAATAGTGTGTTAGTATGTGCGTATACCTAATATTAACTCAAAAATAAGATAGGCACTTACATGTGTAATCATTGACATACATTAGCCACTGACTGCACACATAAACTCATTGACTACACAAATACATACCTATTTTTCACTTTTGAAAGCCTTCGTAAATATTTATTAAAACACTAGTGAAAACGATAACTCTTAATTTCTACACTGTTTAGATTCAAGTTTAATGCCATCAAGGTTAGTATAAGTACCTATAATGCTTACCTGCGCTGTAGTTAATGGACAAAATTTTTCTGTTTCTCCATCTGACAGAGCTCATAAACAAAAGGCACCTAGTGAATTTTCCTTTAGAAATTTCATATTTGGGAGTTAAAAAAGAAGATGCAAAGTGTGTATCCTCTCCTTAACTCTTGCTTATGATGTGTTAAATGTCACTTCTGAGATGCTGACTACCGGCGTAGCGTGCTGCCGTTGTACGCCTTCACATCAGCTCCAGTTCATCGTGACCTTGTAGGATAGAGCAAAATTGCCCCATGGGGTTTCCCGGGCTGTAATCTTTACAGGTGCGGGTTACTAAGCCTTTCTGGAGCAGAGCTACAGTAAGTTGAAACCACAGACCTTTCAGTTAGCAGCCAACTACTTAACCGTTGTGCCTTCAGGGCTCCTCTGTGTGGTATAACTCACTCTTAATAAAAGAAGTTATACTTTTTGTTTTTGTGTGTTTGTTTTTGGTAAGTAAGTAATGAGAGATGTTCCTCCGACTGGCCACATCTAAGCATTACCTAGGTTATCTGTAATCTGGGCATCACATAAACTGATTCGTGCTAAAAAAAACGAACAGAAAAAAAGAACCACTGCCACTGAGTCTATTCTAACTTATAGTGATCCTACAGGACAGAGTAGAACTGCTCCACGCCGTATCCGAGGAGTACCTGGTCGACTTGAGCTGCTGATTTCTTGGTTAGCAGATGGAACACTCAACGGCTATGCCACTATGGTTTCCAACTCAAGGTGGATCCCCTTAATCTAAAACCATCCAGTCAAGCAGTTGACTGTGTCAATGTCCATAGTAGTCACATCAGTATTGACCTGTATTTAGTACCAGCTTATCTGTGATTACCAACAAAGTGAGAAAAGGTAGTTGCCATTGACCGATCAATAAATTCACTGTCACTATAAGTACATAATTATGAAGAAATTCAATTTTCTTATCAACATGTAAGTTGGTTTGTCAACAAAGTTTCCACTGGAAATAAAACACCAGCCACACTGCTTGTACCAGAGGGGCCCTGAAAACTGAGCCTTACCTTATAAGCAGAGATTCTGGGTCAGGCAGACCCAGAACAAGTAGACACAGTCTACTTGAAGGCAGTAGACACAGAAAGGAGGCTGGTTCCTAGAAGACATTCCAAAAGAGTATGTCCAAAAGGTGTGACATGCTATGGTTTGTCCAGAAGTCTTACTATTCATGGATGTAAGAGGTGACTGAGTTTTACTTAGGACTCAAATTTAATAAACAAGCCCAAACCCAAATCAAATCTGTTGCCACTGAGTTTATTCCAATTCCTGGCAACTCATCTATTACACCTTAGAGTAAAACGGTGTTCTATAGGGTTTTCTTGGCTGTAATCTTCTCAGAAGCAGATCACCAGAACTTTCTTCCATGGTACCACTATTAGACCACCAACCTTTAGTAGTCAAGCACCAACTGTTTACACCACCAAGGGATCCTTTACTTAATAATGGATTTCTAACATCAGGAACATCTGGATTGTAATGAGAACACAGCTGGAGAAGCAGCCTGAGGTAGTCAGTTCAGATCCTGTTCCTACTCCCAGCGAATCACTCAGTCCTGGGTAACTGGGGCTGGGGTCATGGAACGCCCCAGGGTTCTGTGCTCTTCAGGCCTGAAATAGTTCTCGAAAGCACTGCATTCTGTGTTTCCAGCAGTCAAGGCCTTTATCCTGAGACATTCCTGAGTCAGTCGAATCAGAAATCAGCATTCATTGAAAATTCTAAATCGTTTTTAAAAATCTATGCTCTCTTCCCTTAAGACATATGTGTTTTATAGAATAGAACGCGCAGGACGGTAAAGGATTCACATAAGTGGTTTTATTGGCAACATATTCTTCTACTCATTAATGTTCACTAAATATATTCCAACACGTACATTGTAATGGTAGAAGGGAAGGAGGGAGGAAGTATGAGAGGTGAGAAGGGAAGGAGGGAGAAGAGGAAAGGAGGAAGAAAGGATGGAAAGAAAACGGAAAAGAGAAATCTCTACCTCCTTGTAGTGTAACGGTCAGATGAAACAATAGCCCAAGTCTTGAGCCACCTTGTAAAATATTTCTCAGCGGCACATGTGAGATTCCCTGGCAGGAAGTCAGTCACAGAGGCACTAAAACCCACCGACCTTAAAATAAATTTATTAAACCATTTATATCCTTTTCCATGGAAAAGGAAAAGTCTAAATCAGCTACCTTTCACCACATACATTAAACTAATTTGTTTTCACACCAGCACAGCAGGGAAATCCAAAATAAACCTGTGACCCACAAAGTCACAGGCCCCATGTTGGGAAATGAAAGAAGCCAGACAAAGAAAAGACAAAAGCAGTCTATTGTTATAAAAAGAAGAACAGTAGCAGTGACCTTGAACATCACTGTGATTATTTTATTTCCTGGAAATTGTACAATTTTGCTTTTAGGAGAAAATCTTTATTCAGCATGTCAGTTTGCTTTCAAGAATTCTCTTCTGTGTTTGTGATTTTTGAGATCATATTTGTAAATTTTTATTTAATAAGACATTTCTTTCTTTGTCATGTCATTCTTTGTCCATGCTACACTTATTTTGGAAATATATCTTAGTTACTTTTGTAATATTGGAAGAATCACTGTGAATTTACTTTAGCCTTTTTTCCCCCCCTTTACATAAAAATTGAAAATGTGGTTTCAGGGTTGCACCTGGAGCTGATCTTAAAAGTTCCTAGGAAGAGTCTTTTATCATGGAGCTGGAAAGAAAGGACATGTTTGTACATATTAAGATATTAAAACACTACCTCAAAACCACAAACATCTTGTAAGGCCATCCGACCAACAGAAGTATCTGCATGGTGCTTGGGAAATCCAAGTGTCTTGCAATTAGCTACTGACTTAACAATTGGTGTTTTGCACTCACTTCAGGGTCACCATGAGTCGGATCCAACTCGACAGCACTTGGTTTGGCTTGGCTCAGGCTGCCATAAAACAAAGACCTGGCAATCTGCTTCTGTTAAGATTACAGCCAAAAAAATTCTATGGAGCTCCTCTACATCGTAACACATGGAGTTTACCATGAGTCAGAATGCGTCTGATGGCAATGGGTTAGAGTGTCTTCCTCAAGTATAAACTGGGCACTTTTGTTGACATTTGAGTAATTTCTCCCAATTTTCTTGCATACGTCTTCAGGAATAGAAAGGAATCTACACCGCTGTCCTTATAAGACAGCAGTTACATTTCAAGAGTACAAATTCTGATAATATTTCTGTTTTTCCAGCTCTCAAACTAATCATTAGTACTGACCCCAGTTCATTTTTAAAATATGAGTCATATTTTAAATTACTCCATCATCAGCCTTCTCTTTAATATGATCCTCAATCGTGTTCATTTTTATCACCAGTTATCTAACAGATAGTACAAAGTTTCACCATATGCAGACCATGAAAATTCTATGCTCTACAAAGTTACATGAATGTATGCTAAAATTGGTGGAGGAATCTAGAACAAATTAGGAGGTCATAGTCTCATGAACAAGTGGCAGCAATCTTCATATGGTTAAGTAGGAGTAGTAGTCGTCTTTATACAGTTAACAAGAATTCTCAGTGGTTCTGTGTACACTGCTATAAGGCTTAGAGAGTTTTGACATCACATCATAGATTGAACTGTGTTCCCCCAAAATATGTGCAGCCATTTGTCTGGGCCATCATTCCCAGTATTTTGTGGTTTTCTTATGCTATACATCTTAATCTCTGCCTGTGGCTAGTAGACAGTATGATAATGTTAAAAGAGGATTAGGGTGGGACCACAACACCCATGCTAAGGGAGTTTCCCAGGAGGGTCTTTCACAACCCTTTGTCTTATGGGAGACAAAACAAGACAGCAGCAAGCAGAGAACTGGGAACTTCACATCATCAAGAAAGCAGCACTGTGAGTAGAGCATGTCCTTCAGGCCAGAGTTTCCTGTGCCAAGATGCTCCCTGACCAGTGGCTGATCGAACGCAAGGACTTTTCTCCAGAGCTGACAGAGGGCAAGCCTTCCCCTGGAGTGGACACCCTGAATTCAGACTTGTAGTCTACTGGACTGTGTAAGAATAGACTTGCCTTTGTTAAAGCCATGCGCTCTGTGGTTTTTTTGTTAGAGCAGCACTAGCTGACTGAAACACATTGATTATTAAATTACTTGCTATAGATATCGAACCCTGCACTTGTGTTGGCCTCTATGAAGATTATTGCTTAGATCATCTCTGCCTAATAAACACTGTCTATTATTTCTCACATCATACATCTAACATCGTATTAGGATTCCCTGATTGGCACAAGAGGTAAAGAGCTCAGCTATGAACTGAAATGTTGGAAGTTCAAATCCACTCAGAAGCACCTCAGAAGAAAGTCCAGTTGACCTTCTCAATGGTTGCAACCAGTGGAAATCTTATGAATCCAAGTTCGACTCTGAAAGATACAAAGTGGAATTGATGGCAACTGTCTTCATATGTTTAATCCTTATGGTATAGCAGTTAAGTACTACAGTTGCTAACCAAAAGAGTAGTTCAAATCTACCAGTCGCTCCTCGGAAATTGTATGGTGCATTTCTACTCTGTCCAACTCACAGTGACCCTATAGGTCAGAGTAGAATCGCCCCATAGAGTTTCCAAGGAGTACTTGGCAGATTTGAACTGCTGAACTTTTGGATAGCAGATGTAGTACTTAAATTACTACATCATCAGGGTTTCCAGTGATAGTTTAAGAAAATTTATCTTTCTTATCTCATGTAATTCTCAATTGGCACTGAAAGATGTGTGTCATTATTTCTCAATAAGTTATTCAGCTTGAAAGTGGAGCCAGTCCTCAGCACATAGCTCTGAGCCCAAGTCTTTTTTTTTTTTTTTAATTAAATAAAAAAATGAAAGTGTACATACTCTGTGCTTACAATATTGGGTTAAGATAGGAGGAGTACAAAAGTTGTGTCAAAGTCTCATTAATATTGATCTTCTTACTAACATGAATTGTCACGAATTTCACCCAACCAAATTTCTAACAATTATCTAATCTAAACCCTTGCCCCTTGCCTTCCCACCCTCCCACCTTCCCCACCCTTGTAGCCGTCAAAGAGTCTTTTCTATTATGTATGAGTATGCTTTTAAGTTTTTATCTTAGGGGTCTTATATAATAATTGTCCTTCTGTAGCTGACTAGTTTCACTCAATATAATGTCCTCCACTTGAGACCAAATTGAGAGATGTTTCCTGCTATCATCGTTGTTCTTTATCAGTGTATAGTACTCCGTGGAGTACATATACCAAAGTTTACCCATCCATTCTTCTGTTGTTGGGCATCTGGGTTGATTCCAACTTTTCGCTATCGTGGACCGTGTTGCAATGAACATTCGTGTGCATGTAGCAGTCTGTGTGAACGGCCTTGATTTTGTAGGATATATTCTGAGCAGGGGAATAACTGGGTCAAATGGTATATCTGTATTCATTATTTTAAGATAACGCCAAATTGCTTTCCAAAGAGGTTGCACCATTTTGCAGCCCCACCAACAGTGTAGGAGGGTTCCAGTCTCCCCACAGCCTCTCCAACACTTCTTGTTCTGTGTTTTTTGGATCATAGCCAATCTTGTTGGGGTGAGGTGGTATCTCATTGTCATTTTGATTTTAATTTCTTTAATAATTAATGATTGTGAACATGTCTGCATGTGTTTTTTGACTGCCTGGATCTCCTCTTTAGAGAAGTGTCTGTCCATCTCCTTTGCCCATCGCTTAATTGGATGATTTGTCTCTTTCTTATTGATATTTTGTAGAACCTTATAGATTATGAAGATCAGGCATCGGTCTGACTTAGAGTTGCCAAATATTTTTTCCCATTCTGTGGTGGTCTTTTAATTCTTTTGATAAAGTCTTTGGATGAGCAGAAGTGTTTGACTCTTATTAATTCCCATTTATCTATTTTCTCTTCTGATGAATGTGCTTTGATTGTCAGATTTTGAAGTCTGTCTATACTGCATATTAAAACGTCCATTGTTGACCCTGTCTTATCTTGGATGAGCTTTATCGTTTTAGCTTTTATATTCAGATCTTTTATCCAATTTGAATTGACTTTTGTATAAGGTATGAGATATGGGTCTTGTTTCAATTTTTTGCAGATGGATATCCAATTATGCCAGCATCATTTGTTAAAGAGACTGTTCTTACCCCAGTTCAAAATCTTAGGACCTTTGTCAAATATCAGCTGTCCCTAAGAGGATAGTGGCATCTCTGGGGTCTCTACTTTGTTCCATTGGTCTATTTGTCTCTTTTTGTACCATTACCAGGCTGCTTTGACTACTGTGGCAGTGTAATAGGTTTTAAAGTCAGGTAGTGAGAGGCATCCCAGCATGTTCTTCTTTTTCAGTAGTGTTTTACTTATTTGGGGTTTCTTCC
The DNA here is from genome assembly GCA_028571685.1 of Heterohyrax brucei. Taxonomy (NCBI): domain Eukaryota; kingdom Metazoa; phylum Chordata; class Mammalia; order Hyracoidea; family Procaviidae; genus Heterohyrax; species Heterohyrax brucei. The sequence continues at coordinate 98,613,495 of CM053148.1, forward strand.
CTTTCCAAATAAAGCTGATAACTTGTTTCTCCATCTCATTAAAAAATGTCGTTGGAATTTGTATTGGGATTGCATTATATAAGTAGAGTGCTTTGGGCAAAATAGCCATTTTCACAATATTGAGTCTTCCTATCCATGAGCAGAGTGGATTATTCCACTTATGTAAGTCCCTCCTAGTTCTTGTAGCAATGTCTTGTTGAGCCCAAGTCTTAAATGCTTGCTGTTACAGCAGGTAGCTACCTACCCCATTCTGCCTAGAATATATTCTCTTATTTGTATCCCTTTTCTATGCATTTGAACACCCTGAAGAGCACAAAGATTGCAATAAAAGACAGAATGCCAAACCTACTGATGCTGAGTCAACTCCATCTCTTAGTTAAGCCTATAGGACAGACAGAAACTGCCCCATAGAGTTTCCAAGGAGTAGTTGGTGAATTTGAAGCTCTGACCTGTTGGTTAGCAGCCACACTTTTAATCATTTCACAACTAAGGGCTCCTGATTCCAAAAAGCACTCAGGAAATAACATCTGTTCGTCCACTAGCCACATTCATCAGGCAGTTCTTGACTTTTAGAGAGCTGCACTCATTCCTGTACAGTTCTGGCTACACTCACAGAGTAAATGATCCAGACATAACCATGAAGTTCTTGGTGACTTAGTAATATTTCAGTTTCCACAAACTTTTAATAGATCTGTACTATGCATAGAGTGGAGAGAATAAGTCACATGAAATAACCAAGTCTAGATACAGTTTAAGTAAATTTATAAACAGCAATGAAAAATAACTTTTGGACTTCTAGAAACCCTGGTGGCACAGTGGTTAAATGCTACCTCTGCTACCCAAAAGATTGACAGTTCACATCGGCCAGGCACTCCTTGGAAACTCTATGGAGCAGTCCTACTCTGCCCTATAGGGTCTCTATGGGTCGGAATAGACTTGACGACACTGAATTTTTTTGTCTGGTTTGGTTTTTGGCTTTTGGAGCTCTTAAAAAGAACACTGTTGCAGTCCAGTTAATTTTGATTCAGAGTCATCCTAAAGGATGGAGTAGAACTGTCCCACAGTTTGAAGGAGTGTCTGGTGGATTTGACATGCCAACCTTGAGGTCAGCAGCCACAGTTCTTGACTGCCAAGGCACTAGGGTTCCCTCCTTGAAATAAAATCAATATTAAATATACAGAAAGGAGCTAAGCCTAACACCCCTTTACAGCAGAGGATATTTAAAAACAAACATCTGCTCATCAGTAAAATTAATTTGTTAATTCAGGACTCAAAGGTTTTTAGTACTTTTCGTCTCAAATTGACTGTATGTTAGCTAAACCATCTAGCCTATTTGCTAAGCTTTTTTAGAGCTCCCTCTAGTGATCACAGTAGGAACGTGCTCGGTGAACTTGACAGTGATCTAATTGAGAAATAAACAACCTGCTAAAAATATATTCATAATCAACTGACAATAGTAGCTTTATCAATCCAAAATGCAGATTTTCTTCGTGTCTATATATCTAGCCATATATCTAGTTTTATAACTCACTTATTAAAAAAACAGCAATAACAAAAGCAGCTATCTGTTGTATATTGTCTTATAAATATATTCCTTGCAAAATTCTTTCTCTTTCTCCACTTTATCCATAAAATATCTGTTAATTTTTGTGATCAGTCTATGTATGACAAAAGTGCCTCATGTGTAATTTATGTGGAAACATTCTAAAGCTTACAAATTGAAGAGAAAAAAGAAGGCTTAAAATATTATGTGCTTCACAACCCAGAATGTGAGAAAAATATCATGTTTGTATAAATGATGTAAAATCATGTACAGTCTTTCCATCTACAGAATGTTTAAAGACTTACAACTCCTGAGTGAGTTAAATAAATGTTAAATATTATCCAATATTACAGAAAAGAAAGATAGAAACAGTAATGCAGGATTAAATCCCCATCAAAAAAAAAATCCTTAATGGCAAATTTGTGTAATCTAAGTAAGTTATATATTGTGAGATACAATTTTCCTCATCGATATTAATACATTGAATAGGCAAAAAGCAAACCAAACCCATTAGCATCAAGTCTGTTTTGACTCATAGCAACCCTATAGGACAGAGTAAAATTGCCTGGCAAATTCAAACTGCTGACCTTTTTGGTCTGCTGTAGCTCTTAACCACTAGGCCACTAGGGTTTGGTTTCCTTCTAATAGAGCCAAGCCAAGTGCCGTCGAGTCGGATCCGACTCATGGCGACCCTAGGGGCCAGGATAGAACTGACCCCCAGAGTATTCAAGGAGCGAGTAGAGTGTAAATTTAACTTTGATTCTTATTTAAAATGATATATCCACTTTTCCCAACTGTGATTAAATCACAACCACTAAAATAAGTAGTAAAATATCTTTTTAATAAAAATACCAAGGATTACATATGGGACTTACAGACTTTTGTGCCAAGATGTCAAGAAACAAACCAAAAATTAATTCTTTGAGAAAAGAAAAATACTCAAGATATAAAAATCCAATTAAGGTAATGGCAGAATTTATTAATTCAATAATTCAAAGGAAAAGGTACAATAAAATAAAGTTTAGTCATTAAGAATAGCCAGTAGTTAAATATTTCTCTAATGTGTCCCAAGCTTACATTCAAAATTACATAATTAATTTGGCAGAGAATTCCAGAAACTTTAAGTGAAATTATATTAGCCTCTAGAGAGTAAAAAACAATTTATATCTGATATCTACATTTTATGACCAGAAAAAATATTCTTTTTAATTTCAAAAGGCTGATTTTCTAAGCATAGTGAATGTCATTCATATAGTTTAAATATATCTGAAAGACCAAATGGAGCCATAGTCTCCAAGTACAGTTATAGTAAAGCTGCAAACCTTAAAAAAGGATATTGCAGACTCCTGGGTATTACACAGAGACACACTTTATATGTTTTAAGAAGAAGAAAAGGGAAGACATTGGGGTATGCCCACTTAGGAGGTACAAAGTACCGCTCTACAAATTATAGACACAAGCTTACTGAACCTTCACAACAATTCTATAAGGCAAGCATTCTTATTATTCCCATTTTACAGATAAGGCAGCTGAGGCACAGAGCACTTTAAAATCTTCGTACAGCTAGGAATTAGGGAAGCTGACATTTAAACCCAGGCATCCAGCTTCGGATTGTAGGCTTCTTGACTGCTTCATTATGCTCACGTCTGCTTGTCCCTCCTGGGAGGGAGATGTGTTTTTATGAAATCATGAAGCTGGAACTGGATGGACCGTGAATGAGGGAATTTGGTCCTGGTGCTAACTGGAGAAGTGTAAAGAATGCATTGTTCTCCATCCTGTATATAACATTAAAACAGCAATTCCTTAAACAGTGCACTTCAACAATATTTAGATTAGAATGGGTCTAAGATTCTCACAGGAGTCTTCACAGTTCAGCTGTAAGTGTCCTCATGATGAAGGACATCCTTACCATTTTCAGAAAGTGTGAACTCTAAGGGGGTGTAGATTTTTGTGCATAAGCACAGATGAGCAATTATCAGCAGAAAGACTGAATGATCTCACTCTGAATCAAAGACTGATCTGTAAATCCACGCAAGTACCACAAAAAGCAGTCCAGCTTCTTGAGAAGGAATTGCAAATAGCATCACCATCTACATTTACCTGCTTCCGTAGCTTTTGTCCACTCTGTCCTAGAACTGGAAGCCCTGGTGGTCTAGTGGTTAAGTGCTATGGCTGCTAACCAAAAAGCCGGTGGTTCAAATCCCTCAGGCACCCCTTGGAAACCCTATGGGGCATTTCTACTCTATCCTATAGGGTCTCTATGAGTTAGAATTGACTCAACAGCAATGGGTTGGGTTTGGTTTTATACCAAAACTGCACTGACGTGTGATATTCCCTGAGCACTTTGGAAACACAGACCAACTGTCCCAGTCTTGCTCCTGTGTCTCATTCACTCTCCCTTCCTCCTTTTGCCTCTGAGCCTTAGTCTCTTCTTTGGGGTAGCAGGACCCCGACAACCTCTTGCATTTCACTGGTTTTGGTTGGAGGATTAATTTTAATTTGTTCAGCAGTTAGGTGTTGTCTGGGATAGGATAAGTACAGTTGTGTTTATTGCTTTTGTGTGATGAAAATGTGATGACTTTGAAATCAAACTGATCTAGATTACAATCTCAATTCTTTTCCTGGGTCTACTGTGTGATCTGGGCACTTTACTTGATGGATTCTGTTTCCGCTACTATCTGGGTAGTGATGAAAAAGAAATGTTTGTGGCGTAACAGCTAAGCACTCCAGCACTAAACAAAAGGTCAGCAGTTTAAAGTCAGCCAGCAACTCCAAGAGAGGAAGACCTGGACATCTGTTCCCACCCATAAAGATTCTAGGCTGGAAAACCCTTTGTGGCAGTTTGCTTCTCTCACGTGGGTTGCTGTGAGTTGAATACTGACTCAATAACACTCAGCAACAATAACTACCTAGCAAATCAAGAACCCAAGAACTCTACTAAAAGACCGCAATTGATGGTCTAATGGTCAGAGGGATCCTCTGGGAGCATAGCTCCTAGACTTGCTTCTGCCCCTGTCTAGAAAACACTACCGAGGTCAACTCTTTGGACAAAAATGGACTAGATTCGGAGACACAGTGTGACCATATGGTGGGTGTCCTTTACGGTTCTGCTCATCTATAGGAGGCTGTCCTACTGGTCTCTTTCTAGATGGGAGAGAAGAAGGTGGACAGGAGGGAGCAGGAGCTTGTTAAGAGGATAGAGCAAGTATAAAGTGAAAAGGAGGAGTGAGCTGTCTCGTGGTAAGGAGAGAGAAGCAGCTGCAGATTGGTGGGCATAAAAATTAATCTGGATTGTATACTTAAAAAAAAAAATCTAACCCTTTGAGAGTTCTATCAGAGTATAGTCAACAAATCCACCTAAGAACCAGCTAGTGATCTAGGTAAATGGAATTTTGTTATACTGTACTAGCTAATGATTAGAATCAGACTTCAGAAAGTCAGATGCTAACTTTTAGAAGACTGAAAATTAAGAAATGATTTCTGTCTAGTGGAAAAGATAACTCCAAAGGTTGTATTATAGGATATTGACAAATCTTGTATCTAACTTTGCAACAGAATTCTAGGAATTCTTTTCCCCTAGCTAACTCAGTATTTAGCACCCTACTTTATGATCCTTTGAACCAGTTTCATCATCTTGCTAGTTTCCTTAATTTCTTTTTAATCTTTGAGAGGATTTCATTATGTACATGTGTTTTTACAACAATCATCTTTTTTAATGTAGGCTTCTCTCAGAAGCTGCTATGTAAGTTTTAAAAGAGTATTTGGCTACCTCATTCCCTGGGCTCTTCTATCATAATTCACCACACTGAGATACTCTTAGAAACCCCAGCAGTATAACAGTTAAGAGCTATGGCTGCTAGCCAAAAGGTCAATAGTTCAATCCTCCAAGTGGAAACTCTATGAAGCATTTTTATTACATCCTATGGTATCACTAGGAGTTGGAAGGGACTCCAGGGAAGTGGGTTTAGTTTTTAGTTTTTTAGATACTCTTATTCTCTTTCACTACATGAAATTTCCTCCTATTTTCTCAGCCATCCTCCTTGGCCTAGTTTGAATGTTTTCTCTTTCAGAAAGTCTTAACTAATTCTACAAATCAGAAGTGACTGCTCTCTCAGTTCCCAGAGCAATTTCTTTGACACTGAAATTAGTCCTGGTTATTTGTGTGTGTGTCTTAACTCCCCTGATGGACTGGAGTCTATCTGAGCATAAGGGTTTTATCTTGTTCATCATTCAGTGGTCACCATTCCCCATACTGTGCTTTGCTTTAGCAAATTGTATTATAATGAATATTTGTTTATTAGAATTCAGCCTGAAAAAACAATAACATGAGTGAATTAAACTTATTAAAGTTACAAAATCATTCAGGTAAGGGCTATACAACAAAACAGCAACCCTTTGCCATCTACTCAGCTCTAACTTTATAGCAACCCTAAAGGTAGGAGGATAGGTTTAATAAAATCAACTGTTTATTCACCAGTAAAATATGGAGAGTAGGAATGTATAGACTTTCTTGTACTATATGGTTACATAGATTTATCAAAAACTATAAGAACTGGTGGTACAGTGGGTAAGAGCATGGGCCGTTCATATCCTCCAGTCACTCCTTGAAAACCCGGTGAAGCAGTTCTCGTCTGTCCTACAGGGTCACAAGGAGGCAGAATCAAATCAAAAGCAATAGGTTTTAACAACTAACAGTTAAAATATTAAGAAAAGTAGGAAGCAAAATTCATTCTGGATATCATTCTTTTTCTACAGCATAGAGCCCTGGTTTGAGTCTACCAGCCACTCCCTGAAAATTCTATTCTACAGCACACAACTTCTAATTGCTTAAAAACTCAATGATCTTAGAAGTCTTTGTTTCATTACCGAAACCAGAATTCTCGAGTGTTTCAACTTATAGAAAAATTAGTGAAATAATTTTAGTATTAGCTGTTCATCAAGAACTTCGTCAGTACAGACACTTGTGGTAAACCACATCCTTTATGCATATGATTTTTTTTTTGGATGGTTATGAAACTAGAATACACCCTTTGCCAGTTATAGAAAAACGTTTTGAATATGAGCTATCTTCAATATCCTTGTGTCTCTAGAAGGAATGTATCATACACAACTGTGTACTAGAATATACTCTTTCCAACTTTAATGTGCTTACGACCACCTGGGAATCTTGTTACCCTGCAGATTCTGACTCACTAAGTCCAGGGTTGAGTTCAACACTCTGCGTTTCTCGTAAACTCCTAAGAGGTGTCTATGCTGTTCTTCTAGGGACGACACTTGGAGGAGTCAACTAAAACATGACCTTCCTCTTTGAATGTTGGTTTTCTCTATCTAACATTTCAAGGTTTGCATTTATTACTCTACACATTTGAGAGGTTATGGAAAAATACCTTTTCATTGTTCAGCAAAAACAAGGTTAAATGAAAATTTATCTTATAATGTTAGCCTTTCTTGACATTAAAAATTATTCTGAAAAATGCAGCATTTTTACATAAGTCTACTTTTAAGAATTTACGTCCATTCTTTCCACATTTGTATATATTTACAGTGTAATGCAGTTTAGATCATTTAAAGAATGGAAATTCCTAAGATAAATAAACCCCTGTACTTGCTTCTCTCTTAATTCTATAAAATATTTTATTATATGGTTATTAATATTTTATGTTGTAAGAATTTGGCTGCTAACCAAAGGTTGGTAGTTCAAATCTACCAACAGCTCCTTGGAAATCATAGGGGATAGTTGTACTTTGTTCTGTAGGGTTGCTATGAGTTGGGATCAACTCATCAGCAACAGGTTTTACTTTATATTATTCAAAATGATAAGTAGAAATGACATAATGACATTGAAACCACTGATTTTGCATATTTACAATACCTATAATTTCCACAATGAATATCTGATTTTTTTTAGTTGCCAAAACTGGACACCAAAGAAGTTTAAAATGGCATTTTACATGCCAAGATGAACATATATATATATATTTTTTTTTTCTTTTGAGGTAGAATTATAAGAGACAAGATTTTTTTTTTCTCTTTGGAACAACAAATATAAGTTATTGTCTTTAGATAGTCAGGCAATTGTTTCTTTAGCTTTCTTTTAAGAAATTAAATAAATATTTCTTTTCTGGCCTTATCTACAGCTCCTTTACCCAAACTAAATATTAGTATGCTAGCACATTTTAATCTGGAACATGACAATCTTTACTAGAAGGCTCTAGTAAAACAAACAAACAAATAAAAACAAGGAAGGAAGGAAGAGAAAACTTGGACAATTTCATTAATTGAGTATTTAGATTTGGTTTATATGTGTATGAGTTTCTGGAAGGATTTTAATGACTGCTTCTCATTTTGCCTAAAACATGCTTTAAGAGTGAGATGTTCCCAAACACTTAGTGCACAGAGTAGACCAATTTTTAAAGCCTAAAAATAAATTCACAGATTAGAGGAATTCCAGAAGGCAATGGAATTTAAACAAACAAATATTTAGGGACATGTGACTGGAGTTCTGCCATTTAAGAACGTGTCATAAGTGAGCCAGTCATAGACATTCTAAAGCTGTGTGTAGATTATGCTTACTTGAGTACAGGAATTAATTATATTTGAAAAGCGCCTGTCCTGACAAACAGTATGCTTCAACTTCCTATCAAGTTACTTAACAAACCCAAATTCAACATACAGATAATATGCAAGCATACAGATTGGTCATATCAAATATTGAAATAAACTATTCTCATAAGTTGTGGACACTAAAACCCTAAAACCTTTAGCCTGGCTCACCTCACTTATGGGTACCTTTACATGAAGACTGATTTATAGGTGATAAAACACTACTAGTAATTCTCGAATACGAGAATCTTTAGACTGTGACCTTCTATAATGTTTAAATGCAGTTAGTTGATTCAGTTTTCATCTCATTTTCCAGCTCTGCTAAGCATCCCCTTGTGTCACTGGACCACATAACCTTGGTGTGCTATTTCTTAAAATCACCAATCAGGCAGACTACATTTTTGTAGGTATGAGTAAGGGTTGTCCCTGTTCTCTTGTTCAAACATTGAACTATGTAAAGAAGAATGTAACATCAAGATTGGAGAAGGACTCACTAACAACCTGCATTGTATGTAAAGATGACCCAACCTTACTTGCTGAACGCAAAGTGAATTCGAAGCACTTACCGATGAAGTTCAAAGATCACAGCCTTCAGTATGGATTACACCCCGACACAAAGAAAATAAAGATCCTCGACCAGTAAGCAACATCATGATAAAAAAAGAAAAGTTTAAAGTTGTCAAGATTTCATTTTACTTAGCTCCACAATGAACACCCATGGAAGGAAAAGGCAAAAGTCAAATAACGTATGAACTTGTGAAAATCTGCTGCAAAAGGCCTCTTTACAGTGTCATAAAGCAAAGATGTCATCTTGAGAACTAAAGTGTGCCTCACCCAAGCTATGGTGTTTTCAACCACCACATATGGATGCAAACACCAAACAATCAATAAAGCAAACCTAAGAAGAAATGATTCATTTGAATTATAGTGTTGTTAATGAATAACAAGTATACTTTGGACAGTCAAAAGACCAAGCAAATCTGTCTTTGAAGAAGGACAGCCAGAACATTTCTTAGAAGTGAGGATAGCAAGACTTAGTCTCACATATTTTGGATTTGTTATCAGGCGGGATCAGCAACGTGGGTCAGAGGAAAGAAAAAGACTTCAAGGAGATGGATTGACACAGCAGCTGCAGCAACGGGCTGAAACATAGCCGACTATTATAAAGGTGGTACAAAATCGAGTAGTGTTTCCATCTTTGGGTGGTTGTGAGTTGGAACTGACCAGAAGGCACCTAACAATCACAACACATGCTAAACGCTAGTTATATAATGAGTGCTGTGATGAACACCAGATCATTTTACAAAAGCTCATAATCTAGGGGATTTTACAGATAAGTGAATGTGCAAATATAACAGGGTGCCATAAAAAGCAGGAGCAGGGAAGTAGAGGATGCTACCAAATCTCCTAGAGTACTTAGAGAGAAAAGGGTATAAGAAGCCTGCCAGAAGGAGTGGCTTCTAAGCAGAAAGTTTAAAGGAATCATAAAGGTTAGGTAGGGGAGAAAATGCCAAAAGAGGGCAGTGGTTATTCTAAGCAGACAAGACCATAGTTGCAGAGAGTGAGAAGGAAGGGAGGGCGAGGTAAAGCTTCCGAGAAGGTTAGGGGTACAAGAGAAACTATATTCTTCCCCATTGTCTTCGTCTCTCCCTCCGTCTCCTCTCCTTGCTGCCTCCCTTCTTTCCCTCTTTCTCCTTGCTTCCTACCTTCCTCTTCATCTGCCTCCATTCCGGTCCCCAACCTCCTCTTCTCTTTCTACATGCATGCTCAGCATGTGTGCATACGTTCCACACACACACAGACACACACAGACACACACACCCCCATGTTAGAACTTGGTAAATCATTTACATGTACCTACGCTTACCAAGGTAGACTTTCTCATGTCAAATTGTTTAATGGAGTGTGCCTTTGCCTTTTAATATTCATCTTTCAGATCACGGAATAAAATTTTTTTTTAAACAGTTTGAAGCATCAGCAGGAAGCCCACCTCAGGTCTAAGGATTAGCCCAAGAATGACTTTTATTTTGATCCACAGTGATATCTAGAATCATCAATTATATGACATTAATTCAATCTGATCTAGTCAGAATGAATAACTTAAGTAAAATATCTAGGTGAGCCTATACTTAAATTACTTAGGAGGAACTAGAAATCAAAGCCCTTAATTAAAATTTGAAATAGCGTATGTGATCTCAGGGAAGACTTCCTGCCTTTTTATCTATAAGAGGTGTCAGAAAGGTGAGTTCATGTTAGGAATTGAAAAGAGGAAACAGAAATAGAGTGTGACTGGCAAACACTGTACTGAGGCAGGGAGCTGAAAGGAGGGGAGTCTTTCTGATTGATCTTCAGGTGTAGCTGGCAGTCCCTGGCTGGCTGTAAGGAAACAAGCTAGCAGTATGGACACATTTCAAAGCAGCAATGATCATTCAAGATTGAGGGGCTATACCATTTCCCGGAAAATGGTAGGATTATGGTCGGGGTCTTGTTTTACCATCCAACTCTCATAATTGTCCCTAAGAAGGAGGTGGGTCTTCCTTGGCAGGCAGAAATGTCACCAAGTGATTTGTTTGTCTTTTATTATTTCATTCTTTGAAAATGAAAATATTTCCACTGAGTCAACTTCGACTTACAGTGACCACAAATGACAAGAGTGGGACTGTCCCATCGGGTTTCCAAAGAGCACTTGGTGCATTTGGATTGCCAGCCTTTTTTTTTGGTTAGCAGCTGTAGCTCTCAAAACATCCCCGGAATTTCCTTTTTATCCTTTCGATGTTGCCTAATTCTCAAGCATTTCTGGTTTTCTGGTCATCCCTTTGAATCCACTAAATACTGGCTCTTTCTTCAATTTTATTTCCTAGGACTGAGTATTACTTTTATGTTTATGAATGAATGCTTTCAAAATTACCATTGATTGATGATTGCTATTCTTTAAATTTTTACCATCCGTTTCTCTTCTGTATTATCACTGAAATAGTAATACCAGTGTGTAAGGATGGAGGAGACTTAAGAGATCAAGAGTTCTCAAGGTTTTCCTTGAAATTCAGATAATGTCAGATTCTGCTGATCATATGCCTCAAAAGACAATCCTAATATAAATTCCTGATTACATCATGTTGTATCAAAAACTTGAGTGATCTTTCTCTTCTCTTTAATTTTCCACAACTTTTTGAGGCATTAGCCATCATCAGGGAAGACTGTCAGTAGAAAACAAGCTTTATGATGTTTTACTATTTCATGTATTTCTACATATGATACATTGCTATTTAGCTAAAAAAAAAAAAAAAACCTATGTTCTTCACTTCTTAGGAAATAAGTTAATGATTTGGGGAAAGAGTTGCCCCCCCCTCAAAAATCTCACTACCATCGTTGCCCCCTCCCCCCCAGAAATCTCACTACCATCAAATAAAGTGATTTTCCCATTAGGTTGTTCAGTCCTTTTCATCCTCCATACCTATCTCCACCACAAATTGAGTGACATAAGAATTTCATGGTTCCGTAAGCTTATACATTTGCACAGCTTCACACTGGAAATCTGCAAACTCGGCTGACATAAGACAAATTCTTGACAATTCAGCTTTTCAGGGGTACATTCACCATTTACAGAATCCTAGCAGGACCACTCCAAATCGAAGAGCCAAGAATATTACTGCCTTTAATTAACACTATTGAATTGTTATCCTATTCAAGGGCACTTACACATGCTTCAGCTGTACCTGAAATGCAGCCATCAACACTACATAATTGCTTTTGTATCTAATCAAATTAGAAGCAATATGACACTTACTAGGGAATTGGGGAAGACACCTGAGTTGAGAGTTTCAAATTCTGAAATCTACTACTTGGATTTTGGATATAAATACCATGAGTATTTATTTGTGCAATCTTAAAACATTATCGTAGTCCTTATACATTTCCTCTCACTACCTGACAAATCACTGAGTCACAAATGATGAAATAGAATAAAGTCCTGGCTCATGAAGACATTTAAAAATGCAACATAAAATGGTTCCTTTGTCTAATAAATGCCCAGTCCCTCCACATTTATATCTTTTTCCTTTCAGTGCCTTCTGGACTTCAAAAGCTGTTATGTCTGTCTCCTAAACTCTCAACTTCTCTACTTAAAAAACCTCTGTAGTGTAACATATTAAAAGCAGAAACCATAATAAGACTGTTTAAATCCTAACTCTGTCATTGATCAGCTTGGAAATTTGGACATTTTTCTACCTTCTTATGTTCCAGATTTAATATCTCTAGACATAAAATAGTACTATCTTTTGGGTTTGTTACCTGTTGCAGTTGAGTTGAATACAACTCATGGTAACCCTATAATACAAAGTAGAACTGACCCATAGAGTTCCCAAGGAGTGCCTGGTGGATTTGAACTGATGACCTTTTGGTTTGCAGCTGTAGCACTTAACTACTATCCTACCAGTGTCTGTGGTTTGTCAGTAGTATTAAGTAAGTCAACATGGGTGAACATCTGGAACAATGGTTGCCGTATAGAAAGCCCATGAACCTTGGTGATGACTGTTGCCTTTTATTACTGAATCCTTCCCATCAGCATTCACATATCTGCTATAGTATATTTCCTAAAATCAAAGAAACCAAGGGCTTTGTCCTCCTGCCCTGTGTCTTTACCGTTCTTCTTGGTCAAGCTTCTCAACAAAGTTTTCTGCACAGGCTGGTTTCATACCTCAGAAATCACTCAGTGTTCAGCACTTTCTTCCTGTTCCCAAGCCCATTGTACTGAAATTCATCTTGTTAAGAACATTTACTATTTCTTTGGTGTCATGGCCAAAAGATGCTTCTCAGCCTTCATCCTTCTCAACATTTCAGAAGGATTTAACAAAGGTGATGTTTTCTCTTTGTTTACATCCACAGTGCCTCACTCTCACCCTCACCAGCCTCTTCTGTGTCTCCTTTGCAGACCCCTTCCTGCTTTCTCATACTGTATTTACACACGAGCAACCTTATGAGTCCCATAGATTCAGCTGTCAACTGGATGTAGTTGATTCCCCATTTCTTCCTCTTCCAAGCTCCAATATATTCAAGAGACTACCCAGCTGTTGCTGCATCTAGACTTCTGGAAGGCATAACATATCTAATATTTAAGCCTGTACTACTGATCTTCTCCCTCAAGCCTATAATCCCCCCAGCCTTCTTTATTTTAGAAAATGACTTCTCTGTACACAGAATGGCAATAAAGTAGAATAAAATAACCTCTGTTTGCCAACTCGATGGCACTTGGCTGGCTTTGACTTTGTCCTAGCTGCTAAGTAAAACCCACCACATTAGCTTGGTAAGGAGATCCTCGATGATACAGTTAGTATTCTCAGCTACCAGAAAAACGGTTAGAGGTGGAAGTTCACCCAAAAGTGCCTCAGAAGAAAAGTGCAGAGGTCTGCTTCCAAAAAAAATCAACCATTGAAAACCCTGTGAATCGCAGTTCTACTCTGACACTCGCGGAGTCATCAAGAGTCAGAGTTGACTCTAGGGTAACTGGTTGTGGTTTGGTAGCTTGGCAGTGTTCCCTACAAATCTTCCCCTAAAACTCCAACAAGTGTCTTGCTCACTCTTCCTCCTACCCAAGTCCAACCCCTGTCACTTTCTGCTGCAGCGCTGCAGTTGCTTTTTGTCCCCACTTTCTCTTCCTTCTCATCTCCCTTCAATCCATCCTTCCAGAGTGGAGTAATCTTTTAAAGTGAATGTTGGATCATATTACTTTTCTGGAAAAAAATCCTTCCATCAGCTTTCTAATACAACGATAACAGATGAAGGACAGCATCTTTACTATGAAATTGTTTGTCCCAATAATTCTCTTTACTATGGAATTGTCAGTCTCCGGACAATTCTCTAACAAACTATCTGGAAATGTCCTATCCTTTGCATCATGCCAAAAAAAAAAAAAAAAAAAACAACCTAATAAAGAATTCTTTTTGTTTTCAACTTTTGTGGCTATGTTTATTTGTGGTCTTAGTTTTATTTTTTAATGTGTTTAATGTTTCAAATGTCTTTCCTCTTAAATTGTAAGTACCAGGAAAGCAGTGAATATTTTCCCCATGCTCAATCTCCAGTGCTACCAATGAGTAAATATTTCTTGGAGGAATGAAGAAATGGTAACAATGGCTTTATAGCTTACCTGCCCACAACTAATTCCACAGAATGAGCTAATAAGCTATATTGTATTGAAGATGTTACCTGAGACAGAACAAAATTTTACCTTAATTATTTGGAAAATTGTTTATTTACACTCTTGCTTCCTGTGTTTGAAGGGGATTTTATGCCTAATCTGTGTATCTGTCAAGACCAGATGGAGGTCAGCTGGTACCATATGTATAAACTTGGGAATTTGACAAAAAGACACATAAGTTTTGATGATTCCTTCCAAGATAGGTATGACTTTGGTTAAGTTAAAAAAAAAACAAAAAACTCTGTCTTCTAAGATTGAAGTGAACATAATGGCACGTCCATGACTCAGCTGGTAACCAGTTACTGTTGGGACAATTCCAATGCCAGGTGACTTCATGTGTGTCAGAGTAGAACTGTGCTCCATAAGGATTTCAATGGTTGCTTCTTTATAAGCAGATCGCCAGGTCTTGCTTCCAAAGTGCGTCTAGGTGGTCTCACATCTCCCAGCTTTGGTATAGTAGCATAGTTAGTAGCCAAGTACCAACTATTTGCACCACCCAGTCGGCTTGCCCAATTGGTGAACCGATGTAATTACGTGTGACAAAATCATATTCGTTATTCTTGTTTTTGTTAGATGCTAACACAGCAGTTTTGACTCAGAGCAACCCCTGGTGGCAGAGCATAACTGCCCCACAGGGATTTTTAGGCTGTAATCCTTATAGGAGTAGGCCACTGAGTTCTTCTGCAGAGTTTCTGGATGGGTCTAGACTGCCGTTCTTTCAGTTAAAGGCCACGCGCTTTAATGTTGCGCCACTGGAGCTCCACAATTGTGTCAGTAGGTACTCAAATGCCAGTCCCACTACCTTTTTCAGTAGGGGTTGATTCTTGAGCTTCAGGGCTCCCCTTAGCACTCACGCTCAAGCTCTCTTCCAGAGGCCACTTACAGAGGCACCCCAAACAAGGTGGAGAATACTGAAGAAGGCTGGGCAGAATCCACTCCACTTCTGCTTGGACTTGGCTCCTTACTTAAGACATTATAGGGCATTTCTCTTTTAGGTAGTTGTTACATCTTCCTGATTTGAGTTGATTTTATTTGACTCATTTGGCATTCTCACTTTGTTATGGACCAATTTTTAAACCACTTTGCTTTTCTGTGATTTATTTCAGTCTTCATATCAAGTCATATGAGGCATGTATCTCCCTTAGATAATTTTATTACTAACCTTAAAAATGTTTGGTTTACTTTATCCTGATTGTGGGCCCTTGTCCCTTCTTTTATTTTTCAGTCTTACGGTATTTTTTTCTAATAACTGATTTTTACCACTAATCTTATAGCTTACAAGGTTACGCCATACAATCAAACAGCTAGGCTTTATTAGCTGTTTTGTAGAGACTCCACAGTCACCAGGCGATGACACGCCAGGAGCGCAGCAATAAGGGAGCATTTGGGAGAACAATTAGATGAAATTTGCCCTCCTATTGACCTGACAACCACCTTCTAACCCTCAAGAGTAAATATGTCAGCATCAGAAAAACAGAAGCCCTTTGTTTTAGAACACAAGTGTTTCTCAACCTTTTAAATTAGGCCTGCATTTGAGAAACATAAATTTCTTTTACCACCACTGCTTTTGCTCTCTGAAATTTTTAGGGTTGTTCTCATCCTCCTAACTGCCCATTAAGAATCATTATGCTGGGCCGAGATACATCCCCTAGTGAGCCTCCAGAAAATGCTAATCCTGGAGAGCATAACAAAGATAATGAGAAGTGACCCTCATCAACTGGATGAGGCCCAAAGGCTTAAAAGTTCGAAAAAGTAAAACACAGGAGTCCTTGGACCAGTTTTAATGTTTCTGGAAGTTTAGTAGATAAAGCTGTATATTTTATTTAAAGCATTCTGCATCTTCTCCTGAGTCAGGAGAGTACCCACCAAAGAATGGTTACTCAGATCAGTTAATGCAAGAGCACTTACTAAGTACTTAGTAAATGCTGTCGGTTAGAGGGAGCTTTCAAAGTAAGTAGTTCATAAAAAAAACAAATGAAGTACTTGGCTGGCACAGAGTTTGGCATCACTGCCCTGGATGTTCATCTGGGTGGTCTCAAAACTCCCAACGTCTCCAGTAAGCAGCACAGTTAATAGCCAAGTAGTAACCATCTACATAACCCAGTTATCCTGCTTAGCTGCTAAAAAGATGAAATTAAGTATGGTATAACCGTATCAGTTATTTTTGTTAGATACCTGCGAGCCAGTTTTGACTCACAGCACTCCCATAGGGCAATTTTATATACGTATATATAGATTTGAATGCTAACTTGTAGGTTATAGATATGTAGAGAAGCAAAGAGACCACACGTGGCAGGCTGGAATTAACAGGGAAAGCCTCACTGAAGACACTTTCTTCCTTTGTATAGTGTAAGAAACGGATCAATGGAAAGGAGCTTGTTACCCAGGCAGCAAGAAGGTTCAGGGAAGAACACAAATAGTCTAGATTAGCCATAGAGTGCAGTAAAGAAGAATAATGATGATTGAGCAGGATAAAAGTTAGCCCAGCACTTTAAGTGTCCGACAAAGAAGTATTACGCTAGTTCATGCCCAGTACTGTTGCTGCTAGTTTCCGTCCAGTTGATTCCAACTCACAGTGACCTGATGTGAGCAGAGTACAAATGTACCACAGGCTTATCAAGGCTGTCATCTTTTGGATGAACATTTCCAGGTCTGATTTCCAATAGCCTCTGGGTATGCCCAAATTGCCAACATTTTGGCTGGTAGTCAAGTGCTTTAACATTTGTGCCAGTTTTGTGCCCTTTGAGGATGACTTTAATGTATAATAACCAAAACTGAACATATATTCGTTTGCAAATGACAGAGAAATATGCTAGAAAAGCATAGTAAAATCCAAAAGCCAAGCCAACTGTCCAATTGAATCAATTCTGACCCATACTAATCCTAGAGAATAGAATAGTACCACCCCGTGGGGTTTCCAAGGAGCAGCTGGTGGGTTTCAACAGCTGATCTTTTGGTTTGCAGCCAAGCTCTCAACCACAGTACCACCTGGGCTTCTCATATGTAATAAAACCAAAGAACAAACCAACAGCCATCAAGTCAATTCCCACTCGCGGCAACCCTATAGGACAGAAGAAAATCGCTCCACAGAGTTTCCAAGGAGCGTGTGGTGGATTCAGGCGGCTGATCTTTTGCTTAGCAGATGTAGCACTTAACCACTACACCATCAGCGTTTCCATTCAAGTGTAATACTAAGTGTAAAATCAGTGCAGCAGGGGTTTAGGAATAACCTCCTCCTCTAACTTCACAGACGCCGAAGGAGAATTAAGAGAAACAGGCCAAGGCTTATTGTTGTGAGGCAGAGGTCAGATATACTTCCTCTCTCCTCCACCTTGACCAATTCTGACACCAACTGTCCTTTCCAAGGCACTCTCCACTTCTCTGTTGGGTTCAAGCATTCATGGCAATGGCCACCCAGAATTCGCAGGCTATACTCACAATTACGGAATTTATTGGGGAAGTGATAACAATTTAAGTTTAGGAATGCTCAGAATACAGTTCTTCAGTCCAGACAGCTTCTTCTCAAACATGCCCACAGGCTCTTTCTGGGCCCTTGGCCTCTGGCCTGCTCAGGCAAGTGTTACAAAGCTCTTTTAGCATTGCCGAATGCGCCCACAGGCACCTCAATCCACCAGCAAGCCCCTTTTCAAAGGTGTTCAACTCTGGCTCTGTGGGTCAACTAACCTATGTCCACCAAGTGCCAGAGGCACCCTGGTCTGCCAGCAAGTCCCTTGCCTGAAGGCACTCAACTCTTCATCCAGAAGCCAGGAGGCCAACTCTCTGTCTCCTGCAGGTCTTTTATGGTCCCCTGATTCTGTTGCTGCTGTTTATCTGCTGCTACTTCTCAATGTCTTCAGCACTGCAGCTTTCTCTCTCTCTTCTTGTCTTCCATGTTACAGCTCCAGTTCTCTCCCTCAGTGTCCTGGTTCCAGGAATTTCTCTGCTCAGGGATCCCAGATCCAAAGGCCACACTTGACTTCTGGCTCTTCTTTCTCAGTGATGGCAAGATTCTCTCCCCTGCCTCCAGAATGGCTCACTTGAAACCTAGCAGGATGGCAAAACTGACCAATCCATCCATTAGTATTCCATATACTTTAGTCCCACTCAATCCTTCTCAGTGAGTCACAAAGGCTCTGCGTGGCTAGAAGTGCCATCTTAAGTAATTCATTGTACCACACCAGGCTCTTGTAGACTCTTCAGCATGTTGTCAGCTGGAAGGACATGAAGAAACAAAGACCAATTATGAAAATAAACTAAATTTCCAAAGTTTTAAAATATCTGTAATGATATCTAAGATGCATCGTGAAATTTCTCTGTATTTTTAATTCATGCTAAAATATTATTTTGGTGATTGAGGTGTAAGATAAATCGGGACTAGAGCAGGCTGGTAACACCAAGAGGAGAAAGTCATGATGAAAAGATGTAAAACTTGGTGACTGAAGAGACGTAACAGAGGTTAAAGGTTTCTGGCCAAACTGATCAGGAATATAGAGGTGCCATTAACCCTTCTGAAGGACTAAATTAGCCTTGCTTTTATCTTTAACCTTTAGTTAAGTTCATTGAGTTTTTCAAGGAGACAGACTATTGGTACCATAAATCCAAAACTGTTCCTCTTCTTTGAAAGTAATTGTTCTCCATTTACTCCATAACATTAGACTCTTCAAGTAAGATGTCAGATTTTACGGTTTATTTATAGTGATGAAATTTAAATGCCAGATTTTTAGGCTGCTAGTTACATATGTGTTTCTGTGTGTCTGTGAGTGTGTGTGTGTATTTATAGTTAGTAATACTTAGGAAAATATGCACATTCAAGGATATAGATCCCCACAAGGTTGTACAGCGAAACCAAATTTTCAATAACCAGTTTATGATATAGAATATTGTCGTACCATGTATTTTTTACATTGAATCACTTGACCATCATTATATACACAGTTAATAATATTACTTGTAGGTTTTTTTTTCCAAAATATCTCCCCTGCCCCCTCAAAAAATAAAACAGAGCCAAAAACAAGAGTAGAAAAACAAAACAAACAAACAGAATAAGTAAAATCAGAATAGAATTCTGATTCACTTCAGTATATATAGGTAACTATACAGGTAAATTTAAGAGGTTTCTTTCCAAATTCATGAATGTCAGATATTTGAATCCATATATTTGTGATTTTCCTTTTGTAGTGATATTAGTGATTGCCTTCACTGCAGCCGGGATCATGTTGAACACAGTAGTAATGGTGATGTGTGAATTAATTTGCAGGTAAGCTGAAAAAGCCAAACTCGTTGCCGTAGAGCCAATTCCGACTTACAAGGACCCTATAGGATAGGGTCAGTCTGCCCCCTAGAATTTCCACGAGGCACCTGGTGGGTTCAAATCACTCACCTTTTGATTAGCAGCCATAGTTCTTAACCACTAGGCCACCAGGGTTTCCAGCTGGAGACAGCACGTTTGAAACGTAGGTAAACTCCTACTGCTAACGCTAGCACTGGCAATACAGTTTCCCTAACACTTGAAGCAATTTTCCAATTCAGTAGCCTACAGATTACTATTATATGACAAATCTATTTTTACACATGTATTTGGCACAGAAGAGGAACAAGCAGTTCCCAAAATGTCGCAGAAGAGCCACAACAAACTATGATACAACTTTACCTTGGAGTATATTAAAAAACAAACAACAACAACAGAACACCTGTCTTGTTTCCTGGAGAGCACAGAATTCAGCCACAAGCAAAAAGAGCCAGTTTGGGTCCCCAAAGTGCCACGAGGCAACAGACTGGCATCTTACATATCCCTCCATTATTGCAAGGATGGCCTGAATTTTACAGCTCGCTGTTGACAGAGGCTGTGCTATTTTAAGCGAATATCCAGAGCTTATAGGAGTGCCTGCATCATGCTTATTAAATATTTGGTGGAGAAAACGAGTTAACATATGAGCTTGACAGTGCTGAGCTGCACAGCAGAAGAGGGACTAAAGAGTAAGGAGATGAAATTCTTCCCCAGAGTAGTATATAATTACACACACTCGTGGAAACTGACACCTTCTAGAACACCCTACTCTACTGTCCTTGTCAATGAGCCTCCCAAATGTGGTCCTCATCCCTTCTGAGGCTTTCAGCTGACATTTCACAGATTTCAAAATTTTCCCTCATCGCTGTCTTGGGTTTTCTACTTTGGGCTTTTGGACAACTCCGTTCTCTTGCTAAGGCTTCCCTCCTCTCGCCTTTTTCTTAGCCCTTTATGGTCCCCTCCATGGCTGCTCTTTAGAGTGTTCATTCATTCAGCACTTCCTGTTCAGACCATGTTTTCCTTTTCTTCATCAGTTTCTGCAGAGTTCCTTTACTTACTACCATGGTTTCTATTCTGGGTATACGATAACTTTTAAAAACAATAATATAGTTCCTTTACTGTTATGAAAAACATCTGTGATTTTTTTTATTGTACTTTAGATGAAGGTTTAGAGACAAACTGACTTCTCACTGAACCATTAGTACACAAACTGGTTTATGACATCGGTTAGGAACGGCACAACACGTCAACACTCTCCCTTCTCAAAGTGGGTTCCCTGTTTGTTAAATCGACATTTCTAGCTCTGAACCACCTCTAACCCATACGCCTTTATTTCCAAGTGCACGGTGGATCTGAATCCTATACTTTGCTAATTTTATATATTACCACTTATTTCCGTTGCTGTTGAGTCGATTCTGATGTATGGCAACTCCATGTGTATAGAGCAAAACTGCACTCCCTAAGATTTTCAGAGCTGTGGACTTTCAAAAGATCACAAGTCTTTCTTCAGATAGATCTCTGACCGGGCTTAAAATCACCAATCTGTCAATTTGAACTCCGTTTCGTAACTGCTCGTACTCAAAGGGACTTTTTTCATACAGATTTTACTTTTGTGTTTATCACCTTTTCAATGCCCTTTAGGAATGTCATACATACTTAACCAGACTTCTTTTTCTTCTATTATAATCTAATTAAAAGCAACTACAATTCTGGACGTTTTCTCAAAATGCCTTCCTGTTCTTTGTAAAAAAAAAAAAAAAAAAACTTTGTAATACGTGTTCTACATCTGAAATAGTTCTTGCATTCCCTCTTGCCTGCCTTCTCACTTGCATTAAACAGCCGCCTTTTGATGGGACTTCACTGACAGTCTTTGCCTATCCCCGGTTCCTCTCTGTTCCAATCCAATATCCCTGTGGCCACCAGAAAGCACCTCATACCCGCGCTTCAAATTCCCGGGCAGTGAATCATTACCAGCAGAAACAAACATAAATGCTACATTGCACATAAGATGTTTCACAATCTCTGTGCAACCTATTTTTAAAGAATTACCCTAGTACTCTGAGTTTTACAACTGTCCCTCGCAGTTGTACAGGATTAACCATATTACCAGAGGACTGCATAGAGGGAACAGTGATAGAAGTTTTGTGGGTGACGCCAACAGTTTGAGCTCTGCTGACAGTTCAAATCCTTCCAGCAGCATACTGTAAGAAAGGCCTGGTGATTTGCTTCAGTCAAGATTACAGCCAAGAAAATCCAATGGGGTAGCTCCATTCTGTCACGTGGCATCTCTCTGAGTCAGAATCACCTTGACAACAATGGACGTGGCTTGGGACCAAGCCTCCTTGCTGACAAATGCTATCTCTTCTACTA
Source organism: Heterohyrax brucei (assembly GCA_028571685.1). Taxonomy (NCBI): domain Eukaryota; kingdom Metazoa; phylum Chordata; class Mammalia; order Hyracoidea; family Procaviidae; genus Heterohyrax; species Heterohyrax brucei. The sequence goes on from CM053148.1 coordinate 98,635,491, forward strand.
TTCAAATAGTGCCTCAGGGGAGAGGATCAAGCTCTTCTCCTGTAGAATTCTGAATTCTTTGTATTCTGAGAACCCAGAGTTTGCAACTACCAGTAAACATCTTTCACATTATGTCACAGAACTAAAAGTAATTTGTTATAAAATTTTTTTCTTATTAAAGAGTAGTGTTATTACCTTGTGAGTGCCTCGCCTCTTAGGGATTTACCATCTAGCAAAGAAAATAATAACAGCAAAAAACACAATGAAAATAATAATAATAACTGGCAATTGCCTAGCATTTGGTATGGGCCAGGTGCTGTTTCAAGCACAAATATGATTTCAGGCCTTGATGTCTTTTTATTCAGGAATTTAGACAATTCTTAGAAACTAATGGTGTAATGGTTAAGTGCTACGGCTACTAAACAAAGGGTCAGCAGTTCGAATCCATGAGGTGCTCGTTGGAAATTCTTCCAACAGCCTACTGTACCCTATACGGTCACTATGAATCAGAATCAACTCGATGGCAGCGGGTTAGGTTTTTGGGTAGACAATTTTTCCCCTGAGCAAGGATAGAGACACCACAGATGTGGAACTTAAGACAGCTTATTCTTTTTCAGTGATATGTTTACTTTCTTGGAAAAGAACAGTACAATGATTGTATTCAGGCATATTGTGACTTTTGGTGTAAATTTCAATGCTACCTTAATCTGATACATGCTAATTTCATTTTAGCTTGTTAAAATGTCCTTACACAAGTCACAGCACTATGCAATATTCCCCTAATCAAACGATTCTCAAATTTGAGCGAAAAACAGAATCACCTAGGTGGCTTGTTAAATAAAAGATAGATTTCTCGGTCCCCCACTCTAAAATAGAAACTCTGCTGGCATATCCGTCTGCTAACCGAAAGGGTAGTGCTTCCAATCTATCAGGTGTGCTTTGGAAACTCTATAGGGCAGTTCTACTCCGTTTTATAAGGTCGCTATAAGTTGGAATCAACTCAGCAGTTGTGGGTTTGTTTTGGGGCTGTAACCCCAAAGTTTCTGATTCAGTAGGTTTGCACTGGGTCTGAATTGCCATTTCTAAGACTTCTAAGACTTTTCCAGAACAGGCTAAAGCTGCTGGCCGGAGGACCCCATTGAATCGCTGGTTGAACTCATGATGGTTGACTAAAATTTCTCCTATCTGACCAAATTCTCTAAAAGAATGCTGAGATTACCTAGGGAAGGAAATACAACAGAGTATATGATTCTCTGCATTTAACCAGGTAGTAATTTGGGGAAAAAATGTTTCCATAACGTTGTTCCTGTTGTCTGTGCTCATGAAGTTATTATAACTTCAGTTCCGACTGGCAAAATTTTTCAAGTAGTTGAGATGGGAAGGGATATGTATATATATTTGTATATGGAAACCCTGGTGGCATAGTGGTTAAGTGCTAGGGCTGTTAACCAAAAGGTTGGCATTTCGAATCCACCAGAAGCTCCTTGGAAATTCTATGGTATAGTTGTACTCTGTCCTGTAGGGTCACTATGAGTTGGAATCGACTCAACTGGCAGTAGGTTCAGTTTTTTGTATGTATGTATGTATATGTATATACATATATATAGTCAGAATCTATTCAATGGCAACAGATTGGGTTTTGTAGTTTGTGTGGTTGTGTGTGTGTGTGTGTGTGTGTGTGTGTGTATGTATGTACATAAAATCAAACCCACTGCCATTTGGTTAATTCTAACTCATAGTAACTCTATAGGACAGACCAGAACTGCTCTGTAGAGTTTCAAACTGCTGGTAGATTCGAACTGCTGACCTTTATACAAAAACCTGAACCAAACCTGTTGCTGTTAAGTTGGTTCTGATTCACAGTGACCCTATAGGACAGAGTAGAACTGCCCCATAGAGAGAGAGGGCCTGGTGTGTCTGAACAGCTGACCTTTTGGTTAGCCGCCTTAGCACTTAACCACTACGCCGCAAAGGTCTCTCTCTGTTTCTGCCCCTGCCTCCCTCACTCTCTCTCTCTATCGCAAAATTGTTCTCAACAGCAATCTAATGCATAAAGTGGGGGATCTAATAAGCATTCTCAGTTTTAAAATAAATATCTTGATGATAAAAAGAGCACAATTATGTTAACTTGTCCTCATGGTAATAGATACAGGCATAGAATTGTCTCAAAACTTTGTTGTTCTCTGAAGCTCCCTCTAGTGTCCTTAACTGGATATACAAGTATTACAGATGGAGTGTGTTTAACCAAAAACAGGAGACATCTTAAAAGGATTTAAGTGCTGCTTTAAGAAGTTATTATTTACTCAGCATTGGTATTTTGTTAAAAAAAGAGAGAGAGAGAGAGAGAGAGAGAGAGAGAGAGAGAACAGATGCTCAGGACATTTGCAAAGTGACAGTGGAAGCAAATTAACCCTCAAAATCAAAAATATCAAAAGTATATAGCCTGAGCATTTCAACTGTGCTTATAACAACAGGTCCACAGAAGAGCCTTTCTGGGCATCTCTAGGTGGCCCTCGTGTCTTGGCTAATGATTCTCTGCTGTCATCAAAGCCAGCAATGACCTGTCAAGCCTTTCTCTGGATGCCATCTTTCTGGTTCTAATTTTCTGCCTTCCTCTTCTCTATTTAAGGACTATTGCGATAACATAGCACCGACCTGGATCGTCTTTCTTCAATGTAAAGTAATTAGAAACTTTAATTTTATCTGCAACCTTAATTCCCCCGGCTATGCCATATACTGGAAACCCTGGGTGGTGTAGTGGTTAAGAGTCACGGCTGCTAATCAAAAGGCTGGCAGTACAGATCTGCCATGCACTCCTTGGAAACTATGGGGAAGTTCTACTCTATACTATAGGGTTGCTAGGAGTTGGTATCTACTCAACCGCCCTGGGATTGGTTTGGGTTTGGATGTGATATGCTAGGAACAGGACATATTTGGGGTTCCTGTCACACACTACTCACTACGCATAGTAATAGGTGCTGTGAGTGAAAATCCACTCCACAGCAGTGGGCTCGGGCTTAGTTCCTTACTGCTAGGAACCCGACTGGAACTGGGTCAGTGATTAGCTGTTAACGAAAAGGTCATCAGTTCGAACACACTAGCCACTCTGGTAAAGAAAAATGTGGCTGTCTACTTCCGTGAAGACCACAATCTTGAAATTCTATAAGGTGGCTCCGAGTGGGAATTGACTCGGTGACAAGGTTCCTAACTTGTTTATTTATTTTATGAGTTAGTTACTGCAAGTGTCAATATCACCTTACATTCTCAGAGAACGAATTTATTTTGGCCAGAAAGAACAAAGCTTACCATCTCATGCTGTGAGAGGGCTGAACAAGTCAGACAGGAGTGAGAAAGAGAAGGACTAAGAAAAACTTAAGACAGGTATTCCCAACCTGCAACCGTTAGTATGCTAAAGACCATTCCTGATTTCTTTTACGTAACAGGTCAGTCTTCACGAAATTTGTATGCAGCGGCCCATCTGATAGAGCCATGGGTTTGATATGGCAAAATATAACTTTTTCACATATGAAAGTCAAGAAATATTCAGTAGTTGTTTCCATTTCTTTCTCCAAAAAATTGCTAAGGAAGCACTGACCATTTGTTATCGCGTGTGCTTAGTTCGGGGAACAAGATGCTGAGGCCATTAGGGTACTGTCCGGTAAACGTTCCCTTTAGACAATGAGTCAGCATTATATTTGAGCACGGGAAGGCTCTCATAAGTAATTGATCCCCTAAGAAAAAAATCTGTTCCGCTGATCACAAGGTAATATCCAAGCCCATGAGCCTGATCTAGTGCATTCTGTAGTCCTGCTAAGCAGCCACATTTAGTGGAAAGATCACAGGTCTTTCCACATGGTGGTCTCCTCCATTCTAAGCTCAGTTTTACAGCATTAAATGCATAAGCTGGAGCAAATCTCTTTTCCCTTATCTCCAAGATGCAGGAAAGCATTTCACAGAGAGCTTATATGAGTTAGAATCTGTATGCTTCGCACAGCAGCAACAGTAACAAAAATCCCGGTCACCTTCCAATCGATTCCACTCAGGACTCCAAGGCTTATCACAGTAGTATTTTCCCATTAGCGGTGACTTCAACAAATCTTGGATTCTTCTTTCAAACTTCCAACAGGAAGCAGCGACACTGTGCTAACCTCCAGTTACTCAGTTCTCAAATCGTGCCACCTTCCCTTGCTGCTATTTCACGTTTTCCCGTCTCCAAGTTCTGCTCCTTTTTGGTCTTTTCCTTTTCAAGATCCTGCAACACTCATTTAGAAATCTAACTAGATTTCACGAGAAAACAACTATTTTCTCACGAACAAATAGTTTAAGACTAGATAAGAATCCTGATTTTAATAACGTTCTTCTAAACATGTGTTCTAAATACTCTAGAAAGCCGCAGTGCATAAGTAGAAACCCATGTAACAATCTCTTCAAAAGCAGTGCGCCCCACCAATGGGGGAGATTCCTAGGAAAACGCAAGTTATCACCATTTACCTAGATAATTAGGGCTTAACTACAGTGCTATCTATCATCTTAGTCATTTATTACTTAACTGCTCACTTATAAAAGTGTCACAACAATCTTTTAAGTATATTGTATTAACACTTTCCAGTATTAAATCCAAACTATCATTGACTAGCATAAACGACCCACCCAGAATCGTAGTCTGTAGTCCAAAACCTGCCAATCAATTTCTTAAAAAAAAAAAAAATCCGTGGTCATGTGTGTGAATATAAATTCATAAGAGCAAATAATTCTTCCCCCTGGAGACAGCACGGTCTCAGGTGAGTAACATTAAAAAGTATCTTAAAGATAATTAGGTATATTATTAAGGATTATAACTGATATTATGTTGATATGTGTATTATATATTTAGGAGTGTGTATGACGCCCTGGTGGTGTAGTGGTTAAGAGCTCCGTTGCTATCCACAATGGTTGGCAGTTCAAATCCACCAGCAGCTTCTTGACAACTCTATGGGGCAGTTCCACTTTGGTCTGTAGGGTTGCTATGGATCAGAACCAACTCCATGGTACCTAACAAAAGCATAAATGTGTATATGGAGAGAGTAAAACAGCGTGACTACTGAAAAAACTAGACCCAAGTGTAAGTAGTGTCTATGTGTTAATACAAAAAGGTCACTTCTTCAACCCGTATACAAGCTACGACAATTAAGTTCATGAACTCAACTTAAAAACCCCGTCACATACTTCGTTGCTAAAAATTACTAGGGTCACCTTTGAAGTACTCCCTTGGGAAGCTATGCAAGGCTGCCCGCTCCTAGTCCATGCTTCAAAGCACATTTTCTGGGATGAGTTCATGAAAGTATTTGTCAGACCTCATCCAGTAATAGTTCTGATGCACATTCCAGAAAAATGGTTCCAAAATTGCTTTGAAAAGTGGGCCAGGGTCTGGCATCAGTGCATAGTTTCCAAGGGGAGTCCTTCTAAGGTGACCGTAGTGATTCTCAGCAATGAGATATGGAGCACTTTTTCTAGGATGAGTTTGCCAACCTAATCGTTGGACTTGGTATACTGCTAAACTTAGTATTCCAAACAAAAGACCATTGCTGTCAAGTTGACTGAGACTCACAGTATAAAGCAGAATGGCTCAGAGGATTTGGAAGCGGACTGCCTCATCTTTCTCCTGCAGAGTGGAGGGCTGGACTCAGACCGTGGACCTTTCGGTCAGCAGGCCGGTGCTTAACTAACTGTACCGTGTTGAGCTTCCTATCCTTGCGATTTCTGTCATTAAAGCTTAACGTGAGCCCTAAATCAAACTGTTGCCACTGTATAGATTCCTACTCACAGCGAACCTATCGGAGAGAGTAGAACTGCAATTTTACGGAATTTATACGCACTTCACATAAAAGTCAAAAACAAAAGTTGTCAGACAGATATATGCTAATGTTATTTTACCAAGTAATTGATCTTGAAATCAGTCTGCTAACCATACTCACGCAAAATCCTGAATCCTTAACTCTCTTTGTTGATATTAAAGTCTGTAATTCAGTATAGGTGCAGATTTTGACAAGACTAATAATACTATTTATACGTGTAATTATTTAAATTACCCATACTGCCTTGGTTTAATTGTGTTCACTAAATTGGCATGAATAATTTATGACATCAGCGCTGTCAACCATCAATCTACATTTCAGACAGCAACACATCAACTAAATGACAGGGTAAAATGTTAGAGATGATTTAGAAAAGAACTTCACTTTTTAAGAAGGAAGTTTGTATCATATTTATGTACCCAGAGGATACTGATATTTGGTGCTATTTGTAGAAATAGTTTGATAACTTTTTCAAACAAGTTTTAACTATATAATCTAACAGGGAAAACACAAAAACGTATAATAGGAGTTGCATGTCTCTCTTTTGTTTGTATGAACCATAAACTAATTAGGAAGTCTTGTGAAGTTTATCAAAACAATGTTTTGACATAAAAACCCATTGCCATCAAGTTGACTTGGACTAATAGCAACCCTATAGGACAGAGTAGAACTGCCCAATAGAGTTTCTAGGGAATTACCTGGTAGATCCACACACTTCCAGACTTTTGTTTAGCAGCCATTTCACTTAACCAATATGCCAACAGGATTACCTTGTTTTTAAATATCTACAGTTAAACATTTCAGGACCCTCTTTGAAATACACCAAATTATTAAATGACTTTGTATTCAGTGTATGTGGTTTGCTGTAAATACCTTACTTAAATCACAAAATCTAGTGACAGGACTAATAAGTCAAAAAGAAAATTAAAATAACCATAAGTATAAACTACATTTTGAGAAATCTGCAACCATTGAAATATAAGCCGTCAGTACTGCTATTCCTAGTATTACTTGTTGTTTATTTTTACCACGGGCACCAAAAGACTGAGCAGATCTGTCTGGGAAGAAGTACAGCCAAAGTGTTCCTTAGAAACGAGGATGTCCATGAGACTACCTCTTATATGCTTTGGACCTGCTGTCAGGGAGGATCAGTTTCCGGAGAAGGACATCACGGTTGGTAGGTAAGAGGGTCAGCAAAAAAGAGGAAAGCCCTCAACAAGATAGACTGACACAGCGACTACAGCAATGGGCTCAAGCGTAACAACTATTGTGGGCTTGGTGCAGGACTGGACAGTGTTCTTTTCTGCTGTACACAGGCTCAGCGGGAGTCAGAACTGATTAGACTACACCTAACAACAACTTTTACAAGGGTTAGTCAAAATAGAGATTTTTTTTTATCAATGTCACAGACCCCCTGAATTCTTGTTAAGAACTCCTTGGGTTTTTGTGGGTCCCAGGTTAAGAACTCTGCCTCAAAATAAGTTTTGCATTTCTATCAGTTGATATTGCTTTTCTTTGCCTTGAATACCAAGCAATGAATTCATTTATTTCAAAAATAAGAAGATAAATTTGTATGTTTTTTCAGCATATATCAAGAAAATAATTGACAATATTTTCCTCAACAACAACAAAAAAATATAGAAAATGATGAACTCCATGTTAATTTTTTTTTCATTTCATTTTTATTGTTTATAGTGATACACATGTGAACTCTCTTGATGAATGCATTCTGAAAATTGAAACAGTTCTGGAATCATAGTATTCATCTAAATGCCAGACCACGTAACATAAAGATTTAGCTATTCCAACCTTATTGCATACAGCCTGTAGACCATGATACGGCTGTTGTATTTGCATTCGTATATGGAGAATGCAGCAAACAAAAATCGCTTAGAAGTATAAATATCTGTTACAAGATGATGCCAAATTTCTTAATAAATTAAAGCAACATGATATTTCTGTTAAAAAAAAAATTCTGCGAAAACTGAAAGTACCTGTACACTTTCAATAAATTTCCTTCACCTGTTTCTCCTAGATTGAGTAAAACTGTGCTTTGCAAGATGGGGAAACCCTGGTAGTACAGTGGTTAAATGTTACAGCTGCTAAGCAGAAAGTCAGCAGTTCAAATCCACCAGCCAATCCTTGGAAACTATTGGAGCAGTTCTACTAGGACTACCGGGCCACTATGAGTCAGAATTGACTCCACAGCAGTAGGTTCGGTTTCGCAAGATGAAATAACAAATGTATCCTTCTAATACCAAGTAACCTGTAAGAACACAGTAGTTTAGAGTTGTTTTCCCAGTACAGGCAATTTGCAGTTTTCAACCAGCTCTCTTTGACACTCAAGAAAGCATATGTCAGAAAATACTAACTTTGACCAAATCATACCACCTCTCATTAACAAATGAACAACACAGTCATATGCACAAAAAAATATCAAAATAGATTAAGTGTTTTCATTCATTATAGTTACACTAACTTGTTCATGCTGAAGATTTGTTGAAGGCAATCTTGACATGATTTTAGAGATCAAATATAATTTTCAGATAGTAGCTTTGGGATTAATAAGATCAGAATCACAAAATAAATTTTATCTACATACCAAAAAATATGGCTTTGGTCATTCAATCCTTCTATATTTGTTTCCTCTGCAACAAACTACCATAAATGTTAGTTGCTGAGTTGATTCTGACTCAATAGAGACCCTGCGGGACACAGTAGAACTTTCCCACAAGGGTTGCCAAGGCTATGGATCTTTATGGAAGTGGACTGACAGATCTTTCTCCAGCAGAAAGACTGATTAGTTTGGACAACCGACCTTTCAATTAGCAGCCAAATGCTTTAAGCACTGCACCACCAGGTCTCCGCACTATAAACTGAAACCCAGTGCCATTGAGTCGGTTACTATTCAACAGCAACCCTAAATGATGGAGTAGAACTATCTTAACAGTTTCCTAGGAGCACCTGGCAAATTTGAATTGCTGATCTTTGGGTTAGCAGCTGTAGCACTAACCACTATGATACCATGGTTTCCACCATCAACTTGGTGTTAGATATCACGGAGTCAGTTCCAACTCATAGCAACCCTATGTAAAGCAGAAGGAGACACTGCCGTGTCCTGTGCCATGCCAAAGATCATTTTTATGCTTATGCCCATTGTTGCAGCCACTGTGTCAGTCCATCGTGCTGAGGATTTTCCACTTCTTTGCTGACCCTCCACTTGACTGAGCATGATGTCCTCCAGGGAATGATCATTTTTGGCAATATATCCAAAGTGTGTAAGATGTAGTCTTCCATCCTTGATTCTAAGGAGCACACAAGTTCTACTTCTTCCAGAAGCTATCCGTTTATTCTTTTATTCTTTTATTCAGGGTATATTCAATATTCTTCTCCAATACCACAATTCAAAGGCATCAGTTCTTCTGTTTTCCTTATTTATTGTCCAGCTTTCACATGCATATGATACATTTGAAAATACCACCACTTGGGTCAGGTACACCTTAGCCTTCAAGGTGATATCTTTCCTTATCCACACTTTAAAGAAGCCTTTTGGAGCAGATTTTACCAATGCAATGCAGTCTTTCGATTTCTTGAGTGCTACTTGATTGTGGAATCAAGCGTGTTAATTGTGGAATCAATTAAAACGAAATCCTTGACAACCTTAAACTTCACTCAGTTTATTGGTCCAGTTGCTAGGATTTTTGTTGTCTTGATTTTGAGGTATAATCCACACTAAAGGCTGTCATCTTTAATCTTCATCAGTAAGTGTTTCAAGTCTTCTTCACTTTCAGCAAGCAAGATTGTGTCATCTGCATAAGGCAGGTTGTTAATGAGTCTTCCTGCATTCCTGATGCCTCATACTCCTTCCTACAGTCCAGCTTCTCAGTTCATTTGCTCACCATACAGACTGAAAAAGTATGGTGACAGGACACACACTTTTCACGATTTCAAACCATGCAGTGTCCCCTTGTTCTGTTTGCTCAATTGCCTCTTGATTGATTTACGAATTCCTCATAAACACCATTGAGTGTTCTGGATTCCCATACTCACAATGTTATCCATAATTTGCTATGATCTGCACAGTTGAGTGCCTTTGTAAAGTCAATAAAACACATGTAAACCTCTTTCTGATATTCTCTGCTTTCAGCCGAGATCTAGCTGATATCTAGCAGTGATATCTCTGGTTCCACATCCTCTCCTGAATCCAGCTTGAATTTCTAGAAGTTTCCCATCAAGATGCTGCTGCAGTCATTTTTGGAATGATCTTTAGCAAAATTTTATTTGTGTGTAATATTAATGATATTGTTCAATAATTTCTGCATTGGGTTGGGTGACCTTTCCTAGGAATAGGCATAGATGAATGAGAGCACTTTCAGCAGTACATCTGTTTGTTGAAATATCTCAGTTGATGTTCTGTAAATTCCTGGATCCGTGTTTTTGGCCAAGGCTTTCAATAAAGCATCAACTATTTCCTTTAATATCATTGGTTTCTGATCATATGCTAACTCTTGAAGTGACTAAATGTCGATAAATAGTTCTTGGTATAATGACTTTGTGTATTGATTCCATCTTCTTTTGATACTTCCTGCATCTTTTAATATATGCCCTGTAGAATCCTTTACTATTGCAACTTAGCTTCCAGATGAAGACAGGCTAGGAAGGAGTCAGCAGTCCACTATTAGTAGAATTAGCCAGTGAAAACCACAAATTTAGTGGCTTAAAAAAAAGTCCATTTACTACGCCAGAGTTCTGTAGGTTGGAAGTCCAAGTACAGTTCAAATGAGTTTCTCACTTAAATTTTCACACTCAAGATATTCTGCTAAACTGAGTTTTAGTTTGTAAGGTCTAGGGGAAGAATATCCTTCTCAGATCCATCCAGGTTGTTACTGTTGTTGTTAGGTGCTGTTGAGTAGATTATGACTCTTAGCAACCCTATACACAACAGAATGAAACACTACCCATTCTTCCACCATGTTCACAATAATTTTTATGCTTAAGTCCATCATTGCAACCACTGTGTCAATCCACCTCATCAAGTGTCTTCCTCTTTCTCACTGACCCTGCATTTTACCAAGCATGACGTCCTTCTCCAGGAATTGATCCCTCCTAACAACCTGTCCAAAGTATGTGAGATGCTGTCTGGCCAGCTTGGCTTCCAAGCAGCACTCTGGTTGTACTTCTTCCAGGACAGATCTGTTTGTTGTTTTGGCAGTCCATGCATGGTGCATTCAATATTCTTCTCCAGCGCTACAATTCAAAGGTTGTTGTTCTGTCTTCCTTATTCGTGTTCCAGCTTTAGCACGCATATGATTGGAACTCCATCATCCAGGTGGTTCCCAAAATTCAGCTCCTTGTTATTGATCCCATCATATTCCAGGCTCCACAGTGTAAGAAAAAAAACTTTAACAAAGTGACATTTAAATAGAAAAAACATATATGTGAGGAAATTATTTTATATATACTCACTAGTTCTCTTATCAAATATTAAATATCTACTTTGTATCAGGGATTATGCACAATCCTAATCATAACAGAATGAAACACTGCCCGGTCTTGCACTGTGTCCGCAATAGTTTTTATTCTTCAGTCATTTGTAGCAGCCACTATGTCAATCCATCTCATCAAGGATCTTCCTCTTTATTGCTGACCCCCACTCTACCAAGGGCGATGTTAAACACATTAACAAACACAGCACAATCGCTGCTTGTGATGAGTCTAGTTTACAAATAACTACAGCATAGTGTCCATATTTATAGCTAGAGTCAATTTATCTTAAGCATAAAAACAGTTGTGCACATGGTGCAAGGCCAGGCAATGTTTCGTTCTGCTGTTCAGAGAGTCTCTATGAGTTGAAACTGACTTGATGGCACCTAGCAACCATAACAGCAACAGTAAACTTAACTAGCAAAACTGACCACATTTCTACAACTATTTATTTACTGTGAAACTCTTCTGTGTCCATCATGTGCTGTATGCTCATAGCACACATGAAAAATACAGTTCTTTATACGCAACTGAATAATGGTTACTTTTCAGTGACTCCTAATCACACTGAACAATACTACTTTTTTCCAGAGATATTAGAAATGTTATTAAGCCCAGTTATCTTTCCAAGACTGTTGGTTTTAATCATCAAAAGATAACTAAAGAGATTGGCTAACAACCTGGAGAAGGACATGGACATATTCCAAGCAAGCCTAACAGATGAGACTGTCTCTTCAAACTTAAAGGCACTTCTGGAATAGCTGCATTTAAAAGGTACCAGGATACTGAAGGCATTCCCAGGAAGTTGGAAGACGATTCTTAGACATTCAACAATCTGATCAGATAAATCTGAAGGTGCTTTTAATAACCTTGAGATAGATGAGCGTAACTTGTAAATTATATATGGCAAGAGCTAGTGATCAGCAAATTCATTTCAGAAATTAAGTGGTTTTGCATGATTATGCAGAATTAAAATCTACATTTGAATATTAAAAAGAGTGTGTGTACTGTATTATCCCGTGTTCCTGAAGAAATCATCCTGATGATGCAGAATTAAAACCTATATTTTGATATTAAGATGAGTTCCTGTGTTTTACGCTCTAGTATTATTTCAGAAGCAAGACTGAAAAGAAATATAAAGTTTTAAAGAAGTAAAGATGAATTAGAGAACTTAAAAGCACAGCTAAATCACTTTCAGGCATTCTTTTATTTGTGACTTTAGTGTTTGCTTTTTATATTTTTTGAAGATATTTAACAATCAAAGAAATGTAAACTCCATAAGGGCCAAACAGTGCTTGGAACAGAGTCAGAGGTCCAATATATGAGTGTATAAATAAATTTTATTTATTAATGCAATGAATAAGTAATATTTCCAACTTTGTTTTGCTATGGATACTGCTGACTCACAAATAAAAAAAAGTCCGGGAATCTTATTCCTGTGGTTTCACAGCTAAAAAGTGGCAGAGCCGTTTTTCAATGGAGAAAAAGAATTACAGAATAATAATAAACATATACCACTTGTGGGGAAAGCTATAAACATATTTCGCTATATAACTAGAAGAATGTCTGGGAGACATATGCAAACTTTTGGGGTAACGCTATAGAATGGGATGCATAAAAGGGAGAATGATATGCTATGTATATGTCCTAGTTGCCTTTGAATTATGGTGCTGTAGAAGAATATTGAATGTACCATGGAATGACAAAAGAACAAACAGTTCTGTTCTGGTAGAAGTACAACCAGGAAGCTCTTTGGAAGCAAAGCTGGCAAAACTGCATATTACATACTTTGGATATGTTGTCAGGAGGGATCAATTCCTGAAGAAGGATATCATGCTTGGTAAAGTAGAGGACCAGTAGAAAAGAAGAAGACCCTCACAGACATGGGCTGACACAGTGGCTGTCATGATGAGCATAAGCATAAAAGTAATACTGCTGACTCACTTGCACGGCACAAGACCAGGCAGTGTTGCGCTCTGTTGTGCATAGGGTTGCTATGAGTCAGAACAGACCGGGTGGCAGCTAACAACAACGTGTCTTAGTTACTCAGTGCTGCCATGACATGTACACAAGTGAGTGGCTTTAAAAAACAGAAATTTATTTTCTCACAGATCAGAAGGCTAGAAGTCCAAATTCAGGAAGTGATTTAAGGCAAAGTCATTCCTTGTCCATCCAAGCTTCTAGAAGCAATCCTTGTAGATGTGTTTGTCTGCTTCATCTGTCTTCCTCTGTGTCCATTCCACTATGTTTATAACCAGATGTGATTAGATTTGGAACTCACTCTAGTCTGGCGTTATTTAATTAACATAACAAAGAGATTCTGATCAGGGTCTTATTAACATGTCTCCCACAACCCAATAGATAACTGCTCTGAAGCTATAACTCTTTACAGAAGTAGATTGCCAAATCTTTCTCCCACAGAGTGCCTGGTGGGACTGATTCACTGGTTTGGATGTTCTCTATTTATAGGTATAAAAGCCTAAAACCAAACCAAAACAGTAAAAAACATTGCCATCTAGTCAATTCTGACTTACAGTGATGCTATAGAACAGATTCAACAGAAAAGGAAAAAAAAAAAATCAAACAGCCCACTTAGAAAAATGGCAAGGTACATGAGCAGACATTTCAATGAAAAAGTTATAAATAAGAAATATGTACACGAAAAGATATTCAACATCATCTGAACATCTTTTATTAGATATATCTAATATCTGATTATATACATATTAGATGATGAAAGATATTAGAGAAATGCAATCTGAATCTACAATGAACCAACTTAGTAGTTTCTTACAAAAATAACATGCAATTTCCAATTACCGTACAGTCTACAATTACACATTTGAGCATTTATCCTAGAGAAATGGAGACTTATGCCCATGACAAAACCTATGTTTAAATGTCTACAGCACTTTTTTTATAATGCCTAAAACTGGAAACAGCCCAGATGTCCTTCAACAGATCCACAGTTCATCACATTGTGGTATAAGGACACCGTGGAATACTATTTAGCAATGAAAAGGAAAGGACTATAGGTAGAGGAAACAACCTAAAAGAATCTTCCTGCACTTTTAATGAGTAAAAAAAAAGCAGGCTCAAATGGTAATATATAAATGATTGTATCTCAGAACATATTTGAAATAACACTTTAGAAATACATAATGGTTGCTAGCAGTTATGGATGGAGTATGAGAGGTAGGAGAGAAATAATATAGCTACAGGAGAACAACTCACCTGGAGTAACTCCCCTTTACTGTGGCAGTGGATAGGCAACCAACAAATGGGACAAAATTTTGTCAATCTAAATACACACACACAGATAACTATAGGTAAAAATGAAGAAATCCTAACAAGATGGATAGTATATCAAAGTCAATATTCCAGTATTAAGTAAACCAGAATTTAACAATCAAAAACCATTAGGGAAAACTCAGTAAATGGTACACAAAACCTCTCTGTATTATTTTTTAATAACTACATATGATTCCATAATTTTCTCAATAAAATTTTCAATTAAGATGTCTTAGTCACTTTTATAAAAGTAAACTGTGATCTTTTCTTTGTATTTCTAGATTGCTGCTATTAGACTAGAGGCACCCAAGCACATCCACATGAGGAGAACTTAAAGGGGAAAGAAAACCTAGTTTGCCATATCTAAGGGAAAATGGCAATGTGCTAACTGACGGATTAACTGCCAACTCTCTAAAACTGCTTTGGTAATTAGTATGTAATAATATCTTAAGGTATTTTAGTTTCTGTCACCAAGCAACAGCAGCCAAGAAAGTACACAAGCTGTCTGGAATGCCGTGGCTAGGAAATTGTGACCAACTTCATTATTACTTCTTCATTCAAATGCTGTTGAACACTTTAGGCAACCAAAACTGTCACAACCTTGGGTTTCTCTGTGAAAGGTCTACCTCTTTGATCTACATCATTTTTTATTTTAATTATGCTTTAAGGGAAATTAAAAAAAAAAAAACCTTCTACAGTGATGCTTTAAAAATGATTTAGCAAAACATTCTGAGTCTCATAGTATAAACTCTGTGTTTTGAAAATGAGGATATGTGGCTGATGTTGCAAGTTAAATAGGACCGTATCTTTATACTTGCTTTTCTGTTTCCTCTCTAAACTCCAAGTATTTAAGTTTACTCAAATACTTATCAAACCACAGGCAAAGTTAATTCTTTGCTTACAGTCTAAAAGCAAAAACAGGTCATTTTATTTTCATATTATGCAAATATTTGTCCAATTGTTGAAGAATTAGAGCATATACTTAAGCAAAAGTTAAGAAAGTCCCAATCGGGACCAAAACAGAATTAGAATATGTAATTAAGCAAAAGTTAAAAAATTAAAAATGTCTCAATAGGGAACAAACCAAACCTATTGCTGTCAAACTCACGCTAACTAATAGTGACCCCACAGCACACAAGAGGACAGCCTGATCGGGTTTCCAAGGCTGTAGATCTTTAGAGAACCAAAGATTCTTCTTCATCGAGATGTTTGGTGGATTGAAAGTGGCAACTGAACTCTTAACCATTGCATCACCAGGACTCCTCTAACAGGGGCATATTTATGGAGTCCCCAAAATAGAAATGACTTAGAATGATGACGGCCTTAGATCTCTAATAAATGAATAAATGAGCCCCAAAATACCCTACTTTTTTTCCCCCCAAAACCAAAATCTAGGTATGCATTTTTATGTATTGCTTGTGTGTCTTCTTCTGGACAAGCACAGTAACGGCAGCTGGCTTCCTCTCTGCTGTATAATGCACATACTTCCCCAGTCATGTGGAAGTGCATGTCTAGAGAGGGATAGGAGCTTCTCCCAGCATCACTCCACTTCCTGTCTGGCAGTTTGTCATAACGCGGTGGCTTGCATGTGGCTATGATGCTGGAAGCTATGTTGCCTGTATTTCAGATTTCAGCAGGGTTGCCCATGACGGACAAGTCTCAGCAGAGCTTCCAGTCTAAGACATACTAGGAAAAACAATGCCTGCTGAGCTACTTCCAACAATGACCCAGTGAAAATCCTATGGATCATAAGATACTATTTGATACAGAGTTTGGAGAGGAGCTCCCTTGACTGGAAGGTGCTACATAACAACAGCAACAATGGACTCAAGCGCACCGAGGCTCATGAAAATGGCACAGGACTGGGTGACATTTACCAGGTAGTGCAGAGGATCACCATGATGTCAGAGTCACCTAGAAATCAACTAACAACATCAGTAGCACTTTGGTACAGGAAGGGGGTCACCAGCAGAACTTACATACAGTTCTGACATCTGAATTTCCCTTATAGTATCTGGTCAGAATTAAGCAGGAATGAACTTGGCGTGACTGGACCTTTACAAATTGCACTTAAGGTTGTAGTCAAGATAATAATTAACAGTTGTTTGGAGAACAAAAGAACCCAGACTGGTTTCAGACATCAATGGCAGGTCTCAGGGCTAAAATAAAACTTACTGAATGTAAAAAAAAAGGAGGGAGGGCATGGATTAATAACAGATGGATCACACAAGCAGATGCTGAGTTCTGTGAGTCACACCATCTTTGACATCCACTTACTATTCTAGGTCACAGAGGTATTATTAGTAAATAAATAGCTCATTGGTATGAGTGCTGAGGGTGAGGAAGCTAGGGCAGAAATAAATTACTGTGTGTCCACAGCAGGCATGGAAGACTTTTTTGGGGTAAGTTCAGAGAGGTATAATTTGGGATTTGATAAGCAGTATGTGAATAATTGTGCTTAAGAAGTGACATGACCTAGCTAATCACAGCTTTCTTTTCATTAAACATTATACCTAAATGCTCAGTGAGCAAATGATGACCTTTGGTGTGAAGATCTTCCCAGATCATAAGACACTGTAACATTAATTTTATACTAAGCATTTTTTCCAAGAAATATTTTAGGCATTGAACATGGGCCAGCCTACTCCAGTTAATCTTAAATAACAAAAACAAAAACACTGCCATCACATCCACTCTGACTTACAGTGACCCTATAGGACGGAGCAGATGTGCCACATAGAGTTTCCAGGGAGCACCTAGTGGATTCAAGCTGCCCACCAGCCTTAGCACTTAAGTAGCACACCACCAGTGTTTCCAGTTAATCTTTAATAGAATATTTTTTAGTGTAGTTATGCTATTCAGCATCGCTGCTCAAATGCATGGCAGCATACCTGAAAGACATATTGCTTTTATGGACACATTTTACTCTAGACAGTTGGCAGTTAGTGCAGCATTGTACCACTAGAGAAGCGGTCAGCTCGCTGAAGGGGAAGACTGAATTTCTGAGGGTTGCAAATTAACAAGTTCAAACTTATGACCTTGACAAATTATAAATCATCAAACAGAGAGCTTTTATACAAGAAAAAGCTGCACAGGAGGAGTCAGCTTAGCTTTGGGAAAAACAAGTTGGGTCAAACCAGCAAACTTTTCAAGGCTGGAAATCAGAGTAAACTGCACAAACGTGTGCATTAGAACTCAAGCAAGGCATTCTACAAATCACACTGCCAACTTGTAAACAAGATAGTAAAATACAGACTGAATTTACAACTAGTTGAATGGCCATATGAGGAATTCTCATTAATGGAGCTAATCTGTCTAAGATGTGTATTTGAAGATGTACAAGAACTAAATTTTTATCCTTTTCAAAATTTTTTTTATCAAAGATACAGAGGAAGACAGTTAAGATGGATATCCATTATGTAGATTAAAGTAAACTGCTAAAACATAACACTCAACCCAAACTTGGGACTGAAACCCAGGTTTACATAGTTCTGATAACTTCTCTAACTATACTTACAATAATCTTGATAAGAGGAATCAAGCATTGAAACCATGATGAAACTGAACTAGAGAAAATTGAAACTCTTTCATGGAAGTGTCAGACATAATCAGTTATATGAAGTGTCGTAGAATTTCCATTTATACAAGAATTAACAGTGTGACTTGTATATTCTAAGACAATTCTCTGGAAGATAATGGTGGAAATATTAGGACATCAGACATTAATCAGAAACCAAATCCACTGCCATCGAGTCTTTTCCAACTCATAGCGACCTTATAGGACAAAGTAGCTCTGCTCCAAAGAGTTTCTAAGGAGAGCCAGGTGGATTAGAACAGCCATCTGTTTGGTTAGCAGATGTAGCACTTAACCACTGTGCCACCAGAGTTTTCTGACATTATGCAGTGCCTGAAATAGCAGACTGTCCAGTGGAGGAGCCAGTAATCGTGGCAAGTCTGAAATCACAAAAACAGCTGAGGAAATTGGTGATATTTTGCGTGCAACATTATTGAGTAAATGAAGATACGTATTAGTTAAACTCAAATATTTAAAGGACTGCCATATGAATGAAGATCCAGTTCCCCTCTGCCACCTGTTTGCTACCAACTGCCTGGTAGAATTTCTAAGGGGACAAATTCAGTTAAATACATCACAAAACACTTCATCTTAATTAGGACTGCCCCGAGGTAGAACACGGACTTTGTGTAAACAGGACCATTGTCTTTCAAGGTTGGTGTGGGAAGAATTTCATTGTGTCACAGGGGGTTTGACTGGATATCTTCTAAGATTCTTTCCAACATAGGCATTGAATCACTAGGACACGAGGTACGTTTTCTCTATAAACTATGTGCCTTGTGGCAGATCACAAGTTTTCTGGAAAAGAAGGGAGTCCATTGTACCGGAGAAATAAAAGCATTGCTTGTTTTGTTTAAGAAGGGTACTCTTTTTTCCTCTATACATAAGCTGGGATAGCAATAACTGCTTCCTTATATTGTATGACCTAATTTTGCCCTAAATCCATAAAACTTCCACTTCCCCTGGAACAGTGCAGATCAGTTTTTAGAAACAAGAATCCTACCAGTGAACACATAATAATGTCATTGCAAGAACTATGATCAAACCAGAACAAAATACTCTAAAGATTAATGGAGAAGCCTTTTTATGGTATATGTTTTCCACATGATGTTTGCTATAAAACATCCAAGATTCTACGGAAGGCTTCTAAGCTCTGTGGAATAGAAATAGATTGATATCATCTTCAGCCTCTTGATAAAAGAAGGGCAGACTAAATGTAATTATTTCAAAAGTCTCTAGGGAACAGAGATGTATGTCTCAAATGGTACATTATCTAAAATAAAGTCAGAAATACCTTGGGGAAAGAACAGTAGCTCTTTTTACAGTTAGAGTAATACTAAGTTGTTCTTGTATTTGTCTCTATCTTTCTGTCTTAATGTTTCTCCTCCTTTTCTTGCCTATATCTTTTTTAAAACTAAGAAAATTGTAAAGAAAGATAGCAAAAGGAAGGCAGACAGGAGAAGAGGAAAAATAGGAAACTGAGCAATATTTTGTTTCTACACAAATATAGAATTCATATAACCATAACTGCTTGTCTTGGAGAGAGCCCATTCTGTTGTACTAGACTCTTATATATTAAAGAACATAAGTATTAATTTTCAGTAGGAATCTTCAGGATGTGTATTTTAGATTCTTAACTAAATTCATTATAATTATGTAATATTCAATATAATAATCAATTATATAATATTCAATATAATTACATAAATTCATTGTAATTCCTGACATATTAACTTTGTTGGCATTATGCAAAAGTGGAGATGACCACATCAAGTCACAAAAAATGGAAAATGACTACATGAACACATAACTGCCAAATTACATCATTACGTAACTGCCAAGTTTTATCATTACGTAACTGCCAAACCACTAACAAACATGGCCCAGGCAAGAAAACATAGCCATAGCCATCAGAGCCAGCATTACTCTTGTCTCACACCTCATCATTCGTTGCTGCCAGATGTACCTCATTACTGCCCACAGTAGCTGGATAGGATAGTAGATTTTTTTACTATTTTCATAAATGCAAACTATCAGTTAACTAGTCAGTAAGTGAGGAGTAGGTGTATTTTCATGATTTTATTTATTAAGCCAGATATGGAATAAACACTACATCATTTTAAGAATGATCAAAACCTGAGTAAATCATTGATAATTTAGAAACTGCTGTACATTTGTACGTCATTTAGTTTTTAATTAGGCATACTGATGCTTTGCTTGCGAAGCAATTTGTTTTTGAAATTTAACCCAGTATTTTGCTTAGTATTCAGAGGTAAATACTTTGTCTCCTAAAATTGAAAGTGGTATTTTATCTTTAAATAGATATTTATTCATAAATCTCACTTCTGCAGTTTTATGAAAACAGTAAATCATAGTTGAAATATATCTTCATAGATGTGCATTATTTCTTCCAGGAAGGAAGGCATAATGCCTGAAGAATGCTTTTTTTCCTAATTCACATTATGTGATCAGTATGTGATCAGACATTCTGTCACCTCGCCTCCATAACCAAGTAACATAGAGAGTTTCTTAAGCCTCTAGCATTCACAGGGAGTAACCTACCTCCCAGAATTGCTAAATGATATCACCAGTAATGCAGAAAAACCTGAATTTTATCTTGACGTTTTCCTTCCCCCTCCCATCAACTATAAATGATTTGTGAACAAATACTGATGCCATCTAATAACATCTTTCAAATCTTTTTCCTTTTTTCTATCCACGTTGCCACGGCCTCAGCTCCAACCTTCAGCATTTCTAAGACTATTCGCTTTTAACTCTAACTGATTTTCTTCCTTCCAACTGTTTTCTTTCCATCATTTCTTTTTTACATAGCCATAGATCTATCAGAGTGATTCTTTAAAATGAAAATCCCTGCTTACAAATCTTCTATACTGTTCTACAATCTTCTGTATAAAATCCAAACTTCTTAATATGTGATAGAAGCCATCCCATAATCCAGTTTCTGGGTACTTCTTCAACCTCCTATCATGTCATTCTGCCCTTTAAATTACTTCCATATCTGGCATAGAGAGCTGCCATTGATACCATCCTTTCTCCCTCCTCTTTGACTTGGACCACAAGGGTTTGACTGAAGTACCATTCCATTCTGCGAAACTTGGTGGTGCCATTCATTGCCACCAAGTAGGCTCCAACTTATGGCGAACCTTTGTATAACAGAACCAAATATAGCCTGGTGTTAGGCCACTTTCATCTCATGTACTTTGGACATGCTATCAGGTGGGACCAGTCCCTGGAGAGGTGCATCCAGGTGGGACCAGTCCCTGGAGAGGCGCATCATGCTTGGTAAAGTAGAAGATCAGCAAAACAAAACAAAGGAAGACCTTTGACAAGATGTATTGACACAGTGGTTACAACAATGCCCTCAAGCATAGCCACAATTGTAAGGATGGCACTGGACTAGTCAGTGTTTTTCTGGACAGGGTTGCCATGAGTTGGAACCAATTTGGTGGCACCTAAAAACAACAGTGCCTTATTCATGATCATTCATACGCTTTAGTTCATTGTTGAGGAAGTTGAGTCCATTCTCATCCCATTGAGAAATTCCCTTACCTTCCCAGGCCCTCCACTACGTCAACCTATCGTGAGCACCTGGAGAAATACTGGGGGGCAGGGGCAGGAAAACAGGTAACTATAAGGCTTGTTAGTAAAACTGTGTTTAATCAAAGCACACATTTACAATTAAGCAAGGAGGTGGGAGTTGCTAGCATCAGGACACAAGAGTACTCTTATTTATATCATTTAAGAACCCTTATCTATGTTTTCTTTAGTTAAGAATTCCCATTTCCATTAGTTAAGACACAAAGAGGCTCATAGTGGGTCCTATAGGAAATGCAGGGTTAATCCTAACATCATCACTTACACTTCCCTAAAAGTGAGTTTCACTCTAAGAAATTTAGATACCGGCTATGCTCTCACTGTTCAGACATCAGGAGAGTCCAAAGCAGGATGATGACAAGACACCTTGGAGGTGGGACCAGCAGGGACAGCCCAGGAGGCTCAGGCACCAACAGTCACAGTTACTCGAATCAGGCTGTTTAGATATCAGGACTGTCCAGAGTAGGATTTTGTGATGACAGGTGTCCAGTATCATAACAATATGCAACGTCTGGCAGGGACACCATAGGAGGTTCAGGCATCAACTGAAAATAGTCACTGCTACGTGAACTAGGCCTTCAAGGATACCGTAGAGGAGGGCTCAGGGTCAGGTCACAACACGGCAACAGACCAGCAGGCACAGACTTTCACAAAGAGACTGCACATCCCAAGCCTTTGAGGATGAGGCAGACAAGGTCTAAGAAACAGGTCATAACAGAGCAACAGACCAGTGGACACAGGCTCCTGGAAAGGAGACTGCACACCCCAAATCCCGAGTGTTGAATTTTATAACAGTGTGTAAACAAGCTGTTTTTCCAGTCCTGGTCATTAGCGACCAGTCCATTCTCGTTATCTTCTGGTGCCTTCAGTTTTTGCCTTCTTTCTGGTTGGCTGTGTCATTATCATCTGGCCATCCTCTGCCATGTCCATCTGGTAGTTCTTTTTCTCTTTTTTTTTCCCTTCCACTTTGTTTCTTGACCAAGAGTTTATATTTTTTCATCACCTTACTTGGCTTGAGCACAGCCGTTTTGTTTTAATAGTTCAGCCAATTCATAATTTAGTCAATTCTTAAAATTTATGTTTATGACATGACTGTCATATTTATTTTAGTATATGTACATATCCTCATTTCACAACTATGATGTCATTCTCTCCTGATGACAAAGCTAAAGTAAGTCAATGTCCTGGGCAACATTTCGTGATCCACACAGTTTTCACTGGCTAATTTTCAGGCATAAGTCTCCAACATTTTCTTCCTAGGTCTGTCTTAGCCTGGGAGCTTGGCTGTATACACCTGCACACCACTAGTGGCTCTGCTGGTATTTGAAATGTTAGTGGCACAGTTTCCAGCATCATAACAATACGCAAGACACAACAGTGTAACAAACTAAAAGACTGTTGGTACCTATCAACCTTACCTTTAATCAGGTGAGAAGGAGAGAATTATGGAGGGTTGGGCCTGGATAAACAACTCGGACTAAATATAGAAGGCTTGAATATAAATAAGACATGATATACATGTATTCACCACAGCCAAGCTCTGTGGCCTCATCTTCTTCTTTTTTTAGCTCTCAGTATCCTACTTGTCTCAGCCCCTACTAACCTTCTTTTGTCTCAGTGAAGTTGCCTATTATATGTATTTTAGATGAGTCGTATCATACAGTGTGTGTTCTTTTTTGATCTGACTTATTTCACTGAGCACAATGTTTTCCTTTTTTGTTTAACTTTTTTATTATTGTACTTCAGATGAAGGCTTACAGAACAAACTGGATTCTCATTAAACAATTGATACACATACTGTTTCGTGACATTGGTTTCCAACCTCATGACATAGTAACACACTCACTTCTTGACCTTGAGTTCCCTATTACCAGCTTTCCCGTCCCCTTTGGCTTTCTAGTCCTTGTCCCAGGGCTGGTGTGCCCCTTCTGTCACATTTTGTTTATAGGCCTGTCTCATCTTTGGCTGAAGGGTGACCCTCAGGGTGATTTTATTACTGAGCTAAATGAGTATCCAGGGGCCATATTCTCAAAGCTTCTCCAGTCTCCATCAGGCAAGTAAATCTGGTCTTTTTTTATGAATTAGGATTTTGTTCTACATTTTTCTCCAGCTCCTTCAGGTACCTTGTATTGTGATCCCTATTGGTGCAGTCAGTGGTGGTAGCTGGTCACCATCTGTCTGTGCTGGACTCAGTCGGATGGAGTGAGTGGTAGTTATGGTTCACCAGTCCTTTGGACTCATCTTTTCCCTGGTCTTTGGTTTTCTTCGTTCTTCCTTGCTCCCTGTAGAGTCAGACCAGTGGAGTACCTCAAACGGCCACTTACAAACTTTCAAGAACCCCAATGCTACTCGCCAAAGTAGACTGTAGAACATATTTTTTGTAAACTATGGTATTAGCATAACTTTTTTCAAGATCATCCAAGTGATGGAACATATCAGAACACTCTTTCTCTTTATGCTAAACAATACTCCATTGCGTGTGTATACCACATCTTGTTACTTATTCATCCATTAACGGCCACGTGGGTTGTTTCTGCCTCTTGGCCATTGTGGATAATGTCAAAATGAATAAACATCAATGTAAGTGTGTCTGTTTGAATGAAGGCTTTTAATTATTTTGAGTATATACTTACAAGCTACACGAAATTGCTAAGTTATAAGGTAATTCTATCTCTAACTTTTTATAGGGATCACCAAATAGTTTTGCACAGTGCCTATGAACTCATCCTTTGCCACACACACTTCCCACACTCTTCTCCCCCTGCAAATGAGCAGCTGCCAGTGGCAGAGATTTTACCCTCCTTCCCCAGGGAGAACATTTGGAAACGAGAGTAGATATTTTTGTTCGTCAGACTGAAGGACAGGGATGTCACTGGAATCTAGTGGTTAGAGTCAATGAATGAAGTCGAACACCCTACAATGCACAGAAGTATTTCTCACAACAAATAATTCTAGCCCAAGAGGCCAATAGTGCCCAGGTGAAGAAGACTGCTCTGACTGTAGCCAGCCAGCCAAGTGCCTTCGAGTGGGATCTGACTCAAGGATGTAGGCATTAACAACAACAAAATCTTTACATTCCAAGACCGTGGTACATACTTTTGTTGTTCTAGCCCTTTGCAATTACTTTCATCAGTGTCAGACACACAGATTCTCTTTCCCTGCTTGAAGGTTTGCTTGGATAAATCCTCTGAACTCTAACCAGCGCAGATGAAATACTATCCTCCTTAGGAAGCTTACTCCAATCCTTCCCTCTCTGTATTAAATGCATTAAATTAAATTTTTAATATGCAACCATATCATGCTCTCCTTCCCATTGTCACACTCTTGTGATTAACATTCTATTAATTATAGATAACTGGTTAAGAGTCTGTGTTATGAATGGAGAGGAAGTTTTCTGGAGACTAAGTCTGAATGTTTACCAAGCTGCCCTCTGTGCCTAACGCATTGCTAGTTTCGCGTCTGGGACATGGTATGTATTTGTTGAAAGACAGACAAAAGAGAGAGAAAAGGAAGGAGGGAGGGAAGGAAGGAAGGAGGAGCAAAAAGAAGAAAGAAGGATAGGAGAGAGAAAAGCTAGCTGGATATGAAGTAGCTGATTCATGACAGTTATCTTAAAGTTCATCTGTGAAAAGGACTTGCTCAGCTTCAGATGTGGATCTGCTTATAAAAGTTGGAAGGTGAAGCCAAGCCAAAAGCCAAGTGCCGTCGGAATATTTTAAGTCTCTCTTTGGACAGGTAGCTACATTATAAAACTGGATTCATGTTGCTACCAAAAATACATGTGATTACATTTTCAAAATTGAAGAGATTTACTGGCTTATTATTTTCTTCACAACACCTTTGAATGTTCTGTGACAAATCCTTCCCCTTGGTTGGCGGCGATGGTACGTGTGTGTATAAATGTAAGCATATAGTACAGGTTTTTGGAACTCTGGCCACCTCTGCAGTACTTAGTTCATCCTGTATTGAGGCTTTCACAGACCATCAAGGATTGTCTTAATGCCACCTCAACAAATCTTTCTCACTGAAATATGCTTATCAGCACATGCTCCCGTAGTTTACATACAACAAACACATTCTTCACTTTACAACTGATGGAACTGTGGAATTTGTATTCCTTTATTTGATAATGGATCTAAATCCTTATATCTCAAGCTATCCACCTTGACCTAGAAATTATGAGCAATAGCAATAATACGAAACTGAGTACTGGAAAGGCTTTTCACATGGTTTAAGATGCTACTAAATGTCATTTTAGATAAACTTAATGAGACGACTTGTTAGTACCTCTCATAACGGTTTGTTTCCGCTATCTATTCCTTATGCCAGCACCATATGCCTTGCACTCAACAGAAGACAAAAATCATTGTTCTTTGTGAGAGATTTTGTTGTTGTTGTTTTTTATGAAATACAGGCATTGAAATACAGGCATTGAAATCAAATTATCATGTTTGCTCACTCTTTCTGCACTGGAAGTTAGACATATTTATTAGCAACAACAGCATTTCAAGCAGGCATTTGGATCATTTCAATAAATAATGTTTGTTTTATCAACAATGGTTTAATTTGACCTGCTGCATAATGCATGTGCAATAACAGTGCCACTTTTGATGGATAAATGCCTGGGAAAAAAATTCAAATGGGCTAATAAATAAAATTGAATTTTGAGACCCCATTTATTTTAAGAAAACTTGTCATGGGTTATTAACTGTACTAAATAATGGCTTGTTTATGTCTCTGCATAAATAATTTGAAATAATTCAAAGTGATGTAGTCAGGAACCATCATACTTCACTTAGTGTTTAATGCTAAAGAAGGACAAATGCTCAGTCCCTCTTCGGCAGACCCCATCTATTTCAGAAGTAGTTTCTACTGGGTGAAAAGATTATAATGAAAATTAAACCAGATTTCCATGCATTTCATAGAAATTTATTAATTGAACATTCAAAATTGCCACCAATAGGAAATCAAACTAAAATTATGACTTTAGGTCATTTGTTTTTTGAACTCTCAACATATTAAACAAATTTTATTTCTTAGTGCTGATGGTGTATCTCTCATTTCCAGAGATGCTGGATCAATTGGCCTTTTTTTTCTAATATCAATTCCTTTATTTGTTTTTATATCATTTTTAAGGTCAGTTTTTACTAAGCATTTCTAAATGGAAAACTAGGACAGATAATGCCTGTTCTAAAGCTAAGGTTTGGTCACTAGATTAAATTACTGGAATTATTTGGGCACTGGAAACCCTGAGGACATAGTGGTTAAGAGTTTTAGCTGCTAACCAAAAGGTCAGCAGTTCCAATTCACCATGTGCTCCTTGAAAACTCCAAGGAGAAGTTCTGCTCTGACCTACAAGGTCATTATGAATCAGAACCGACTTGACAGCCATCAGCTGGGTTTTGGCTTTACCTGGGTGTTCACGTCGCTCAGGGACGAAGGACATCGTACACGGTCAAGCAGAGGTTTAAGGATGAAGGGGAAGGAGGACTCTCAGTGAAATGACTGACACAGTAGCCTCAGCCATGGGCTCAAACCTGTCTACTCTTGTGAGGATGGCGTAAGACCCAGCAAAATTTCTTTGTTATACATAAGGTTGCTGTGAATTTGGAACCTACACAACAACACCTAACCACATTTAATCCTAACAATTGTTCCACTGAACAATTTTCTGAGCATGCTTTTTGTACACTATTGTAGATGTTAAGGAGATTTGCAAAATAGTATTTTTCTTAAGGAGGTGGTCAAAAGGCAAAGCAAGATAACTGCTGAGAAAGTTACAAACAAGGCTTTGGGGGAGTGTATCTAGGTGTTGGCAAGGAGCAGAAAAAAGATTTTGAAGTCGGTGTAGTTTAATCAGCCCTGTCAATAAGTATTAACACATGCTTTAACCTTCTTAAATGCCATCATACTTCATAATCTCACAATAATCCAGTTAAATAAACTGAATACTTTTACATTATTAATAAATTATAAATAATAAAAACAATAATATCATGGATTTGCATTATGCTTCACAGTATAAAAACAGGTTTACATATTTCATCACTTTTGAGCCTCACAACACATGGAATATAATTCAGTATTCCTATTTTTAGATAAGGCATCAGAGGCTCAGAATGTAAATGATTTGCCCAAAACACAAAACTAGTAAGCGACAAGAGTTAGGTCTAAGATTAATCCTTCTGAGTCCTAAATGGCTCTGACCATTTTTATCTTCTCAATCTGAAGTTGAACAGTTGCTGCAGTTGGGTTAGCGTTTCTCTCTGAGGATGAGCTGGGCCACACAGAAAAGCTTAAAATATCCAAGGGTCAGTGGCCACAGCTCAGTGGCTTTTAAAACTTAACTGTTTCAAACGTAGTTGTAAAGTAATACTCTAATATATACAGCTATGTGTTTATATGTATACTTATATTTATAAATTTAATATATGTATTTATATATACATATATGTGCATATACATACATGTATATATGAATAAATGGAATGTATGTGTGTATATGCAGACAGAGGTGCACACACAGAGACACAGAAATGGACACACACACACACAGAGGAAAACCTGGTGGCATAGTGGGTTAAGTTGTTGAGTGTTACGTCTGCTAACCAAAAAAGGTTGGCAGTTCAAATCTGCCAGGGACTACTTGGGAACTCTGTGAGGGCCATTCTACTCTGACCTGTAGAGTCGGTATGAGTTGGAATCAACTCAACGGCAGTGTTTTTTTTTTAATACAGACATGTATAAATGTATGTATGCATACATATGAATGCATGCCAAAGCCAGTCAGGTGTATATCTATACATAATATTATATGTATTGATACATATATGTACATAGTGATGGCATTAGGTTGGGTTTGTATATACATTATATACTATTGAGGTATATAATACATAGACACATTCATATATCCATGTATATTTATAAACACAATGTCAACAAATTACATTCACCCAAATCCAATATTTTTTCTTTCTCTGTACATAGCCTTATGATCATATTCAATGCCTGGATCTTAGAAAATTTGTAGACTTGGCCAGTTTAGGAGCTGAGGGTAGTCAGGAATCTAAGAATCCTCTCTAGCTATCTGCCGTCTGATAGGCCAGTTCTGCCCAGTAGGCAGAAGCATCTTGAGCACTTTTTCATGAGCCATGTATAGTTTCTCTGTAGTTCATCACGATGGACTAGCATTTCTGACAGCGGTCTCCAAGATCACCTTCCAGTTTAATGATTGGCTAGAAGAACTCACAGAACTCAGAAAAGCCTGTACAGCTATGGTTATTTAAGTGAAAGAATTTCAATTAAAATAATCAGAGACACAATGAACATGGAGTGGACAAAAGCCCAAACCAGTAGCCATAAAGTTGGTTGTAATTCACAGCAATCCTGTGAGACAGAGTGCAACAGCTTGACAGGGTTTCCAAAGAGTGTTTGACAGTTTCCAGCTGCTGACCTTAACCACTGAGCTACCTGGGCTTCTCATGAACTAGAGTCCAGGAGAAACTAGGCATAAGATTCAAGTCATCTTTCCTGGGGAAGTCACATGGACAGTGTTTAATTCTGCCAGCATTGATCAGTGACAACACATACAGAGGATTGCCAAGCAGGGAAGCTTATCCAAGTCTTGGTCCAGGCTCTTTGTTGCAGTCACTCATGTAAGCATGGTACACCAACGAGACTGACTTAGGCTACTCTGTCTCCAGTACCCCAAAGGACAAACTGATACAATG